>BJKM01000139.1:187500-787500 GCA_015082035.1 Chaenogobius annularis
AATTGCAGCTTTTCCACCGTTGACCAATTAATGCACTGTTCTTATTGATGCTTTCCGCTGTACCAGCTAAATCTTATATGAATAGAATAGCTACATAAAGACTTTAAATTCCCAAGATTTAATACAGTGCTGTGCAATGGATGGTAATTACTGTTGTGTAAAGTTGCTACTCACTCAACTGCCTTGCTTTTGCTTTGGTGCATTGTGTACACACAATACAGAGTGAAAGTTGTGCTTGTGCAGTAATTACAGAAACAGCTCAAGGTTTTGCTTCTGAAAAACTATGGCATTCATTTTTTAGAACACAAAACAACCCCCTTTGCGGCGCTCAGATGCAAGGTTAGTTATAAAACTTGGCTCAAATAAAAGGCTCACTAATGAAGCACTGGCTATTTTTTGTAACTTGAAGTAAGACAAGAGTGGGACAGAAAAATTTGTAACGCTTTTATACATACCTGTTTGTCAATGCCCGATCTTGTCAAATATCGGAAGCGAAGCAAGTCCAGGCATGGTTAATACTTGGATGGGAGACCACTAGGAAAACCCCAGTGAAGCGGCTGTGGCTCTTGTGCAGTCTGTTGTGTCTTTAGGCAAGACACACCTGCAGTGCCTAGTATGAATTTGTTAAGTGCGTGACTGGTTGGTGGTTGGAGGGGCCGATTTCGTCGCTTTCGTCAGTCTGCTCCAGAGCAGCGGTGACTACAACAGTAGCTTACCACCACCAGGTGAATAATGTACAGTAACACATATTTTAATGTCCAAGAAAGTGCTATATAAATTGAATTGTCTCGGTGAGGGACTAATTGGAATTGTATCCATAGCCCGGAAAATTGTGAAAAGCAAGCAGTAAACAAGTGAGCTCTAATTTTGAGTGAAGAAAAGTGAAGAAATGTTGAAAGACAGCTCAATAGCGCCACTTCAAAAATCTATTTACATAAAGACTTCACGTGAGTTTAAAAAAAATAAAATAAAACAATGATATATATTTATATATTTAAAATTGTAATTTAAAAAATGCATAAAAGCATTTTATCATTGCTTGTCGATAACAATGACAATTATTTACAGAGGGCTTATTTGTGATGTGGCACAATGTGATCAAATCTGTCATGACTCGAGCTATCATCCTTATATATATAAAAAAAAAATTGTCAAAAAGGTTCCAATTATTATAATTATTCTTTTTCCCCTCACAAACCAACACACGTACTACAAGCCAATGAAGACAAGCCTCTACCTACAAGCATGTTACCCAGGCAATGTGAAAAATATTGTCATTGACATACAGTGGAACATTTCCACATGTTGTCACCAAAAACCTAAATAAATTGCATAAGCATTTTTTGTGAAAGAGCAACACAAAGCTGCACACTATTGTGAAGTGGAAGGTATATTATACATGATTTCCAGATTTTTTTACAAAACAAAAAACTGAAAAGAGCAGGGTGCAAAAGTATTCACCCTGAGAGCAACCAATTGCCATCAGAAGTAAGTTGTAAATTGTAAGTAAGTAAGACCTAATGATTAAATAGAGTCCATCTGTGTAATCTAATCTCAGTAAAAATACATCTGCTCCGTGAAGGCCACAGAAGGTTTGATCAGAAGTTTGTTCAGAGAATGTTGGGGAGCCAACAGCATCATGAAATCCAAGGAACACACAAACATCTGAACAGATCAATGTTCAAGCCATCATCCAGAAATGGAAAGAGCAAGGAACAACTATGAACCTACCAAGACATGGCCGCCCACCAAAACCTACAGGCCGAACAAGGAGAGCACTGATCAGAGATGCAGCTAAGAGGCCCATGGTGACTCTGGAGGAGCAGCAGAGATCCACAGCTCGGGTGGACAGGGAATCTGTCCACAGGACCACTATTAGCCGTGCACTTCACAAATTTGGCCTTTATGGAAGAGTGGCAAGAAGAAGCCATTTGTGAAAAACAGCCATATAAAGTCCTGTTTGCAGAAGCCATGTTGAGGACACAGAAAACATGTGGAAGAAGGTACTCTGGTCTGATTAGATCAAAACTGAACTTTTTGTGGTTGAAAACGACCACAGCACATGATTCTGAACACACCACTTGTGACTTGAGACTGGGGTGGAGGTTCACCTGCTGCAGGAAAACGACCCTAGACATAAAGCCAAAGACGGAATGGTTTAAAACAGGATGTATTCATGTGTTAGAATGACCATGTCAAAGTCCAGACTTCAGTTGAGAATCTGTTGCAAGTTCTGAAAATTCATTCTCTCTTCATTAAATCTGACTGAGTTTGAGCTGCTTGAGACGTTCCCCAAAAGACTTGCTACTGTAATTGCAGCGAAAGGCAGTTCCACAATGGATTGCTTGAGGACGGTTGAATACTTTTGCATGCTGCACTTTTCCGTTCTTTATTTTAAACAAACTCTGGAAGGTATGTATCATTTTTCTCCAAAAATGGCATGCGGCTATAATAATTATTACTATTGTCATTTATTTTCATTCGTTCATTGAAAAACAGCTTGACGTGCCCTTCACACTTGCAGGCGTGTGTCTGATTAAGCCTCATGACATCAGAGGTGTGATGTCTGTGCCTCACTTCCTGATTTCAATGGCCTCCTTGATAGATAGAAATTAGCTTTCATATAATCTGGTACGAGCGACTTTTCCCTCAGGCATTATGTAACTGTACTCTGTCCAGTGAAATAAATAAATACAAATACAAATAACATAAAGTTTAAAAAAAGAAACAAATATATATCTATTGTAACTGAAGACAAGAATGTGTTCGCTGCATTTGGCCAATCCTGCAAAACCATAGGGGCAACATGTTAGAGGCAGGGACCTATCGTCAAGAGTACTGTATCTTGCTGGAGTATTAGCCTTTTGGTCCAGAGGAAACAGAAATGCCCAATCCATGGAGATGTCGCTGCTTTGCCTGGAATGTTACACATGTATGACATTTAATTTATCAGACAAATGATGCCTGATTACAGTTATTTTTCAGCAATGTAAAAGCCGGTAAGTGAATGAATGCAAGATAGATGAGTTCAATGCCATGTGTGTCATTCCAGACATGTCCATGAGGACAAACAAGTGGTGGATTCCCCCATCAAAAACATTACATAGTGCTCCTTTAAACACACTGAGGTGATGAACATTCAATTAAAGATGAAAGACCACACTTTAGAGTTTCACCAACAAAAACATGATTTATGCACTATCGAACACAATCAATCAGATGTCTTTTTCTTCAGCTGGATGTGAATGTGTCCTTATTAATAGCGGTGCAGCAGCTGGCCCTACAGGGATGGTGCATGGGGGTCAGAGTGTCCTGTCCTGGATACTGAATCATGGAGATCCCCTCATTAGGCCCAGAGTTTGTGATGATTGGCCTTCAGCCGCAGCACCTGAGCACGGACCACAGCAGAACAACACTATAAGAACTGCCCTCACAGACACTCATTATAATAGCACCAGGAGCCGCAGACTGGGTACATACAGGTGAGACATATGCAATAACGAGTATGGAGTAAAATACTGTATGTCAACTTATAAACATGAGTTTATCATATGACAAACTGGTACAGGTGAAAAAGTTATTTCAGTAGTTTAGTGCAAGTGAAACTCAAGGCTACAGTCACAAAGTGAACAAAGTGAAGGGGGCTTGTAACTGAATTTTATGGATCAGATTCAGATCATTTTAGCAACATCCCAACAGCAATGAAGCAAGAGTGAAAATAAACGTATTGCATTTGTGTAAGCCTCAGTGGGTGCAGACTTATACTGCACTTCAAAGACAAGAACTTCATTGTGCCCTTTTAAACCTCCTCTTGCATTTTTAGTACATTTTTTATGATTTATTTATAAACTAGCTTGTGCTATGTAAGATAGTAAAAACACTAAACTTACAGTGAGCAGTACACATCAACAGTATACAGTACAATCAGTCACGAAAAAAAGAACAGCAATTAAAAGGCTTGACCAAATAAAAAAGGTTTTAATCTGACCATTGAAAGCAACAACAGAATCCAGTGACCGCAGGGAGAGTGGAAGATCATTCCAGAGTCTGGGCGTAAGGGCCTGGAAGGATCGGTCTCCTTTGGTCCGAAAACGAGTGCGAGGAACCATCGGAAATTTCTGATCCAAAGACTTCAGTGAGATATAACAAGTCCAACTACTCCTACTGGTTAGGAGAATTACATTTTTCTCAGATTCAATCCATACAATGTATATATTTTCAATCAATACAGCTTCAGTACTCTAACACTCACCTGGTTGTAAGAATAAGTCAGACTCAAGTTTAAGATGCACCTGTCACAAATCCTCGTACAGTTTTGTGTGATACATGCACAGCTGGACTTGTCCTCTGTCTGAGCAGAGGAATCCTTGGGTCCAATCTGCTGTGATGGATTGTGTGTTTGACCATAATATGTGTGGTGAGAGCCCACATGAGCACACCTCATCCATCATGCAGCGCCACTCTCCTCAGCATCAGTCCTGCCCACAGACTCCCTCCACCTGAGACCTTCACAGCAGAAAACACCAGTGTGCGCCGCGTGTCCTTAACCCCGCTGCACAACAAAGACGGCCTCTCCATCTTCACCTCTGCCCCTCTTACACCCACACTCGGCAGGCCAGGCACAATAGCTGTTCTCCCTGCCCCCGCCCGCCCCCCTCTGCACTGCCACTGTTTCAGAAAATGTCTCAACGTAGCAACCTCTCCAGTGCTCACCTTGAACAATTCTGAGGGATTTTACAAGCTGCACTAATGAAGGTAAAGTGAGGACGTGAGTGGGAAGGACACAAAGAAACAACAGTATTGCACTGTAAATGTAATTTATGAGAATGTATAAACATTTATTTTTTGATTGTTTAATCACAAAAACAGTATGTAATAAAAGTGAATACGGAGATGTCAGAAAACTGAAACTGCCATGACCAAATCTATCCAGTGAGTAAGATGGCTGTCATCATATCAGCAAACTTGGACGCATAAAACCATTGTTACATTGTTTGAATACTGAAAAAATAATTTCAGTTTAAATCATGTAAAACACTGGTTATGAAATTCATTCCTGCATTACGAAAATGGCAAAGTGGTGTTGGTTTTGCTCTCTCAACATACAAGCTTTCAACTATGAACATGTGTTTTATTATTTCATATATTCCACTTGCACACATTATTTGACAAATTGTTTTCCTATTCACCTGCAGTGTCTGTAATTAAAATTCCTATTTGCAAAAATGTTGATGTATTTATTATACATAGAAAATGTATCTAATCAAAGTGTAGTTAGTTTTAAACAAATAAGTTATGTGGTAAATGATCTAGTGAATTAGATTATGCAAACTTGTAGACCTTTCAAAAATCCAGAAAGAATGAGAAACTCTTGAAACACTTTGCACAGTATTGCCTCACCATTTTTGGTTTTCTGTTGCTGTCAGCATCTTTTACCTCCAACTAAATTCAACCTGATTTCACACCTCACACTCAGGAGTTTTTGTTATTGCACGGCTGTCCATTGCCTGCTCGAGCCTCCCACGTGCGTTGTTGTTCTCTCACAGTTTTACACAGCCCCCCGTGTACTGGACATGTATATTAGATGCACAGCGAAGAGCCATGCCTTCATGCCTCCCTGTAGCCCTTCTATCAAATCAGCACTTTAGATCGGATGTCGGTGTGTTTTCACAGCAGACGCAAGGAGTAAATTAAAAGCAGTGGCTGACAGAGAACCATATGGCCCCAGTCTCTGCACGAGAAAAAACACTGCAAAGATTAATTGATAATAGCTCGCACTTCCACAACCTCCAACTGGGATATGACTGTTGGACGTATGTGTGCGCGCGTGCGTCTGTGTGTGTGTGTGTGTGTGTGTGTGTGTGTGGGTGTGCGCGTGTGTATAAACGCAGATTTGAAACAGCATGCGTATATTGAAAAGCCCAGGAGGGGGACCTGTCAGCTGAGATGTTTTGTATTGTCAGTGGTATCAACGCGCACTGCATTTTTAAACTTGCCTCGTGTTGTAAGAGACACTGAAGACTTAAGCAAGCAACACATTACTCATGGCTGGCAGCGCTGAGGGCACGACTGGAGACTGCTACATGTGTGGTTTTGTCTTGATAAATGTGTAATAGGCACAGGGTTCATTCTGAATTTTGAATCAGAGAGCACAGCACATGACCAAACAACACAATGCAATAAATGTTCTGACTTATTAGGACTTAGGTTAAAACTTTAGGCCCACAATATTTTCAATACAAGCATAATAAAAACACTCTTTCTTCAGAACAAAGTTATCAACGTGTTTTGAGCCACAGGCACTTGTTTTGGTTGAAAAGATTCAGCAGCAAACCTAAAATATTACCAAATCACACCTTTTGGAAAAGAAAGTTGTTTGATACAGCAAATATTGTCTATGCTACTGTTTGCTTCTTAAATCTGGCAAGAGTGTTTTTAAATCGGAAGTTTGCCCAGGACATGCCAACATTTTTACTTATTTACTTAAATCCATGTGAATCTGTTAACTCAAATTGGACATTTCTTCAAGGCCCACTTGGCAATATCTCAAAGTACACTAGTGTACAAGGGTTGGATAAATAAATGTAATTTTCCTCTCAAAGTAATAGTAGTTTTTCAATGGTCTTTAACGAGTTCTGGCATAAATCAAAATAATTATAAAACGACACAAACGTCTGATTCTATCCCATTCAAGTTCTATGTTTTATGCTTTCATTTTTTGTTTCCCAATATGTTCAAATTAGAGGAACTAGTTTGAGTAAAAATATGGTTATTTATTTTTTTATAAATAGTTTTGCATACATTTTTACTCTTTACTTTTTTTTAAGTAAAATACATTTTAATATAAGAGCGTGCTCTCCAAATGCAATTGATACATTTCCAGTGATGTTAGCATAACTGCTCTCAAATCTAAAGTTAGACTTTAATTTGACTTTTGTTTTAACATCTAACAATCTGACCATACCGTGCTGATTTGTGCTGCTAAACACGAATGAATAAATGAAAGTTCAAATAACCAGTACATCATTTTACCTTCCGGCAGCTAAAACAAATCAGGATTATGTCAATTATACAAATGAGTCCTTAAATCATTATACAGTGGACAGTAAAACATGAAATGAAATTAATTCTCTATCAAACATAAATCACATAACGTGCACACCCTGGACAAGTCCTTTTGTTACACATTACTGTCACGAGCATTAGCCAAATGTTTTTCAGTTAGTTCACAGTCACCTTTTTGTTTAAAATCAAAAATTAAAACAGGACCATGAATGCTTGTTTTGATCACAGGCTCCTGAAAATATGTTGTGTGATATCACTTAAAAGTATCAATAAAAGTCCAATCCATCAGTAAACTCTGTATTTCTGTGACTGGTCATAAAGATACAGTGTGTGACCATAGGATTAGCTCACCACCACAGACAGTGAATGAGAAGTGAATTAATAATAAACTATTACATAAAAGCACTTTGATCACTGATTATTCCATAAATTCCTCTAAATCGTCCCAGTCCACTCATCATTTCTCCTGTCATCTCACACAGTCAAATGTAGAGTGACCTTTCACCTCAGGGTCAGATCACACGAGATCCTGGAGATGTTTGATGATGGCGGGAGCACCCTGCGGGGGAGAACGGGGCAGGGGCAGGAGAGGGGCAAAGGCTGTGGATGTGATTGGACAAACCAATGTGGGCTAAGAAAACACTGAGAGTGAGGGAGATGGAGAAAGACCACTCAGGGGAAATCAGCTCCCTCCACTCATAAACAAATTCATCATCGGCTCTGACAAACCACACGCCGCATAACGATGAGCTTAAGTGCACGCTGCTGAAGAAGAAGAAGGGAGGGGGAGATTGAAGAAGACAGGAGAAATGCAAAGTATATATTTACCGAGAAGAATGGCTCAAAGTTTTATGTAAATTATGAGTATTGCTTTACAAAGAAGCAGAGTATCAAAAAAGTTTGAAATTAATTAATATAATATTAAGTCATATACATCATAACAAATAAATATTTGTATAGCGCAATTCATACTAAAAGAAGTTCAAAGTGCTTTACACAACAACAAAATATTATATTAACTAAACATAACTGTTTTGAGCCTGGATTTGAACATTGTCAGAGTAGAGGCCTGTCTCACATCTTCAGGAGACTGTTCCAGATTTTAGCTGCATAAAACTGAAATGCAGATTCCTCATGTTTAGTCCTGACTCTGGGCACCAGCAGGAGGTTCATATGGCACCAACATTTCTGAGATGTACTTTGGTGCTAGGCCATGGATAGACTTGTACACAAGCAGAGCTGCTTTAAAGTCTATTCACGCTGTAGTCATTATTAAAGAGATCCAACAGTTTGCGTTCATGTTCTTTAATTTGATCATGTCATCATCTCAGATGGTGGCCAAGGGCCTCTGTGGAAGATTTACGAGAAATATCCAAAATAGAAATCTACAAACGATTAACCTTCTCATTATTTGTTTGGGATTGGCTCCACAAACGTGTCACACTTATCTTAGTGAAGATGTGAACCTTGTACCAGTTTTTTTTCATATGAATAGGCTTATTAATTACAGAGATACAAAGCATAAACCAGGTCAATAAATCTGCCAGTTAAACGTAACATTCCACGACAGAATTCTGTGTCAGTCTCAATTTTAAACTATAGAGATTCTAGAATGTTGTGATGTCACTTTTAGAAGCAGATACAATACGTTGAGTAAGTTTTGCTACTATTTGAATAACAATGGCTGCTCTTGTGGGAAGAGATAAGGAGCTGTCCAGTCAATGGGTGGTGCTGAAATAAAAAAAAAAGCATGGAGCTTAAGCAATAGAGCTATTATTTTTAACCTTTGCACTTCTCCTCTTGTTTTCACTGGAGTACATTTGCCTAAATAATATCAACCAGACATTTTTACCAATGGACTCAAACAGTAGATGTTATTGAAAAGTATGCAAACATAAGATTGATTAAAGCACATTATTTGAGTGATTGGACTGAATGCGCTAAGTGGACGTTGTTAGAGACGACATGGAGGAGTGGTGGCAGAGGGAAGGACACAGACTCTGGAGAAGAGTGAGTCCAAAGGGGTGTGCGGGGGAGGGGGTATGAGGTGTAAGGGGGTTAAGGGTTCGGACTGACAGCCCATAATTACTGCTCATTTTCAGTCATTAAGCCACAGAGAGAGCTGCACTGCACTAAGGGAAGGGTCCTGATTAATAATGAAGTCCCCTGTCTGCTTTTAATACACTCGCGCACATCACACCCAGATGAGAAGTCCAGATTCCATTTTGTCTGTGTGTACAAGGTCACACAAACATGTTCATATTTTAATAGTGTGTCAAGTGCATTGTGTTTATCAGTTAACCCCGCATTTAAAGATGGCCTTTACTATTTTATTTAGATAAGCTTGATTGTTTAAGTAATATTGTTATTGTCGGAAAATGCTTCAAACCAAGAAGACATGTTGAGGACCATTTAAAAGTTAATTGTTAATTGCTATGGCAACGGAGTTACTTTTTCAGCACACTGAAATTAATTGATAGGTTGTGTTCAAGTTTTAGAATTTAATAACATCTATAATAATTTATTGGGGCGGATTCTCAAAGCATTATTCACACCGACAATTTGAAAAAAGTTGAAAAAGTGACAAAGTTGAATCTCCTCATTATTTCCTAGGAATTGCCTTCACAAACTTGACCTCTTATCTCAAAGTCTAACAGAGTAAATTTCTTTTAACTGACAACAATCAGTTAAATAACTGCATCCTTTCGAGGCTTTGTTTCATGTTGATAGGTTACGTAATTTCAGAGATATTAACCAAGAATCAGGTCAAAACATTTACAATCTAACAGTTAAAAGTCACATTTTACGACAGAATTTTTACCTGCCCCCCAGCTCAATTTTAAGAAACAAGGATTCTCATGCTTTGGTCATAACATTAACATCACTTTGGTATAATACTGTGTTTTTTTTACAAATACATGTCGTGTCAAGGGCTGTGCTGAGTTTAGTGTCGCAACTGAGACTTTGCTTTCAATAAAATGCATTTTACATAATTATACCTTTGTGAGCCTTCCTTTTATTTACTTTTTATCTCAATGCCTGTTAACAATGGATTTACTTTCTAACTACTTCCAGCACAACATTTCGTCTACGTTTTAAAGTTAAAAGTCTCCAACCTCTGTTTTACCAATACAGTAGTGCACAAAGGCAGGAAGAGCTGTCCAGCAATGGGTGGTGCTGAATTCATTCTGAGCACAAAACAAAAGCCACATAGCCACCTCCCCTTCTCTTCCCCCTCTCCTCCCTCCGTCTTCACCCCTGACTCTGTTCTAGCTGACTGTCAGAGGACCTTGTGTCTTCTCCTTTGAACTCCAACACCAGCCCCCTGCTACGATCAAACTTCGCCTGCTCCCCTCCATGAAATATTTAGCACACAGAAGGGACGCACTCAGTTGGTGTCTGTGGGGAGCGGCCAATGAAACACACAGAGAATAGAAAAGGTTTTAAGACTGAAACTCCCACCTGACTTCACTATGAGACTGCAAGGACCAGACAGTGACAAAGTTTTTCTGGACTGATGTAAGATTTTTGAAAATAATAAATAATGGATGTTGTTGCTGGAAAGACAAAGGGTAACACACAAGAGTCCGGCATGTTTTGTTATTGCATGCTGGCACAAATAAGCAAAACTTTTCTAGACCCACATGGGGGATACTGGTTCTCCAAAAAAACAAAAGCATTTAAAACATTAAAGTCACACAGTGTACATTTCTAGAGGTGGAAAGTCAGCTATATGGTTCCATAGAAACAGAAGTTAAACCATACATCAGAATAATACAATTTAAAATTGAGCCCCAAAATATTACTATTACATTAATAATTTTGTATGTCATTGTTTCACTGATATTGTCTACTGTGAGGGTTCCCAAACGTTTCAGACCAGGACCCCAAAAATAACCATGCAACCAGCTTGGACCCCCACAGCAAAATTAAGATAACAGTAGAAATAATTTTAAGTAAATTCAGGTTTTATGTTGTTTGTTTGAATAGTTTATTGTGTCTGTGTACCCAAGCTAACTAAAAGAAACAGTTTTCAATTAAAGAATAAACAACCATCCAACCACCCCCCACCACACGCTACGCCCCATCTCGCCTCACCCCGGCTGTTTGCAGGTGTCACCCGCTCCTCAGTGGGACACACACCAGCAGCACCAGCACAAGCAGAGGCCAGAGTCCCAGCTGCTCCCTGCTATAACATTCCACTGCACCCTAATGACAGCACCCTCCACCCAGCACCCCCCGGCCCGGTGACCCCAGCCCTAACACCCCGTCATGGGCCCCTGGGGAGGTGGTGCGTATGGGACAGGGGGGAGACGGAGGTGGAGGGGACGGGGGAGGAATGACACAGATGAGGGAGGACACTCCAGGTGGTGGGACAGCTCTGAGGGAATTGAAAGTCATGAATATATTAACTGACAGGAGGGGGGAGTAATGAATTCAAATTAAATTATATGTGGCGAGCACCAGATGAACACGAGCGAACACGCCGGGGATATTTCAAGGGGGCCGACATAATTACACCTTTCAGAAAATTTGATAAAAAGGAAATATGTGTAAGACAATCAGAGATGCAAAACACAGCTGCCAGACTGCTGCCACTCTGTCAGAAAGTTAGATACTATCATTAGGGAAACTTTTAGTAGATACCAATGTTTTGCACTGTCGTTTCCACAGAAAAATTAAGAGCTATTTATTGAAGATTGATATTTCAGGGGTTTGAGTGATTTATTTTTTTAAAATTTCCAAATCACTTTTTGAGTTAAACAGCATTACCAGAATGGAAAATAGTTTCTGTTATCCTTAGTTAAAGAAAAATAACTGTTTTATTATTAAACATTTGTAAGATTTAGACTTTATAATAGTTGTTAAGCTGGAAAAAGTATTTGAGCCCTAAAAAGCATTGAGACAATAATGTTTAGAAATAATAAGCTATTACAGCGGCCCGGATTTGGCAATCACCCAAGTGGTTACATAGAGAACTACAATAACATAACTCGTTTTTACAAATTGCTCTGGTTTTGTAAATATTATTAATGGTTAGGTAATGCAAATAATCACCATGTAATCTAGAATAACTGCAATAAAGAAGAGTCAACAAAATGTAATAACCAATATGAAATTTAAGTGGCACTCTTGTGACCACTTGGAGAACTACAACAACAAACCAACACAGGAATATGCGCCTTGTGATTCCCAATGTCTTTTTTGGTTTTTTTTAAACGCCCAAAGCTATTGTGCCAATCCAAATGAATTGAGTTTGAATTGGTCTTGTTCCAGGCCCGTGGATTTGGACCTTATGGCCGTGGTTACAGGACTGACCACCACAAGCCATGGGGAGGTGAGAGGTGGTCCAGCTGTCTCCCAAAGCTGGAGCTGACTGGGGCTGGCCAGCAAGCGGCTACAGGCCAAAAACCCCGCCTCGCCCACACCCACTTTGTCCCTGAGTCTGCCGTGGCGATGCCGGGGGCAATTGTCATCCTCAAATCCCTCTGTTGTGGTGTGCGGTCAGCTGACTGGAGGGCAAATGGAGCCGGAAAGTGATTGGTCCAAAAGCGACTATCAGGAGAATTGCTGCTGAATTAGTCCTTGATGCATACGAGAGGCAAAAAGTGGGTGAAAGTCAGAGAAAAAGAGAAAGCGGTGAGAGGGGAGAAGCAGAGAGGATACTGGGAAGGAGGAGGATGTGGGTAAAGGGCAGAGTTGTGCAGAGCCGGAGGCACAAAAAGCGCTGGAGCACACTGGAGTCTCCCCTGTCTATTGTTCAGCTGATCCTATAAACAATCTCCTAATCCCTGTGATCTGGTGAGTATTAGTTCATCCACATGGGCCTTTTACTTAAAAAGACAAACACTGCACCAGAACATTCAAAATATTCTATTTCTTTAACAAGGGCCCACTCTGATGTTCAAAGTACACATGAATATTAAATGTTTTTGACTGCAGGACATTACAAACAATATACATTCTACGGTGGACTAAATTCAAAATCCCATTGTATTTAGAGGTCCTATTGAGATTCAGAATCTCTTTTGCAAAAAAGATCTGGCCAACGCAGCAGCCAACATAATCCACACAGTACAGAAAGTAACTAAATATGACATTGTAAAAACAGTTCTATCAAGAAAAACATAAACAATACTCAATCACACTTTTGATAATTTTCTTGAAATTATCAAATGACGCTACAGCTTCCAATTTAAGGTATTTTTATAGAATATTCTAAAACCAAGGTGCAGAGTAGGAAAAAGCAGTCATAACCTATACAGCATATGCTTTTGTTGGATTGAAAACACAGGAAAAAACCCTGGGGGAACACGTGAAGTCCACAAAAAAAGGTCCCACACAATACAAAAAAAAAATTTGCTGGGACCATCCCACCCATATCACCTTTTTTCTCTCTCTCTCTTACCCTCAATTTTGTGGCCCAAATGCTTTATTGGATAGGACAGTTCTGTTCTTCAGAGAGAAGACAGCAACATTTGGCAAACATAACTCCCTAAACTACTACTCCACTGGCGATCAACTGCATCGCCTTACATTCTAACATTTTCACTCAAATTAGCTGATGCCGTTTTGAGTGAAGTTGACAAAATACTGAGTATAGTGAAATCTGTCCTAAACATGTAATAATAATATGGACACTTAGGACACACATTTTTAAATATGCTAAATAAAAACTAAATGTGTGATTGCATTAAGTTTCCTATTTATTTCCTATTTTCTAATTCTATCTAATAAAACCAATCACAATGATTTATACTTGAGTTTAGAAAGACTAAGATTAATGCTGCATTTATCTTGTTCTTAACACAAATTGCTCCATTTAGCTATGTGCAAAAACAATCTTAAGGTAATAGCTGCTGCTGTGTACACGTTCAGGCTTTGTGTGTTAATTATGGATTTTGAAACTCCATTAAAAAGCCTGCAGTTACGAAGGGCTTTGTTTCAAGGATCCTATTATTTGAGAAGATACAGCCACACCACACAAGATAATGTAGACCAAGATGACGTCGGGATAACCGCTTATCTCAGCTTTCACATGTGGCTTTGTCCTTCTCCTACCCTCCTCCAGATTTCTTTATCAAGTCCTTTCTATCTCTCAAGTAATCTTCTTTTCCTCAAGCTCGAGTCTTCATTCAATGCAACAAAGTTATTTTGGTATGTTGGTGCATCTAACAACCATATCGCCTCATCTTTCTGCAGTCTATAAAGCAGAGCCCCCTTCTAATTGCCCTTGTCGTGCTTTGTGCTTTCTGCAGGTTTTCATTATCTTTGTGCGCACAGCCGTCACCTTCTTCTCACCTGGAAGAATTACAACGACATGGCTCATTAAAGATGGCCCCGCACTGGTTTGGAGAAATATAAACAAATAGTATGCAATTTATATTAATCTGTAGACTGTATAGTACCATCCATACTGTGGAAATGCTATTTAGACTGTGACAAAGTGACTAATTACACTAGTACTTGCACAATGCTCACTTTAAGAATTGCATTTTAAAAGGTGTATGTCATTCAATTCTTGCTTATCGTCAAACAAACCAAGTTATTCCCAAGACGGTTTTGAAAATGCTCAGTTATTTAGCATTAATTGGTGTTTCTTTGCACATACAGAACATAACACTGATGAAAAAAATAAAACCTATAATACTGAAGGTCTTGGTGGCCATTTTTACTGTAAAAAGATGGCGACTGTCATTTAACAACATTATACAAATTAGAAAGGTGAGTTTTGAGTGCAGTAATTTATCAGCAATATATATTTTTTATTACATTCTTCTCAACTAAAGCTGTGTTACGGCAGGTCACTGCAGGTGAATAAGAAAACAACTTAAATTTAGAGAAATCAATTTGAAACTGATTGTGTAGTTTACTTAGATAAGTTTAAGAAAAAAATTGTTTTTTTCTTACAACAAGTTTTTCATCATGTAATGTTTTCATATATAAATAAGGCCCAAATTGCTCATATTAAGGCCATATAAATCTGAAAAATGGACAGTCAGGTTACAATTTCTTGATGCATGTAGAAGATACAAAAAGTGTTATAGAGGGGATTTTGGATATCTTACTTTTTGGAGTTAAAACTTAAATAAATTAGGTTTCAAATTAGATATCAACAAATCCTTCTGTAGGTTTTGTCAAAATCTTGTTAGATTGGGAAGTTTGGTATGTATAGCTGCTGCTTTAATTGGTGATCTTTATGTCCCAGTCGGAAAAAAATACATTTTGAGTAAACTGACTTTGAAATTGCCTATATAAATAATATAAATATAAATATATGGATGCAAGTGGATTAAATGACATAATAAAACATCTTTATGTGCAGACTGGACAATGTTGTTTTTGCTGCTTGATGATATGTTGAGGGAAGTAAATGACCAAAAAAGAAGAAAAAAAAATGGTTGTGCCTGCAGTGTCTCATCAAATCCATTCATTCATCCACAAAGGTCTGGAAAGCAATGTAAATGTAATTGCAAAAGGACTGTGGCTATAGCTCCAGCAAAAATATATAGGTCTGCTCAAACTGCATGTTAAAATTATAGCTCCATATTTCCAAAATAATAAAAGCAAACATATGTGCGTATAGTGCAGATTTGGAGGTGCGAGACAGCAGATGGATCCGTCTAAAAAAACCTAAAGCCCCCGATACCAATCAACAACTGCAGGTCGGGACTGTCGTTAAAATGGCAAATTATTTTCCTAGCACTGAGGAAATTAGTGCATTTTTTTTAATCCTTCACATGAATGCTGATTGAAATGGAAGCACTCAAAAATCCCCTTGAAATTGCATTTTTCTTCAACATACGGTTATAAGATTTAAATTTATCGCCATTGCTCATCCAACTTAATCTTTCCATAGATTTAGCATTTTGCCCATGTTTGTGTGTGTGGCGTGTGACAGAACCCAGTCTGATGACAATGACAGGACTTGATGAGCAGATATATCCCGGCGCTGATGCCCTCACCATATGGACGCGTATTGTTGTTGCCTCCCCCTCACTATCACAGATGGTGCCCGCAGCAACACAGCACAACAAAACCTTAGCTATTGTTTTACCAGTAGCAATCATAATAAGGATAGAAGGTGCGGGAGGGGAGAGCGGAGAAATAATTACTTCTTCTGCAAATGCGTCCTCTTCAGAGCTGGTGTCCAGAAGGGCAGATTCCTGAGAGAAAGCAGCCAGAATGCTATCATTGGTAATTGACTGATATGGTAATGAGTGCCTAATTATACCCGGTAAAGGGGCGCAGAGGGCTCGCCTACACAGGCACTGCCCTGTGACCCGCTTTCTGACAAACTGTCACTTCATCCTGCAACATTACTCACGGGCTTATCAAGTATGACTACAAAACAGACAGGAATATATGGCACACTTCCTGTAAACACTCTTGACACATGCACATTTTTATACTTGGAGCAACATGCCGTGAATAAGATATGGCTCATATTAGGGTCTGCCAATAACAGCAGCAATGGAAAATAATACAATATAGTAATAGAACTCATTTAAGTGAGTGAAAGCAGAAGAGTCTGGGAGCAGACCATACAGTGCATTAGACAAGTGTCCAATCTCAGGATTTATTTAGGCTTATTTGTGGGGCAAGATATCTCCTTTGTATTTAATTTTTTTTTTTTTACTGTAACAGAATACAGTCTTAGGCTATACATCTTTGTAAAGACAAAAAAAAACGGTATCTTTGTTGGCCAGGCAATGGCCAGAAGTTGGACATCTCCCTCAAACCGTTGAATTTTTCACATGTACTGTTTCAGACACAACTAATGCAGCTCCAGTGACGACTGCACCTTGGATGACCCTCCCCATCTCACGACCCTGACCTGTAGACCCGGATGCTTCTCAACTGCCTGAGGAACTCTCTCTTGTCTAACGACAGTTTCATTGTTGCACATCGAGGCAACTGTTGTTGTGATTTTGGGTGTTGAAGTGAACATGCATCGTGTGTGTGTGTGTGTGTGTGTGTGTGTGCATATATATATATACCGTATTTTGCGGACCATAAGCCGCTACTTTTGTCAGATGTTTTGAGCCATGCGGCTTATTTAGAGGCTGCGGCTTTTCTGTGGTTTTTTTCTTTCACCGCTAGGGGCGAAACTAACCGGAATTAGAATCAAAACTACAGAAAAGTTAAGCAAAGAAGCAGATGTTGCTTTTTTATTCAGCTAGCAAATAGAACACGGACGACAAATTACCAACTATAAATTATTTTCAAATTCTTGCCCCCATCATTATGGAACCCAAACGAAGAAGTTCGTATGAAGCAAGTTTTAAGCTGAAGGCCATCGATCTTGCTAGGAAACGCGCGGCTGCACGCAAGCTTAACATCAATGAATGTACGGTGAGACGCTGGAGGGGAGAGCACGCTGGAGGGGGACAGCGGGACGAGCTCATGCGATGCCAAAAGTCAAGGAAAGAGTTCTGCGGCCTATACAAAAGGTGCGGCCTATGTATTGTTTTATTATCGTTTTTTTAAAAATAGAGCAAAATGCGGCTTATATAGTGGAGGCGGCTAAAAGTCCGGAAAATACGGTATATATATATATATATATATATATATATATATATATATATATATATATATATATATATATATATATATATATATATATATATATATATATATATATATATATATATATATATATATATATATATCATACATACACACATATATGGGGGTATATATATGTATATATACATATATTTGGGCATAAACACATTAAATTCCTTTTTCTGTCAGCTATCACAATATGTGTACTGCATAATTGCGAGTCAGTCACATAACTTGTTCTTGTGCAAGGTTAACACGGCTTGAAGCATTCATTAAAGCAAGAATTATTCACTTTTCATTCAAACCATTCTCCATTGTTCTCATAGTATTTATACAATCCTCCATTTGGTTTTTTGTTTCTGACAGTGATGTGAACGGTATTCAAACCTACTCAGCAGGGAGGCCAAATTAAAGCGCTCTTGGCCAAAGGGATTTTTACTCACTGGAGTTCCCAAATGTCTGCTGGTTTAGCTAGAAAGTTATGATGAATAGTCTTTCTAGGGAAACGGTAGTTCAAAAACATATACATTTGTGGCTAATATGAGATACTTCGGAGGGTAGACTTTTTTAAGGAAGGTTACTGTAGATTTGTAGTAAAATAAACCTTGAACACAATTGTTTACTTTTTATCATTACAGGACTATTAATGTAGCTCAAAAATTTTTGTTTTGTGTGGAATTTTGTAAAATTTCAGTAACGAGTCAAGGAAAAGCTTTCAGTAAGGTCAAACAAATACTAGGTAATGCCTTTGTGTTCAGCCTGAGCACTATTTATTATCGCAAAGAATTGTTACCATGAAAAAACTCCGCTATGAAATCTATATCCACTTGACACTTTGAAA
Source organism: Chaenogobius annularis (assembly GCA_015082035.1). Lineage (NCBI taxonomy): Eukaryota > Metazoa > Chordata > Actinopteri > Gobiiformes > Gobiidae > Chaenogobius > Chaenogobius annularis. The sequence goes on from BJKM01000139.1 coordinate 205,976, forward strand.
ATGCATGGAACAAATTCAGTGTTCATTAATTCTATAGGCATGAAAACCCATGGTCAAAGTTCTTTACATGAATCCTACCTGTGCAGGATTTCAGAAGACATTGTGATTTCATCAGGTTTGGCAGTTGGACTCTTCCAGACTGTGCGGCTAAGAAAACAATGTGGTCTCCAGGGCTATGAATAAGTCTGGCACTCTGAAATTATCAACAGTTACTCAAACACAGGAAACAAGGATTAATGATTTTCTGCTCAATTATACATCACATCAGCTGCTTGGGTTTTAGCTCCTTTCCTTTACACTCACAGTTAGGCTGCTGTATAATTACAGTGAGGTTTATGTGTGACACTAAACAACATACATGTGGTCATGTTGTTCTGTTGATGAACATAAAAGCAATTAAGAGAAGAATTTATTTGTTCTTAAATTAAAAGAAAGGACATGAAGATATAACTTGCCTTTATCCCCCAACTCTCCAAGAACTGAACTGGCAACCTTCTTGTTGAGGGGCAGGAGTGATGTGTCATGGTTCATATTGTAAACCACCATAAAATCGTGTAAAATGGTGGAAGAAGTAAGCCATTGTCTTAAACGTACAGATAAAAAAATGGAGCAAAGAAAATCGACTTAATTAAAAGTATTGAAGTACCTGTTTGAAAAAATGTAAGTATTTTCATTTTTGAGAACTATTTAAGTGTAAAAAGTAATGATTTGGATGTAAAATTGAGCTCATTTGGTCAACATAAAGAACTGAATAATTTTTTTTTTTAAAGTTCTAGCTTTTTATTTTTATATTTTTCTTTGCTCAAACTATGAACCCATCAACCATTTCATGCGGTCTCAAACAGTAGATAAAAGCACATTTCTCTTATTCCAGTTAAAAAATTTACAGAAGTAGAAAGTACTGATACCTGCTCTCAGATATAGTGAATTGAAAGTACAAAATATCCACTATAAAATTTACTAAAGGACAGTTCCCTACAAGTTGTACTTAAATATAGTACTTTTACTTTGGTTCTTCTTTACTTTCCACCACTGCGTAGTGTGAAGGATGAACAAACCAATATCATATTCACCAACAATCTCTCGCTCTAACTGGCCTGCATCTACTTCCTGTCATGTGACGTGCTGATGTGTGATTGGTCAGAGCCTGGCTGAAGTCTCCAGATGGCTCCAGTCCAACAGGTGGTCCCAGGGATGTGGAGTGCATGTGGGGGGTCTGCGAGCTCTGACATCTGCTGTCCACTCCTCTATTGACTTCATTCAACTACAACACACTTTACGTAACTGCATCACTAATAATCTTGATCCAGACCAAATGCAAAGTAGATATATAATGTTATATTGAATAACTTCAATATATATATAAGAATGTACAATATTTATACTACACAATTCACGCTTCTTTAGCAATAAAAGGAAATTAATTAGCACATTATAATACAAACAAATCCAATAGTAAAAAAAACACACACATAATTTTTTTTTTAATATAAGTGTTTTAACATTTAATTAGATACTTCATGTTGATCCAAAGCAAATAATCTTATATGTTCAATTGTTTTTCAACACTTGAAATAATATTGTCTGTTTTTTGTTTGTTTTTTTAATCGTTTACTGTAATGTATAAATTCACCTAAAATAAAGATTTAAATGAAGTGTGACATAATATAATTAATAATACATAATACAAGGTCAACGTTTCATTTTTCGTAGTGTTGACATATGCACCAGTGACATTGGGACAATACCAGCACAAACAGCATTTTGTTTCTTGAGTGCAAACTGCATAGCAAGCGGTGTCATGAGTGCTATAGGTGAAGACAAAGACAGTGTAGGTGGAGGAGCAGAGATGACTAAATTAGCCCTGCAGAGAAGCTTGAATTATTCATCAGACATCACGGACATTTTTGTCGACTTTAAATTGACAGGTGTCTAGGTGAGTCCATATGGTACAGTGCAGGCGCAGAATGCTACAGTACAGTGTGTGTTTGAACATGTACATAGCATAAGTCTCGTTATCACCACAACTGCAGCGTAAGGCTAATTTAGTCTTCCCCATTGTGCGATCACACCTGCTCTCACCCTGCACCTGTCACTGAACTCAAGCCTTTAGAGCATGTTATTACTATTGATTTTCCATAAAAACTCTTTTCTATTTTGCTGGCGTTGTTATCCTTATCTGTGTGAGTCTACCAAATAGGAATAGATGATTACATTGAGCTGTTATAGTTTATTGCAGAATTATGTATTTTGTGATAGCTGTGGTCATGCAGTTTTACTCTTAAAGGGCACAAGACATCACAAAAACGTATGTAAACATATTTTTCCCACTTTGACAATTTTTGTGACATTTTTAATTGCACTTCCAGGTTGGACATGAGCAGCAGATGTGACATATGTAGAGGTAATTCCACAACTGTTACCTAGCAACCAGACTGTAAAAAAGAGACTAAATCCATAAAAATGACCGAATAGTTATTCTTTGACAAATACCTGATAACACACTTATTTCGTTAAATGTTTAACCTGTCAGAAAAAATATGTTCGTTGTGTGGAACTTGTCCCTGTCCCCTCTTCTGATGGAATTTATTTTCTTTTTTTTTTTTTTTTTTTGTTATTTATCGTTATTGACAAACTAAAACTTGACTGATGTAAAACTGATAAATATTTACCACAGGGACTATCCCACCAAACAAAGCAATAATTAGAAAAACACAAATAATTAGAAAATGTGTCAAGCAGTAAAAGTTGACTGTAATCAGTATTTTTAAGACATCTCGAGAAATATTATTGTACAAAAATGTTTTCATTACCAAGAATCTGCACTATTTGGTATAAAATCAACTGTAATCCCATGTCAATTTGGAAGTTTGTTTGTATTGGCGCATTTATTTTTTGTTTTCTTATCACGCGAAACATTTGTCATATTATCTCAGTACTAACCATTCCTCCCACTTTGAATCCTTAAATCTCTGTTTCTCATTTTGCTTAAGCAGTTTATTTTACCTTTTGTCATCTCATTAATTAAAATGTTATGCCCTGACATGTTTTACCCGATTAACATATTGTGCACAACTGGCAACAAAAAAGAGCAAGAGGAAAAGCAAATAGACCAGAATAAAGTGGACAATGGTCTACTGAGACTGGAGGTCAAAAGGTTGCTGGGGTCGCAACCTCTCTGGGTAGTTAGGGGCATTGTGGTCTGTGCCGCCACCAGCTGAGGGTTGTGTACTGCCCCATGCAAGTTCATTCAGCTTGATTCAATTATCTACTGCTATTATTCCCCCCCTAAAGTTCTGAAACTTTTAAAGATATTTGGCTTTCTGAGGACCACCAGATCTAAACCCAGACTTTATTAGGTCTAAATTGGGGTTAAACATGGTCTTAAAATAAACTAAACCAGGAAAGTTACACTAAACCAGGGATAAAGTAATTCTGAATTAAACCAAAAGAGGACAAAAACATTTGTAGATTTGTCTCTAGTAATAAACTACTTTAATTGCAGAGGGTTGCACACATATCACAATTTGAAGTAAGAGCCTACAACAGCAGTTCATCATGACATCCTACTGGCAAGCACTAACTCTCATTTATGTACACATTTAAAGCCCCATTTGGTAGTTTGCCAAAAATAGACTCAAATAAAAACATGTTGTTGTTTTTGCACTTCTAAGGTTTTTACTGTGATTGTGTCTTTCATCTCCACAAACCTGACTCGTACTGGAGGAGGGGCCCCTGCTTGTGTCCATAGAAATATTAGTCCTTTCGCTGTAATATTCTACAATATAGCGCATAAAACTCCATGAGGAATGTTTTGAAGTATGACTTTATTTCATGCGTTATTTCGTGCAACCTCCAGAAATGTACGTGCTGCTATTGCTTTCAGTTTGAGTCATCATTCGTAACATGCAAGTAAAGTATTCGTGTTCCATAATTCTGAATATTTTTCAACAGAATGTAACTAGAAATTTTACCATTTGTCTTGACATTACATCATATTTATAAAAGAAATTCCGGGAAATTAAGTGAATATTATTGCTATTAGTATTACGCCTACTTATTTATGATTTCTCAACAATATTTCTTCCCCTTTCAGGCTAGCAGGCAGACCCTTTGGAGACCTTTGTATTATTGCCTTTGAACAGGTTCCAATAAAAAAACAATTACATGCGAGGAAGACATATCAGGCTGGATTGCTTTACAATGGCAGAGCATTTAATTTCCGATTTCACAGTCCTTTGGAGAAGCTGACAGGGGGCAGGACAGGCAGCGGGGACACAGATACCCGCCCTTTCCGCACAGTTTTCCATGACTTTTTGAACAGCTAATAATTGCATCTCCTGACCCTGTGTCATGGTGCTCATTTTTAATTTAATGTATGGATGTAATGCATTGTGGCTATAGGAAAAAACATCCATCTCTATTTGTGATTTTACATGCTGCTCATAACTGAATTGGATACTGAATAATTCAATTTGCAGCCGTATATAATAGCTACATATTGTGGAAAGTGACCACAGTTTCAATACACACCTTTAATGGATTGATTCAGTTATGACGGTGGGCTGCAGTAAGTAGTCTTCCTCCTGGCTTGTCTAACCACAACATAGCCATAAAGTCCGACGTTAAACTGCACACAAATCAATATGCACCACTAAAAACACTGGGAAGGGCCCGGGCATCGTGGAATAAATATATTGTCTGTATTGTGAGCATAAACATAAACAGGTTTAATTGCATTGATGAGCACAAACAACTTACATTAAAGTAACATGCTTTCTGTCTTAGTGTTATGATGTTTACCTGACCCGTGAAGGTCAGAAGATAATTATTGTTTTACAGTACAATATTACAGTGGTAGGGTAGCAAAGGACTTTTCACAAATAAAAGCGAGCACATATATTTATTGTTTATGTAGTGTCTTCTTTTTTTATGTCTTTAAGAGATCAGTTGCACAAACTAATGTACATTGGAACAAATATGCCTTGTGTTAAGGGTTTAAAACTCTGAAATTCTCAAGAGAATAAATCAAAACATTAATTCATTTTCTACCGCTTGTTCCCATTAGGGGTCGCAGGTGACTGGAGCCTATCCCAGTGCCTTTGGGCCTTAGGCGGGGTACCCTGGACAGTGGCCAACTCTTCGCAGGGTTAACACAGAGACACACATTCATTCTCACACTAGGGCCAAGTTACAGTTGCCAATTTACCGAACACATGCATGTCTTTGGACGGTGGGAGGAAGCGGCAGAGAACCCATGATCTCCTTTTTGGGAGGCAAGAGCTCTAACCGCTCTGCCATCGTGCACCCTAAATCAAAAGATGTATAGTTCAAAGCAAACTGGATTGTACCAACTTGACTACTGACTGGATGTGTATTTTGTAACTTTGTGTTTGAATTTGAAATGGAGATTAAGTGGAGATTATATCTGAAAGACTTCTCTGCCATCACTGACCTCTCTCTAGATGTCACTCACGTCACAGTCAATGATCTCATTCATCAATTCATCTGTCACGCCCATCTTTGCTCCCGTCATCCCTGGCTAATCATCTCTCAGCAAGCCCATCCTCTTCACCTCCTCCAGCCAATGGGCTGGTGCCAAATTTAAAAGGACTGCTCTGACTCTCCAGTTTCCTTGTCATCTCCTCTAAAGAGCTCTTCTTCTCCTCTTTGGACCTCTTTTCATTCACCATCACCAAAGTCTAAGCTCCGGCGTGATAGCCTCCTATTAATTCACTACTCTGCAAATTTAATACATGCTCATTTGTTCTTGCCGGGGCCGAAGCGCCGAAGTTGTATAAATGAAGGATTCATTAATCACATCATTATCTCTGCCTGAATCTGTCCGGGTTGAATTGTTCACATTTGGAGATAATTGAACACGGATGTTGTTGAGGGAAAATCGAAAAGTCATAGATCATTAAATATTAGAATTATGTGGAAAAAGTAGCAGGAAAATACAAAAAGTATATTCTTTCTATCTGCTTTACAATCATGGTAATGTTCATCAGTGTGTATGTATATGTTATTGCGTGTGTAATGTTGTGTGAATGTCACTGTCAGTCAAGCATTTTCATGAAAGGAACAAAGAAAAATAACGATAAAAGTACAAAATAGGCAACAACATGTTTGTATTTGCTGTAGCTTTATTCATTCTGTTCTTTATTACAATTATATCTGATGCAACCATTGATCAATCCAGCATTTTAGAGTTTTTTATGTTTTCATTTTTGTTACTATTCAAAAACTGATCCTTGAATGCATGATATGGGTCAGTTATCTAGACACAGGACAAATCAGATGCTTTTTGACTTATAATTTGATCTGATGTTTCATGTTTTGCTATCATTTCTACAGGGAATTGAGATTTGACCATTGTGACCCCTTGAAATAAATGTCACACAATAATAATAATAATAATAATAACATTTTTATAATACTAATATATATATGTTCAACATACAACCACTGCACAAAGTATTGCTGCTACTACTAAACTATCTAATATGATATGTTAAAATTCATTCAGAACCAGACCCACGCTGTGCCCACCCTTTTGTTTGCCTTGCATTGTCCCCGGTGTATCTTTGGCCCCCCTGTTACATCTGCCAGCCCCGGTCCATTGTCCAGCAGCGTGCCTCACAAACAGGCTTCAATTAGGCTGGATGTCCTGTATTCTGTAGCAGTGTGATTGTTTTGGCCTGGTATCGCCCGCAGCACCTGTCCCACACATGCTGGACTCCTTTGATGGGCTGTAACTTAACCCTTGTTCAAATTATCCACCAATAAATATAGCATGGGCAGCGCAGGTCAGGTTCAGCTAGTTATTAGTTCACTTAAGGTCTTCTGACAGGCTCATTATTACCACATAGATAAGGCGGTCGGAGACAAAAGCCTACTGTTGATTGGTGTTTAGGGACTACACATTTTAAACCGATTTGCTTTACAATTGATTAAGTCACGCAGTGGTGCAAAAAATATGATATCCGTGAGTTTTAGCTTCCTGTTATATGCAACAATTTGAAGACTTTTTCCCTAAAATGATGTAATATTGTGTTTTATGAATCCCAATTTTAAATCATGTACTCACATCATGTAGGTCTGTTATGTGTACATTATAGTCATTTTAAGTGTTGCGTTTGAGTGTTAATCATTTTTTATTTTTATTTTTATTTTATACTATAGTAATTTTAAATTGTCCCTTAAATGCATGCCCTTTTGTTTGACAGAATATATGTTGTTTTATTATTGCTCAGTGTTTTGTGTTGCACCTTCATGCTGAGACAAGTTCCTATGTCTGTGAAGTTTGTTCATTGACAATCGCAATAAACCCCTTTCTGATTCTGATTCTGATTCTTATTTGGTGCTCCAGTAATAGCAACAGCTGTTAAAGTAGCCTCAGTAATAACACCTGAAGTAGCAGTTTTATCAAGACATGATCTGAAGAACTGATCTTCAACTTGCCCTGGCACCATCACCTGCTCGTCGTCAGGGAGATAGATAGTTCAAGCCATAATGAGGAATATTCCTGATAAAGCAAGGACCTGCGACAAGCAGATGCGTACCCACAATAGAAAAGTTACATCACACATTTAAATACAGATGAGCAAATGTATTTGACTGACATGGAACAAAGATGACATATTTCCAAGTCTCATTGCGTGTCTCCTCAATGAAACATGTCTGTAACCTTAAACTAATATACTCTTTTCAGACTCTCTTTTTAATTGAGTTTGATAGAAATTTCACCATCAGTCTTCTTTTCCACAAGTGTATCTTTGTTGTATAGATTGAAGTATAGATTGTGCTGATTTTGCCATTTTGGTGACATCCAACAAATGTGATGAAAGTGAATATTGGCACAAATGTCAGGCCAGGCGTCCAACAGCACAAATCAGCCACACTGTATTTATTGCACTTGTGGCCTTTTTCGTTAAACTATGCTGTAGAACCACTTCTCTGTGTTTTCTTAAAGGGGCACTAATTCGCTTTTCTGGTGGGGCTGCCGCCTTCTTATGAATGAGAATGTTCCAAATGGCTTGTTTTTCTCTACGGAGACAAGCATGTTGCGCCACCAGGTCAAGTTACAGGTCAGATCCATGGAGAGGCGAGCTCACAGTAAGCTGCCTGTTTGTTTGTTTTTTAGCAGCAAAAACACATAAACACATCAAAATTTGTAGAGCCTTGCAGCCACCATAAGAAAAGCTACGTAGTGCACCTGTAAGTCATATAGTCATAGATATTGTTTTAACATCAACATTTAATGGAGCATACATTTAAAATATACTTGAGTGAATGTTCTTGGTGTACAAGAGTTTGGTGTTATGAAATCATACTTCATATCTTGTTTGCATCATTCAAAAACAAACAAGTTAATGTCCTTCAAGTTGAATCTTTATATTGCAATCTAGTAACAGTTTGAGTTCATAGTTTGTTCAATTACAAACTAACAACAGAAATATTAAGTCAAATCAACTGCACTAATACAATTTCTTTCTAACAAATGGAAACTGAGAGAAGATGAGGCTGTGTTTCTGTGGAGCACATTCTGTTATTTAAAAAAGACAGCCTTAACTAAAACTAATTGCATTTTGTAGTTTCCATATGTCAACATCTATTCATATGCATTTCATCTGTTCGCCCAGATAAAGCAGGTGTAAATATTGTCTTGTGTACCAAAAGATACAGTTAATCTCTTCTCAAACTCCACGCTTTAAGAGAACCACAGCTAATTAAGCACGCACCAAAACAAGAATACATTTTAATATTGATCCCCAGTGTCCCTGGTGCATTATCTGTGTGTGAGTGTGTCAGTGTGGGTGCGCAGGCAAGTGTATGATTATGAATATTTTAAGAGCACATTTAACATGGCGGCGCTGGAGCAGGGGCTTGGTGAGGGATTTGCGCCTACTCTTCAGCTAATGACCCCGGGCGCTTCCAGCAAAGCTTCTTCATATTTTAAAGAAAGTCGATAGAGCCTCAGCCCAGTCAGCAGCATTAAGATTCATACAGACGCCACAGGGACCCAGAAAAAATTAATAACACGCGTGTCTAACAATCCTTCCTGCGATTTAGCCGAGCACCCGAGCGCTCTGCCTGAAATGCAAAGTAGTAATAAACGCGCAGATAAGATAAATTCAGAACACGCAGCTCCTACCCTCAAGTCAGTGTGCAAACAAACTCTTTTCCTTCATCTCTCTTTCAACAAACATGTCCAAAGGTATTCGAACAAAACGCTGACAACGTACGGCACTCCAAAACACTTGTCCTTAGCGAATATTGTCTCAGAGCACTTTCTCCTTTTTATTTTGGGATGAATGTATCAATGTATGTTAATGAACAAGGTTAAGCATTGTCTAGACTGGGAAAGTAATTGTGTTGTAGCAGAACGTGTTCACGGTTGGCAGCGCTCCATGTCATTCTATATGAGTGCTCTTGAAAATAGCATTGTCATTTAAGATCAATGTCTCCAACAGAAAACAAAGAGACACTGAGACAGACGCCATATGCATTCATTAATTGAGGAGTGGGTGACTTAATTAGTTAGCTAATTAACATTGTGGTGTGTTATGAAATTCCTGTTGTCTGTATAGCAGCAATGGTATAATAGAAATAGTTGCAGTGGGTAGTAAATATTATATTTTTCCTACTGTAGAGTGGAAGAGAGAGGACATGGCTCTGCCCCTCATGGTCCAGACAGCATATGGCACTGTCTCAGAGAAAAACATATATTTAGGTGTGAATATGTGCATAAACTTGTCCAAATGAGAGCACCATTCTAACATGTATTAATTAAAATATATATACATTTTCCCAAAGATTGAAGTGAATGTTTTTATATTTTTCTTTTATTTGCCAATGTTATGAGCAACTACTGTTAGGATTTCATAATTCAGACATTCAAAAAAGGATGAATTTGTGAATCAATCCTTTATTCAATCACAACATGTGGCAGAGTGGCTAGCAGTCACGCCTCACAGTTGTAGGTTAGGCTCCCAGGCTGGACCTGGAGTTTTTATGTTTCTCCCTGTGTCTTACTGGGTTTTCCTTAGGCACTCCGGTTTCTCCCAACCCAAAACATACACAATAGTCTCTGAGCGCTGTACGTGTAAGTGCACAGCAGCTGCTCACTGCCCCTGACAGGTCTCCCCTTGTGATACTGAAAGATGGGTCAAATGCAGAGAATGAATTTCCTATTAGATTTGTAAAGTTTACATGAATGTCACACATTGTTTGGAGTCCCTCATACTTTCTGATTGAAGGCTGGAGGTTTTGGAATCAGACCATAGAAACAATTAGGCAATCGTCCAATTTTTGGACGGACACTAATTTGAAGCATATGTCCCAAATTCAATATCTCCTCTCAAATATTCTCGAAACATTCAGAATTAAATATATCTTTTACCTCCAATTTATAGAGTTTTGAGCTTTTTCGCTATCCTGTGCAATTTTTTACCCATAAGCCGACATGTTTATTGACACAAACGTTTCACTGATTGGTTAATATGCCATTCAGTCACACCTGGAAACTACAGAGAAAGGATGTCTTTATAAAGTGTTGGAAAAGCATGTGGTCTTGTCTGGCCAGGAAAACATTGTTCTGTTGTACTGTTCATATTGATGATATTGTAATACATAGCCTAGTACAAATATGTTATTTTTACGTAGAATTAAACAAGTCAAAGTCTAATTTATCTGACGGTGTTATTAAGATGTTATTGCTTTGCCTTTATTGCTTCTTTTTATGGCATTAAAACTTATATCTTGCATTTATTGAATTACAAGTGTTTAACTGCCAACTCCATGGAGATATATAAGTTTAATATTATTGTGTGGAGCGTTCCAGGCAAAGCAATAGTATCTACATGGAAAGCAAAAGTGGTAAGTTCTCCTCCAGAAAAGTTACATATTGCACCTTTATCAGAGTGTCTCAGACTTTACAGTCATCTTCATTCTATTCTGTTGATTGAAGAGTCATTATAATTGCAAATGTGTAGGTCTTTGAAGAACACATGATTTGTACATGGCTTGCAGTACACAGCATAGTTACTGATCTAAATTACTGGTGACACTAGTCCCGACTGTCTGTCTTGCACCATGCTTTCTATTTCCATGCGTAGGAGTTAAAAGGGAAAGAAGGAGAATCAATAAGACATTAGCGGAAAGTCATCTGAAAACTCTGGAGTGATCTAAAGCGTATTACAGCTGGGAGCTAAGGAAGTTGGAGATCATTTATTTAGGGTGAGTTACTTTAAGACTACTGTTATATTAAATTTATTCCATCCATTTGACATGCTATGGGGAGAATGTGTAAATTACAATAACAAGCTGAGGGCACAATCATTCCCATAAATTTTATGCTTTGTGGTTGTGTTATGGGACATTTTACAACCCAAAAATTGTGAAATTGTGTAAAAGACAAGACATAATACATTTAATATACAATGGACTATACATGTCGGGTTGAGAAATATTTTATTATTTCTTGAAATTGGCAACAAACTTTCATATGGCATATAATACAGTTAAAATGTGTGTACCCCCCAAAAAAAACATACCTTCAAAGTTTAAAGTGTAATTGGTTATTTGGTGCCTTTATGTTATTCAGACCCACAAGCAACACTATTAAAATCAACAGACAGACTAAAGCCATGAGGCTTATAGTTTTAGCGCCCAATCCAGTGCCACTCTAAACAATGCACTCCCGTACAACAGCCTGGGCGAATCCTCTGGTGCAGGGTTGTGTCCAAGGCCGTGTCGGGGCTGACATAAGCAGCTCGTGAGCAGCCGTTTGCCCATATGTGCCTCCCACTCCACTATCCCCAGTGGGTCCTGGCGCTCTGCAATGATACCATCTCATCTGCCAACATGGAGCACTTGGACTAAACAACCCAATTCCTTCTCTGCTTGGCTTATTTGGACCTCATTGGCTTGTGTTTTAATTTGCTAGATAGAGAAGCCAGTTTGTCGACCATCGCAAGCATCTAATTGGACGGTGGTGAAGATCTTCCTCAAAACACTCTTAACAGCAAACAAAATATATGTACATCATATTGTATCATTTACCCTCAATAACATAGTGTCTTGCATTTAATATCCTAATATTTTATAAATGAAAAAGAGAAGATAAATTCAAATGATACTTTATTTAGTGACAACATTAGCAAAACTAGATTTTGTATAGCTATTCTGAAAAATAAATGTGCTATATATTACGCAGACCTACTTTATATTCAGAGCTGGAGCGGATGTTTAGGCTAATTGAAGACTGTTGTCCAATTACAAAGGTGTGAGTCCTTGAGGCCATTATTGATGATGACATATGCCACAGGAAGCAGAAGTCCAGGCTCATATGAGCGCAGTGTGAGCAGGTCCTAGGAGGCCCGCTCACATATGTCTGGGGCTTAAACAGTTGGACGTGGCCGAGGGCTAAACTGGGTCAGACTGACACAGATGGAGACTAAACTCCCACCGGCTCACTGGCACATGACTAATACAGAAAGGAGTGAGCTGATATGAGCCTGTCTTCCATTCAGAATATGTGTAATTCTATCTCAAATCTGCCGTGAAAGTCAATTAGGACAAATGCACTACAAGGTTGAAGTTGTTGTATATTTTATTGTCACCATAGGGATTTTTGTCCTTTGCATTTGACCCATCTCTCAATCCCACTGGGGAAACCTGTCAGGAGCAGTGGGAGACTATTCCTCCGCTCTTCAGGCCGTATAACAGGAGGATCAGTCTGTATTGTCCATGTATTTGGTTGATGAGGTCACACACAGATTAAAATGTAGACTGCCCAGGTTCTTCATAGGTGGTGTCAGTGACATATGGTGAAATAAAGAAAGTAAAACCACCCATAAACTACTTACAAAATACAATATATCTTAAACGAGAAGTAGCTTAATAAAATATCATTATTATAGTGTGTCAAATTGTAGGCCTATTAAAAAAAATTGAAAACATTTTCAACAAAATGTTTTAAGTAAAAAGGCAGGTTTTGGTTCACATTGTTGAACAATGTCTTTGAAGGTCATCCACGAACAAAGCCACTATTCTTTTGTCGAGTTATATGTATGTCACAGATTAAATGCAGTGAAAGCTTCAGGCAAATGTCCTTGCTCGTCAAAACCTCCATTAGAGGCAGAATGTGAGGCAGTAATTGGAGAGTTGAAAGGTCACACATCCATTTGTTCAGTTTAAAATAGGAGGTAAATTCCATTCAGCATGTTTCCTATTCAGATGATTCAAGACAAATTTCAAACCAAAGAAAAATCAAGAGTTGTAGTGTTGTCCTAGCTGTGTGAAAGAGCACACTGAATACATGCATAGGCCATTCAATGTAGCTCTCAGCTGCATTTGTGACTCTATGGGCAGAGGTTATACGAATATAACTTTTACAAATCTGACCTTCTAGCTGCCATCTGACTCTATTCAATGTACTTTTGACTTGAAAAGACGCATCAACAATTTTTGCAGAAACACAGTAGAAAACCATGTCCTTAACAGAACATACCATTTCACAAGAGCAGTGGCCTCCTGTTCCTGGGTGAAACCAAGCATTGGTCCTTGGGTGGCATAGCTGTGGCATGTGAGCCTGTCACATATTTACAGAGAATCTCTTGGATGAAAGTCAAGTTTGCAGCTGCAGCATTGGAATAATTCATTGCATGTCTTTTACCCAGGAGGAGCCACAGGTAGTTGATGAAGTGGCAGTGCCAAGACTTCCAACTGGCGAAGACGAAGCGCAGCTGCCGGGAGTCAGCGCGGCCAGATGCCGCTGCTGATGTACCATGTGTTCCAAGCAGGGCAACAGTGTGTTTGTGTGTGAGCTTCGGTGGATAGGGAGAGAAGGGAAAGCTTGCCAAGACATTCACACATTGATGCCAACCTGACACATGCTCGGGTACTCCCCGCGGTTTGTGCTAGCATCGTACCCTCTTTGGCGGATCTGTCGGGGGTCCCCCTCTTCTCTGTCTCTTTTTTCCTGGTCCAGTCCTTTGCCAAAGCAGGAGAGGCATCTGCTTGTGGCCATCCTGCCAATACGGTGGAGGATCCTTTCAGGTGGTTCAACTCAATGGTGTATTGGCAGCAGGCCATTGCAACAAAGATACATTTGATACAATGGGTACTATTGTTTTCTCCATACTTATACATTGTCTTTATGTCGTAGTCTGTTAAATGACTAGACACAAATATGCGTAAAACCCAATTTCTCATTCATGTTCCGTAATCGCTCACCCCTGCGACAAAATGTGGCCAATTTCCAGGAAACAATTCCAAAATAATGCGTCGTCGATGTCTGGTTTTGGTTCTTCTAACAACGATCCATCGAGCCAAAATGCCGCAGCACCATCCACTTCAAAAGAATGTTAACAAATAAATGGTATTGGAAGTAATGCAAATTCATTATATCCTGGGAAATATCCAAACAGTAGCTGCAGGAGTAGCATGGCATCCCCTTGAATAATGTTTTCCCTAGAAACGGGAGCGAGTGGTCTTTGACGATACTATTCCTGAGAGTGAAGGGGAGATCTCTGAAACAAAGGCTGCAGTTTTGTTAGGAACATGCCATCACCGTTCACAGTGTAGGGGGTTTAGGGAGGGAAGTGAAAACTTTTTGAATGTGTGCCATGTCTCTACCATTCTCTCATCTAAGGCCCGCGAGTGCCAGCTGGCGGCTGATTGTGCCCACTTGCACTGTAATGATCATGCCAGCCAAGCTAGTTGGCACGTCACTACACATATGATCTCCAGCCAAACAGCCCCATATGTAGTAGATAGATATTTTCTGAATATCAGAATAATCAGCACCACAGTTCTGTGAGTTTACAAATATACAATATATAACAGCAACTCACAGACCACTAGGGTGATTACATAGTGCATACTTACATATGCTGATTAAACAGCAGCTAAAAAGCTATATTTAGATTCACACTGTTTAAGGATGCAATGAAATTACAAATAGAACTGTTGGGTTGCCTATTTTTTGGTAATATATAATTATATAAAATGTTTACTCACAGAAGATTTCTCCCTTCAAGCAATTTTTGTGTGCCGGAACCATTGTATTATGTTTTTTTTTGTTTCATTGGGGAAGTTGAAGCTGATGCACGGTCCGTCGCTAAAACAGATCGTACCGGTGTCTGTAAACAGGGATCTGCGAGGAGTAATAGTTTTGTTTAACTCACTCGTATGTTCTTAAATAGATGCGGATATACTTTTTCTTCGGCACGGCTTTTCAAAAACGGGTAAGTGTGTTGTATTTTTGACATAGTTCCTGCTTTAGTGCCTGTAACCTTGATACTGACAGTGCTAATGTGTTCCACCACTATCTTAAGCTGAGGAGTTTATATTAATATGTTATTCGGTCAGTCCTCTAAGCTAATAGTTATATACATAAACATCCTATCAAAATATACATGTTACAGACAGCCTAGAAAACAAATAAAGGTTGCTTCAGGATCAAAGTCTCAGCTATTTAGTTACTGTAGCTGTTAATAGACTTTTCAAGCTGTGCGTTTAGTGTTTTATGTTGTGTTTTGGAATTATTATTAATCTATGTAGTATTTGTATATCTTTAATTTGTTACAGACAAAAAAAGAATACTTGATGGAGCTCTCTTGATCCCTTCTTCAGTATGTTGTTAGGGTATGGGCTTTCTGCTGCTACTTGTCACTCTCTAAAGTGGACATGCACACAAGGGAAATTCTCTCATGGAAACCGTTGGACTTTGGGAATACTGGCCTGGTGTCTCAGAAATGGAGCTGTGAGAAATACTCATAGATGGACAGTAAAGCCATCAAAACTAAAGGGCCCTGTGTTTGCCCGAGCCGCCTTATACAGAGACAAGACCGCAATTGTAGACGACAGTGGCAGTCACAGCTATGAGCAACTGTACAGCAGCAGTTTGGGGCTGGCAGCTAGAATAACTGATGCTCTAAGTTGTGGCACAGGGGATGTCGGTGGTAAAAGAATATCCTTCCTTTGTGCCAATGATGCGTCCTACACAGTAGCACAGTGGGCTGCTTGGATAAGTGGGGGTACAGCCGTGCCCCTGTACAGACAACACCCTCCGTCTGAAATGGAGTACATCATTTCTGACTCCCAGAGCTCAATTTTTCTGCTGGTGGCTGGACATAAATTAGCTGATAGACTGGAGCCTGTAGCACAGAAGTTGGGGCTTCCATGTCTGACTCTCCCGCCAACCTCTGACCTCGACAGTTTAAATGAGCCCCATGAAAAAAGTACCATCAGTGACTGGGATGAAAGGTCAGCTATGATCATCTACACCAGTGGGACCACGGGACGCCCCAAAGGAGTCCTGCACACACACAGCAGCATCCAAGCCATGGTAAACAAGTCACTTACTTATCATCACAAGTTGAAGTATTTATTTGAAGATTATCTTCAGATAAATCATTACCTTTTTATATTATTAAGAAAACAAATTGTACATTGAGACTTTTTAAATACATTATCAACCAAAGATGACAGCTTGTCATCATCTTTATTTTTTTGCATATATATAATTTAAAAAAAAAAAAGATTATTATTGTGTTATTGTTATTTTGACATGTTTATTAAATGTCAAAATATCGTTACAAAAAAAAAAATTCATGCATGTTTTATAGTCTACATTTCAGATAACAATTATGATTTTCAAAATACCACTTTTTTTTAATTGTCTAATATAATTTGTTTGCTAACAGTAACCATGTTTTGACAAGTAGGACGCACCAAAGCATCTGATTTCAATAATTGTGCCTGATAATTAGTTTTCCCTTTTCTCTGGAGCTATTCAGTTTAAGTCTGAATGAAGTACCGCAGTAAAATACTACAGTTTTATACATGTGTCCTCCTGTCCTTTCAGATTCAGTGCCTGGTGTCTGAGTGGTTGTGGTCTAAAGACGATGTCATCCTGCACACTTTACCTCTTCATCACATCCATGGCATCGTCAACAAAACTGCTGTGTCCGCTGTCTGTCGGTGCCACCTGTGTCATGCTGCCCGAGTTCCAGCCTGAGAAGGTTCATACTTAATATTTTCTAAACCTCAACTTCGTACAAAAGTGACTTCAACATAATATTAATTTCTCTAAATTTATAACAACACAACAAACTTCCAACTGTTACTGATTTATTGACAACGAACAAAAGTGAAAAGTGCTTTGATTTACAAACGCAACATTCAAATTATAATTCCACTATAACAGTGCTTCCACTACTACTTGCACATCCTTATGAGAAATACTGAAAGATTCATAATAGTTGCTGGCTCCCTGACACCCATTCAACACACACAACAATGTGAAATGCGTCAGGATTTGATTTTCCACCACCCATCCGTTTTGTGGGTGAATGTCTCTGCTGACCTACTGTTACTATATAGAGAACTTTTTGCCTCTTTTGGAATGAATAAATGCCATGCTCATTATGACTGAGTGACTATATTGTTTTGAAAAACGTTCTGCCGGTTTTTTACATCCTCTCTCCCTCGTTTTCACCCTCTCTCGCTCCTTTTCTCCTCCTTGCTCTATCAGTTTCTCCTCCTCCTCCTACTGCCTCTCCTTCCTTCCTTCCTGACTGTCAAACTAAGTGTTTGGGGCTCAGTGATGAATTGCCCTGTGTGGCTTTGTATCTGACCAATGCCGACTCACGGCAAGGGCTTAAGCAGCGGATCAATCGATGCTCTGACATTGAAGGATGATGCTGCTTGTTTGGCCCTTAGAGGGAGGGGGACAGTGGGTGCTAAGTGTGTCTCTGGATGTGTATGTAGGCCCGACTTTGCTGTACCGAAAGTGTAGTTTCATGCTTCTATTTGTTTTCTTTCAGTGTTTTGTAGCATATTGGTCATGAACATATGTATTTATCAACTGGGGTATTGCTTCACCGTATGAGCTATCAGTATGCTGCTGTTATCCCTGACCTTGTGCACTAAACCACCACCGCCCTCGCTCTCTATCTTAGAAAAAGCCTTTATTCTCCTGCTTCTGAAGTTACAGTACATTGATGAAGTGATCGATAGTCTGTCTCTTCTATCCCCTCAGATCTCTGAAGGGTAGCCTAGGCAGCAGAGGCCAATATTGATCTCTCCTGATTTTGTGCCTCCAGATAGTGACAGGAATTTTCAGTGGAAGAATCGTGATCTACTAAAGAGAAGATAAGTCTATTTCAAGTGAACACGTGTTGCCTGGGAAAAGATACCAAGTCTGCTGAGCTTATGGATAATTTGTTGATTTTATTGCTTTAAAATATTGTAGTTTTTTGTTGTTGTTTTTTTTATGTCTGGCTATGAGCAGTAATGAAATGCATTGTAGTTTTATTAAAGACATTAGTTAAACACTTTAAAATGTCAGTTACATCATAGTATATAAAATAAATTCAATTGGATGTTTTTGGTCATTGATTTTGTTGTTGCAAAAAACACCTCCATAATAATAATAATAATAATTAATAATAATTATTAATAATAATAATAATAATAATAATAATAATATTGCACGTCTTCTTTACCAAGTTATAATGTTTTAGCTGTACATTAGCTCCTAGAGCCGAGGCCAAACTGGTGTAATATTATAAAAAAGTTGTATTGTTTTAAAAATATTACATTGCGCAAAAAGGACATCAAAACATTTACAATAGTTTTCCCCTCTGGGGCCAGGACTCCCCTGAAAAAGAGCTCTCGGCGCAATGTTTCTGATTAAATGAAGGTCAATAAATAAAGGTGAAAGATTTCTGTAAAAAATAAAAATAAAAAAAATAATAAGGTTACATTTTTTTTTTTTTTTCATTATTTAGTTGTAATGTATAATTATTTTAGTTTTGTCTAGTAACCTGATACACATGTTCTTTACACATATCAATTTGATCATAGTTCAGTGACACTTATGGAACTGTTGAGAGCATCTATTCTCCCCTCGCACAGTTATTTTTTATGCAGTCCCTGGATCTTGCTGCACGTTCCTGTCCCTTTGGTGGGGGCCAACACTTTGACGGACATAAATTGCCTTCCTCTCCCCTGCAGACCGGCCAATGGTGGAAGCGCTTCACTGCACTTGATAGACACCAACCAGGAAGCTCAGGCCATGCTCGCTTAATAACCCCTTTCTCTTCACTATTTTCTGCGTACAGGTGGAGGCAAACATTTGAGATTGTCTTGTAATTTTGTTGTGAGTAATAGTTCTGGGGAAGATGATTGGGCTCTTGTCAAGTTTAATTATATTTCCTGCTCATTTATTTTGCTGTGTTTGTTTATTAAATGTAGACGATAGAAAAGCAGACCGTAATAGAGTGCGCAGAGTGGATAATAGATGTGTATAGAAAGAGGTGACTCAAAGGAGAAGTTTGGAAATTGGCCGTACATTAAGAAGGATGTGGTGATGTGTGAGAGGAATGAGTATAGGCTGCGTGTGTGTGTTTTTCTGTGGGAGAGACAGCGGCTGAGGCAGTCAAGCAGGAAATTACGAAATGGAGAGAGGGGGTAAGTGAATATGAGATAGGACAAGAGGCAGAGGAGGAAGAGCAGGAGATGTAGGGTCAAGAGATGAAAGCGGCAAAGGAAAAAGAAGCAGTCGGGAGGTAATAGGTGGTTTGAAAGTAGTGGTATACTCTGGGTATGTACACAGACCGCTGGGGAGGAGCATTGGTCTCTCCGGGGGTTCAGACCAGACTTGGAAAAGACTGCCTTTCACCTCCACTTAATTCAAGCTCCAGCATCTTCACGGTTTCCTGCCATGGAACCAGACTGCAAGTCGAGCTGGGCGATATGGCAAAAGGCGTTTTCGCACGTAGCCGTACCAAGAACTAGTCCCTATGATCTCCCAGTTCCTATTTGATCAGATAAACCACCCAGACCCCCTTGTTCACACAACAACAGTGGCTGAAAGTGGGTCTTGTTAATTATAAAATGAGAGCATTTAAATATTAAATTATTGTCCATTTTGCCCCTTCATCCTACTCCGTTTGAGCGCTGTTAAATCGATAAAACTGTGATTCACAAAAGGCTCAAACAAACTGCTGCTGTGTTCAAGTAAGCTCTCTTGTGGGATAAAAAGGTTAGAAGATAAATGAAACATATTGCCCAATAAAGTTATTTATTTATTATTTATTCATTTTGATTTATTCATGCAGGGAAAACCCAATGAGAAAAGTTCTTTTCATGGGTACCCTTTTAAAACACAACACAGAATAAACAATAAACAACAAATATACTTACATATAATATATAGTACATTCCCCTGAGCAAGAGCAAGAGCTAGTCAATAGTGCCTAATCTCTGCGAACATGCCTCAAATGAGAACTGGAACTAAAAACTGTACCAGGAGCTGAAAAAGGTTCCTACATTGCAAAAACCCCATGACAATAGTCAGTTTTTTTTCTTCCAAAGTCTGAACTTGGCTCCAAACCACATTCTTTGACAAAGAAGAGGCTCGATTAAAAAGAACCAAGCTGATTGTTGACGATTAGAATTGACTAAATCTTAATTTTAATTTGATTAATTGAACAGTCCCAACTACAGATCACAAAGGGGAGGTGTATGGTTGAACACCCATGTTTGCATAATTACATCTAGCATGTGCAACATAAATTGATACCTTCTTATTTATTTTTAAATCATTTCCATACCTACCTATGTTTTATAAATTGGTGTTTGTCAATCATTAATTCACCTCCTCATTCACACTTATTGAGGGAAAACTATACACAGTTCAACAATGACACAAGGACACCACAGCGCAAGTTTACTCTGCTAACCACCCAGTTATTTGTTGAACATCTACTTGGTCACTCTGATTTTGCATTCTGATTTGTAGCTGTTTTCCCAAGCTCATGTCTTTCCTAGTGTTGAGTTTGACTACACAAGGAAGGATGAGACGGTTATTTCAGTCTGTCATTGTCTTAATTCAAGATGCATTTTTACATGTGCATCACAGTGTATGTTTATGTGCATTAGCCACAGCAAAGCCAGTAAAGAGATCTTTTGATATGGAGGCAAAAGTGTCTCCTTCAGCTGCAGACACATTTGTCACAAGTGTCCACTCAGAGCCCTACAGCACTCCCGGGTTTTCTTCTCCCTGACCTTTACAAATCTTGGCTCTTTCTTTTGCTTCTTGGCTACGGGTTGACAGCTTTTATATGAGCACTGCTGTCTGGATTTCACTTTGCCATGTACTTCAAAGTTTATAGATAGATATAAGTTCTCTTTAGGGGAAAATTAGGTGATGTGAAAATAACATAACCGCATAAAAAATTTATCTGTTAAGCTATTGCATTTTTATGATTGTGCTTCATTGTAAACCTTAAAAATGCAGTTGCTGTAAATTATTTGCTGGCAAGATGGGTTGCCTTTTATATTTCAACTTGATTTCAGAAACCTCGGCGTGTCTTCTTGTGTGCGTGCAGGTGTGGGAGAGGCTGCTCAGCTCCAAGGCTCCGCGGGTGAATGTGTTCATGGCCGTACCGACAGTCTACTCCAAACTCATCCAGTATTATGATCAACACTTCACACAGTCTCATGTCAGGGACTTTGTCAAAGCCATCTGCAAAGAGAGGATCAGGTACAGGCTCCATGATCAATATTAAATATGCTACTGAGAGACAAAACACAGAAAAGACGCTGCGTTGCAAGGTGATTCATTTATTTCTTTTATGAAAGGTTAGTGTAAGCAACTTTTCTTTATCTATTAATATAGTATTGCACCTTATGGTTTACTCATTTAGATTTGTTATGTGCAATATGTGTTTAATCTGATGAACTCCAAATGATTGCCATAACTGGTAAAATAATCTCCAGTAAACCAGAATAACTAGATATATTGATTATGTTTAAGAAACAGAGCGTCACATGTTTCTACTTCTACCCCTTTTAAAGGTGCACTATGTACCTTTTTGGTGGAACACCTGCTTGTCTCCATGGAGATGTACCGGGTAATTGCTTTGTCTGCAATGCCCCACTGTATGACATTAAACTTGTCATACAGTCATACTTGTTGTCTAATAGAAGACAAGTAGGTGGCACCACCAGGCCAAGTTACAGGTCAGATCTGTGGAGAGGTGTATTATTGAGCAGTTAGAGGTGGCAATAGAATATATCGAAATATTGATACAGTTAAGAATATTGTTTTGAAGATAAGCTAAATTTCAATATTGGGTTGATTGTTTATCATAAAAACACTCAAAATACTGCAAAAAGAGCCAATTAAAAATATAAATGGAACGTATGTTGTAATATTTCAAACTAGGGTGATATTTCTGCACTTGTGTGGGTAATTTACAGTAATTTAAAATGTTACTTAAACCTCAAATAATATTTTAAAAGTTTTTGCACATTTGCCATTTGACTTAATATCGCCTAAAGTCTGAAAATCTTTATCAGGATACTCCAGACAAAAAATTAAGATTTTTGTCAATATCATCCACCCTCATGAGCAATAGAAACATTATGACTACACTGAAGATAGATTTGTTTAATTCCAAATAACATCTCCATGGATACAAGATGATGGCAGACCTCACACCAGAAAAGTTACATAGTTTAACAATACTCTACTGTTGCTACAGTATTACTACAGTATTCCTTTACATGTACCATGTTGTTTTTTTTTGTTTTTTTGATAAATCACAACTTGCATTTTAATTTAAAAATATTTTTTTCCCTTGAGAGATCAGTTGATTGCTGACAAAGAGTAACTATGTCTTATTCCAGCGCTGAAGATGCCTAATAAACCGAAGCCTATATAATTTGAGTGCATCTCCATTACCTCCATTATTCATATGACACACTATGGTTACTTTTCTAAACCTCTCTCCCGTCGTGCCTCTTATCTTCAGGCTGATGGTGTCTGGTTCATCAGCTCTGCCTCTTCCCACTCTGCAGCGCTGGGAGGAGATTACCGGACACACGCTGCTCGAACGCTACGGCATGACAGAGATAGGAATGGCACTGTCCAACCCGCTCAAGGGCCCACGCATCCCAGGTACACGACACCGGCAGCACTGGATATTCTGTCTTTAGATTAAATAAAGTAAAGATGAGAAATAAAGAAATAAAGTTAAGATGCTATCCCTGACAAGCTTATGTTGACACTCTAACAGTTATTTAGAAGTCAAGCTCTCGTGCGGGGGAACAGAATTTTCCATTTAATCTGCTCCTTTAAATTCTAATTTAAAGACGCACTATGTAACTTTCTGGTTTATGATCTTCTCATGGAGATGTTATTGCTTAGCCTGAAATGTTCCACAGTAAGACATTAAACTAATTTGGCAATTACAAATGTTTATTGGGAAAAAAAAATACCTTGAAAAACATTAATTCTCCACAGATCTGACCTGTAACTTGACCTTGTGTCATCACATGCTTGTTTCCATGGAGATAGACAGTGTTTAATGCTGTAGTGTGCAACATCTCAAAGCAATAACATTTCCTTAAAGTTACGTACCTTTTACTAAATCCAATCGCAACAAAGGCCAAAAGAGTAATGAAGTTATGCCATAATTATAATATGCATAAAAACTACTCAGAAATGAATGAAGAGGCGAACATTTAATTTAGTAATAAAGAGCAATTAAAAATCTAGAGATAATGTATATCTTAAATTACCACAATTATCTAAAATGTTCTCTAGAGAATTACTACTGTTTGTGTTGTCGACTAATTAGCATCTCCTAACACATGACTTCTGAAGAAATACAGAAATTATGATTATCAATCAACAAACCTGTAATTTGTGTTTTTCCACCGTAATCAATTTGTTTTCAGTACACGTGCCGACACAGTTGTGGTGCAGCTGGGAAAGACTCTGATTGCAATCCTTCATAAAAACACTTTATTTTCTCATAGGTTTGTAAAAACAAAAAACAGAATTATTGGTTTATATGCTCACGTCTGCCACAAGGGGTCATTTATAAAAGAAGCAACGCTGCCATTTTTGCAGAATTTTGGCTTCGTGGCTCCACAGTTCTGAGCATTTACCCCTGAACTAAGCATCTCTGGTTTGGCTCCTGGTCTGGTGGATATATTTTTAGATGGAGCCAATATTGTAGCCTTGTGCTATGGTTTCATTTGGTCTAAAAAATCTTTGTTGATAGAAGCAAATAAAAAAAACAAGACTAGCATTTATTAGCAGCCTCATTAATTACTAATTAGTGTTTCTGGATTTTCTGTAGTTTCTCATTTGTCATATACATGTACACAAAACAAAAACATGCATACTTACTGTGTGCGGGCTCGCCTCTCCACAGAGCTGACTGGCTTGAGTTTAATGTTATACTGTGAATGATTCTAGGCAAAGCCTTCTTTCTCTACCTTCAGATCAGCCAGAAAAGTTAAGTTACGCACAGTTAGGTATAAAAAAAATAAAAAAAAGATAATATTTCAGTTTTATATATTTTTATCCCCACAAAAGCGTTCACCTGATCTCTCAATTCAAGTTCCATCCTCTTCCCTCCATATTTTTTTGATGTTCGTCATTTCTCCCTAGCGCGATGTCAAATTAAACCCCTAAATCCCAACATCTCCTCCCTCTGATGTTCTCCAAAACAAAGTTGACGTCTGGAAATGGGGTCAGACGCACACTTCTCATCTCTTACCTTGCCTCGCCTTCGTTCCTTGCTCCCTGGTTCCCTTGCCGACACTCCCTCCCACTTCCTGGTAATGCTAATTAGACTCGCAAGTGGTTTGGGTAATGCCCTGCGCGCGTGTTTTGTTCAGGATATTATTGTGCTGCTCTTGTTTTGCTTGTCAAGTTTCTCAGCATAAACTGCGCTGGCTTTGTTTGATTCCTCTCAGATGATTATTAAGAATGGCTTTGAGAGGTCTGCGGTTGTATTGATGTTTCCAGTGCAGAAAAAAAACATTTGCGCAAGGTGTGTGCGTGTGTGGGGGGGAGCATCATCTGTGCCTGTTTGAGTCAATGCGTTCCTGTCTTGTCTTTAAGTAGGTTAAAGCAGATCAATAGCAACCACAGGAAACACTCTCTGAAGAGCAGTGGAGACCGGAGAAGAGTCCACACAAACACATGCACCTTTATTTTTGTATCTGTGCTCGCCATCAGCTACATTAGCTGGGCTCTTAATACATTTACAGACCATATTTTATTGTATTTTTAATTTGGGGCATTAAAGTGTCCTGAATTTGTTTTGCGTCTTTACCGTTTTGGAACATCTCAGATTAACCACAGTGTTTTCTAGGTCATGCTGCCCTTGTTAAAATGTAAATATGCTAGATGCCTTCATCCCAGTTCCGTCTCTCATTGACAGTGCCCCCAGTATTTTTATACTTCTATTTTCAGATGTTTTTTTCTGCTGTAAATGCTAGAAACTGCTTGCTAATTGCATAAATAAATGCCATATAATTTACTTTTAGAAGACTGAACAATAATAATTTTATCTTTCCCCATTTCAACTAAACAATTTAGGCCTAATTGAGGCCTGATATATTGAATATTCGCTGTCTATTGCCATCTGCTCGCTATAAAAATATGTGTGCACTTTCAAGTTGGGTGCCATTTTATCTTGACAAGACGGAAAGAAACCAGTGATGAGATGGGAGGAAGAATGTGCAGTTCTGAGAGTTTAGCTACAAATGGATTTTTGTGATTTTTGTCAGAGAGAAACTGGAGGCAGTTTTTGTCATTTTGTCACTGGTGAAACGGCCACAAGGCGAGATTACTCTGTGCACACCACTTCACCCCAATACAAGGAGAGTGACCCTGGATTTAGCAGGAGTTATGGAGGCTGACGTTTGGAGTTTCAAACTTGTCGAGTATAGTGATTAGGCACAATGAGATTCTTCCATCTTATTTAGTTGACAGACCTTTATAAAAATGCTTTTAAATCCAACCCTCAAAGCAACAATGGAGACATATTAAACTGGAAAATAATTTGCCTTTACTTATCTACTTAGTTAAGTGTATAATTCAACTCCTAATTTGAAGTTTAGGCTGTTATCTTTTACAATTTGTCACTAATTTCTGTATTAAGACTCACCTGTAGGAATTACTGCAGCACTTTATTGGACTGGTTGACTGGAAAGTGACAGGCATTGCCAATCAGGGCCAAAGTGGATTGGATCAATATAAAGTAAGAAAATTGCTTTCTAATCAGGGCTTGACCTGTTCTTCTCTGAGAGAGCAGCGGTCTGTGAAATGGCATAATTGCTTGAAGGCAGCGGTGCAGACATATACCTTTAGAGAAAAGGCTCCCGACACACAAAGACCTTCCTTTGTACCTCCTGGTTATAATTACTTTTCTCACATTTTCACACAGCACAAATTAAAACTGCATGTTATTTCATTATGTACGGGGTTTCCCCCTGCTCTGCCTTTAGCCATTATTTTAATAGATCAGTCTAAACATCACAGCAGAATGATTAATGAAGTATGCGCATCACTCAGATTTTATTCCATGTCTTTTATTTATTTATTTATTGATAAATATATACCTACATATAATATGTTTTGCCTCCAGGAGCTGTTGGATGTCCTCTTCCTGGTGTAGAGGTCCGTATTGCCATGACTAACTCCATCAACACCACCATTGCAGAGGGCAACCACAGAGGAACTCGGGTAAACACACAAACTAGCTGTTTAACCTCCCATCTGTGACCAGAGGGCCTGAATCTCAACTTGATTTTCCAGAAAGGATAACATGTTCAAATTATGCTAACCATGCAACACATCAATTATAGAAATAAAATACATTCCGAATATTTTAAAGCCAGTCTTACTTTGTGACATTGGCGTGATCTTTTTCTCTCCCAGGTGCGTCCCGGTCTTGAGGGTAAAGAGGGAGAACTCCTGGTCCGTGGAGCGTCCGTCTTCAGGGAATACTGGAACAAGCCTCAGGAGACCACAGAGTCCTTCACCGTCGATGGCTGGTTCAAAACAGGTACTCCACTCCCTGTCTTTGCAATTACACACATCACCATTAGCACTAATTGTTCTGCAATGATCTGTTACAAGGATTAACAAGTGTAAGAAAGTTGTTCGTAATTGATGGTTGGGCCAGCTTAAAAAAAAACAGAAGGAAACTCTAGAGGTGCGCGCAGAAACTGAACTCATTTTCGGAAGCGCTGAGCGAGTGATAAATGGACGTTGTGTGTTTTTGGTGCTGCGGGGCATTTTTCCTCCTAAGTGCTTGTGACTGCTCTGGGCTTTGAGGAACCAGGCCTTGCTCGTCCTCTTTCTATCCGTGTGTGGCTCTGTGCAGAGAAACGCTGCCTCTCCTCTCCCTACAGTCCAGCACTTTTGCCTCCGCGCCCCCAAAGGAATTCCTCTTAACTGCTGTGCCACTGGGAGCTCCGCGTTTGGATGAGGAAACTTCAGATTGTCACATAAAATAAAAAGCGCCCCGGGCAAAAAGAATAGGGGCGAAAAGTTTGAATTATTGAATGTGGACATGTGGTAAAGCGGAGGGGTTCGAAAGAGCAAGGCAAGCAGGGTGACACGCCAAGTCCCACGGAGAATTGAGACGGCAATGTGGAGCTGGTGGTGGTCGAGGCGAGGGAGGAGGAGAGCGACAGCCAGGGTAGAGTGTGTTTAATTGGCTTTGCAGGCTAGAAGGACAGCAGATCCAGAGCCCAGCATGCCACTGTCACACTCCATTACAGCCAGTGGCCACATAATGAGAGGCAGCGCAATCAGCTTCCCACAGACCAGAGCCTCCAGCACAGGCACAAACGCGCTGTGCAGCGGTGAGCGAGAGGAGAAGAGCGTCACCACCAAATCTGTCCACCTGTCTATACTGTAAGTTCCTCTCAGACACTGCCAGGGAGTACAGCAGGCTTCAGCCAACTTTATTCTGAGAAGTAAATGTGTTTTTCTCTATTTCCTGCTCTTTCCAAGACATTTAAAGTTACATTTATAATATGTAGTTTAGTTTGAATCGCCATGTGTGCTTTATTCAAATTGTCCAAAAAGATTAACGATTACTTCTCCTTGATTTCGAGTCATACATTCAGCTCCAAAGCCATTGAAATTTCTGTCTGTAGTTATTTTTTTTCTGGAACCAATTTCCTTCTTTTGATTTTAAGGAAATCGATTGGGACAAATTGTTCAATGTCACTTAAAGAAAAAAGCAGCGAGGAATCAATGTTTGCTTAAAAAATCTGTGTTAAACCAAAGACTAAATGCATATTTTAGGACTGGAAGAATACCCCCATTCTTAGGGAATCTTTTTGCATTTTTAGACAAAACCATGTGCTCCTTCATGTTGTTTAAAGTGGTTAGTAGGGCTGCACAATTTTGGAAAAAAATCTAAACAGTAAGTTGTTGTTTTAGATTGTTATAGATGTGCAATTTATAGTTTAATAATAGTATTAAGTTCCCTTCCCGTCCAGGAGAACTGACAAAAACACTGAAATTAGCCTATGAGCGGACAACCTTATAAAATAATCACATGATGTATGTTTGAACAGATTTAAACTGCAGGGTTTGCAGTTGTTTGTGTATATTATGGAAGAAATTATGATACTTCAATTTGGTGATTGCTAACTGCGTCCACTCAAATTGCAATTTTGATTGATTGGGCTTAATCTTGCAGCCCTAGTGGTTAGTTAGTATAGTGAACCACCCAAAATCTTAATACATTTAAGGTTGAATATTGAAAAACACACTACACTTGAAAGTTAAATTATAGTATATTTCGAAACCTAATTTTGTAGGCGCTTTTAGATAGAAATATGGAGCAAAATGTCTTTACTTTTTCCATAGAAGTAAAGTAATAAGACACGTGGAACATAATAATAATTTTTTACTTTACTTTTAGCTAAGCATGTGGGTGGATAACAAGGACAACTTTTTTTCTTCTGCTCTTCCACTATTGTCTGTATCCAAGTGTCAGACGCTCATCAAATTCTCAAATAAAATGAAATGTTCAGACCCCATATCGTCGGGGACACAGCACGTTAATCTTGATGTGAGAGCAGATTGTTGCCTCCTGGTTGAAGAGTCTTAATGTTCACTTGAGCTACCTGGCTGCACTGTGACACCTGCACCTTTCCCCTTGCACCTGCTCCCTGTTTCACACTCCACTCCAGTGCTCTTTCCAACTGTCTCCTCCTCACACTGCAACTGACGTGATAACTCTGGGTTCAACTCGCGTCAGTTTAAGTGTGTCTCTGCATTTCTTGTAATGTTTGAAGAGGATATAAACAAGATGAAACAAATTTCCTCTACCATATGTCTTGTGGTTCAAGTATACAACAGTGACAGTTGGCATTCTTCACAGAGCTAGAATGTATATATGGAGATAATACAGCATTTTTAAAGAACATTTTTAGTGTAATTTCTATTACACTATAGCCTCAAGGGAAAACTATGAATGAATGGTCTTTCAATCAATAGCAATATCTGATATCCAATATTTGACTAGTTGCTGTGTTGATTATTTTATTTGTCGACTAGTCAAACAATTATTTCTCTTTTACACTGAGACTTTTTAAATGCATTTAAATGCATCAGCCAAATAAAGGTGGAAATATGTTGACTTGAATGCTTCTAGATAGAGATTATGTATGAATAAAGTGTAGTGTTGAGGTTGTTTATTATTGTCTTTTTCTATTCGTTTTGAGTCTGTATAGTCCAGATAACGATTACAATGATCAAAGTAAAATAATGCTTTACAGTCGACTAATCACAATTAGACGACTATTCGTTACAGTGTTGTGGTCAATATTGATATCAATATTTTTAAACAGGGATCACAAATTGCAAAAATAAATTGTAGTAAAGTTCACAGATTAACGTTATAAAAATATGTTATTTCTCAGAAGGAATATATTTTTTGTTATTTATATGATGACTATCCTCAAATCACTGTTAATAATGGCCAAGATTATACATTTAATATATACATTTAATATATACATTAATATATTAAATGCAATTATTAAAAAATGCTTTACAAAAACACTCCATATGACACATCTTAACATAAACACATTCTTTATACATAAAACATTAAACTCCTGTCATTTTAAAATAGTCTGCAAATATGTACCATTTGAATCCTCTTGAGGTTGGAAAAATGATAGTGTTTGGCAGGAGCACAATACGAGATAAACGTTGAGGCAAAGAAAGCTATTAAAGCGGACTGACAGGCAAAGAGGAGAGAGGCGGGAGAGATGCGGACAGAGAAAGTTGTGAATAAGGAGTGTGGAGTTTAGATCGATAGTTGGACAGAGGTGTAGCGAGCGTTTGGAGGGTCCGGGTGAGTGGCAGCGCGATAGAGGAGCTGTCACCCTCTAAGTGCGCTCTCCTTCTCACATCTCCACCACATCTCACTACATTGATCCTCTCACATGGGTTTTCTATTTCTGTGCACAACAGTCAGCCGTGGTCCACAACTACATGACAGTGTGTCTTTATGTGGGGCTAAAGCACTCAGCAGACCAAGTACAGTCAAACAAAGTGGACATTTTGGTCATAATATTTCCTCTTCATACTGTAG
The DNA here is from genome assembly GCA_015082035.1 of Chaenogobius annularis. Lineage (NCBI taxonomy): Eukaryota > Metazoa > Chordata > Actinopteri > Gobiiformes > Gobiidae > Chaenogobius > Chaenogobius annularis. The sequence goes on from BJKM01000139.1 coordinate 236,428, forward strand.
ACTCAATGGTAAAACTAGGATTGATCTGCACTAAATGTGGGGATGGAGTAGTTGAGCTAACCACAAAGCCACGATGCATAAATCATTATAATGTGTGGTCTTGTTTTTACCGCTATAAAAAGTACCCTAGTCACCGCTTCACAGACTCTCTATATCTCCAATCATCAACACTTGAAGTAGGGCTGCAAGTTATGTCGCAATCTACTCGAAAGATCAGTTTGAATAGTCACGATTTGCAAATAGCTTTATCCCGTCCTACTATGTAAAACATCTGCTAACCCTGACCTACTGTAGTTAAACTATTTCTGGAAATGCATGCATTCTTGTACATTTCAGTTTATCTCAAATGTTAACGCTCTTGGACATGTATAAAATGTAAAAAAAATTATAATAAATTAACAATCAAAGCATAAATCGCAAATCTAATCATAATTGTAATGCTTGTCAGAATAAATCACAATTAGATATTTTCAGAATCGTTCAGCCCTAATTTGAAGGTACACTATGTAAAGCAGCTTTTCTGGTTGAAGGTTCACCACAAGGCAATGTTACAAATCAAGTATGTGGATAAAACCAAGAATGCATGTTTTTCAAGGGATTTATCAACAACAACAAAAACACCAGTAATTTGATAAATGCAAAATACACAATGTTAATGCCATACTGTGGAACATCTAAGGTAAAGCAATAACATCAAGCAGTTGTGGACTCCCTATTAGAATAACAGCTTACTTACTGTATATAGTGCACCTTAAGTTTACATAAAACAAACTTTGAGAAAACACATTTGGCTGTGTTGATCTCAGATTTTGAGACTGGATTTAAAATAAGAAATCCCCAGAGATTATTATCACAGCTTTGTGTGATTTGACAGCCTGTACCACAGGTTGCTATAGGTTAAAATGCTTATTTGCTCACACATACTTGGTTTTAAAAGCCTTTCTTTGTTTTATTTTCATAATTGCCTTTGGTCTTGTCTTTAATTTTTGGTAAAATGCCTTGTCTTGCGTTAAATACTGTGGTGTCAGACACAATAGGCTTTTGTTCTTTTTGTCTCTCCCGTCCCACTTCTCTTCGGTTTGATGTGCCACCTACTAAAAATAGTGCTTTGAGTTTGGAAACCAGCCATGCTAAACACTAATGGTCGAAGCTTCAGTTGATCCGTCTTGCTTGACTCCGTATCGCATTTATGAGCTCGGTAGCTGGAGAATACAAACAGCATTTAAGTGGTTTTCTTGATGAACATTTCAGATCTAAGACAGACATCAATCCAGTAGTTCATCTTGTTATCTGCTGCTGGAGAGGCATCCTAGCAAGGATTATAATCAGGAACATTAACATAAAGCAATCTTAGCTCTTTTAATTGCATTATATTAAACAAATTAGATCAACCATCCAAGTGCAAAGTGCTTTCTTGTAAGATATTAATTACTAAAAAAGGAGCCCTGACAAAAGTTAAGGATGATAAATAATGTCATAGCTGAGATTTCTCTGCATGGCTGTCTGTTATTTATCCTCATTAACTCTTCCATCTCAGGCCTGTAGCTTTAATGTGTGACATTAATATTCATATATGCTAAGTGTTTACAGTCTGACTGAGGCGGCTCTGTAAGACCTCTCTCGTCTGGAGGCACAGGCTTCGTCTCTTCAGTAATGGAGGGCACTCACCGCAGATCATGGCCGCGCTGAGGTGAAAGACAGGGACGCCACTCGTACCTGTGCAGAGCAAAACAAACTACTCTTGCATTCAAAAGTGGCTCTAAAGCAAAAACATGCAGGGATGGCGAATCAACATAAAAACTAAACAACATAACATTTTGATGAGCATCTTCAAATCTGTATTTCATACGCGGATGATAGACAATTACTTATGCTTACTTTAAATAAGTAAGTATATTTTTCTTTTTTGCTTGTTTGCCTTTTTATTATTTAATATGTAATTTTGTGTGAAAATGTCTAGTAAATTAGTAATTTATACATTTAAAGTAAATGACAGCTGCATTATAATATGATGTTTTATGTATTTCCATTGACTTTATCGTAAACTTTAATGAACACACTGTAATCTGAGCGATCTTAAATAAATATAGAGACAATAAAGATCAAATAAATATGTAAATCAAATCAAAAGTGTCGATTTGTAGTAGTAAACCTTTAAATTAGGATCAGATTGAATATAGGTTTGAAATAATTTTTAGCTTTTTTTTTTACACAGTGCCAAAACAAAGACAGGTGAAGGAAAAGCATTCTGCAAATATTTTTAGTATTTTTTGTGGTGAATTTGCTCTGCTGTCTGTATATAGCCAGTAGACACGAGGAATATTTTAAACCAATATTTTTCTCTAATCTTTCTTTTGTTTGTTATGCTAATCTTTCTCCGAGCATAATAATGAATAATCCGTAAAGCCACAATCTCATTCACACAGCGCTGGTCTCTCAGTGTGACTGTATTCTGCTGCTATCATTTCTCCATTCATCACTTTGCTGTTTGCAGGAGGCAGAATACCACCGACATCCCGAGGGCTGAGCTGTGTACAAAAACAAGTGCAGCGTGCTTCCATCCAGGTCACATTCACTTACAAATGCATCCACCACGTTCCACTCTCACCTCCAGAACAAACAGGGCTCTGACAGACTAATGGATGGTTACTGTCACCTCCAACCAGATTTTTTTGTGCATTTTTGGGGTTGTCTGACACCTCTGGCTGTCGCGCCGCCGGCCGAAGAGCTGTTTTTGTGAAGTTGGCTTTGGCCTTTGTCACATGTCACACTCTGCCCTTTTGTTGTTACCTCCAGTGCCGAACATTTTGTTTTTGCACTTCGCATTCGGACAAAGAAACGGGTGTCCTTGTAAGATTTAAAGTGGTTGTGTGAAAAATATTTACTGTGTGGGTTGGACAACAGATGTAAAGGTCTTACGCAGAGGCAGGTCATTGATAAGAAAAGATGTGAATAAATTGAAATGTAAGGTCATGATGCACAAAGATCAAGGTGCACAGTTGTGAGATGGTTATGTGTGTTTTTCTCCATTTGTATGTGAGAGTTATTCTTTCACTGTAATCTTGCTCTTGGGCTGTCAGTTTCCAAGAATCTGGTGTAAAAGAAAGTATTAACAAATGCATATCCTTTGTCTTTTCCCATAAGCTTCTCAAACCCAAAAAGTAATAAATCTCTCTGCACTTGAAAAATATGGCAAAATGTACTTTGTAATCTTTATGGGCTTGGAATTTGAACAAAAGCTGCTCTATTCTGTTAGTGAACTGCACTTCTTTTCTTTTCTTTGGATTCTTTTCATTTCAAACACAGAACATAGAACACGACACAGAGAGAGCAAAAAAACACATGCACACACACACACAAAACAATACAAGTCAAGCAAGTCAGAATGTAATTTTTTCATAATGTGGGTCCAGTCCTTGATGGTTCAGTTTGTGTCATCCATTACTTTGCACTTTTCAATCATCACTAAATTATCGGATGCTTAGGAAACGCAACATTTGCACAAAAGAAAACAAAAAACGACTTTGAATAAAATGGGTATTACATTATTTTGTCACCTTTTTTGGTTTTCAGCATGATGATAAATACAAAATCCTTGCCAAAACATGGAAACAGCAGAGTAGTGCCTATCAGGCGATCAAAACATTGTGCCTAAATGTTCCAAGACCCAAAATATACTCATTTACAGATTATCATTTGAGAGTTAAGACGTCGGTTGTTTGGATTACTCTGCCTTTACATCTGAGTGCCCTTCACATATGGCTGGTCAGCGTGGTGAAAGCTGTCATAAACAACAATAACTCTGATTAAGACATATTTGACAGCAGCCCCAAAGAGATGCACAGTTTGGATGTAAATTTCACACATCAACAGGCCTGTGACTATTGAGGCTTGTTCTGAATCATTTTGACAAACGGCTATGTTTAGAAAAACTCAATTATGCAATGTTCTGCTTTAACAAACTTTGAAATCTCTATTTAAAAAAATGTCTTATCTGGATTTCTTTCAGTTCGCTGATGGTAAAAGTTTCTTCAGGGCCATTTACTTGTTTTTTGAAAGACATGATAAAACTTTGCTGTCCTCCATCATTCGGTTAAAGTCTCAATCTGTTTTATTTAATTTTTTCCTCTTCACACTGAGCGCGTTCACTTTCTTTAATGCCTCGGAATGAGATGAAAGCCCAGTGCAATTAGGCTTCTTATCGTTTTAATTAAGAAAGCCATTCGTCCATATCTGCCTCCGACGCCATAACACATAATGGCAGTGAGTCGCTTATGCCTGGAGTCGTGTTTGTGTGTTCTTGTGTGCATTTGTGTGTTGTGTGTGTGTGCGCTTTTCTGACATGGTTCATATTAACTATCTCGCCCCTCTTCCCTTTTATCAGCCTGTGTTCTCCATCAAATTCCCACTTGTACCTCTCCAAACATGTTGTTGTAGTCCTCGTTATTTCAGTCTCTCAAAGAGCCAAGGTCAAAGAGTGGCGCCGAAGTGCTTCAAACTCCGCTGAAGAATGCTTTTGTCACGCGTTGCCTCATTAATGCTGCTTTCTTTTCTCTACACTTAAACTTAAGCAGTCAAAAAGATTAGTTGTATCTAGGTGATGCTGATTGAAAACACCCCTTCTCAAAGTTTCAATTATATTGTTCAGCAACTTATTAACAAAAGTTCTGCATTATGTAAGTAATATGGGGGTCACAGTACTGCCACTTTATGTGTCACTCTTCTCTTCTTTTCTCCCTGGGGAATAGTGTAGGTTCATGTTGATATTTTTCATTATTCAGTCGTTCACATCTGAATTGCATTCCTAATACCAGTTTGTAAATGTCATTTGTTTTCCATTGCAGCGACATTTCTCTGTTTCACTAAATGACATCTGTTTGCTGTCTGGCCTCACTGTGAAAGCAGCATTAGTGGTGTTAACACCAAACCAAGTTCTATCCTTCACTCTGCTCCCCTCACCCCTCCCTTCTCTCCCCATTACCCTGCCCTATCAGTGCGGAGCAGTGGTCTGTGAAGAAATTCCCAATATCTAAATTTACACACTGTATCAATCTTGTTTAATAGACTGGAAAGCTTATAGCCGGCGTGGCAAGCCGGCAGAGAGGGCAGCAGTGATAAATTGTGGGTGTGCAGGCGACAGCCGCCCGTGATGTATAATGAAATATTTATGATTTATCCCAGCTAATAAACTGAAATGAAGTGCGTGATGTATGGGAACAGATGGGCTCTGTATTGATGCTGAGGCATACAGGCAAAGGCTAAAGCAGACAGGAAGAAAGGTGGAGCAGAGGAAGTGGAGATGTGGTGAGCGATGCTCCACGGACACTGAATGAACGAGTTAGAGAGAAAATATGGAGTGCAAGAATGAGAAAAAAGTGGTTTTGTGTTGGAGCTGGTGTCAGAAAAGTGCAGAGGAGATGAATGTAGGAGGCAGAGGAGGGAATAAATGAGATTAAATGATGGAAGAGAAGATAAAGAGAATGTGGCAGTTAAAGAGGCCACAGTCTGAATTTGAGTCTCCTCTGGATCAGGCCAAAGGACAACAGTTTATTTTATTGTTGTGGTGTTTTTGTGACTTTTGCTCAATTGTTCTTTATTCTTTTTCTTCTGTTGTGCATCTTGTAAGTTTAGTTTAGTCTTTTGGACTTCATAGCTTCAGAGTTACATTTACAGCTTAATAAAGAATTAAAATGTTTGGCTTCTAAAAAATCTTGTATAAATGTTTGTTGACTGGCATGCTGTCAACTCACTCCACTGTTTCTATCTTTGAAGACTTCTAGAAAAAAAGTATTATATTTAGAATAAGCTCTTTTACACGCACTTCTGATTGTCATGCTTTGTGCTTCTGTCCCTTTGAGTCTTTTCTTAATTTAGTAACAGAACATTGCTTTCATGTCATTGTCTACAGCTGACGAGATGATAAATCAGAGCATCAGAATATTACAATTCAATAGAAATAATTAACAGAATCTTAATTAATAGCATCTTATGGTTTTCCTTGGCGGCACTCTGACCTGTGACCTCATCTCACACTCTTCATTTTTAATTTGATTTTCTTTCTTCTTCCTGGCACTGGCCGCAGATGTGGACACAGCACCTGTAATAATCCTAAAAGACACCTTCCTGCATCTGCTCCATCCTCTGTCGATTTTCTCTGTCTCCTCAGTCTCTCTCCTCTCATCCGTAGTGACCCATTTCCTGAGCTCATCGCACCCCGGCCCAGCTGAGCCCCATGTCCCACCACTATAACATCCCCCCACACCCCTGTACCTCCACCCACCCGTCCCGCACCTGTCCGCCCCTCCAGTGTAAGGAAAGGGGGCTGGGGATCTTAAGCCATCATCCATCCACTGCTCCAGCGCATGTGAGGAGATGCCCGAGGAGCAAAGCATTAGTAACTGTTCGCATACTTACAGTCTAGACCAAGACTCTCTTACTGTGGATTAATAGATTTGGATAAAAATAGTGTATCATCGGAAATTGATTATTACTTCCTGCAATTCTTTCTTTTTTTACCCTGGAAGAGCTAAGCCTATTATCAACGCTGTTAGCCAAGATTTTATTTTTCATGAATTGTTGAATGGTCTTATTAAGGTGAACATTTTAAATGTTTTGGTCAGTTTTCTAACTCAACATACTGTAGAAGCTTTTACCTGGAAACAACAACACTATCCTGCACCTTTTTATTACTTCATTTAATCAACAGTCATAGATTTATATGGAACATTGAAACTTAAAAGGACATTTTTCTCCTGTAGGAACATACTTAAGAATCTATACACACTAAACTTTACAGTCTTTTACTTAACAAGATTTCAGTACGATGAATCGTACTGAAGGATTTGTTGATATCTAATTCAAAGCTTGATTTATTTAAGTTGTAACTCCAAAAATCATGATGACCTATTAATTTCTACACCACATTGAAAATCAAACAATAAGATATCCAAACCCCCTTCTTAGTTTTTTGTATCTAATTTGTCAACAAAATGAACCAAATATGTGTAAATTTGGCAATTTTTACACATAAAATGTGTGAAAACATTATATGATGAAAAACTAGATTTTTTTTTCTTACATTTATGTGAGTAAGCTACAAAATAAGTTACAAATGGATATCTCTAAATGTAAGATGTTTTTCCTATTCACTTGCAGTGTCTCAATCTTAAAACTAAAGAGCTCACTACACGCCGCTCCCTGAGGTACACTATTTAAAATGTACATTATTTCTTTATTTTTGCAGGTGACACCGCAGTCTATAGAGATGGCGTGTACTGGATCATGGGCCGCACCAGTGTAGACATCATCAAAAGTGGAGGCTACAAGATCAGTGCACTTGAAGTAGAGCGCCACCTTCTGGCTCATCCAGACATTATCGGTAAGATTCTATGCCAATACTGTACGGTTAGAGAAGCAATGTAATAAATAAATTCATTTCGATGTCTTCTAATTGTGCGATTTACCCATTCAGATGTGGCTGTGATTGGAGCTCCTGATGCTGTTTGGGGTCAGAAGGTCACTGCAGTGGTGCAGCTCCGGCAAGGGAAGAATCTGACTTTATCAGATTTAAAGATTTGGGCTCGGTAAATTGTTTTGTTTCTTGACACTGCTACGTTCCATTATTTAAAGGCTGCCTATGTGTTTCCTCTTAGCTTTACCTGAAAGCAGGTGCCAGAGTTGTATATGGTCTGAACACCCAGTAAGGATGATGTCTCTAAATACTGGGCCACCTGCCACCTTTAAAAATGCTTTTCAGAAGCAGGTGTACTCCAACCTGTACCACCAGTGGAGACTGTGACCTGAATAACTAACAGCAGATTCATCATCCAGAAATCCACCAAAACCAAGAACAACAAAGCCAACAGCACAACACACTATTGTTTTAAACTGGCCTTGCATTTATTTACAACAAGTAATATAAAACATGCACCAACTGTGTAGAGAAGTAATCCAGTATATTTTTTCTTGTGCTAAGACATTCCTGGAACACATTTCCCACTCAAAACACACAAACAACGGACAAAAATGATAAATACCTAAAAATACAGTTCAATTTCTGCACTTTTCGGGAGATTACACTAGACACTTACGTTGTGAAGCTAAAGTGTAGTTTCAGGCTGAAGTCTCACCTGCGCACCACCTTCACCGTCCTGCTGTTGCGATAGGCTCAAATTCTGCCAATCACTACTCAGCTTACTTGTTTTAAACTCTGCCTCCTCCAGCTCACAGCCACCATCCCAGCACCACCTTTTCAGAGATACATTTCTGTTTCAGGTTCTATTTTCCCCACCACCAGTGTCTAGGCTCCTCTAGATTCCTGTCCAATCCTACTCTGCACCTCTTGCGCGTCGCTCATCTAAGTGCCAAACCATAATATATATGTTTATATATATCGGTGTTAATTCTCGTTTTCTCATCTTTTATTGCATATTCATTTGTGTCTCTCCAGGTTGATTCTTTTTGAGGTAATTGTTTATAGTTTCTCCCTCCTCTACTCAGGAATAAATGAAACTGATACAAAGTCAATAGATCAAACAAATGCCACACTGACAATTCGTTATTATAAAACTCATAGTCTAACATTCTTTTCCATGTTTCATAAATGCCATAGTAGTTTATTTTTGCCATTGTAGACAGCTGGTGACGCACAACCTTTGCTTACACACTTTTCTAAAATTTTCAGAGAAATTGAGTTTTTCTCATCTTCACCTTTTCCTTCACCTTCACTCTACCATCTGTTTTGTCCTCACTGCTTTCCTTCCACATCCCACTAGTATCATTTATCTCTATCGTGTGCAGCTCCATCGCTGTAGGCTCCATATGGTGTGGGGGTGGCTGGGTCTTACTGCTGCGGCCCTTTGCTGGTCCAGCGGTGGTTTAGTGCCGGTTTGGTGCGTGTGACGTGACCCGGTACATTCGCGCCATGGGTGCAGCCAGTGGTCAGATAGTGCCCAAACACGCTCCAAAACTGCTGCTACGATTTGAGAGGGAGAGAGAGGCAGATAAAATGGGACATAAACAAGTGGATGGATGCTCACTCCTCAGTGCCCCGACTTCAACTGTCAGTCTCAATCGCCGTCATCGGATTGAACACGGGGGGAGCGCTATAGACGAAAACCGGTGGCACATTACAACAATATATGCAGTGTAGTTTTATTCACTGAGTTAGCGACACATCTGCTCACAGGGGTGTTGGATGGCACCGCTATGAATCATTCTACCCGCGCACACCAAAGCATTAACACAGGAAGTCACACACGCACACAAACAAACTAGGTTAAAGATAATAAAAAAGCCCCAGGCCTCAATCCTTGACGTAACAACTGAGCTCCCCAAACGGAAAAAAAATAAAAGACTTTTAATTATCCCTGCCGTCTGTTTTCCCCTGTATTATTTGTTTTGTTTTTTTCCTCTTCATAGTGGAGATATTGTTTCATGAAGAACAGTGTCTGGGAGGCGAATGGGATATCAGGGAAGGGAGCTGCGGCGCACTGTATGAAGGACATTGGTTTCCTTATCTAGTCTGCTCTGCCACAGGGCGAGCTTTTGTTTTGAAATTGTTTTGTGTTGTTGTTGTTGTGTTGTTGTTTTTTTCCTGTGGAAGCGTTTGTGTGTGCATGTTTTTGTCTGCACACTCATCATTGTTGTCAGTGCGTCCTTGTGCTGTGCGTGTCTATGGGTTCTTCTCCTCTGTTTTCGCCGCTCTGACCTCTATAGGGCTTGGGTTGTTTTTCAGGGAGCAAATGGCGCCCTACACCATCCCCACAGGCCTGCTGCTGGTGGAGGAGATGCCCCGGAACCAAATGGGCAAGGTCAACAAGAAGGAGCTGCTCAGGCATTTCTTCCCCTGACCGGCGCGCTCAATGGAGACTGCACGCTGTGTGGTTAGCATTGCACCCAGGCGTAACATTTTAGTCACTCAAATCTATGAGTTGGACAGTTTTGGTTGAACTTTTTCATTTGATTTTATTCTGCAGATAAACATTGTCAATGATCCAGTGTTTTACTATTAAGGAATTAATTACTTCAGAAATTATATTTGTAATAGGTGTACATGGGGATATAGTCTGTACCCCCGTTAGAAAGTTGGTTGCCTCCCACCATAAACAAAAAGAAGAAGAAGCCATGTTGGACACTTAAAGGAGAAGTATGTAGCCTGTGCTCTCACCGGTTTAAGAAAGGAACTACAATCACGACTGGACTTGGGTTGCCAGTGCTTTAAACTTTGAAGTAGTGAAGATTCAAATCAAAGAGAGGACTTTTAGGTTCAAACTAACTGGATTTCGACATTTAAACTGGCAACCCAAATGAGAGACAAATTTGAGTCTCATTCTGCTTTGGATAATCATCTTGAGAACCAAAACACCAAAACACTCAATTATAACATAAACAACTTGCCATCATGTCCAAGGTTTTTGTAATTAAGAAGAAATCAACATTACGATTGTTAATCAGCATCAGCTAAATCAGCATCAGCTAAAGCTATATTTGATTTGAACATGTTTATTTCATGTCTGGGCACACAGATGGGTCATGTTTATCAAATTGAAATAGAAATAATTTAATACCACCGAGTCTAATTCGGCGAGTGTTTTTATGAATGAAATTGCCAACCTCGAGTCTTTTTAAACAGTGATTTAAAAAAAATAATAAGAATCAAAAGGAAAAGCTAAGTAACGATGCCAGCTGTTGCCAGGGTCACATGTGTTACATAATAATTGATCCAATAACCTTTTGGCTACTGGGCCAATCCATCATGTTGAGATGGTTACAGATGATGTTTTTTGCAACATTATTGCACAACAGAATGCCATGTAACAGACTGAAAAAAAGTTCATTGTAAATTTAGTTCCATGCACACACACACAAGTGTATAATTGAGGGTCTTTTCTTAGGAGTGCGAGTACACAGGTGTGAAGGGCCTGAAGCGATACACAACTCCACAGCTGGACGCCCCACACTCCATATGACTAACCCAGCTCCACGTAGCCCTCTCACCTCTCCTCCTCCATCTCTGTTTCTGCACTCAAAGTCTCACGGATTACACTAGCAACAACTTCACTGTAGACTTCTCAATGAGCCTTGGCCTGCTGCCAACAGTGAGAGAGAGAGAGAGAAAACAATGGAACTATAGAGAGCAGTTTGAATGCAAGCATAAGTGTATTGTTTTCACTCTACTGAAGATAAATTAACACATATTGCACTGACACTGTGTTTGGCATCACCCGGTGCTTGTGATTTGTCTACAAGATCAATTCAAAAATATATTATGTATGTTTAATTTGTCTAATAAAATATTTTATTTTTAATGTAATTTCATGTATGATTATTTCATTTCTTCCCATTTTTTTTTCTACAAAAGCAAGTAGCAAGTGCAGTAATGAAGATGTAGTTTGCAAACAGTGAACTAAAACAGTAAAACACTTTTTCTGGGAATGTAAAGAAAAAGAAAAAGAGAACAAATAAAAAAACAAAGTGCAACCTTCAGCCTGTAACAGCTCCTGTCCACACAAACACGCACACACACACACACACACACACACACGTAGAGGTCCGCCCACAGTCACCAGAGACCTGATTAAGAGAGCAGAGCTATCGATCTGTGGGTTGGCAGCCCAGGATGGATGAGCACACAAGGCTACAGGAACAGCAGAGGACAGCTCCACTGCCCCAGACCCCACTCACCACCTCCCACAGCAGGACGAAGGAGAGGGGCCACAGGCAGGACCTCTGGGGCCGCCACACTTAGACTGGGGAACAGGTCAATACTGAAGCTGGAAGAAGACAGAATGTGGTTAAGGTAACACTGGAGCCAGGTTGTGGATTTGAAATATGTAACTTTATAATCTAAAACTGAATTAAAAAGTGAAATCTACTCTGACATTTTAATTCTAATGCATTCCTGCAACATGCTTTAAAAGGGAAAAGTTTGATTTCACAGTCTTGATTACTGATGCTCTAAATCAGGATTTCAGGATCCAGTTAACCCAAACATAAAAATAAATGGTTTAATCTTGATGAATTAGCTATAAATATTGGTTAACAAACAGCTTCATAAATGTAGGTGAAATTAGACCCATAAACAATATGGAAGAGAGAAAACATTTTATTTCTGATTTATTTAATTACTCAACACTCACGTTCCTTAAAGGTATGTGACTGTACCTGATTCTTTTTTAATCACGAGTGAAGATAATGTTTTCATTTTAAGAGAGATGAAGGAGGCCATTTTTTATTAAAGGAAAAAGAAAAGAAGATATAATTTACCTTCAGTTTACTGCTGTCTCCTCAAACCTCTGCAGAAATCTTGTCTGCAGTCCAATGCAAATCAGCTACTTGGCCGTTGTGAGGAAGAGGCCAGGAGAGAACAATAGAACAATCCAAATTATTTACTATTTCAGACACAAAAGTAGTCAAAAATTTAAGTTAGACGAGTTACAAAATACACAACAATCAAACAATGTAGTTCCTCATGCCAGTACCTTCAGATTGAAAATATCTTCCTGAAAATGTTTGCATATCCCAGTGGAGAACCTCAAAATCACATGTCTGGGGGGAACTTTGTTGGAAAAATGTGTCACATTTGAGCTCATTATTCACAGGGAAATGCTAACTGTTGGAGGAACTGCAGCAGCCAGGAGGCAAACCACTATCCTGTGTTTTGGGACTGTTCTGTTGCTCAGAAATATTGGACTGAAATTAATAATGCACTGCAGACTGGACTATGTACTTGGGCTTTAAAACTCCTGCCATGGACACAATAAATTGATACCTTTCGGACATACTTTTGGCGGCAGAGAAAATTCCCCCACAATCAAGGACTGGACTGACATTGTAATAAACATCAGACAAATGGAAAAAATTACACTTGCACTTAATCTAGAAATGGACACATTTTAATAAACTTTAGACTAAATAGGACTTGATTGTTGGACTTGCTATGCCTTAATTTTATTTTTGTTCGTCATATTGTACCATTAGGATTATTTTTGCTATTATTATTTTTATGTTTTTGTCCTGCTATGTGGTCCTGTTTCTTGATTTTATTTGTATACATTTCAAACATTGGGGGGAAAAAAAAAACTGAAAAAACCCCAGCCTTTTAAAATGTCCTTGATGAAATCCTTCCAAATAACAAATCACTTTTTATTGTTCGTGTAACAGTGACTTACAGTACAAGTTTCACAGTGATTGTTGTGAACATGTCCTTCTGTTTGTGGAGGGTTTAAACTGTACATTGTTGCAAAAGTAGAGATGGGGCAATTCCCTGGGCTGGTCCTTGATGGAGTCCTCGCGCCCTTGAACCACCTCCACCTCCTCTCTGCTGTCTCCTCTTTCTCCACAGCCTTCCTGTGACTGCTGGAGTGTGGAGGGAGAGGTTGTCTGCAGATGGCTGCTTATTGGACCCCTGGGTGCAGCCGGCTGGGTTATAGGGGACACTGGGGGAGTTGTTTATGCTTTGAGATGTTTAAAGGGTTATTGTTGGAAAGTTCTCAGACTCTTCCAGATGTTAGACAAGATACTGCTATGTCATGCATCTCTCTGTCTTCTGTATACACTGAAGAACAAACATAAATTCCTCAAGTTGCCACTGTTTGTTTATAAAACAGACCTCAAAATTATAATGGTAGGAAAAGTGATTTTAGCATTTAATTCCAATGTTGCTTCATAAAGGTTGGATATTTGAGATTGAGTTAAGGTTTTTTCACACTTGGTTTGAGCCCAGTTTAGTCCTAATGCAGTCTAGGTTTAGTTAAAGCATTTGTTCTAGGTTAGTCTCAATTTTAATTGAGTGAAAGTGTCAATAACCCTTAAAGATAACAAGTCCCACCACAAGGGGCTCTTTATTTCCCACTATACATTGCAGGAACAAAAAGATACACACCAGTAATATATACTATATCATACAACACTTAATATCAGTTTTCTTTCAACAAGGGTACTCATGCACAGGTACATTTAATGTCAAACATAATGCCTTTTAGATGTTCTTTTCAATCCTAAAAAGCTTGGAAGTAGCTGAAATGTTTTATACTGATTAGAAACGACTTACTTTATTAGGAGCGCACTTATTCCGCTAATATTAGGCACAGCAAATCCCCTATGCCTTCAGTCAGACACTGACACCTGTGAGTTTTAGTGCACGTTCTTCCCTGCAGAGTTACAAGTACATTTACCAGTTTCTCCGAGCCACCTGTGACGCTGCATCTGAGGTGGCAAATCTCACATACACACAAGGTGTGAGCTTCAGCAAATGGAGCTGCTATTGTGTTGTAAAAATGAATATTTTATCAACTTCAAACAGACTAATCAGGTGTCTACAGGTGTAACAGCTGGAATAAGTGGAGTCAACATGCTAACAAATTGTACATTTTTGCTCATTTTTGTTAATGAATATCTTTAGGCCATTTGTAGCAAAGCGATCAACAAGTTTTGAAGCATTTTACCTCTCAAAGCTACAATACAAGGACCCCCCTTGTAAATTGCAAGAATGTATTACAAAAAACATCAAATCAAAACATATCTCAAAACTGGTTTTGTACAAAGATATGAACTTTTATAGAATTATTGAACATTCATGTAATATTTTATGGTTTAAGATAATAATTGACATGTGAGGAGGGAAGACACAATGTAAAATGTTAGTGTTATGATTATTGTGAGAAAAAAACATAATGATTTAACGATTATTCACAATTACTAAGAATGTGAGCAGACAACAGTGAAATCTTCAATTTCATTTAATTCCCATTGTCCATCATGTTACTATTCCTCAAGTTTTTATAAAATGTAACTGTCTGAATGACAAAAACAGCCAAACAAAAATGGACAAGGACAATGAACATAATTTAAGTCTTACTAAAGCTATTTACAAACATTTACATCCATTAAATTCAAGGTTTTTATAGTCATTGTCAAAGAAAACAACAACAAAAAAGTTTAGAGCATGAAACACATTATAGTTTTTATGTAACATGCAATAGAAAGATGCAAAAAAACGTCCATAATATCTTAAAGGGCAGCTCATTTGCTATTTACTATTTGATTTGACCACAGAACTTCTCCAGGTCAAAGACTGTATATTGTCTTTAAATTGTATCAGAATATTGGTGAGCTGTATTGAGTATCTGTGTGCATTATGAATAGTGTTTGCCTCAGCCTCGTTGCTCCCCTCCACAGGCGCTGACGCTGCTGTCACTCTGCCGCGAACATGAAAGGCATCCATCATGAAAGATTCTGAGAAAAGAAGGAAAAAAAAGTTTATCCTTTGAGCCCGACTGCATAATGAGCGGTCAACCTGAAGCAACCGTGCTCGGAGACACGAAACGTTGCACTTCTGAGGGCGGCAGTTGTACTACTACTGCACATGGACATTATACAGTCAAATATTCACACTCTTTTGACAATCACAAAAGGCTCGCGGCTACTTGATTAACATGACAAGCTTTATGGATGTAAGAGAGGAGAGCGAGGGCTGACAGACAGGTGCATGAGCCCCAAGGCTGCCCCAGGACTCACACTCCAGTGCAGCAGCAGCAGGCCTGTTTGTGTATACGGAGGGTGTTTGTGTGTTAGTGATGCTGGTTCTGGCAGGTTGTTGTTTACATGCGGCTCATGTTTATTCTGCTGCACACACCTCACTGCCTCAGCCTCAGGGCTCCAGGCTCCCGCTGACTGTGTCTGCCTTTTTTCCACATGACCTTTCCACGCTTCTCTCCCCATCCCGACACCCACAGTATTTCTTTTATTGGCCATTCTCAGTTGGGGTTATCTGCTGTTAATTACTGTGTGTTAGCCACTAGAAACGAATCATGAGGATATTATTCACTTAGATTAATTTTATCAGAGTATTAAAAAGCATTGACAAACTGTGATAAAGGTTGTTTTATAATGTGGCTTTTGAATACATCGTGTTGTAATAATTGCTGTCCATTGCATGTGATGTGAAGGGATTTATCAACATGTGGCCAGAGTTGGTCCAGCAATTTCCCCCCCACTGAACTGTACCACCATAGTACATTGGTAAGGATGCTGCTGAAGTAGGATTAACAACTTTAACTTTACAAAAAGATCCTATGTTGGAATCCTTACTGTCAGATGATAAGTTTAAGAAACTTGTTAAGAGTGTGGTAACTGAGGAAGTTTTTTTTTTTTTTGAGAGCTGCGATTATCTTTACAATGTTATAGTGACTTTCTGTGTTGACAGTGTTGGCTGCTGCCTTGGCCAGGTCTCCCTTGTCTAATTTCCTGGTTGCTAAACTTTGATCATAAGCCAATCATCTTAAGATTTGAACATTTTTGTTTAGTTTGTATGATTCCCCTGAGCAAGAGATTCTGAATCTGCATGGGACTTCCTGGTTAAATATAGGTATAAATATGTCGGTGTAATTCCTCATTCGTCCAGGAGTGTTCCATTGTAGAAAAAGATTCAGTTGTAGTCATCTGGATTATGTTTTAGAAAAAACGAAACGTTTCGACTCTCATCCAAGAGTCATTCTCAATCAGAGAAACAAGTCTGAGAACTCTTGTTTATATCCTACTCTGTGAGAGCCCTGCCCACAGGGCGGGACCTCTTGCTAATGGCCCATTGAAACTTAACTGGGATGGGCCTAGTTGTTCTATTGTTCCCTGCCTCGCCTTGAGTGCTTATTTAGCATCCGAATGCCTCGGGCGTCTCCAGGGTTTCAGCAGACCATTATAAACAACTGGAAGGTTGAATCTTAAACCTCCATTACGATTTAAGGAAGGATTCTCCTTTTTAACAAAGATAGCCTCCTTAACTCCTCTTTCAAACCATCTTTTCTCCCTGCTCAGAATCTCCACCTCACTGTCTTCAATAGAGTGGTTTGTGGCTGGGGTCCTGAACTCGCGTGTCTTCTGTGCTGATAAAGCCTCTTTGTGAAGTGGCTGTTTAGTCTCCCCTATGTAACGCTCTTTATAACTTTCTTCACTGCATTGGATGGAATACACTACATTGCTCTGTTTTTGTGTAGGCATAGGTATAAATAAGATTATTCTTAAAAACATTTTGAATCAATCACTTGAATCAATATTTCATCTTAAAATAATTTTGAAAAACAGCAGTTCTATTGACACCTGGAGCCTCAGCATCGCAGAGAAGCAGAACCTAGTATTACACAGATTGTAAAGCAGTGTAAGCCCATGATCCTGCAGACCCACTGACACCACACAAACTTTTTAGTTAAGGTAAAAAAGCGGTGATCAATAGTGAATTATCATGTTCTAGCCTTCATAACTCGGTTCACTCAACAATGGCGGGAGACAAGGTCATGAGAGAATAAATAGCAGGCAGACTGGCTAATGATCTATCATTCTGGACAAGCCGCTGCACCCGAGAGCCGTGCGCCTGACAAGATCATTAATAAAAGCTGCTGGGAGAGTGATCGATCGGCTTGATGGATGATCACAGCCACAAATACTATAAAACACCTGCACGTCAAAGCTTGTCTCTTTGAAGAGCCGGGCCAGAGGAGGGGCCTCTAAAAAAAAAAAAAAATCATAGACCCCAACTGGGAAAGATGGGATAAGCACGCTAAAGCTGAAAATAAATGTGCAATGTTTTATGCAAGGCGATGCTGTGGTCTTGTTGAAATCACAGTGTGAGGGCATCATTGTCATTGCGGCAGCCAGTGGGGGTCGTGTTGTACCAGTCCACTGTGCTGTAATGGCAGGTATTTATTATTGACACACTCTTCTAACATCATTACAGAAGCTGGGCGGTGGTAATCCTGTTCTGTATCTCCAGTATCTCCCATTGTGTGTCATCTACAGTACGCACACACCTTACTCAGCAGTTCATCTCGACTCCTAATCTTTTTTGGTGAGAGGAGAGAGAATGAATTGAGGAGTGTAGTCTTCTCGCATGGCTGCTTGTATCAATATCTGCACATTGATCTGCCCTCGCCTCTCCTCTCTCTGTGCGTTCGTCCAGATATAGATTGGTTTTCCCAGCAGGTATCTGGGCCCGGGATCTGACTGATGGGCGAGTGCTCGGGGAGGGAGGCCGAATCGAACCAGGGTGTCCTGCATACCCAAAGAATGTGTAAGACCGCTGAACAAAAATGTACAGGAAGAGAAAAAAGAGGGGTCACATTTTATGCAACAAAAATTCACACAAAAAGGTCACCGATAATATAAAGTGAGTAAAAAAAATGTTCTGAACTCTATTAATTGGTTTTGAAGGAACTGCTTTTCTCATACTATTCATTTTTTATCATGACAGTCATAAGTGACAAGATTTTATGCATCATAGACAGTTTTAAGGGCTCTGTTCATTGCATTGAGAATGGCTTGACTGTCTTGCCCAAGGACACAACAGCAGTGTGCAATGTTGGTAGGAAGAATCAACCTTACAGGGTTAGATTGTAGAAAAATTCCAGTTGATACAACAGAATTTTTCTACAATGGAACCCTCCTGGATGAATGAGGGATTACACCAATTCACAGGGTCAGAGGAACAAACGCGCTGTGTTGGGGTCTACACAAATGAGTCGAGAAGAAAACTTATGATTCTTTTTCAATTGTCTTTTTCAAAATGTATTTAGCAATTTGATTGATGCGATACAGTCGTATGCTTCTATAAACCTCATGTGGTTTTGCCTTTCACACTTGACTTACATAAGCACATTAAAGACTGTGCATCGCATTATTAAAAGCTTTATATTGTGCGTTTAGTTTGTTTGTGTGAGAGATGTATTCACTACGAGTGCATTTGTCTGAATGTGTCTGTGGGGCCATCAGGACTGGACCATAAATCAGCCCCTCTGGTCCGAGGATAGCCCGACTGCGGCTCCATGTGTAATTACAAAGCTGACATTTAAACAGCAGCACCATATTTCACTCTCTCCAGCACTGGACACAGAGTGGTCTACGGACCGAGTAAAAGTTTTCAGCAAGAAAAAAGGCATAGAGAAAATCAATAAGAGATAGAATGCATTCTAATGCCTTGTTAATGGACCCGCATATTAATTATTCAACAATGGCCATTTTGTGTGCTCATTAAAGTGGCAGTTAAGAGGAGAAATGTAGAGCATTACAGAAGCCCACAGCGCCCCAGCACCAGTGTTACAACACACTGCTCTCTCACACAGATGGGTAAACAACAGTCTCTGCATGTCATTGGTTCAATAAGTCTGCTGTATTGAAGCATGTGCATCTTCATGATCAAACATAAACGAATGAGAGAGGCTATTTCAAGCCTAAAAATACATTTTTGACTGCATCGTCTGAGACCATTTAAATGGTTTCACAGACATATATTATGATTTAAATATTTAGCGTCTAGACATATACGGACTCAAGAGGAAACTTAATCATTTTCTAAACCACATAATTTTAGTTTTTTCGTTTAGTGAGATTATAGGGGCTATTAGTATATAAAAGGATCCACAACAGCATATTAATAAAGTTGTAAAGGCCATGTAATTTGAACTGTATTGTATGTAATATGTGTGACAAAATATACATTGTAAGCATATATGCAATACTATTTTGATCACTGACTTCAGATTTATGTATGGCAAACTTTGTCAATAAAGTTTTATGGCGCATTTACAAATAAAGTTATCTCCAATAACGTGAATTCAAATCAAATTTGAAAATATTTTCTCTCGTCCAGGAAG
The DNA here is from genome assembly GCA_015082035.1 of Chaenogobius annularis. Taxonomy (NCBI): domain Eukaryota; kingdom Metazoa; phylum Chordata; class Actinopteri; order Gobiiformes; family Gobiidae; genus Chaenogobius; species Chaenogobius annularis. Next base: position 256,071 of record BJKM01000139.1, read on the forward strand.
AGGATTTCAGCTGGAGTCTGGCTCTTGAGGCTGTATATGGGCCAGTGTTTAGGAGATGGAGGCGAGGTGGGAGCTGTGAGATGAGGGAAAAATTAAAATTCTTCTTTGGCCTGCTGTCAACCTGCGTCTGCCGGCTGCGCTCAGGAGTCCTGCGTGACGGGATTCCTAATGACGCTGCAGCAGTCATCGCCATGAATTGCTTTGACTTGATTTATTTCTCCTTTTCCAGCCCCCTCCACCACAACACATCCTCATTCAGGCACTTTCTCTCATTGGCCTCTTTCTTTCTCCTCAAATGCATGGACTGTTTCTGATAGCATCTCCTCTGTGGAGCCAGTGGCAGGGAGCATCTGTCTCTAGGTTGTGCTGCCACACAGTGTTAGACTCAGGGGCGCCCTCTCCCTCCACGGGACGCTCCACCAGGCCCATGGGCAGAGCAGGCCGGGAGAATCCCGAGTGAGTGAGGGCGTCCAAGCGGAAACGTGGCCCCGGGTTCATCATCTCACCCCACTGTGTGTTTGAGTTTATAGGTCAAAGGGCAGCAAGGCATCAAAACAACTACAGGCTAAAGCCGAGATCTGTCCTCTGTCCATGGAGCTGGTGCTACTGTGACATTGTAGGGTGCCACACGTTATGCTTAAGGCACAGCTGGGGTTCTTTGAGGAATCTTATTACCATTTTTTAAGAAAAAATGTTCTGGCAGAATACACATTTCTAAACTAAAACAAATGATTATCTTGCATTTCTGTCATACACCACCAGAACCTTTCATACTAGGTGCATTCACACTTGTTATGATTTGGTCCTAAATTGAGTTCATTTTAACCCTGATTTGAACTTGGGCCAACCCTCTGATAGTCATTGTGTAGTTCTGTTCAAATACAGGTTTAGTCTTGGGTTTAGTCCTAGTTGATGGGGTGAATGTGCAAGTGTAAACGCAGACGCTGTGACAAAGCTCGAACAGAAGTCAGAGTCAGTCAGAAGGGGTTTATTGCCATTGTCAGTGAACAAAATTCACAAACATAGGAACTTTTCTCGGCCTTAAGGTGCAACACAAAACACTGAGCAATAATAAAACAACATATATTTAATCAAAATGGCATGCATTAAGAAACAATTTAAAATTACTATAGTATAAAATAAAAATAAAAATAGGCATTGCTATGTACACAAGATTACAGTTACTTGTAGCCACAGTAAATATCGTTTGCGAAGTAGTATAGTTTAATATGTTTTGGACTGAAATAAGTGAAGTTAGTTCCCATTCCTTTGGTAGATGGGTTGCAAAGTTTCAAATTGGGGTCTTATAGTACGGAAATCTACCTTTAAATGTATATAAGATGAGCCACCTCCAAAATGATTTTCAGTCATTTTTAAATCAATGTTTTCAATGCCTTTCTTAACATAATGCAATTCTGCTTTCTTTTTTCAGGATGTTTAATAAAGAAGGAGGCCAATATTGGCTTTATTGGTTAGGAATGTAGTGTGAAAATGGGGGTGAGAGAAATGATCTGCACCGGGACTCACACTCACAACACTGAGGCCGGTCGCACAGAGCCTGGAGTTGCTACTGCTTTAACCGCGACAGGGCAGCACATAAAATAGCTTTCTTAAACCAAGAAACCAACTTTTTATTTCTGTGGTGAATTTGAGTCTTTTTCTTAATTCCTGCAACATGGGGGAAACGCTCAAGTGAACATCTTGTGCTTCCAGCTCCTCTGTAAATGAAACAAACATGATAATCTTTCCAAGAAACTTCACATCCAACTTTCAACAACCTGAACTATCACAGTAATTCAACAATTTCCATATTTATTTAAGCAGAACAAAAGTACCCACTACTGGTCCCTGCTCGGCATCTGTTTGGCCACCTTTAATCTCATTACATTTAGAGTGTTTAAATAGTCTCAGTTGAGTTCAGTCCTATTTACCCAGGCTAAGTGGACTGCTATCAGTATGTGCCAGGCAGCCTCCACAGATAGCTCCTTCATGCAGCACCAGCTCTGATAAGGCCCAATGTAGAGGAGCTAAATCAAACTGAGGAAAAACCTAGAGACTGTTGAACGGACCCTCAGAGGACATTTTGGTGATGCCTTTTTGCTGTATTATTTCGGTTTTTCATAAGGGTTGGCTTAATGGCAAAAACTAAATATAATGATTTTCTCACAGTTAAGGTTGAGATCTGGATTTGATCGTGATGCCACGCTATTATATTATCTTCACATTATAGTTGCAGTGGTGTAGAACAAAATTCTCCGCCCTGAGTACAAACCATCTAGGTGAGCCCGTACTGCTCTGTGATAAATGCACCGTATAGACTTTGTGAAAGTCCATATCAAGGATCAATGCTTTTGCGTGGCTGCATCTTATAAATCACATGGAGATGTCATTAACACCTTTCCTTTCAGCTAAAGAATGTGAGGTTGATCAGTGACCACTGGTTGTACCATTGCCTGGCCAGTTGAGCTAAATATATATTAATTTAATGAATTATTGGGAATTATTAAAGTTAATCTTAATAAATTGAGTTCACGTGACATCATACAAATCTATAATCCTTATAGTTGACCTGATCAGGACTCAGGAGACAGGTCAGACATCTATGGTGGAATTTGCTGTTTAACTGTTAGATTGCGGATTTTATAAAACAAAAACTCAGTTCAATGTCTTCTCTGTCAGCACATATAAACGGTGCCATTATTCAATCCCAAAAATGTGATTGTTGACAGTCTGAAGGACTTTAAGACATAAGATTAATATGTCAAGTTTATAAGTTTACAAATAATGATAAGCTACATTTGTGGATAATGCATTTTGATATTTCTTGCAAAAACAGTAAATCTCCCACATAATTCAATTCTAGAACGTGAATGCCACCTTGAGCTCAAGATGGAATGCCAAAAAGCGATCGTTAATGACAAAATCCGATATGTTTTTTTTTTGGCAGAAGTGCAAATGTCCATGGAGATACATGAGCTGAAACAATGTTAAAAAGTAAACAAATGTGCTGTGGAACAAACCGATAAACTGCTGTGTCACTACTGGTACATTATACAATACATTTATCCCTCTTTGTGTCAGAATACTTTTGAGTTTAGTAGAATTTAGTATTTAGCGTCCTAAAATCTCCATTGGTTTAACATTAAAATTCTGATTTGGTGTGACGACACAATCCCGAGCTCCATTGTCAGGGGCGTGTCCCATTCAAACAGCTAAGGACTTTACAGTTGTACACAGAGAATATTTCTGTTCTACTTTTCCACCTATTATTTTTCAATCTTTCAGTGGGCTCATTTTCCTTCCAATTGCACTTGTTTCGATATCTGTCTATTTCCCCATCCATCTTTGCCCGTGCCCTTTTAGCGAAGAGGAGCATTCATCATCTTTACACCTGCAGTTTGAGGGTCATGCGTTGGTCTGATAGATGGGCCAGCCACTCGAGTGCAACCACCTCAGGAGACACAGGCAGACAGCTATTTAGTATCGGAGCAAGACACATGGTTTTTCTCTTATTGTTTTCAAATGGCTGTTTTGAGTCTAAGAGAGTGAAGTGAGAGAGGCAGTCACCAAGTCCAAAAAAACAGCCTCTTACTGAAAGTGCTATAGGCAGTGACAATATATTGTACGAATATTTTTATATTTTTATATACAGCATGGGATTTAAATAATAGAGAGTCATATGGGAATAGTCAAAAAACAAATACCAAACATTTTTCCACTTGGGCGAAATGTCACTTGTGATCTGATTCATGTGACAATCTGCAGTTGTTGTATCGTCATATTGTGATTCAGTGATTCTCTGTAGTGCAGCTCTAACATACACAAACAAACACTTTTCTCCAATTGGTTTAGCTTCAGTAGGGCCCTGAGTGACAGGTGGATTCAACCAATCAAAGAAATGTGAACTCTCAGAAGCTTAAATTAGATCTGAATGTAGCACAGTGGTGCAATGGTTAGCGCCTCAGCCTCACAGCAAGATGGTTCAACTCCCAGTCACTACGGGCCTTTGCATGTTCTGCACGTGCCCACGTAGGTTTCCTCCAGGTGATCATGGTTTCCATTACCACTAAAAATGTGTACAATAAACTCCTGTCTGAGAATGAGATTCTTAACTCAATGGCACTGCTGAGACAGAAGAGTAGATCATTCATAACAACACACATTTAGACAATAACATTAAATATGGTCCCTAAAAACAACTACAACCCATAGATCCCATTTCCAGACCTTTCAACATAGATTTAAACTGACCTATTGAAATAAGTTATTTCGTTTCCAGACCTTTTGTTATTCCATGAGGGAGCAGAATATTTGATAAAAAATACAGTTGACTAGAAGTTTGCATACACTGTATAAAAAGAAACATGCACCTTTTTTTCTCATTGTCAGATATGAAATCAGAATAAACTTTCACAGTTTTAGGTCCGTTAGGATTAACACAATTATTCATTTTTGTAAAATGACAGATTAATGAGAAGTATCAATCCATTTTTAAGACATTTTTTATTCTTCATTTTGTCATTTCTTGAATGTTAAAAGTTTACATACAAATCAGTCATATTTGGTACTCTTGCCTTTAAACGTTTTTGACATCCATCCACAAGCTTCGCACAATAGTTGACAATAGATGGTTGATTTTGGCCCATTCTTCTTGACAGAACTGGTGTAATTGAGCCAGGTTTGGAGGCCGCGCATGCCTTTGTAATGGCCATTCCAAAACATTGACCTTGTTATGCTCAAGCCACTTGGTCACCAGTTTGGCAGTGTGCTTTGGGTCTTTGTCCATTTGGAAGACCCATTTACGCCCATGTTTTAACTTTCTTGCAGATGTCTTGAGATGCTGCTTCGGTATTTCCACATATTGTTCTTTTTCTCAGTGATAATTATGGCCAAACAGTTCCATTTTTGTTTCATCAGACCACAGAATATGTCTCCAAGTTTTTTGTCCTTGTGTGCAAACTGTAATCTGGCTTTAATGTGTTTTGTTTTGAGTAATGGCTTCTTCAAAAAGCACGTTCATCTCTGGGACCCAAAAGCCGTCTCCTTCCTGAGCGGTATGATGGCTGGACATTCCCAGGGTGTTTATACCTTCAGGCGTTTAGAAATTGCACCCAAGGATGAACCAGATTTGTGCAAGTCCACAATTCTATTTCTGATATCCTGAGTAATATGTTTCGACTTTCCCATTTTGTTACACAAAGGAGCAGAGTGTTTCAGGTGTGTGTTAAAAAACATCCACAGGTGTGTTCAAATGCTGTCAATTAAACAATCAGAAGCTTCCAACAACATGACATCATCATCTGGGCATTCCCATTTTCTTTAAAGGCATAGTCATTTTAGTGTATGTAAACTAATATTGTATGAGAAAATCTTTATTTCATTATTTTTCTGGTATGGTTTTTAAAATTCTAACAGACCTAAAACAGGAAAGGTTTATTTTGATTTAACGTCTGACAGTGAGGAAAAAATCTTTCACCTCGATCACCATCTTTTATCATGGTGTATGTAAACTTCTGGTTTCAACTGTATATATTATCAAAATACTAACAGCATGAATCACTATCAAATTTAAAGGATGATCTTTAGGCTCTATCAAAATGTGCATGATTATAAGGCATATCACCCACAAATGATAAATAAAATAAACATGAATAATTGACTTTGACTGAATGATTGAATTGACTGAAATCTTTTGATCATCAAAATTGTTATCTGGACTAAACACTCGAAAACACACACAAGACCTTATATAACAAAGATAGCATCATTATTATAAATCAAATATCTGATTTTCTTCAGTAATACATTGTATTTGTAAATATTCTCTATCTTGAAGCCTTCGGCCACCATATTTCTATATTTTTTTGGTTGATAATGTATTTTAAAAGCCTCAATGTACAATGTTCGTCATTTGTATCCGCCACTATTACCAAACTGATATTGGCTCAGCCGATATTGCAGTGAATCTTTACTATATTGTGTTTCTACTCACAAAACAAAATATCAGCAGAACTTGGTTCATGGTTTTCAACTTTTGAACTGTTTTATTAACATTTAATCTTTCAAACTAATAATTAGTTTATACATTGTTAATAACTATGGAAGTGGTGCTAGTTTGGTGTAGAATTGACCATTGGATTGGCTGGTTCCTCAGTATTGAACATGAGGGAAAAAACTAAAATAATGGTCAACCTCTCCCAGTTTGTGTGGCGACCCCAGGACAAAGCCCAGTGGTTACGCGGGGTCTCCATCATTTTGAGCCCCCGTCTATGTCCAGACCTGCCTCTGTCCACACGACTGGCCATTATCAGTGTGCTGTGTATCACTATGTTGTTGTGAATCAATGGTTCTGACAGTGATGACTGTGTGTTCAAAACATAAAGCACTCAGACGATCCGCGATGAAGCCTGCAGAGAGGAGCACTCCAGGCAAGGGCACTCTCAGCCAGGATTTCTGACAAATACACTTTTATTGAGCACATTCGGTTTTCTAGTTTTCCTTCAGCTTTATTTTCTTCTGCTGTTGTGAAAATGGAATGTGTTTGCTCATGAAAAGTTTATATCATTGATCACTTTATCATGAATCATACATATTACTGCTCAGGATAAATATGATCATTAATTATAATGGACTCGATGTTCATTTTTGCCTCAAGTAAAATCTATAAATATGCTCTGGTCGGGCGCATTCATTTGAAACTATGTAAATCAACTTTATACTTTAGAAGTTTAACTGTTAAGACATGAATATTACTTACTAAAAAATAAATATGTAAAATATGCTGGGTTTTCAGATAAAGTTTTGTGCAATTACTGTTCCTATATTCAACAATAATGTTATCTGTGTAGATTTAAAAACACAGAAGCACAGAATTCATGTAAATCTACATTGTGTAAATCTTGCTCCAAATGGAATAAAGAATAAAATGAGGACAAATATTTTACCAGTAATTTAAGCCCTTTGAAAAGGCCTGATTACATAAAAATATACACAAACTTTTCAAGAAAATAAATACATTGCAAGAAGTATTTCTCCAAACATGTCTATAAAACCTGGTTGTTTGTTGCCTACAGAGTCCCCTCGGTTGCACAGTATGTTCCCTGGCAGAACTGCTCGTCTATGCAGGCGCTCTTTAAGCTACACTGAGTTTGTGGTTAACATTCATGTTGCATGCTGGGACAGGGAGCCGGTGCACTCCAGTGCTCATGTACTCAGATATCATATTTGTGGAGGGGGTAAGGGGTAATTTAGTCGAGACTTGCATCTAAACATGAGGAGTGGATGGGGAGGTGTGGGGAGGGGCATTTTGATTGACAGGTCCTTACTGTGTCCCTGTGGTAGGAGCCGGGGGCAGGTCACTGAGGCAAAGGCTCCGTTAGCCACAGGAAACACTTGACTGATGCCTTTCACGTATGGGCCGCTGGAGAGGCGCTGCATGAAGTCAGAATTCTTTATGTTGAACAGAAAGCTTTTCCGCAGAGTTGGTAAAATTTTGACATTTTCCTACGGGAGAAAACTTATTTGTAAAAGGGGCTGTGCCAGACCTTTGATTTAGTAAGGGCTGCTTGGATCTTCCATGGGGGTGCTCACTTAACATGATAGAGCAGGGGTGTCCAAACGTTTTTCACCAAGGCCACTTATTGAACCATATTCAAAGCCAAGAGCCGCAGACCAGCGGTAAATACAGCGAGTCATTCAGACGGGTGTATTTAACATGGCTTTGACGGAGCAACTGTACAATTATTAAGGCTTGACATTGATTTTAGCCTGTGACAAAATGTTATGTTTGTTATATAGATTTTAGTTGTAGATTTACTTTAATTTGCAGTAAAAAGCACTCCATATGATTCTATAATTTGTGTCAATTTAGTGTGGGAAACCTGGGGGCCCACAAACTGTCCATCAGTCTCATTTTGAACACTTTGTCATTTGAACATTTTATGATGAGACTTGTAGTGTTGTATGCGTTGTATGAAAAAGGGAATGCGTTAACTATAATTACCCTTTTGTATTTAAGTCCCCTAAATCTAAACCTTTATAGAATCTAACAAATTTGAAGGATAGAGCTACGGATAAGTTGAACGACATGAAAGCGATTTAGCCTCAAGCTTGCACTGAATGTTTAACAAGTGCTTTTATTTAATTCAAAACAGAGTAACTCAACAAATCAAAAGCAGTAAAATCCATCTCTATTCAACTGAAAACAGCTGCTGAGAGAAGCTCACTGTGAGAAGATTTTGCAAAGTGTAACATTTGTTTTAGCATATGTCGGTTTATAACAAGGGAAGTCAAGTTACTTTTTTATGTTACCCTTTATTATTATGTTTGTTTTCTCTTTCTTAATCTAAAATCACTCACTCGCAATTATGTCAACACTGGCATCAGGTCTGAATATTTTAAAGCAAGCAAAAATTCAGATCAAGTGTATGTCTACCATTTATCCACGTAACAAGACTCTCATTCTTCCTCAAGCTTTTGTGCAGCCCTTTTTCTGATCCCACACTGGCTCAATAGCTGTGGGTGGCTCAGAACATACTGTTTATATACGGTATTGAATTTGTGGTTTCACTGTACTGCACCGCGCACCCCTGGGCTCCTGGAGGTCAACATCGGGACAATCCTTCCAGCTCGATACAACTCCACGCTGCTCAAATTAAGAAGCCCACACCCGCCTTTGTGCTGTTAAGTGAGCAGACAGGGACAGGAGACACAAAGTAAAGGGCCACACAGGGCAAAGCCGCTTCCAACCGCGCATTTAGTCCTGGGTTTATCCACATGATCAAGACAGCTCACGGCGTTTCAGTGTACGCCCTCAGTAGCGCAATATAGATTTAACAAGAACACTAAAAGACTAACCACAAATGGCAACTTCTTACCTAACTTACAAGCTGCACTGTTTCTGTTGGAGTGCAGAAAGTTGGGCAATGTGCAGTACAATTCTTATACAAATTGTAACATTACTAAAGGCTCTATACCAATTTCAATACCACAATGTTTAAATACTCACATTTTTTTACAATACATTTTAGTTTCCAACACAAAATATGAGCCATTTTTGCACCACACTACCATTATAAAACGTCAGATTCTGATTTGGTCTCATTTCTGTGATTTTTCAGTACTAATGTTTAGTTTCAAAGCTACCATAGTTTGAGTACTGATCCGTTTCTGGGTATTGGTCTACTTTTGCTTTTTACAACCCTAATACAGACATCTTGCTTTTTCCTGACAAACAAGTGTCTGGGAATTTTGAGGTAAACGATTTCAGATTTTTTGCTAGTGTTTATACATTAAATTAAAAATACTTCCTATCATTTACTTTTGATTGATTTGTTCATCCGTCTACCCTCTTACGTCCCTTGAACTACTAATCAACAGTGGACAAGAATCTTAACACCTATGGGCCTTAAACTCTCTTCTTTTTTACATATGTATCTGTTTTGCGATCTTCATGCATGTTTTTCCTGTTGTGTGAAGCATTTTGAATTGCCTTGTGTATGAATTGTGCTCTACAAATAAACTTGCAAAACAGTTCAGACCATTTACACTTGCCATCATCCAATCTGAACCTTTTTTTTTTTTTTTGTCAAATCAAGAAAAGTTCCCTCACATTTTGAATCCAATATGTTTTTAAGTCGTTCCAATTGTACATGGTTTACAGTATAGAACACACAGGAAAAGTCACCTCAAGGTCTAAGAATCAATATAAGGTATTACCACTATGTCATCATCCCACCCAAGTGCACAGTGAATCAAATGAAGTGAACACTGAATAATTATCAGAGTATGCTTTGGGTTATCAAAGTATAGAAAATCGATATGTTTATCGGCTACTATTGAAACTAGATACTAGATTCTAAAAAAAAAAAAAAACATAAATGGGACACAATTTGACATTTCCTGAACAGTTTAGAAGGATCTTGAGCTTTTTCAGAACTAATATAAGAGAAAGTTATACAAACGGAGTATAAGAAGATTAGCATATAAGAAAGTCATATTATTTTGTGTTCTATTGTTCTATTGTTTCTTTCACTGTGGTATCGAAATCATGATCAAGTGTGTAGCCTATTCCTTAGTATCGAAATCGTGTTTGAAATGTTTGTATCGTGGCAGCCCTCGTATGTTTGGGCCTTAACAAATGACTGGTCATTGTCCAAAATGTGCAGTGTCGCATCAGAGTGGAGGGTCACAGAGCGAATAAGACAAGAGCCAAACAGCGGTCGGGGAAAAAAGATGGTGTTTGCCCGTTTGCCAATGTCTCCTCCAACAGCGCGCCACCCCCTCCCTCTCGCAGACAAGCATATGTGGGCTGACAACATGACATTGCCAGTGAAGAGGAGCGAAAGCGAGGGGAGAGAGGTAAAGGGGGGCTGGGAGTTCTGACATCCCTGAGCCTGACAGCTGATGGAGGGCACATTAGGCTCACACATGCACACGACTGTCAGTCCGCTCCCCCCACACACGCACTGGGCCATACCAAAACACTTTGTCTCAAAACTACCTCCCAACCCCTTTCCAATGGTAATTACAGTCAGTGAGGTTGTGTTTTCATTTGACTTAGTAATATTTTTCTATTTGTTATAAAGATATCTCAACAAGTCGGTTGTCAAGTCAACAAGTCAACACTTTATGCCATATTTGGATACATTCATTATACAAATTTGTAGTAATACGGTCATTTTGCGCAATGTAGGGTCACAAAGGGTCAGTAGAAGAACAGAAAAGAACTTTAAATTCCTTCTTTACAATAAAATGGGGATTGTGACTCATAGGGATATCAAGGTTGTTCGGTTCATTGAATTTATAATAATAATAATAATAATAATAATAATAATAATAATAATTAATAATAATAATAATAATAATAATAATAATAATAATGAATAATAATAATAATAATAATAATAATAATAATAATAATAATAATAATAATGAATAATAATAATAATAATAATAATAATAATAATAATAATAATATCCTAAAATATAATAACTATGAGAATCCTAGGCAGCAACAATGAGTCATTTCAGTTCAATACAAACTAAAAAACAAAAACTACAAGTACTTTTTTATTTGGCTGTGTATGTGACAATGGCATTACTTTTTCATTCAGAAAGGTGGATTTCATAAAGCTAGTGAGCCACGGTAATCCTGTGAAATAAAGTGAATTTCACTGTGGGCTGGTCGTAGTGCCAACAATCGTGAGTCATAAAAATAAAATGAAAAATGTGACATTGTGACATTGTGATATTCCTCGTGACTCAGTTGATAAAGCATTTACATTAAACCCTCTTTTCTTGATTTTAGTATTTGTAGAATGATCTTACCATATGTGCATGGATTTCAGCCTAATTTTAAATTCACAAAGCTGTTTTGGTTTTCTGCACACACAAAAAAGCAAGCTATTTATTCCTCTTAGAGCCATTCAGTTAATTACATTGGCAATCTTTGTTTTGTTTAGACATCATATTAATAACTTGGCCTTGGAGTCTTTTTTACTTCAATCATTGCATTGATAGAACATGATTACCACAAACTCCAGAGAAGGGCCTTTGAAGTTACAATGTTCCATGTAAATTCAATGAAATCATATATTTTTTAAAAATGTTGGAGCAGATTGGACAATTTTGTTGCTTCCAAATGAAAGCCTATGTTGAGAGAGCAAACCAAAAACAAAATAAAACGAGTTTTGCCTGTAGTGTCTGCTCACGCACATAAGCACCAGCAGATTTATTTTTGCAGACATACAACAGAAGACGGTGGACCACTGTTTGCATCAGACACGGTTTCTTTTTATTTGATGTGGTGTTGTGCTGTATTGATAGCTCGAGCCAAACAACATCAGTATGCCAGTCGAAAACTCAGTCCTCACTGTGGAAGAAGCCTCTAAACCTTACTGTAGCCATTACTGTAAAGTGTAGGATCCTTATGACTCTGGGGCCTTTCCTGTTGGATTATAGCCACTGCAACACTGAATGCACAATGCATCTGTCATGTTTTAACCATCAAAAACATATTTTATATACTTTTCGTTGTTTGTTAATTTCAGTGTCTTGAAAAGTGCTTTATCAATTAAATGTATATGTTTATTCAATTATTTGGGGAATTAAAGAAGACATATTATGCTATAAACAAACAATCACATGCAATGATTATGACATTTTTGCTCAATGTTAAAGGCAATGCTGATTAAAAAATGACTTAATAGCTAATAGTAACAGGCCCAATTACTTTCTCCTCCAAAACAATTCGCCAAAACAGGCAGCAGACTTTCAATTAAACATTTTTTATAATTATGACTGAATGGAATGCAACACTTTTGAACATATGTGTGAGCTGGAGTCTGAAGGTATAACAAAGCTTGCATTATATGTCTCTTTAATGTATTTCCTGTTCAGTTTTGTTGTTATTATTATTATTATTAGATCTTGACATTAACATTGAACCATAGGACCAGTGCCTAGTTGCAGCTCTGTTGATTCCATCGACTTGTTATTCTTATTACAGCCAAGAAACACAAAATTGCACAGTAAGCTATTTCTTGTAGATTGTATTGCTCGGAAACAGAAACCTGACATTTTACTCTCTGGCAGATATGATTTAGTGAGCAGAGACAGAAAGAGGTACTATATAGGCTCTGTGTGTGCGCAGACATCCTCCTTGGGACAGTGTGTCATCGATTGAGCGGCGGGAAGAGGCCTATTATCTCCAGCCATGGTTCAAGCGGGGAGTCAAGTGTGTCATGTGTGCTGTGGCTCTAATTGGCAACCCACCCGTAGAGCAGGCTGTAGAACCCCAGCCACCCTCCGCTCTCACTCTCGACCCTTCAAGCAACGCGTTTGGAAATGTTACATTGTGCTGCCTGGAGGAGGTGGAGGTCGTGGGGGGTGTTCTTCCTCTCCTTCCTCAGTCACTGCTGTTTTTCTGCATGAGCTTACTAAGAAATCAAAGCAGGAATAAAAGGACAAGGCCCATGTGCACGGATTAATGTGTTGCAGTGACTATTATGATTATGTTGTTTGTTTTGTTGTCAGAAAAACACAGTGGAGAACTTTTTTCATTGTACAATAAATGTTAATTAGTAAACTACATTGTCTGACAGATCCATTGTCATTCCTGCCTCTAATGTTAAGGTCTACTTTTGTGTCTTGTGCCTCTCTGGGATTTCTTAGAAAGCAGGCAAACAAATCTTTTCAGTTTTCGCCACTTTCAGACTGACTACTTAGATGGGGCAACACTGCCCTCTGCAGGAACCTAAAATAACTGCAAATACGTGTATTTGATTACCGGTATGTTAAATAGTGTTAGTGATGTGCATAAAATTAATACAATACATTATTATTCTAATACTAAATTAAAAATCATAAAACATATGTATTGCAACAATAAACTACTTAGGAGCAAAATAACTGAACAAAAGTTAGCTCCTCCCTTCAGGCAGTGACTTAGTTCTCAGTCAGAGGAACTGAAGAAACTACTTGGATGAGTGGCAAAACGTATTTGCGTAACTTAAATGTTTCCAGTTGACTGAATTCAAATGTCTTTTTCTATGGAGCCTTCCTGAACGAGTGAGGGATTACACAGACACTAAACCCAAAACAATACAATGTAGTTTTGTATTATCTGATCGTATTGTGAAACGCTTTGGGTTTCTTGAGAGGTGTAATATAAATTATAGGTATTATTATTGTATTTGATAGGCATGTAATAAATAGTTTAAACAAAAATTATATATTTTTCTGTATTTTACATGCCTAATCAATATATTGTTGGAATTACAAAACTCACTTGAATTTCAGATTTTTCCTCAATTTGAACCAGATGAAACTAAAGTGTGGCTTCAGGGAATCTTCTATTAAACCACTTGGATAGAATGAGAGTTGGCAACTAAATATGGAAATTTCAATTTGAAATCTCTTGGAAGGCCTGTTTTAAAATCTTTGTAATAATCAGCCATGACAAAATATGTGTTTAATCTGTTGCATCTCATTGATTAGAATTGTGAACTTTGATTAGTGCATCTAATTTGGCAGAAGTTGGGGGAAATGTTCTACAAATATGAATCCAATGTGTGAGGTGTGTGGTTGATGGTGGTCAGGGGGGCAATGGCGCAGATTGGCAGCCTAACTTCCATGAGCCTGCAGGGGGCAGATGTGGCTATAATAGTAATTTACTAAAAGTGTGGACTGACTTAATAATGCAAGGTAAAGTGTCTTTGAGTGTCAAGAAAAGCGCTATACATAAGTGGTATTTATTATTATTATTATTATTATCATTATCATTATCATTATCATTATTATTATTATTAATAATAATAATAATAATAATAATAAATATTTCTCATTAATGTTGTAACCGCGAGGTCCTGGAGAGATGGGTCTTTAGTTCCTGAACAGTGGGGTCCATGACGCCTCTGGGTTCCATCGTGTCCTTCGATGTTATTATCACCTCAGTGGGATCTGACGAGAACAAGCACATGTACAATTACATTTACATATTCTGTGAAGATTCCGCTTGTGTTGTCACTTCTTACATTATCTAAAGAAGATCTGGTGAGTGTTTATAGGCACATGGTTACGTTAAAGAAGACACATTTTCATCTTACATCTTGTTCATTGTGAGATATTTTGGTTAACAATAACTTAATAGTAACAGGTTCATTAACTTACTTCAAAACTGCAGAACTGATTCTCAGCTGCTTCCTTGCTTCCTTTTCACCGTAACAAGCCCCTAATTTACATTCATGGTGGTTTTATTATTATCATTTTTTACATAATCTTACCCTATGTCTAATACCCGCAGTCAAAGTGTTCAAAGACTCACAAGAATAAACTACTAATGGTAATATAGTAGTTTATCAAACGCAAAAGTCTCAATGCATTTGCTAATGTATTTGGCAAACAAGATTCTTGACCCTATAAGTGACCTATTGTACACACTGCATTGTCCACCAACGGAAACACCAAAGTCCATATGGAAAGGCCTTCCCGGATCAGGAAGTGTTTATTGTTCTACATTTGTCTCATGTTTTCTATTGTGTTGTCTATTTACAACAAGCATGATGTTTTATTTATTTTTATTTTTTTGTAGTTTCTACAACTCTACAGTTGCTGTATTGTTTAAATACTTTTTTACTGGACAAATGTTTTATTAGCCACTAAACCTGGTTTGAGCCCTTTATTATTATTATTTTCCTTTGTTTTTCATTTTTTGATGTATATTTTTGTTTGTCAGTTTTGGTTTTATTACACAAATTATTATTGTATGAGTGGGTATGGTTGTGATGTGTGGAAGTTCGTTTATAGCCATGCTATACATTATTTAGAGAATATATATTTGAAAAGAAGTCGAGCTGGAGAGATTTCTTCAAGAAACAAGGGAAAATCAAAAGAACCCACTATGATATGAGAGTCTACTGTTACAGATGTAGAGTTCAATAGGAAGACAAACAGCAGCGTGTCTGTTGCCAACTGCTTGGACTGAAATGACAGAGACAGGTGCTGCAGATACAGTCTCGAACGCCCTTGCCATATTTTCTGTCTATGGACACTAAATAAAATATGGCATAGAACTCCAGCCCAAATGTATGATCATACAAACACACGTTTCAAACTGACACTGATTGTAGCTACTTCCACAATGCTATCAACAATATCCAATGGACTTGAAATTATCGACAACAAATAAGGAATTACGCAACTGCTTTTGTTTAAAATATTTCAGCGTAACTCAATGACTGCATTCTTAAAGTGGACTATTTAGTTTCCAAAGATCCGTATCAGCCTTTGACCCCGGGCTAACATGCTAAGAGGGTGTTGATTCCACTGGAGAACAGCGATGAGTAGAAAAGTGCATCTTGTCCGCACTCAAATGTTCTCCTTTTGTCAACATTTGGAAGAACATTTGAAGAACTAATAGAAATATAACTATACTTTGTAAAGCAGCAAGTACACATTTTAATCAGTTTTGACTAAATCACTCTATAATAACAATTCTGCCATGATAATGTCTACAATGTAAGGAGGTTCATAAGATGCTTTTCTATTTTTTTGCCCCCCAGTTTTTTTATTTATTGGAAAGTGTATTTATTTCTGTATATATATATTTATTTATTTATTTTTCCCTTAATCAATCAATAACTATAAATACCAAAAATAATAACTTTATTCATCCCCAAGGTGAAATCAAGAACACTGAGCAATTAAACTACAAAAAAAACCTCTATTACCTTATATTTTATTTATCAGTGTTAGATTGTGTTTAGGTGTTTAAGTTTTCCTTTTGTCTTATTTAAGGTACTTCTGTACTGCTTTTGTTGTTAACTAAAGGTAAAATGAACCATAGTTCAGGAAATGTACCATCTCAAATAAATTTCAAATAAAACACTTACTTATAAATACTACTCCTAATAAAACTACACTGACATAGTAGTTCTTACACTCAACCATGACCAAACTTTACTTTAAGGAGGATGGATGATCCAACTTAAGTTTTCTCAAAGTTTTTTGACAATCTCGTCTCTTGTCAGCGTCTTTTTTCTAAGTCCTGGCACTTCTCTCTCTCATAGGAATACCTGTGTTTTGACATCGCCCATAGAGAGCCATAGATCTTCATCCAGTGCTCTGACAGACTGTCTTAAATAGCAGGAGATCAAAGCACAGCGTGTGAATGTTGTGAATGTGTCGGGCTCTGAGCTGGACAGCCGAGGTTACCAATGCAACCCTCAAACCTGAAGGTTGGTCCGGACAGGAGGGATTGGAGAACAAAAGCTCTGCTGAGCCTCTAATGAATTTTAAGAGTAGGGCTATAAATATTTTATTGTACCTTTATTGCAGAGATCATATGTCCAAAGACTTATGAATAGACTGAGCTTGTTAATTTGCCTTTCTTTCTATATTTCAGTTTCACATTTTGGAAACAAGATATCATCTTAATAAGCACAGATGTTTTTATGTAACACATCACTTGAACATATACTTCTGTCAGCAGGGCCGTCACAAAAAATTGGATGACACAAACTGAACCAACAATCAAAGCCTGGACACAAATCATAACCGACATTCGTAAAAGGGAAAAAATTACCTTCAGCCTCAATTTGTAAATTGACTTATTTTGACTGATTTTGGACTAAATGAGACATTTTGTGCCGTGAAATACTTTTGATGTCTTTTGCAGCTATTGTCTGTCTTGTTCTTTCTCTGTCATGTTCTGTATTTTCTGTTTTGTTTTTAAAAAGAAAAAAGAAAAGACATTTTGGCTACATCTACATGGCACATGGCGTCACAAGCCAGTCCACTCACTCGTTGGCGCTACATCTAAAAATGCATCTGACGCAATGCCAATTTAATGTGAGAAATGCTCGTTATAATACATGATTTACTACAGTGAGCCCAGCAGACAAAGGTCAAAAGCTTAGAAGATATTTAAATGTAAAGAAAGTCGTTTGATTTACATTTAAAGCAGCGGATGTGCATGCCATTGAACCATGGAGGCTTCCGAAAGTGACTGTAATATAAAGGCCCTCTTATTGACGATACAAAGGAGGAGGCCTCAGCTGCTCAGAGCTCGAGTATCACTGCAGAGAATTTAGATCTGCGCAGTCCCCAAATCCACAACTAATGACTTTATGAACTCCTTTAGCGACAACCTTACAAAACTCAACCGCTTCCAATACATTCTAAACTTAACAAGTACCAACTTCTGAGAAATACTTGTGGGATTTTCCTTGTGGGATCACGTTACAGATCTGTTGTGGTGGAATAATGTTGTCATGAATCACAATTTATACTAAGGAAAATGTTCAATACACTGTACAGATTTTAACGGCACAATGATACTTAAAAACAATTATTATTCAAGTGGTCTTTTACTTGCTCTGATATAAATCAAGATCATTTTAAAACATTTCAGGAAAGGTCCAACGGTGTCTTATTTATATTTTCCAGTAATGATACCTGCTCTAATGAGTATCTAATTTTGGTACTTATTTTATAATCTGGATGAGAATTCTTTGATAACCCTATGATGGATAACTATACAAAACAAATACATTTTTTGTAGTTTATGGTCACTACAAAGAATCACCTGAATGGTTGGATACTGCTGCTGAACGGACGCTCTATAAAGATTAATATAGAAAAGATTATGAAAGGTAGAAATGCTTACTTCATCATACACAACAAGAGAAACAAAAGAAACATATTATATGTATTATTGCTCAAACTAGATATTTTGTCAGGCGTGTCACATGGAGCTCGGGACAGACCCTCAGAATGGAACATGTGCAGCGAGGCAGTGTCCATAGAGATACATTAGCAAAGCATGTCAAAAGTAATCAAATTGTGGAATCATCCAATAAACAGCTGGGTCACTGCTGGTGATTACCTCCATCACATTATAATATCAGAATACTTTTGAATGATAAAATCGTCTTTGGTTTAACATTAGGCTCTATATACATTAACACATATGCAGTTCTTTACAGTATATTATTATAAGCTTACTGCATTCCATTTTGATGATTAGCAATAAGAGGGTTTTGCACTACATTTCATCCACACCCCTTATTTTTTGTAAGTTTTATGACAGGTCGGACCACTTATTTCCCTTAAATGTAGTTGACATAATCACATTTAAGACTTAGCTAAAACTCGCGCCTGGTTTTCGATTGTTTGACACTTGAAGTTTATAGTTTCTTCCTGGTTGGACACGAGCAGCAGATGTGACATAGGTAGGAGTAATTTCAACTGTTTCAACAACCATACTGTAAACACGGGACAAAGCTCGTTGAATTTACACAATAGTCATTATTTGACTTTTTTGGGGGTTTTTTTTAACAAAAAAAAATTGATTTTGCATAGGATTTTGCATAGGATTCCTAAAATGTTCAACTTGTTTTCGTCAACTTTTCTTCACAAACTGGCACTTGGCTGACTATACCTATGATAAATATGTAGGTACTACCCGACTAAACAAAGTAATGAATAGAAACATGTGATGGCCTGCTGTATGCACTTTTAAGAACTGCTAAATGCTCCACAAATGAAGTTTACTCTTGGAGCTGCTGGTGCGGACATTGTCTCTTGTCTGCACCCCCAACAGCTGCAGCCTTCCCTCTTCATCCTATACCCGGCTCTGCCTCTCTCCGCTGCACTGTGAGTGACAGCACATGTGCGTGGGGTCCAGGGGAGGGCGGCTGCTGAAATTCAAGCCCCCTGTTTGACTCTGAGACATGGGCCAGCAATGGACAGGGAGGAGCTGGGGAGACGGACCGGGGACACAGACACAGACTGCATCATTGGCAAGAAAGAGAGAGAAGGAAGGAGAGATCTTTGTTTGAAGGAAAAGTTTTGGAGCAGTGGATTGTCATCAAAGGCTGTTGTTGAGGATGGAGGGGCGGATGTTGTTGTTGGCGGTGCTTGGGAGTCTAATTAGTCAGGTAAGGAAATTTCAAATTGAGTGAAAGTTGCTAAATATTGTGTTATGATTGATTGATGAAAGCGTTAATTTGTGTTTTTGTAAAATGTCTGTCAAAGTCTTGGTGGAAAAGTTGTTTTAGTCTCTGCGATCAATTACAAAGTGACACTTCTTGTTACAATATGACACCTCAGCTTTGCCCACACTAAATCAGGTGTGTTTTTTTGGGGCTCGACAGAAACTGGCAGATCTGAGGTGGCTAAGACTCTCCTGCTAAACAAAGTAACTGTATAAGTTTAGCATCGTATGTTACAGTTCTAATGTTCAAATACTTGAAAATAGTTGAATGCACATTAAACAGGTAGTTTGCCTTGAATGATACTTTTTGTTTACACTGGACACAGGGAATTTGTTGTATTTAGAATGAATCTACAAGAATATCTACTAAGTCAAGTGAAGATTTTCGAAAGCGTTTGTATATTTTGATATATGTCCCTGTTTGCTATCATGACACCTGCTTCTTTACGTCTTACTTCACTTATTACTTCAACTATGACTTCTATTTTTGCACTTACTTAGTGTTGCCATGATACTACAATTTCAAATTTGATAATCTTTTTAAGAGAATAGACAGAATAAAAAAAATACTATCTTATACTTTCTTTATACATGTGATCTTATTCTAGTTATAGTTATGTAGCTCAAGAAAACCATTCCAAAGCTATTTAGGAAAGGTCCAATTTTGTCCTGTTTTTGTTATTCTTCAGGGTTGATATTGATTCAAGTGAGTATCTAGTTGTGATATCTAGTTTTTGTATTGATTACAATCTGGGTATTGATACGTTTGACAACGCTAAATGTTCGTATTTATGTTTAAGTTCAGGTATAACCACATGGTAGTCATAGCATTGGAAATAAAAAATATTTGTCCTAAATTGAGCCCATTTTTGTTCTGATGTAGATTTGGTTTCCAGGTTCCAGGTTTGTTTTGAGTTTAGTCCTGGTGTCGTCTCAATTTTGACGTGGTGAATGTGCAAGTGTGATCTCACCCTGAAACTGTTCTACTCTCCTCACTTGGTGTGACTTCCCTTGCCAGGTCTGATCCAGGCTGCACCTCTTGCCAATAGGTCCATTTGATCCTCACTTCCTGTCTCATCTGCTCTTAGTTATCACGTGACTTTTCTCCACTCATCTCCCCTAATATACAATTTATGTTTCTACCTGAGTGAGACCCTGATGGAGTGATCTTGGTTATTAACAGAAGCTCATAAACTGGCTCACTGCAATCAGCGTTCCGGGTTGATCCAAACTTTACGGTCTCATGTGAATGTACAATGATGAAGTGATTTGAAAGGTACCAGACTCCAGATGTGCTCAGAGGTCCTGGGTCTTCATTAGGGGGGTCTGTCAGCAGACGCCATTATGAGATGTGCAAAGGATGGCAATGTAAACTGACATGTTGACCACAGCACTTTCCAGAGCCATCGGTCTTTCACTGTGTTTGGAGAAACAAAGGGATTCCAGGTCAGGTTTGTTGAGTGAAACAGCAGCCAGTAACCTTCAGAGTAAGACAGGGATTTACTCTATAGTACAGAAAAGGGGGCGGATTATTTGGTAGCACTTTTACAGTCCCTTACATCATACAAAGGATCCCAGATTCATGGAGTTCACATCCACCACATTTGGCACATTCAAGGCGTGTTCTGTTTTAAACCATCTGAGTATATAGGCTTAATAAATTATTTTATTTTAAAAATAATAACTGGGACGGATTTGTCATTGACTAATTAAGAGAAAAATCTACACTTGGGAGAGGTACGCCATTAAGCCAATGACTAATGAGACTCCCACTAAACAAACAGTGGCCCAAGCAGGAGAAATGATTCTCTTAGTTTTGACACCATTTTTGGAAAAGGATAAAAGTGAAAGTAAAATTGAAACTTGAGTGTGTGGCGGCCAGCAAGACTGTAACCAGAGTTTAGGTGCTGCAGTAAAATGCTTCAGCTCTGATTTGTGATGCTGCCGTGGGTTTAAGTGGCAACACCAAACGTCACAGGAGCTACTGACACATTAAGGATAGATAATGCTCATGAGTAAAGATTATGCCATTTGGGGGGATAGCAGGTAAAAGGAAGCAAAGGAAGCACAATTATACTCATCGATCAGATAGTAAAAATGTGACAGTATCATAAATACAAAAATAAAATAAATAATTTGGACCATAAGCAGCTGGCACCTGTTGGCTCTCGGTTGAGCTTCATTGCGCTCCTTTAATTATGAGGAGCTGTTCTAGTTGTTCTGAGCGCGGTGCCCAGGCAGGCCTGCTGTACGCTGAAAGTGGGCAACAGACACAGCTGTTCCCAGATGCATACGTGATGCCATTTGTCCCGCTCTGTAATCCCCTTCGCAGAGAGAGGAGTGGGCGCTCCTGGACCATGAAATCAGGCACAAATCACAAGAGTGTTGCAGTGGCCAGCTGGTGCTGAGGTCTCACTCATCGGAAACAATCAGTCAGAGGATTTAGAGCCTGACTCATAGGACTTGTGTGATACCTGTGGAGTCTGAAGGGGCACGTACATTATATGATCACATCATATAAAAACTCCCTTTAACAAGTCTACCTCCACTCCTTTCTTTGCCTTATTATTTTTATAGTCTGGTGTGGAGGAGCCAGTAGTGACAGTTGTTGTTAGCATTCATGGACAGCAATGTGCTAACATTGCTAAATAAAGTGGGTCAGTTGGTGGGTATGGCCAGTTGGCGTCCCCAATGAATAATGTGTTTATAAAGGAAATGGCTTTTGACCTGTTATAAACAAAGGTTTGTGGAAAATTAAATATTCATGGTCTAAAAAAAATGGTCTTTAAATGCATTTTAGATTTAAAATGTGCTCAGACATAGATACGCAGATATATTTGCTCCCAGAATAAGCCCTTTGACTTTGTATGACTAAACAGAGTCCATGGCTTGGTGCTGAGTGTCTGGTGCTGGACCAGAAGAGTCCAAGGGACACCTGTGTGACCCTCGGCAGCAGGGACGTCCTAAAGTCGCTGTCTGATCTGACCTCCACATTCTTCTGAGAGCCGCTAGATTTAAAACTGCACAGCCTACAGATTTTGCCACTTCAGTTTAAGTGGTTAAGAAATATCACAGATGTGTTAAAAAATCACTGATGCGAATCATTGATGGGTCACGGAATGCCAAAACTGTAAAATATAAGTGTAAAACCAGAGAAAGCAACTCATGAGTAATACTCATAACACTATGTGCATGGCTTCATTTAACCAATGCACTGTACATGTTTTGCAGACCTGCAGAACACAGTCTGTGAACATGAACTTACACTCTTTCCCTCAGTTCCACAGAACACTCCACCTTATTAAAATAAGTAAACAGTTGTTGTCTCAAGAGAGCTTTCTGTTAGAGCGTATCGTCATCAAACAAGCCGTCTATACTTTGTGAGGGTCTGGGGTGAAAGGTGAAATGTTGTAAAAGGACTTGGGAAAAGCCCCTCAAACAGCCCAATCTGTGTGTGGCGTCTCTCCTGCTGTCAGAGGACCGTCTCATCAATCTAATTGGTTACTCGATACTTACTAGAGTCCTGCCTGGCAAAAGCATTATAGTGAGTCTGTAGGCCTTTCGCTGTGACAAACTGAGGTGTCGACAACCGGGGCATAAATAAAATGTGTGATGTTACAAATACGACTTATTTCTTGGGAGTACTAGGCGTTTCAGGTCATTTTTTATGTTCCTTCAGGGCCGTGGAAGGTGAGAGAAAAAAGAGTGTTTTTGAAATATGCCAAAAGTAGAAAGTGCTACATTAAGAAACCCAACGGTGTTCATTGATTTTGAGTAAAAGAGCGTTTATGCTAACGTTTTGAACATGAAAAGGTTTGTGGTAGAGTTGGGTGATACAGTGATAAAAAACAATAAAATCCTGAGACAATCTTTTTGGTGTGATTGTTATATCATCATGCATTGCTTTTCTGTTGACTTTTGACTTTTTCCTCACCCTCTTCTCCTATTGGTCAGCCTCAGTCATACTCTGAGGAAAGTGACAGGTGGATTCAACCAATCACAGTGAAGTAAGGAGGTGGCTTTTTTCATTATCCTTAAAGTGTCTATGAGAAGTTGGGCTACTCATTGAACTAAAATGCAGTTAAGATACATATATTTAAAATTTTGCTTAAAAACTATACACATTTTAGCCCGGAATAACAATTTATTTGGGTTTATAATTTTACTTCCTGTTTGTAATTGATGACATCACACTAGGAAATTACCCAGCAATTACTAGGCCAAAACTCATATAATGTTACTTTTTATTTTTAATGTTTTAATTTTGTGGAATAAATGTTTAGAGAGTCAAAGAGGTTGTTTCTTTTGTGTAAATTATGCATAAACTTTGGATGGACTGAATGTCCCTGGTGTGTCCCTGCAATTTTTCTCTACAAAAAGCTACTTGATGGATTTAAAACTATCATTTATATTCACAATACTTATAAATACACCAAATAAATTCAAAATTAGACAGCCATAAAAAGCTGTCATACACACTTATGTGACAAATAAAAAGATACTTACAGGATGAATTGTAATAAAATCCATATTGTGTGCATGGGTAAAATTATTTTGTTTTGAATATTTTTTAAAGCGTGCCTTGACCAAACAAGAGTCTAAGTAAAGATGCCCAAAAGCAAAGAAAGCGCTCATTACATTTGATTTAAATAAAAATGTCTTGGTCATTAACAAAATAATCAAATTAGTGTTTGCCTGCTGTGTCAAATGTTAGACTCAAAATGTTACTCAGTTGGCTACTTAAAACGTGTCCCCTTCTCAATAGCCTTCTTACTTTCAATTGAAGTTTCACTATAGAAGTTTAATTCCATACTGTGCAACATTCCAGGCAAAGCAATAGCAGCTTCATGGAGACGGACAGGTGGTTGACTCCTCAGCAGAACAGTTGAATACTGCACCGTCAAGTAATTAAATGAATGCAGTACAATAATGGGAGTTATCGTTGCGTCCTCTGCCCACATCTCCTCGTAATGTATGTGTCAACATGTAAGTGTGTAAATGACGAGGGCTACACAAGCCATAAAGGTATCAAAGTAAAAAAAGGGCCTGGTCTAAGATTAGCCTACCCTCTGACTCGGCTTGCAGATGCCAGGCGTCGTTGCCATTCATTCCTGAACCATCCAGCAGCGTGCCAAAGGGAAGTCAGCGTCACACCCCAAGGGCTGGGCAAGGCTTCAGTCAGACCTGTAACTAAATCAACTACTCATAACCTCAGTTGTAATGGACATTCAGTATTTTGTGTGCAGTGGTCTGGAGTTGGACACACGCTATTACTTATTTGATATTTGTATTTATTTATTTTAGAACGTTGTTGTTGAAGTACTTATTTACAAAGTAAGTTCTTACATGTTGCTTTGCTCATGTAACCAGTGTTGCAAAAATCGGCAAAACCACCATCACATCACACAGGTACCAGAATAACTTGTATTAATGTATGTATTAATGTATGTATTAATGTGGCATCAATTAATTTAATAGATCCATAATGGGGCGGAGTGTAGCATAAAGTAATGGCAGCATTTACATAATCACACTGTGTTGGGTTTACCAAAGACACCTTAGTGACTTCAGATTGTAACTTCAGGAATATTTATAAATGACTTCTTATGAGGTGGCATTTGGATTTTATGAAAAATACTGCTGGAGTCCCTCTTTTAAATCCAGTGCAGTAATAAAACAGTTCATTCATCAGCATCCGGTTCTGTGCTGTAGCCTGTGTACGTGTGGCAAATATAGACAGAGCTTTTTGGCAAGGGAACACTTCCTCTCAATGGTATTATGGATCTCCTCAGCAGCTAAAACCTATGAGAAAATGTGCTGAATCAATTTCATTCCCACTAGAGAGATATCAGAGGAAGCAAGTTAATGTATAGCATGTTATAAATGTGTGGGTGTTTAATGTTGCGCATGTTGAAGATGTCAGTGATGTGTGAGGGATCATGTATGTATCAGTGGAATTCATGCTGTGTTGCAAAGCCGTAAGGTGACCCCAAAGTCCCAGTCAGGTGCAGGGCCTAACATAAGGGGGAATTTTGTATTGGTGAGGGGGAATGCGGGTGGGAAAGCACAGCATCTAAATCCATGAGCGACAGCTGCAGCGGAGTGCATTTCTCACATGTGAGTCTATGTGTGTGGGTGTGTTGTGGAGCTGGGCTGTGAACTGATCATGATTGTTTGTGTTTCCCTGTCTTGAGATTAATACGGCTGCAGTTCAAAAGGAGCCGACAAAGAATTGTATCAGTGAGTGAAACCCGAGGAGGTGGACCTGTGTGCCCCCCTGCCCCAGACAATCCCATAGATTCCACATTAGAGTCAGACCGAGGCTTAAAGTGCCCCCATATGCCCCCAGTGAACGCAGCGGCCATGACTCCTGACTTGGTTTTCAACAGCTGCAAAATTCTATAATGACATAATTTGTATCTTTCATGAGAAAATCTATGCTGGATTTGAAATTTAGATTACATCTGCCTCACTGAGCATGTCTGAAGGATGCAATACCTGTCACTTATCCTGCACACTTAATTATACTGTGTGTTTCTTGGACCTATAATAACTGATGCTTTTTTTCTTCTTCAGGCATGGACCTCATCACAGACTCACCAAAGACACTCAGAGCTTCACACAATGCACCCATGGAGAACACACAGCAGTGGGAGAGTAAAAAGAGACTGGATCATCCCTCCAATCAGAGTCCTGGAAAACAGCAAGCAGGTTCCAGAAGATCTTGTCCAGGTACAAAAGTCAATTTAAACTGGTTAATTTAAACTGTGGTGGTTAATTTACACTGAAACAATGTTAATAATGGTGAAGATGATAACACACTAGTGTTTTATAGTGCTTTTCCACACATGATTGATTCATTCTGTGGTGGCAAGCGACTAATGTAGCCACAGCTGCCCTGGGGCAGGCTGACAGAAGCGTGCCATCGGCCACACCATCACAAATCACTGTAGGAATGTTGCAACAGCAGTAGGGCAGTATTGCAATAAAAGGCAGAAACCTTTGTAAAAACATCGGAACTCTGCAGAAAGAATAAATACAAATGTATATATCATAAACTGATTTAAATTAATAGTATAAGTAGAACATTTACAAAAATGATAATAATATGAATTTCCTTATTGTTGTCTTGCCTCTGTTGTCAAGTAATATGATTGATTATTCATGTGTCATTGATTTGAGTGATCTCTTAAATAAAGGCAATAAATACTATTTCAGTAGTTGAACTAACAATACATTTACTGTAATTAACTACTTTATTCAGTGTTCAAAGCAATATTATTCTAGAATGATAAACAGAAGGCCGTGGTTAAAAATGCTGAACTGGTTAGATCTGACTTAGAAGCATCCATGATATATTCTCCTGTAAATTCTCTTGTGACAGCCTGTGCATGTTTTAGTTTTGATACAGTAGTGGTTCACATATACACCTGAGACAGTACGTCAGGGCCAGGGACTGTAAAATGCATACAT
The DNA here is from genome assembly GCA_015082035.1 of Chaenogobius annularis. NCBI lineage: Eukaryota > Metazoa > Chordata > Actinopteri > Gobiiformes > Gobiidae > Chaenogobius > Chaenogobius annularis. Next base: position 283,039 of record BJKM01000139.1, read on the forward strand.
ATCGTTTCTTAAGATTATAAGTTAGTTTAGATTGTCATTTCCTGTATTAAGTCATGGCCTCTATAGGCTTCAATCCAGTCCCAAAGTCCCAAAGTGTCCACACTCACATCTGGTGTTACGACATATGGTTTTGATTGCTCCTTCCCAAGTGGCTGTGATGTCCACCATTCATTCACTCTCCCATTTTTAGATCAAATCAGACAAAATCTTCACCGGCGAGGTCATCTACAAATTGGAGGGAGCTGGAGTGGACCAAGAACCTAAGAACTTTTTTGAGATTGACGACAAAACTGGGGTCATCCGGAGCAAGCGGCCACTGGACCGAGAGAAACACAGAAGCTTTACGGTATAAGAAATGATTCACGGTGTGTTAAATCACTCTAACATTTGACAAGTATAGCTGAAGCATGTACTGTACCTAAAGCAAGAATGTATTGAATGAGCCTATACATGTGTTTGAAAGCCGCCCTTCGTGTTTTAGCCTCTGAACATACATCAGTGTCTGGGACAGCGGCAACAAACATTCAAAGGTCAGACTCTAAGGACCTTAATGGGCACCCAGGGAGAAACTTCAGGATGTCTCAAACCAGATGACTCGTGATGTAACTCGCAATAATGAACCAAACATCCTGCACGTTTTTCCTCACGCAATTTCCCACATATGTTACGCACTTGTCTGCAAATAGGGGGCGACCCGTTAGCTGTTTGATTGTTGTTGGGCAGATAATTTATTCCAAAGAAAACAAAAAAAAAACAATCTCATGAGTATTTCTGAAGTGTTTTTAAATTGCAAACATGTGTGTCTCGTGTGTTGCAGCTCAAAGCGTTTGCGCTGTCCCCCAGTGGAGAGAGACTTGAGAATCCCACCACAATTGAGATAATGGTCCTGGATCAGAATGACAACAGACCAAAATTCACCAAAAATCTATTTGAGGGGTCGGTTGCGGAGTTCTCAATTCCAGGTATGCCAATAGTTATACATGTATTGAAGATCCTAATTGTTTTTGAAAATATAATTCCGTTATTTAGTAGTAAACATTAAACATCTGTACGTGCCTAAACCCTTGCCATATGGCCTGACTTTATCCCCAGAACATCTAACATGGCTTGTTCCTTTTTCTGAAATCCTTTGATGTCCCTTTGATTTTTATTTCATTCATTGCATTTGGTCAAATATCTGATTACGGGAACTATCAAGCTCATTGCAATCTAAAACATGATTAGAAAGCAAATATAATTCAAAATAATTCCCCTCTTTTTTGTCAGTTCAATCATGGGAAGTCTGGGTCTGGATCAGTTTGTACTAAAATAAGTACAAAAATAAGACATGATTTGTTTACCTTTCAAAACACTTGGTAATGGAATTGTTAAGGCTCAACAGTCCTCGATTTACCGCCAGTTTACTGTGTCTCTCAGCAGCCGCTTTGCTCCTGCTCATATTTACCCTCTAAAGAATCTAGGCAGGATTTTAAATTAGTTTTCCTCTGTACATCATGTTTTATAGTGATTCTTTAGTTAGTATACATCTTTTTACCTCCTACAAAGAACCTTTCATTTGCAGAAACTATTCAATTTCATGTTTTCTTTTTAAATCTGAAATCTTTCCAAGCTTGTGCACTCCCAGGTCCCTGTACCCCCTGGTTGGGAACCCAAATTCTAATGTACTAATCCCAATCGTTCTTGACCCTTGTCCTTTCCTCAATTGCATTAGAAATATTGTTTTCTTCGTTTTTAACGCTTTCCAATGTATTTGCAGGAACTTCAGTAATGTCTGTGTCTGCTGAAGATGCAGATGACCCCATGACTGAAAACGCTATGTTGAGCTACGCAATTCTGTCCCAAGAAAGTGTCCCTGCCAACGCCGTAACCAAGACGATGTTTGGGATCAACAACCAGACTGGCGCAATTTACACCAGAGACGTGGGGTTGGACATAGAGGTGGTTACAGCTGGAGTCTTGCTAGAGCATGAAGATATAATGTTTGCAGGAATGTTCAGAAAGAGTTGTAATGTGTAGCTAAATGCTCTTTCACATTTATCTAGGGTGTAAAAGAGAGGTTTGAGGGTATCTTCAGGAGTTATAGTGACATAGGATCAGGAAAGAGATCAGAACAGGCCATATTGAAATAGTTTAGGACAGTGGAATAACGAACTATATTGCTGAGTTAGATTGAAACTGCCAGAGGAGTTTTAGTGAAAAAACAACCATCCATAACTGATGATGAAAGTGGACTCTAATTTAGTTGCATGGTGCTACAGAAAACCTCCTTATTGTGACCCCTAAACTGTTGAAAGGAAAAAAAGAGGAAGTACCAATCACTCCAGCCAAAACAATGTTTTTCATTCGTGTCTTGTGTAGGGATGTCAACATTACTTGATTATCTATAATCCTGATTATTCAAGCGACAGCATAATTGTATAGACTTAATAATAATTGTATTATTTCAAATAAGTCAAAGAGCACATCGAGATTTCTGTTGAAAATAAAGTTATGTTCATAGAGAGAGAACTGAAGTGGAATATGCAGAACGTTTATCGTTCCAAAGTTTGATTTCATAAAGCTGGTCACAAAAAAGAACAAGGGTGTCCAAACTGTTTTCCGGCCCATAAGCGAAGAGCCACAGATGAGTCGTCAATACAGTCATTCGGAAAGATGCTTTTAACGTAGTTTTCACAGAACCACCGTACCTTTAATAAGGCCCTGAACTCTAGGCATGACAATATGGTGATACAAAATGTAATTTTGATCTGATCCTGTGACAGTATCAGATCCTTTTTTGTGAGTTTATCATATTGTGGTCCAGTGTTTTTCTGTTTAATGCTCTAATACAGACACATGAACCACCCATTCCTCCTATGATTCTGTTGTTCTGACACTATCTCTGAGTGAGCGACAGGTGGATTTAAGCAGTCACAATGAAGTGTGAATGATTTACCTCTTCATGGCTGATAGCTAGAGGTCTGAGGGCCAATAAAAAATGGTCAGAGGGCCACATTTGGCCCCAAACATCAGTGTTGACACTTCTGTCCTAAATGAATGATAATGTTTTCCTTGTTGTCTAGTTCTGGTGTCAATAACTGGGAATTGTACATTGTCGTGTTTATTCTCACTAAAATGTTATATTGTGACATAGTCTTGAATAAATAAATAACTTAAATAATATCTTAATATTTAAGTTATTTGAGCCATGAATTTGACAGGTCTGCTACTTTTTAAAACATGTCACGTTTACATTTGAATAATACTTTTAACATTTCTTAGCTGCCTGCTGGTAATTACAAATTGCTTTCTGTTTTAGGTTGTCAAAAGTTTCAAGCTGAAACTGCAGGTGGCTGATATGGGAGGCATGGGGCTGACAAGTGAAGGTGTGGCAGTCATACATGTAGCCGATATCAACAACCATGCCCCTCAGTTTAGCCCTGTCAAAGTAAGTGTCAAACAACAACGCAGTATTGATTAACAGCATATATAATTATGTAGTAATATGCGGATCAAAACTCTGCAGTACAACATGCTGGCTGTGGAAAACAGACATGACTACGAGGTCGGCCGGGTCAATGTAACAGACAGAGACGACAGAGGAACAGGAAACTGGGAGGTCAAATACTCCATTTACAATGACCCACACAGAAGCTTTTCCATCACTACAGACCCCTCCAACAACCAGGGAATACTCACTGTGGTCAAGGTACGTCTAGCTGATGGAGATGGATGGACAAGGTCTCCTATGTTTACAAAGGTTTAGGTCTAGGGTGGCTCTGGTTAGTTGGGTCATTAGAGCTGGGCCTGGAATGGACTGGTTTTTGTTAGTGAAACGTTAACTTCAGTCAAATCATTCTGAAGCCTTGTAAAAGCATTTAAGCAGCTCCATCTAGTGGTTTAGTTTTAAAATACATCACAGTTTCACTTTGTATAGGCGAACGCTGCAGCAATACCCTGCACTTTTGTGTCTTTCTAAGTATATACATATATTAGGAGAGTTGTATGGATAAACTGTGGTCTTTTTGTTTACTAATTGTGAGTACTCTTACCTCTACTTGGCTTGAAGATTTGTTCTTATTGAAGTACAAATTTGATTTTCCTTCTTATTATTCAAAAGTCTATTAAAAATGTCAACCACTATAGTAACACATTGTTGCTTCTTTATGCGTTGCAGCCCTTGGATTATGAAGCACAGCATGAGTACGCCCTGATTCTCACTGTGGAGAATGTCAACGCTCTGAGTCTTAAAGCTCCTAATGTCCCCGTGAGCTCTGCCACAGTCATAGTGACTGTTGTGAACGAGAACGAAGCCCCACATTTCAGAGAAGATCCCATACAGATCGTGGTGCCAGAGTCCGTGGTTCCCGGAACAATTCTCAAGTCCAACATTGCTTATGATCCTGACAATTCAGAACTAAGGTAAGTAAATACATAACAATTGTATAGTGTATATTTATAGATTTACAAATACATAATTAAAAAAACAACAGAGAAACTAGGTGAATGTCACTGAAGCCCTCACAAAAGCTATTCAGTCAAAACATAATTGTAATTTGTGTACATCATACAGAGTGCCTCAGCCTCAGTTTTCCATAAATGCTCTGACTTTTATTTTTGATGCCCTTATCTTAATTAGTTATGATTACGTTTTTAGCATGTGCTTTTTATGTTGCAGGTATGAAATCAGTAGAGACCCAGAGCGATGGCTGGACATTGATCGAGTGACAGGCAACATCAGCGTGAAGAGAACGTTCAACATGAGGTCCCCACATGTGAAAAACAACATCTACACCGCTGCGGTCAAGGTCACAGGTCAGTCTGAGGAAAATACAGAGAAAACTCTTAAGTAAACCATAAATAATGTGGTACTAAATGATAATATTAGTACAATTTGAACAACCATTAACCTTTTAGACTCGGTTGCCATATATTTGCTATAGTATTGTTCGCGTACTATACAATAAAAGACCATTTGTGAGGATCAAGTTCTAGTTCAAAAATGAATTTGATGGATTGAAAGACAATCAATGTAGGTTTAACTGGACATTGATGATTTCTTGAAGATAATTCCTGGCATGAGCCTTTGTCGACCACAACATTGATTAAAAATAAATATTTTTTAGAAATATTATGCATGTAACTTTTCTAATGAGGGTCCACCACCTGCTTATCTCCATAGATATGTTATTGCTCTGCCTGAAATGTTCCTCAGTATGTCATACCTCTGAAATTACTGGACCTATCCACATGAAACAAAAACTGTCACAAAGTTCAACGTCTTCTCTGTCAGTACAAATAAACAAAAGTGAAATCATGTTTTCACAAAAGCCTCAGAAAGTGGCGTACAGGTGTTTTTATCTATCAAAAATACACTGAAAAACACAGCCACAACCTCGCCTTTAACTTGGTCTGGTTGCGTCACCTGGACAAGACAAGCATGCCGCTGAACCCTCCTCCAGAAACGTTACATAGTGCTCCTTTAAGAATTCAATCTGTTTCGACCTCATGCTGTAAAATGTTGATCTACAAAATCATGTGACTTATGCTTTAAAATGATATTCAACAAGAACATGATTGTAGAATAGAGTTGTAAATGAAGTCTATTAACCATCATTACTGGACCCAGATTACAACTGTTGTGCAGTCGTGTCATTTCTCTATCAATATTAACAAAACAAATGCTCTGTGCTTGTTTTTCCTGTGCAGATTCTGGCGGCGTGTCCACGACTGCCACACTGGCTGTCACTCTGAAGGAGACCAATGATTTTGCCCCTGAGCTCCACCCCCTGAGCGGCGCGGTGTGTAAAGATGCACGCAAGAAGAACTCAGGATTGATTCTGACGGCTACTGACGAAGACCTCTCCCCACACGCCGCACCCTTTATCTTTGAAATGGTGGAGGAGATGTCCATCAACTGGACTGTTATTCAAATAAATGGTAAGAAATGTTTCCCTTGAATAGAGGAGACAGTAAGCTGATTATTAGGTTTGGTGTAACAAATCCTGTTTCTTTTATAAAAAACTGTCATAAAGAAGACTGATTTTAATGATAAAGAGACAATAACTACTCCAAAACTATTCTTTAGTTATTCAAATAAAGATTGCCACCATAGTAGAAATCAATGACACCCAAACTAAGCTGATCTTTAAAAAAAATCTTCTTCAGGCACTCATGCGTTGCTTCAGCCGCTGGTGGACCTGGAGACGGGAGAGTATGTGGTGGCCGTGCTGGTGTCAGACTCGGGCAGTCCAGTGCTCAGTGCGATAGCCCAACTCAACGTCACTGTGTGCCTCTGTGATTCTTTTGGAGACTGCAAGTCAGAGGCGGGGGCCATCTTTGGGGCCACAGTGGGAATAAACTTCATCGCTCTCATCATCATAATGGCCTGCATCGCACTTCTGCTCTGTAAGTAACTGGTTAAATGTTCTGCAAATGGCTTAATATTTAGAAACGATTAACAAAATGGTAATTCGATGTGCAAAGTTACAGCACATAAGATGACAAAAAATTAAAAAATTACCCACTTTGGATTTAATACGTTATTTAATTTATGTAACAAAATATTCTCTCATTTGAATGGTGAAAAGTCCTCAAAATGGTGCTTGGAAGAAACTGAAACCCATTAATACTTTAAGTTACTGTAAGTTCTCAAAAAGTAGTATTTCGCTCATTCACCCCTGCCGAAAATATTTGCACTACTTCCACTGCTTGAACTGTAAACCTCTCTAAAATTGTGTGTTTTTCCAATAAAACATTCAATCTGTGTTTGTTGTGATACAGTGCTGCTCCTTCTGGCTGTGGCCATAACCTCTTGTGGAGGACGGCGTCACATAAAGAAAGGAACTGGCCGCCTGCTTATTGGAGATTCAGACGATGATATCCGAGACAATGTTCTCAACTATGATGAGCAAGGTGGTGGTGAAGAGGACGAGGTATGTTTTAAAACATGTGACTTTTATGCTTTATTTACATATTTGCATTATAGAGGAATGTTTATTTATTTTGATTTGTAGAATGCATTCAACATTGATATGCTGTGGAACTCCCATGACGCTCCTTCCACCCCTGGCTCTTACTGTCCCGTCCCAGGCCCAAGAGGCAAGCAGCCTCTGAGGAGGGACGCACCACACAATCTGCCCTCACCCACCTACCCACGAAGACCCCCCGCGGATCCAACAGACATCGAGGACTATATCAATGATGTATGACCTGCATTTTTGACTTTTATGGACTTTTAGTCAGCTGTGACTTCAGTCGCGTGTCCTGTTAACTATGGGCCTTTTGAGGTTTTAACCATGTATAAAGTTTTTACAGTATTATATATAACATAGTAAATTACAAGGAAACACATTCAAAAACATACCTTGGAGTTGGAGCATATTTTAGGCTTCTCCCCACCAATGAACGTGATCTCTTAATTTTTAGATACACAAATACTGATTTCAGCAACTAGCAATGGAAATAGCCTTAACTAGATGAATTCTACTCAAGTCTGAATCTAAATATATTTTATAATTGTATGAGTATGACATATTTATTCATGACACAAAATGGCAACACCCAATTAACCCAAGGAATTACAATTGTTGTCAGTGTGAACATACTAGGGATGGGCAATTAATACAATTTTAATTGAGATCAAGATTCAATGTCTAATTGTCAATGATATGATTGGGTTTTTTAATTAAGCCAATCACAGCAATCCTCTCTCAGTAAAAGCATGCGGATTGGAGCAGAAAATTTAGGAAGAGATTTGACTATGTTTTGTGTTTTTTGAGATGAACTTTTTTGCTGTAGACCCTACAACTCACTTATCTGGATTGACTGTTTTTGCTGTCTTCTATCAGGGCTTGGAAGCAGCAGACAATGATCCGAATGTGCCTCCTTATGACACGGCCTTGATCTATGACTTCGAGGGAGAGGGTTCACTGGCAGGAAGCCTCAGCTCCATCGCCTCGGGCAGCTCAGATGGAGACCAAGACTATGACTACCTCAACGACTGGGGCCCCCGGTTTAAGAAACTGGCCAATTTATATGACCCACGCTAAGGATGGAAAACTGCTGAAACGGACAGAATTAACAAACACATGTATGGCTTGAGTGTTTCTCTGGGAGCATTTGAAGAGTTTGTGCTGAAGGACCTGAGAGAGAAGCAAGAACCAAGGAAAAGTGAATTAAAGTGAAAACTGGACTTGAAAATAATGTGCCTATGATTTCTTATGAAGTTTGTGGGCTGATACGACTCCAATGGTCTGGTGTAAAACTTTGTGACTTTCGCTCAGGAGATATTAATATTACACAGCTGTAAGGACGGAGCTGTGACCGGTAACTCACGCGTATTGACTTTTTATGTCGTGTTTACTCAGACATATCAGTGATGGAGCATTAAGTCTGAGATGTATGAACTTGTTAATGTATTTCTTTTTTATAATTGATTTTATAAGACAAAACTGAGGTTTGATTTTCTTGTTATCGTAAATCCTCCATTCCAGTTTCTTTATGCTTTAAAATTATCTTTAAAAAAAAATGTTTTCACATTTGATTCATATGAACGGAGGAATCACTTTTTTTGTTTGAGTTTTTTTCAGCTTTAACTGATTTACAAAATAAATGTGCATTTTTTTTTCTCTTCTCTTGTATTTTTTATTTCCTTGTGGGTGGTTTGCAAGCTCAATAAACTTTCACAGCTGGTAAAAAATAAGTTAGGATAATTTTATGTAAATAACTTTGCTACAGTGACCCTGAATTAAAATTTCGATCTCATACACTCAGTTCAAGATTTAAAGGGTTTTCAAATTAGTTCACTGCAAATAAAATACAATAGTTCTCTAAGCTGCAGAGGCAAACAGCCACCTTAATGAAACAATGTTCAAAGTGCTGTTTATTGACGTGCTATTGGATATAATTGTTCTTAAGCACTCGTTACTGATATTTATTGACTATTCAGTACTTTGCAGAAAACAATATGTTTCTATTACACTGCATTCAGCACAGTCAGTTCATCTGAAGTTCAGTGCAACTGAGGATTGACATCGTCTTCTTGGTGTTTGCGAGGAGGTGGAGGTGAATCATCTTCTCCTGTGTCTTGTTTATCTCTCTCTGCCTCCACCCAACTCTGTGGAGCAATTATCTTCTTTGGGCCGTGAGGGGGAGGACCCAAAAGGGCTTCAATGTCATCGTAGTTCACCACCTCACGCTCCAACAGGGCATTAGCCAACTGTAGCACAAAAGGTCATGGTTTAATGCATGTTCATTAGGCTGAATATAGCGTAGATAATCTAGATTTACCATTAAAAGTTTGTCACGATTGTCAAGCAGCAGTTTCTCTGTTTGTCTGTAGGCCCGGGCTATCAGCATCTTTGCCTCCTAAACATGAAAAATATGTTTTATATACGTTTTATGTGACACATTTATGCCATGATGGCTAACCAACCAACCCCCAGAAAACCACAAACCTCACCCTATTTAAAAAATAAGGTTTATTTATTGTGTCATGACATTGGCTACATACATGATCCATCTGATGCTGCAGTCCTTGGCTAAAAGGGCGGCGGCCAATAGCACCTTGCTCTTCTGTCTCGGGGAATGACACTTGTCCCACACTGTCACACATGCCATACTGCTTTACCATGGAATAAGCCACACGGGTCACCTTACGCAGGTCGTCCTGAGCTCCTGAAAGTAGTTCAATATTAGTCCTTTGGTTCAAAATAATCATACAAGCATATTTATAAGACGATTCCAGAGGGAACTAGACTTGAGTAGTACCTGTGGTAACTTTGTTAAAGGTGATGGCTTCAGCAGCCCGTCCCCCTAGGGCCATGCACATGCGCTCAAACAGCTGCTCCTTCGTGAACAGAAACTGGTCACGAGGCAGGATCTGGGTAAACCCAAGAGCTGCATTTGTCCGTGGTGCAATGGACACCTAACATGTGAAGTAAATAGTTATATATAAGGATTGAGATACGTTTGTTAAGTAGGTTACGATTTAAGTATTGATTAGTGTTTCCCAATAAAATAAAGTAGATCATCTGTAACAGTTTGGCAGGATGTACCTTCATGAGTGCCTCTGTGTGCTCAAGTAGCCAGCCAACTAGAGCATGTCCAGACTCATGGAAAGCAACCACTCTTTGTTCCTCTTTTGAAAGGATCTTACTCTTCTTTACACTTCCTACCAACATAACAAAACACAAAGCTCAACAATGTAATAGAATTGCATGTAAAACAAAAACGTCTTTACTGCCTTACCTGCTATTACTCTTTCCACAGCGTACTCAAAGTTCATTGTATCAATGTACTTATGGCCTTCTCTAGCAGCATGCAACGCTGCTTCATTACAAATATTAGCTATGTCTGCACCTGTAGAAAAAATACATCTCAAGTAGTAAAGAGCATCTTTATGATGAGAAGATAAACTAATATAATGTGGACAAACGCACCACTAAAGCCTGGAGTGAGCTCAGCCAGGCGTAGAGAATAGAAACTAGCTGGCTGGTTTAGTTTTAGACATTTTGAATGTTGTTCATAGATTTCCTTTCTTTCCTGAGTGCAAAAAGGTACATATATTTTTAATACATTATAATGTACAAATACAACCACTGGATTCCTAATGTCATACATTTATCAAAAATATATTAATTTGATCATGTCAATAAATGTACCAGTAGAGTGGGCAGGTCAATGAAGATGTGTCTGTCCAGTCGACCAGGTCTCATGAGAGCATTGTCCAGGATATCAGCTCTGTTGGTGGAGGCGAGTACAATCACATGATCTGTTGTTCCCATTCCTGCAAAGAAAATTGGGGTTTGTGTGTGAAATATGGTTCATTTATGAACAAGTCGGCGTAATACCTCATTTATTCATGAAGAGGTAATTGTGTCTTTAAAAACAAAATGCTTGAGTTAAATATACCATCCATTTCGACCAGGAGCTGATTGAGAGTCTGTTCCTCTTCAGTGTTAGAGAAGCCGGACATGTTGGACGAGCGCTTTTTCCCCACAGCGTCAATCTCGTCAATGTACACAATGCATGGAGCTCTGGCACGGGCCTCTTTGAACAAACTCCTCACTCTGGCAGCACCTAAACCTATAATAAAAAGACAAATGTTCAATTTAAAGATTTGACAAATGCATCGGTGTAAATAAAGTACAAAGTTTAATGTTGGTGTAATCCCTCATTCATCCAGGAGTGTTCCATTGTAGAAAAAGATTCAGTTGTAGTCATCTGGACTCTGTTTTAGAAAAAACCAAATGTTTCGACTCTCATCCAAGAGTCATTCTCAATCTGTGAAACAAGTCTGAGAACTCCGGTTGATATCCTACTCTGTGAAAGCCCTGCCCACAGGGCGGGACCTCCTGATAATGGGCCATTGACACTGTCTGAGATGGGCCATCTACATCCTATTGAGACCTGACTTTGGCTCCCTCCTCACTGAGTACCTGATTAGCATCAGAATGCCAAGGCCTTGGATGAGAGTCGAAATATATGTGTTTTCTAAAACAGAATCCAGATGACTACAACTGAATCTTTTTCTACAATACTAAGTTTAATGTGAACACTTACCTCCAATGACCTCCACAAACTCAGAGCCAGCCATAGCCAGGAAAGGCACCTGGGCCTCAGTGGCAACAGCTTTTGCAAGCAGAGTCTTGCCACAGCCAGGGGGCCCCAGCAGCAGGGCACCTTTGGGCACTTTAGCTCCAAGCTGTAGGTATCGATCTGGGCTCTGACAACACAGGTTATGTTTTATAGTCAACTAATGACAGTCAAAACACAAAACATTTGATATACTCTAAATTATCTTACTTTAAGGTAGTCCACAAATTCCATGACTTCCATCTTGGCCTCATGCATTCCAGCTACATCCTTAAATTTCACACCTTTCCCTGATTTACCATCAACAATGGTAAACTTTGCCATTTTCAATTGATTCTGGAGTCAAAATAATGTGTATTTAAATGCCAAAAAAAAAAGCAAACATAACAAAATATTACTTTAGATGATGTTACTCACAAATGCACTAAATCCACCTTCCCTGCCTCCCATGCCAGCCAGACGGAAGATATACCAGAGAATGGCCACACCAATAGCTGCCATCCCAAGAGCATAGAGAGCACTACAAACCAAGTTGCTTGAATTAAACTAAGGCTGTTTTTAATGGTAGAAATTCAACTCCAGATTCAGTCATTTTGATGTAAAGTAATAAAAACGACACATTCTTACTTTCCAAAGAATCCAGTGCGTTTGTAGGAGACTGGAATTCTATCTTTTGAGTCAATATTCAACTCTTCTTCAGCAGCTCTGAGCTTCTCCTCAAACTTGTCAATGTTGGCGACCTGCATTCTGTACATCAATGCTAGCCTCTGTTCAAACATAAAGAAATTAGAAAATGGACAAGTTCATGTCCTGTTTTTAAATCAGCACACATTGAACATACAGGCCGCCCAAAGATAACAGCTCCAGGATGAAGGTAGATTTCGACAATGTCACTTTCAGGAACAACTTGTACACGCGACACTTCCCCCTTCGCCAGCATCTCGTTCACAAAGTCATTCCAGGAGATGTTGCCGCCGCTGGTGTTTAAGGAGTTTAGCAAGCTCATGATGAGTGCAATGAAAAACAGAGTTCGAAGACGTTCTCTGTACACCTGATCCGCTTGTTCTCGACGTTTCTTGTCCTCTGAAGGGCGAAGAAGTTCAAATGTACTAACACATCACCAAAACACACATTTAGTTGGAGCTAGGGATGTCACAATATCAAATCGTAGTGTTACGATTTTTGTACGAAGAAGAAAGTTTTGATTTTTACGATTACTGACACCAAACAATTGCAATCCTTAATTCACATTGCAGTAGATCACCATTTCTCTAGTATGTGACCAGCTTTATAAACTTTCTCAATGATAAAGTAAGTTACGTGACATAAACAAACACTTTACATTTATTTTTGCTTGCGGCAATTCTGACAATTATAATGTTTTGTTCTTACGATTATTTTGTGACCTGAATCATCACAATTGTCGATTAACCAAATAATCTTGACATCCCTAGTTGGAGCATACCTTCATCCTCTTCTGGAGTTCTGCCCTTTGGACCATTAGTCTTTTTATTCTCCTGTCTTGACTGGGAGGTGTTGAAAAAGTATCTTGATCCTATAACAATTAAGTTACAAATGAATGAAAATCCACATTTGTCCATACATTGAAAAGATAAAGATCTATTCACCTAACATGTTTATCAAACCAACTGGGTTCCTGAGCAAATGACTCTTAATTAAGTCTGTGCTGATTCCAGTCAATCCTGGACTCAGAGGTTGAAAAAGTAGACTCTAGCAGAAAATATTAGACACGTTAGACATGTGTTTTAATCTTTTTTTTTTTTTTTTATAATGTCCTTTATTGGAGGAAGGACATTAGTAAATAAAGCCCGGTGTTAAAACAGTAGATATCAAAGAGCGTTATATTACAATACATATACAATGTTTTTACCTCAATTAAGTGATGGTTTGGACCAAATAGCAGGCGCTCAGACTTTGATAGTAGAGTGTTCGTGAGTTGATTTTGGCTCCTAAATAAGATATGTTTAACATTGCTGCTTGATCCTTTCTTCAGAGCTTGATGATAGTTTCGCCCCGTCAGAGTCCACATGAAGCATCTGCAGTACTTTCTGTACAGTCCAGCGCCGTGCTGCAGGACCGAAGCCATAATAATATACCTTATTTATCACTCAGATTGCAGTGACATGACTGACTGCTTTTATACACAGTCGGTTCCTGATAGCTAGCTCTCTTTTGTGAGCAAAAAAAAAGGTTCCTATATTTGTCCTTCACAAACCGATTGCTTTTACTCACGGTTCTGCGTGAAGAAAACTATAAGTAAACTCGCATTTGTTAAACGAAACGACACGTCGAAACACGTCTACAAAATTAAACAGTTATTTTTACAATTTTCATAACAGCGCAATGAGCTCGTGAGCTTCTGTTTCAAAACATTGCTTCTTCTTTGAGGCTTTGGGTCTTGGAAGAATTATACACAGCTGACATTGAAGGCAAATAACGCCCCTACTGCTCAGGCGTTGGAAACGCAACAACAATATGTGTGGAGTCTGGGCAATAATGCAAATTGTACTTTATAATTGTAATTATCTCTATCATGTTGAAGATATTTTATTCACATGATTTCTCTTTCCTTTCTTTTTTCTCGTAATACATGCTTATATAGTGGAAATAGAGAAATCTGCAAACGAATACATTTTTCAAAAGATGTCAGCAGAGGGCGCAATAAGTCAATAAAAACAGACGTTAGTCAATGTTACGTCTCGCGTTTGCTCGCATAGTTCAAATGTACATTTGATTGTTTTTATTTTGCTAGGCCCCATGATATCATTATTCGTTGGAGACATACTTTCAACATGCTTTGTAAAATATGTTTTCGTGGTCGTTCTGCTTACTAATAAAAGCTCCTAGAACTACATAGCAAAACCTTTTCTCTCAAAAGTTTTGGCCTTTGGATGTAACAAGTGCAACGTGTTTGTTTTGCATTTATTTTATTTTTTTAAATATCTTGATCTTGCCTGAGTAACTGTTACGTGACCTATGACAAAAATGGAAATGTGTGTGTTTTCACGTACATTTAGCAGCAGCATGGCAAAGAATATCATACATTCGAGAGAATTTTGTATTTTGTACAATACATAAGCCCGTAGCATGTACTCCATTTCCTCTGCCTTGTACAACAACATAATGGAGTGTTGGCTGGTTTACATGTATTTGAAACTGCGTCCCGTGGTCAGCCACGTTGGATCACAGAGGTTTACAATCAGAATGACTTGAGAGCTTTGGAGAGCCAAAATGGCGCCGGTTTCCAACCTCAGCAAAGCCGGAACCACCCAAAGAATATTAGCCAATTGCAATACTCGTTTCATTCAACGAAGTGTTTCGTCATCGCGTCCACACACGAAGCCAAAGGCCGCTCGGAAACCGCTCGAATGGGTTGACGGAGAGGATTACATCGAAACAAAATTATATTTTGACGATATGAGCTCAACCATGCACGTCTGCAGTGGGTCGAATGGACTTCTAAAGACGTTTACTTCCCGGTGAAGATTCAGCTGTTTATCTAATAGCGAGTTTTCTGTGGATATTTCAGTGTTTTTTGCTCGCGGTCGTCTGTTTGGTGCGCTAGCCTCTGTTGCAGCAGCATCGAGCTGCTTTGGAGCCGCGATGGTCGACTTTATGCGGATGTCTTTAGGAAGTCTATCTTGAACCGAAGGCAACAAATGGGAACATCCAGCATTGGTCGAAAGCATCGCGGCATAGACTAAACATTTTTGTCTTTTATTGGGGGGGACATAAAAAAGGTAAGCTAAAATATGCTTTTGGAAAGCTAACAACAAACTGTACTAACCCTATTTGTTTGGTGGTTGCATGAGCCTGGGCGCTAATATGTTGCGCCAAAGGTCAGCTAGCCCTAGTGTTGTGTATTTGCTTTACTTGTGGTATACTAATTAAGCTTTATTACATATTAATTGCAATATTGTTATATTTACTCGCTGCTTTATGCTGGATGCTGGTTGCAAAACCTTTCCATGGAGTAATGTTTTGGCCAGTTTTGTGCACGCTGCAGTGTCACTGAGGGTGTTTTAGACACGCACGTAGTCTATTTTTGCACAAGCCTAGCTTTGGAGCAGGATTGCATGGGAGCAAAAGTGGCTTAAGTTTTTTATTAAATATGTATTTGTTTACAATGGCATGAGTTTGCACTATTGGATTTTACATGTAAAAAAATAAAAAAATCAGACTTCCAGTACAAACTGAAGTTGACCTATTTCTGATTATTGCGTGAACCAGTGTTTCTTTTTTTTTTCTCTTTTTTTAATCTTTTGTAGAAATATACTTGCTCTATGCATGGATGATGTCTGTGTTTGTAGAAAGCTTGTATATAATATATATGCACAGGAGGACAGCATTTAGGAAGGGGATGTGGCACAAATGGAGACTGGTGGAGATGCTCTGTGGTGTCTGTTCTGTGGTGCAGTAGTGATGCTGGGAAAACACTGCAGTGCTGCTGGTGCTGTTTCTTCTAAGACTCAGAGTATGTTGAGTTTGTTGGGCGTTCTTGTTGACTACACTGCAGAGGCTCTGATGCATAGCATGGACACCGCACAGCCCTTATTTTTCCGTCTTACTCCGAACATACTCTGTTGCCCATGTAGAACTCATAAGGCAACGTCTTATGATGTTTTCTCTACTTAGTTTCTAGAGAGAGGCAAAGTTTGCTCTTACTGACTGGTTTCACTGCTTATATGTACACAGTTTGTTACAATTTGTAACAAGTTTGGTGATTGCCATCTTACTTTTGTGTTTTTCAGATATTGAATATATTTAGGAAGCGTAGGTACTGCCTAATATGTAAAATGCTTTGGTGTTATCCTTTTTCATACAGAGTGTCTTGGCTCATTTGGATGGACACACTGCTGTTGTTTGGCCTAAATTATGACACAGCTCACTGATCACTACCCAATTACCTAAAACACTGTTACCTGCCATATGCTGTTAGAGCTCATATCCAGTGTAACAGGAGCAGACAGTTGATATAAGAGGGAAACGTCTGAAACTATGGATGCTGATGGACACACAAGGGTCAGATTAAAAGCCACTGATGCAGAGCACTGCAGCAGAGGCACATTACACATCACCTGTCATGACTCGGCAAGTTACAGTTTCAGCAACAAGATTCACTATCTTTTCAAAGTGAGGCACATTTTCGTCATCATATTTACAAATGTAATTGATTACATTTGCACGATAAAGTGGGTTTATCCCATCAGCATAATTGTGGAACATCACTGGATTTTTTACCTCCCTTTTGTGAAGCTTTTTCATTGGTGACGTGAAACCTATAATATAGTTTACTGCGCGCTACAAGGAGTAAGAGTAAGGGATGACATGGCCATAACTATTGCACAAGCCCTGCTGATGAGGTAGTGACTGACTGTGGTTCTGAGGCAAAGATATTTTATAGTCATACGTAATTGCATAGTCGATGTACATAGTTTGTCCATTGCATTCTAAGAATGGTTAGTAATGCAATTCTGGAATGTTTGAGCTGTTTGCCAGTGTTAAACGTGTGCTGTAACATTGTGCTGGATGTCTGGGATTGGGGTTGAGTCAGGATTGTATTAACCGATTGTACAGCCTCTTTAACTGTTCCACCACATTGTTGTCCAGAGTGAGTTTCAGAGTTCTGCTGCTTTCTATGCGCTGCTGATAAAAATGTGATTTTGTGCCATGCCGTCTATTGCTGGAAACAAACAACATGCATAACATTTATGCAAAAGAAGATGTTCTGTCTGTAATGACTTTTTGAACTATTTACCCATCTGACTGCAGGTCTAGTGTAATGGTTTAATGAAGAACATCTTTGCTGCTTTTTTCCTGTGAGTCTTTGCAGTAGAAGTGTGATTGTATTAGATATTATATTGTATTATGAACGTGTATTTGTATTGTATAATATTGCAGTTGCTGTTTTGGAGATGGAGGCAATTTACTCAATGTTCAAATGTGGCATTACGAAAAACTGCGTCACCATTATTTTTAAAAACATGAAACAACAAAATGATGCATCAAAAGAAGTTCAAAATAAAAAGTCCAGTTTCAGTCCTTGGTCGTGGAATCGGTCGATGGTCTTCGTGGTCAATCGTTCGATGGTCTTCGATATAAGTGTTCGATATAGTGATTTAATATAGATTGTAAAGAGTTATATGTACAGCAGCAGAAAAGAGAAAACGTGGACTGACATGGAATGTCAGTCCATGGAATTTCATAGTCTTTATTGTGTCTTATAAGTGTAGTTTGGGTCAGATGCATGACAAGATAGGTTTGAGAGCTCACAACTCAACCACTGTGGTCGAGTAATCTGTAAAGTAATGTGTCTTTAGCCGGCCAATCATTTAATTAGTCGACTATATTCTTACTTGGTGCATAATCATTTGAATCCATCCACAGAAAGTAGAGATGCGTACGGTGGAAAATGCCAGCGATGACAGAAAGGTATCAATTTCTAGGGGTAAGAATTCACCTATTTATTTAATATCAATATTTTTCTCTTGCGATCTGCTACGTCGATCGGCTCTGCGCTTGTTTTCATTGATCCAGACGATACAAACCCAAAACCCATTCAAAGATAGATACTAAATATAAGTGATACGCTCCATTTTTGGTTAATATTTCTGTCCCATTGTCTAACATGTTACTGTTCCTCAAGTTTGTGACCAGCTTTACAAAACTGAACTTTCTGAAAGACAACATAAATGTGACAAACACAGCCAGATAAGTAAAAAATTAGGGCTATATAGTGAACAAAAAAGAAGTAATTTTGCTTTGCTTATTTTTGCGTTCTTATCATATTGTGACCTGAATAATCATGATTATTGATTAACCTAATAATTTTGACATCTCTACTGGGGAGTTACGTTAAAGCCTGAAACGGAGGACAGCTGTTGATCGAGTTGAAGAAGTGTAAATTTTCAGAGAGATAATGCTTTCTTTAGTGTGTGAATAAGCTTTAGAGTTTACAGAGAAGAAGACCGCTGGATAAGACCACTGCTGATTGTAGTCTTTGGAAATATCCAAATCAAAAGCATTGATTGTGTTTAGGGCTGCAACGATTACTCGAATAAATCGAATAATTCGATTACAAAAATGCTTTGATTATTATTTTATTGCCTCGATGATTCGTTTAATTTACATATTTAATTAAAAACTCGTGACTCTGTGGACGGCTTGTGGCACTTTTGTTTCACACGGAGCTTGTTTCGCTCTGATAAAGGCACAACAAGGAAGAGAGCGGTGCGTTTTAAACTCACGAGTACGACTGGGAAGAGTTTTGATGAGTGAAAAAGCCATGCCTATTATAATATTCCCGAGCAACTCTAAACACCGCATCTAGCACTGCCCACCCCAGCCCCCGTGCCTTCGCCACGCCACCGCGGACCCCCGCGCTCCCCCACTCAACAACTCTGCTTCTCAGTCACACTCGTACTTTTAAACAGCCAATGCACATGGAAACAGCACGGAGGACCGCGGTTATGTTATAATAATCTGTTGTGAAACAGAAAGTCCGAGACGTGGAGGCCAAAGTGACCGGCACACGGAGCCAAACAACGTTTAAATGGTTTACTGAATGTACAAAAAAATTAATGGAAGAAAAGAATCAATAGATTACTAAAGTAATCGATAGCTGCAGCCCTAATTGTGTTCATGCATAAATTTTTTCTTGATTCTTAATATCATCCATATTGTTTTTATTCACACACTAAAAAATTCACCGGACTGATTATTTTGGAGCATTTTGTTCATGTTCTGGTTTGAAATGTTCCTCCTTTCAAAATGCAAAGCAAAAAAAGATTAAACCGACACGGGATCCTCACTGAAAGTTTAGAAATACTCTCTTCCGGATGGTGGTTTGTAGGGCTGCACTCAAAAGTGCAATTTGATTATTCGCAATTGCCAAATTGCAAAGTGACTATTTGGGCAGTCGAATCAGAATCAGAATCAGAAAGAGTTTATTGCCATTGTCAATGAACAAAATTCACAAACATAGGAACTTGTCTCGGCCTTAAGGTGCAACATAGAATCAGAATCAGAAAGAGTTTATTGCCATTGTTAATTAACAAAATTCACAAACATAGGAACTTGTCTCGGCCTTAAGGTGCAACATAAAACACTGAGCGATAATAAAACAACATATATGAACTTGTCTCGGCCTTAAGGTGCAACATAAAACACTGAGCGATAATAAAACAACATATATTCAATCAAAAAAGGGCATGCATTAGGAAACAATTTAAAATTACTATACAATAAAAATAGAAATAGGCATTTCTATGTACACAAGAGTTATAGTTAGATTTACAGTTTGATTTACAGCAAAATAACCTTTTTTTATGGAAGAGCTTGATCCTGTAGTTTATCTCTAAAAACATTTACAGAAAATAATGTATGTAATTTTTGTCTTAATTTAGATGTTGCTATTTCAATATTTTCTCAGATTATGTGAACGCTCCTGGCTGTATTTCAAATTTGCACTGTGAACTGAATCCTGATTTGAAAATAGAAATTACAATTGCAATCACAACTATCACTCTATTTGAGTGGCTAACTATGTGGTTCCTGTAACTGTAATGTTCAAAAGGGCCCATTACAACAGTTTTCTTGAAAGTCCAGTTCTACTGCCCTCCATCATTGTGGTTTGTTTACAAATGATGGTCAGTGATAGCAGAGACTGGAGCTTGTTTTTGTGAGGTGCAGGGTGTGTGGGCGGCCGACAGTTCGTTGGTCTTCTTCTCTTTCCAGAATATGACTGAAGACGCTCTGTTTTATGTGCAAATGGGAGAATGGAGTGCTGGTCATATTTTCTGCGATAGAGCGAGCAAAGCCTTTAGCTGTGCTTCTCATTCTGCAGCCTGGCTTCTGTCAGCCTGCCCTTCCCCCACACAGGCCTATGGTGTGGTCCTTTTAGGTAAACAAGCGTGGCTACTCCCGTTTCTTGCTTCTGCATAGCTCAGTTTCTACCTCTGCTGCCCCCGTCCTCCACCCATTTCCAGTTTAGTAAATCTTTTATAGCTGCACAATCTTGGTGGATACTCAAATGGCATCTGATGCTCTTTGAAATTCTGCCTAGTCCTTTCCCCCTTCCTCGGCTCCAAATGGAACAAAATGGCGGGGCCAGTCCTGCTGTTCCCCTCAGGGACCATATAGCCTCATTTTGGGCTTTGGAGGGTCCTAATGGTTGGTGCTGTCTTCGTCTGAGCTGTGCTAGTCTTGTGTATTTGCCATGTTTTTTGCTGTAAATATTATTTTGTTCTGAGATTCTTGGACCCAGAGAGATGTTTGTCATTCTAGTTCGGCAAAAAAATATATATTTTGAAACTGAGAAGCGCTCTGTTTACATTTGTAAAAACTGAGACAAAGTAGTTTACTTTGTTTGTCTTGCTTGTGGCGTTGTGTATAAACCGAGAAACCTGATCATACAAACAAGATACAGTTAGACCAATTTCTCCAGAAATTGTATAATTTGCAAAAGAATAGTCTTAAAGGTAGGCTACGTGCTTTTAATTACTGGTTAAAAGGGAACCATCTCCACTTGCTTTAAGCTCTTCAAAGGGTTGCTCATTCTCAGTATGGACAGGACACACCCTCTTTGAAAGCTCAGAACTTGTGACAGTCACTCATTATGTTTACATGCACACCAGGATAACTGGCCCTGTCCAATTTAAACAGATTTGTCAAGATGCATGTAAACCCAGGTACTCCGATTGAGGCGTTGTGGTTCGAGTATCCCAGATCCCAATAATCCACTGGCACATATTGTCTCATTGTTTTCATCTGCTATGTTAAAGGGAAAGTAAAACTGTCAGAGCTCCAATGTGTTTATTTGTGCTGCAGAGCTGGAGCTAATCACTTTTGAGCATCACAGTTACAGCATGTCTGAAAATCAAATCAACGTAATTAAGGCGTTGCCCAGCTATATTTGCCATTATAGCTGTAATGCTTTAGGGTAGGCATATTTGAAGTCTCGTAGTTCCCATCCACACCTATTTGTTTAAGTCAATTCGAGTTTAGCACACATGAAGCTCTCTGCACGTTAATCATAAAAAATCTGAAAGATTACTTTTAGCTTCATTTGAAAATGTTATTGTTTATTTTTAACCCGCTCTCTTTGTAGCATTTATTTCTATAAACAATAAACTCGATATATAAATATAGCATATTTTCAAAACTGCACGCTCAATATGATCTCAAATTCGATAAATTGTCCTTCCCTATGTGAGGTTGATTCTGCTTTCTCATAGGCTGCGTTCACGTGACATCACAACATTCATCAGCCAATATGATTTAATACAGATGGAGTGCAGCCAAAATGAATGTTGGTAAAATGCAGTTTTTTGTTGCAATACAATGAGTTCTTGGGTCTAGTCACTAAGCAAAATCATCCGCTTCAACATCTGTGATTTTTCCTTTTCAGTATTTCAATTCTAGAACGTGGCCGCAGCCAATCAGCAAATCTGCTTTTTAAAATAATCAAGAATAAATCAACTTCACAATGGTTCTCAGTAAATTGTTGAATCTTACATGCCTTTTAAATTGTGCAGACTCGAATGTTGCTGCTTAGGCCGATATGTGTCGTCTTGTTGCTGGATTACTGTTTCTGCCATGCTGTTGTGACAGTTCTCCTTTAGCTCAGTCCTTCCTCTTTCACTCTGTTGTTTTGCTACTGTTTTTTCCATATTTTTGTAAGATAATTTAGACTCTTGTTCAGCACTGGAGCCATCTTAAAGTACATACACCTCTGACCCAAAGGTAGAGTAGAATGCTCTCTTTATCAAGATATTGCAAATACATTATTAATATCAACATGTCCATCTCGGAGGAAATGGGGCAATAACTCCTTGACATTCCATCTGACAAAGTGACACTGAGAATAATTAACACCCTTAAAGGAAAATATATGAACAGATAAAAACTTTTATTTTTCCTTCATTTATTGTTATTGTAGTCCTGGATTTGCCTGTGTGTAAATAATGGCACTTTTGTCGATTTGGTAATTGCAACTTTATAATAGGGATAGTTTGTGCTGCCCGGTTGAGTGGATAAGTCACAGCACACGTATGCCAGGCCGCAGTGTCGTGAGTTCGAATCCCGACTTCGACGATTTACTGCATGTCTTCCCTTCTCTCTCTCAAACCCCACAAAATCTTACAAACATAAAAATAAATAAAGCTCAAAAAACAAAACAAAACAATAGGGATAGGTTATATATCTATGTATCTTTTTATCAATGTATTTTTGTTAACCCAGGGGTTCTGAAATGTTCCTGGCCAGCACCACCAAAATAACCGTACAGCCAACTTGGGACCCCACAGTAAAATGAACTGGATGCCTGTAATAATTTCAGGTTGTAAATATTTAAAAATGATGTTTATTTGTATATATTTCAGTAGTTCAGTATGTTAGCTGACCCATTTCACTGAAACATACTCTTTTCAATAAAAAAGTACATGCAATAATACAGTGTCATAATTTTAAAATTACATTATGAAATCATCTTGTGCCCCCCACTTTGGGAACCACTTTGTTGAACCATGACCTGCACAGATTTAAAATGAAATACACCCATTTTAATAGTAAAAATAATGAATATGTCAAATGATTTGCATAGACACGTTTCCTTTCTCCAAACAAACAAAAGTTGTAGTGTTGTCAAAAACTTATTGGGTAAAGTAACTACTATTATTCAGTGTCTTATCGATACAGCAACCCATGATGTCGACACTGTATCACCGAAAAAAATATTGTATATTATATATAATATATGTTTCCTTATTTTGGCACACCCCTAATTTTCATACTGCGTTACTGTTCATGACAGTAAAGTTGTTGTTGTTGTGTTACTTTGAATAGCCGGAGGCAGCCAACTGCATTTACCACCACCTACTGGTGTTGTACCCGTTTAAAAAAATTTAAAAAAAAAAAAAAAAAAGAGGGAGAGAAAGCGAGTTCTGCCATGACAGTAAAGTAAAAGAAAGGTAAATTGTTGTTTTTTGCTTAGTTGCTGGCTGGTTTGTTGTGAACAGGCTGGACTGAGACTATGCTAATCATGACACAACAGTTGGTGTTGTGGACGCAAGAGGTGCAGGAGGCTGTGCTGTGTGATGCATTATGGGAAATGGCCTGAGGTTAGTCGGTCAGGTCTGTTGCGGCTGTGGCCCGCTGTGATCTAGGGCTGAACAACCAGGCATTCATACTGTAGACATTTTTTGTTTTTAATTAGATTTTGATTATATGTTTTAGTCTAGTGCACCAAGGTTTAGTCGGGCCATTATCATACAGTTAGAAATTATTTTTGTGACCATACATCGATTCAGTGCAAATTCGGATTGCCTCAACTTTCCTTTTATTTTTTCAAAATGTATTTGGATATTCTTAGGAATGCACTGCTATATTAATGTGGTTGTGTAAAATCAGCATTGGCCTTATGCGCCCAAACCAGTCTGGGGATATTGTTCTCCGCTAATGAATGAGTTAAACTTGCTGTGCTTTTCAGTTGTAGGAAGACAACAGTTCCCTGGATAGAGGCTTTTAATATTTACCCAGTCTTTATTCCACATCAAAAGGTCCTTTATGTTTACATGCAAGCCAGGAAAAACGGATGACTGACCTACTCCAGTTTAAACAGGATTTTTAAAAATGCATGTGAACTTAGAAACTACAAATGTGGTGTCTAGAATCAGACATGATAATGTGTTTTTGGACTAAGATTGTCAAAATTATTGGAAAATCAGACATTAATCAATACTAAAACTAGTATCAAAACCAGATGCTCATTTGAACACGTATCGATACGACTAGAATAACATTAGTGTAGGCAAATAGTATTAGGCAAAATATGACCTTTAGTGAAAAGGCTTAGAATGATCTAGAGCAATAGTTCTCTTACACCAAGTACCATCAAAGAAAAGAGTTGGCTTTCCGAGTACCACGGAATATAAATTGGCGGGTTCAGGGCGAAATTGGGGCTAAATCAGGCCTTAATTAGGAATACACCATTACCACAGTAGTTTTAAATGACTCAAGGAAGAGCAAAAATGTGGAAAGGAATTATTATTATTATTATTATTAACCAAAAAATGACACGTCACCCGCTGTACATTGGGAAATGTTTCCAATGCCTTTTTAACCAGTTCTTACCTTTTGTTGGCCAAAACATGTACATCGAGCCTTGCCTTCTTCGGCACCTCCGCCGCTCTACTGGGTCTGCTGTGCTGTGCGGAAGCTGAGAAGTAGTGGCCCTTCCACAGGTCCTTCCTGGCTACAGCTGCCCAAGTAGTGCCTGATCAACAATCAGCCATGATGACAAAATTACATATATATCGGCCGGGCAATATATTGATTGATCTTGTATTCAGAATAAATGTATTTGATTTATAATACTATATTTTATGCATGCCTTTTATTTGATCCTAATAACATTTTTACCATTAATTGCCCCATGTCGCTGAAACACATTCTTTTTGCTCACTGACAAAAGTAATAAAGCTTTTTCTCTACTGATCTGATCAAATGCTGTAAATGAGATGTCGCTAAATTACTAGACGCCCCTGAACTTCTCTTGTTCTCTTGTTCACGCCCCCTGTTCTCACCTCTTCAGAGTGGTCGGACGGAGACAAAAATCAGATCGAAAGTGTACTCAGAGTTCACTGTGCATGAATCACAGTCAGTACGTTTAAATGCACAGAGAAATCTGCACTAAAAAATGGACTCAATTTGATTCAAACCAGCGAAACAACTACTGGCCGGACACAGGCCGGGTGCGTTGAGTGGGTGCGTCGAGTGGGTGTGTTGGGCGGGTGCAACTAAACGAGTTGCCATAGTCTTAAAACAGCTTACTGCACAGAATATGGAGTTGTTGCCAACCAGTTCAGGGTTCAGAAGTTGACTTCTATAGTTCATGTGTGTTTTCTGCAATAGCATGTTGTCCTTGGTATAACACGAGCTGCATGCAGCGGTCGTGCGAGCATGCGCAGCTACGTTTGTCCCGCTGCAGTCCAATTGATCATTTACATGACATCTAAATACGGCCCTGTTTACATGCACTTTGGACACTCAATTGAAATTCCTGGCGATCATGTAAATGCAGCAACTACTGACAGGAGAGGTTCACAGGGAGACTTTTTGTAATCAATAAGCCTATCCACAAGTGTATTAAATAGAAAACATGTATTTTTGGTAGAATGGAAGAAGAAATGCGATCACAATTGATCAATACGAGGAAAGAAAACCTTGATTAATTTTGTATTATTTTCTCACTTTATTACCTGTAAGCTGTTTGTTTTGACTTGAACAGACCATGCGTTTCACTGCGCTTAATCCGCCCGTCAATCACACCCGTCGGAATTTGTGAAAAAACAGGATTCAATTCCAGACTCTACGTTTCTGTAAAGTATAAAATAAATGTGTGTAGTCTTGCCTGTCCTGGTGTACTCTGGCAGAACAGTCACATAACACACACACACCTTGAGATCACCAGGCTGCTTTCTGATAAGCTTTGTCTCTCTTCCCCTTGTAATGGTCCACAGTCCGTCTGCAGGGTCAGGCTGATGGAGCAGTGTTTTGGTGGGGGAGGGGTGAGATAATGTGCCCTGGCTGCATCTCAAATCACCACGGCTCTTCACTGAGGCCTGCCTTTTGATGGGCCAGATGCAGCCATTCAGCCGGCCATTTACATTGAAATGCAACAACAGGAAGGGGTGAGGGGCTTGGGCACTGGGGCTTCTGGGATATGAATGAAAAGCACAGGCATACCCAAATACCACAGAGAGGAGGGTCAGCACACAACTTGCCTACCCACACAGACAGCTAGACTTTGTTTTGTCCCAGCTCACGACACAAAGGACAGATCCACGTTTTGACCACTCAGCTCTTTTTGTAGCAGCGGCTTGTGTTGAAACTGTGGTTTAGGGCTGCGGCTATCGATTATTTTAGTATTTGAGTAATCTATTGATTCTTTTCTTCGATTAATCGAGTAATTGGTTAATTTTTTTGTGCATTCTGTAAACCATTTAAAAGCATATTAAATCATATTTAAATACATGTTACAGTTCATAGTAATAAACAAATAACAAATGGAGTTTCTGCTTAAAGTAACACATTTTATTCTTAATTTCACATAAGTATGTCCCCAAAACGGCAACATTTCACTTCACCTGTCCAAACTGGTCTGTTTGTATATAAAGAATATATATGAAGGACTAATTAACTTGTCACAGACTGTTTGTAAACAGTTACAGTAGCTATGAATTAATTTGTGTTTATGTCACGTCACTTAAAAGAAGACGTTTGTTTGTAAAACTTTGTTGGGTGGGACTAGTGATCCTGGTGTTAAGAGCGGCTGCTCTGCATTTTGAATTTTGTCATTTTGCGACGTTGACTCCGTGTGCCGTTCACTTAGGCCTCCGTCTCGTCACCGCAGACTTTCTGTTTCACAACAGATTATTATAATAAGGTAGCAGTCCTCCGTGCTGTTTCCTTGTGTATTGGCTATTTAAAAGTACAAGTGTGACTGGGAAGCGTAGGTGTTGTGTGGGGGAGCGCAGGGGTCCGCGGTGGCGTGGCGAGGATGCGGGGGCTGGGATGGGCTTGCAGAAGCTAGTTGCGGTGGTTAGAGTTGCAGCCCGGGACAACGTGCTCTTTCGCACAACAAAACTCTTCCCGGTCGCACTCGTGAGTTGGGAACGCGCCGCTCTCTCCCCTGTTGTGCTTTCGTCCGAGCGGAAACGAGCTCTGCGTGAAACAAAAACGCCACAAGTCGCTCGGTGCTCTCCGCGCGTCAGAGTCACGTGTTTTTAATTAAATATGTAAATTAAACGAATCATCAAGGCAATAATATAATAATCGAGGCTTTTTTGTCATCTAATTATTCGATTTACTTGAGTGATCGTTGCAGCCCTACTGTGGTTCACTCTCAATGTCAGAGCTACTTTCTGATACTCGAGTGAATCAGGCTTTAGGTTTCTGTTTCTCCATGACGTCTGGAATCGCATTTACAATGATTTTCTACTGCATGATTTTCTACTTGTCTATGATTCTGTTCGCTTAATTGATGTGTGACTCACGTTGTTGCGTCGTCTGCTTAATTGAGGTCATACACTGTTGTTGTCTTGGACAATCTCCTAAGTCATTAAACCTTTAGACACACACTCAACCTGAGACAAATGAGGCCAGTGCGTCATTTTCCTCATTCTTCCGACCCCAGTCCTTTAGACACACACTCAACCTGAGACAAATGAGGCAGTGGTCATTTTCCTCATTCAGTCCCCAGGAAGTGTGGGCAGTCTCTGTATGCTATGTGCACAGAGTCAACCATTAACCAGTGTTGTAGTTGTTCTCAAACCTAACAACACTCCATCCGTCCATCCATCTTCTTCCGCTTATCCGGAGCTGGGTCACGGGGGCAAGTCAGTAACTAAGCAGGAACTCTCAGACTTCCCCCTCCCCAGACACGTCCTCCAACTCCTCCGGGAGGATCCCGAGGCGTTCCCATGCCAGCCGAGACACATCGTCCCTCCAGCGTGTCCTGACAGATGAGAGATGAGATCCTGTGGTCCCCAAACCAGACACACCTCCGACCCCTAACTGTCCGTAAAAACAATGAACAGAACCGGTGACAAAGGGCAGCCCTGGCGGAGTCCAACATACACTGGGAACAGCTCTGACTTACTACAGCAGCAATGCGAACACAGCTCCTGCTCCGGTCATACAGGGCCTGGACAGCCTGAGTAAAGAGCCCCAGTAACCATACTCCCAGAGCACACCCAAAAGGACACCCCGAGGGACACGGTCGAAAGCCTTCTCCAGATCCACAAAACACATGTGGACTGGTTGGTCAAACTCCCATGAACCCTCGAGCACACGATGGAGAGTATAGAGCTGGTCCAGTGTTCCACGACCAGGACAAAAACCACTCTGCTCCTCCTGAATCTGAGGTTCGACTATCGGTCGTATTCTCCTCTCCAGTATCCTGGAATAGATCTTACCGGATAGGCTGAAGAGTGTGATCCCTAACCCCAGTTTCCGTGTCCAGAGATCTGGTCGTTGAGGCCCCTGCCATCGACTGTCACCCAGATCTGCCCCATGTGGCTCGTTCGGGCTGTGCCTGGCCGGGCCCCGCCTAACAAAACTGCTACCATGAATTGATTCCTCCCACACTTATGAGACCACTGCCTCAACTTTACTTGGTGCTGGAGGGCAGTCTGTCCCAGCTTTTTTCCAAATCACAACTCGAGTAAATTAAATGTATTTCAACATAGTATTCCGTTTTTTTAAAGCCTTACTTCTCTCTGGGCTTGTCTTCATTTAGACTAGACCTGTCATGATAATTACTCTCAATTTACTGTATCATTTAATAAATTATGAAAGCTCAGTAGTTCGCCTTTTCTTTGCACAGTGGGGAACCTTTTTTAATATGTTAAGTCATCATAAAAGTCACTTGCAGCTCAAATCTTAAATGTTTAACTACGCAATTTATTTATTGCATCTTATTGATATTGTACATTTAGAAAACGGAATACTGGGATTATCAGGCTTTAATGTTAATGTGTCAGTGGTAGAGGTGCTCTGATCAATTGGCCATAATAGGCCACCGATCATGATTGACCAAACACAGCACGCTTGGCTCTCACATCTACATTGCTTCAGTTTTGATTACTTTGTAATAGTTGCATTGTTTATTCTCCTTATGAAATTTTTCTAATTAAAACGCGCTGTTGATATGGTCCTTTAAGTCCTTGCTGCCGCCGCCTGCAGTGTTCCTGTAAACACTCACGGAACTACGAGTTTACCAGGTTGCTTTTTAGTGAAAATCATAATAGAGGTTTTGAGCCTAATGTATCATTTATATCGGACATTTATAGTAAAGGAGATGGCTGCTCAGGCTGTGTCATGGTTTTTCATTGCATCCACTGAACGCATGCACAGCATCACAAATTTATAGGTATGTACACACTGGAGATTTACTCAATAAACAGCGCTAACAAACCCACCCACTTTTCAGCTGAGTACAGCCCATTATTTGCTAAAATTGCCAACAAAACTCTGTTGATCCTATAAATTAATTAGTTGTGGTCGAACTTCATATGGATCAAAATAGCCTTTAATCCTAATCCAATTCAACTTCATTTGTAAAGCACATTTTACCAACACAAAGTCTTCAAAGTGCTGCACGCTTACAAAACAAGCACAAGTAAAATACATCAAAACAATAAAATAAATAAATATGTACGTGCAAATCAAATAAAAACAAATTAAAAACAAATATATATATATGTCAGAAGACCACACAATTATCATGCCGAGTTAAATGCCAGTAAATTAAAGTAGAGTTTTTAAAATGAAACTTAAAAGCATCAACTGAAGGTATGCAGTTAGTGACTGGCAAGCGTCTAACTGTTGCATTTGGTGGAGCCAGATTTGCGCGGCGTCACACCTGGCTCAATGTCAAGCGCCCTGACGGTCACAACTGTACTCTCGGCTATGTGGGCAGTGCGTGGGTCTGTACGTGTCAGCAGTGTTCTATGTGCGGTTCGTGTCCACAAAGAGGGTCAGCCTGTGTGCTCTGTGTGTCAGTCCTTGTCCACAGAAGTGCAGTGGGTGCAGCAAGGAACTCATTCCAAAGGGAAACGAGTGTCTGCATCAACACCCTATTGAAGTAAATTTACGAGTCTGAGGTGAGCCTAATTAATGCGTGTGCGTCGCTGTAATTAATATGCGTAAATTCTGACCATTACGCCTCTTTTCATGACTCATGGTTGTATTCTAGAGTCCAAAAAATGTCTGCACAGGATAAAAAGCGGCACACGCTTCAATATTTCGATGACCACATTGATTACAGCACACATTCGCTATGGCATAGTTTCTGTAAGCTTCTGCAATATATGATGACTCTCATCAGGGAGAAGGCGCCTTCTCCAGCTCATCCCAAAGATTCTCACTGGGGTTCAGATCTGTAGTAGATTAGTTTCTGCTTCTCCTTTGATGTTTTCTCTGCTTGATGCCATGGATTTTACCCTTCTCAATCATATTGACATCTTTTTCATGACCACAGGATTTGTCTTTCCACATTGGTGTTTCAGAAATGAGAAGCCACTCACTGTATCAATACTGTGTTGTAGCTGAAAGATCATCACCCATGCAGCAGTTTACCCGTAGGGGGCTCGGACCTACTTAGTGCCCTCGTGAAAATTATGTATTATAATTTAAAAGAGACTCTGAAGTTCCAGAAATTGGTTTGAGGGTGTTTTCAAACTGGACCTGATACAGCAGTTAAAGCTCTAAATAGCTCTAAAAATATATCTTTAATAGTTACACTTAGAGCTGCAACAATTACTCGAATAAATCGAATAATTCGATTACAAAAAAGCTTTGATTATTATATTGCTTCGATGATTCGTTTAATTTACATATTTAATCAAAAACATGTGAATCTGTGGCGCGCGGAGCGCACGGAACAACTTGTGGTGCTTTTGTTTCACACGGAGCTTGTTCCGCTCTGACGAAGGCGCGACAGGAAGAGAGCGGCGCGTTTTAAACTCACGAGTGCGACTCGGAAGAGTTTTGATGAGTGAAAGAGCCATGGATCTATTATAATAATCCCGAGCTGCAACTCTAAACACCGTACCTAGCTCCACCCACCCCAGCCCCCGCGCCGTCGACACTCCATCGTGGACCCCCGCGCTCCCCCACTCAACATCTCTGCTTCCCAGTCACAGTGGTACTTTTAAACAGCCAATACACATGGAAACGGCACGGAGGACCGCGGTTATGTCATAATAATCTGTTGTGAAACAGAAAGTCCGAGACGCGGAGGCCAAAGTGACCGGCACACGAGCCAAAAACGGCAAAACGCAAAATGCTCAAAACGCCAGGACCACTGGTCCCACCCAACATAACGTTTAACAAATGTCTTATTTTAAGAGCTGTGACAGAGCTACTGTAACTGTTTACAATCTATGACAAGTTAATAAAGTCCTTTTATATATATTCTTTATATACAAACGGAACAGTTTGGACTGAATTGAAATGTTGCTGTTTTGGGGACAAATTGATATGAAATTAAGAATAAAATGTGTTATTTTAAGCAGAAATTCCTTATTTTGTATTTGTTTATTACTATGAGCTATAACGTTTATCTAAAAAATGATTTAATATGTGTTTAAATGGTTTACTGAATGTACAACAAAATTAACACATTACTCGATTAATCGAAGAAAAGAATCGATAGATTACTCGATTACTAAAATAATCGATAGCTGCAGCCCTAGTTGCACTGTTTTTTAAATTTTATATATAAGTAGACCCTAGATATTTTCAGAGGCAGTATATTGTATAAAATGCATAGTGACCGGCCTAGCACACTAGGCCGGTCACTATGCATACTGCACAGAGCAGATACTGCTCTGTGCAGTACAACTCCATGTTGCTATTGCATTTTGTGTTTGCACACAGGAGGAGCACCTCAATGTGAAACTCTGTTCTATTTACCGTATCTACTAATTTGAGGTGTTAAGTGCTTTATAAAACAAAATTATTAAACGCTGATAAGTTGCAGTTTAAACTGCAAAAGGGACCGCGGTAACCGCATTTTACATTTCAATGAAGTTTCGTGCACATGCCCAGTGTAATTTAACTGTTTTAATGATGAAATATTTCATGTGTTCACACATGAAAACTTGCTCCGCGTTTTGCCATCAGACTCTCGAGTCTCGAGCAGACGGAAGTTTTGGGTGCAAACTTTCGATGCCTTGGATGGAAATGAATCTCATCAGGGAGTCAATTAAATACACAGCACAGACGTAACAGCGCAGGTGTGCATGACTGAGCATTCTGCACAAACGGCACAATGTTTTATTATAAGCATACATTGACCCAAACAAATCACAGTGTATCAGCTCACCAATGAAGAACTGAAGGTCCAGAGTTGTCTTCAGGTCCACCTGAAAACACAGTGTGTGTGCGCTGTGCATAAATCCATGCCACAGTCTGATGTCCACTTTGAAACCAAAATGGACATGATCAACACATGATCTGTAATAATCCTCCTCCTCGTGCCAGGTAAGCTTGTAAACTGCAAGTAAAAGTGGCGTGGTTAAAATCCAGTAGTAAGATGCAACCAAACAGAGTCTGCATAAAGTGTCAGCTAAAACGAAAATACTATTCATTCTGCCATAATGCTCCTCCTCCACTCATAAACATGTAGTAAAATCATAAACATGTGCTGTGCATCGGTGCCATTAATGCGCAAAACAAAAGTGAAATTTAACACGAGAGTGGTGGTTTGTTTTCATATTTTAGATATTATAATATATCATTTTTGTGCTTTTCAGGATGCCTTTTTTGGATAATATTGGCGATTAGTGTACACACACATATGGTCACTTATGTCTACTGATATTTTTTGTTGCCATTATTCAGGTGCAACCTCAATCCACAAATAGAACATTGAATTCTGTCAACTGTACAAAAAAAACCCCAACATCAAAAAAAAAGATTTAGGGATTACCCAGACCTTCTGTTTAAAAACATTGGAGGGACCTATACTGATAATAATAATCTTATGATGTATGGTAAACACAATCCGTGCAAAGTAATACTCAATCCATATTGCATTCTGTTCAATTCATGTTTTGGGTAAAATTCACTTTTGATGACTTGATCAGATATGCATTTATTGATTCTCAATGGTTGTAAAAGGTCTTTTTTTTCTCTCAATACCTAATATGGAGATGTGATTAGCTGCAGAAGATAGCAGTGGATAATGTGGTGTTGTGTAGCTCAGGGACTTTCCCTCTGAATATGTGGCAGCAGCAGAGCAGCTCTTAAAGTGACAGGCTGGTGCGGGAGTAAGGCCCGACAGGTTTGTGCAAACCACACATACCTCAGCCCTGCACAGTGCACACACACAAGGGCAACAAGGACATCAAATGTACCAGGATTTGGCACAGAACAACTATATTTAATCTGTGGTGTGCACCATTCTCACAAGTGCAGTTTGGTGACTGGCAGTAACAATAATAACAATGGTGAATCTGAAGGTTCTCACCTTTTGCCCACAAACACAGAGTTTGAGTGAGTCAGAGCGGAGAGTTGGAGCCTGTGTCACTCACACTCCTGCAGTGGAGCTTTTTATAGAAGCAGCAGTGTAATCTCTGGTGTGGATGTAGGACAGCCTTTTATTGCTGCTCATTACTTATTCAAAGCCAGTTCTCACTCACAATTTCTGCATAATTCCTTTGAATGTTCTATTTCGCCTGACAGGCGTGAGCTGAAGACTTTTCCATGTTCCAGACCAACCCATGTAAATTTGCTTTTGACAAGCCATGTGTTCCTTCTAAATGTCAGTGTTGAGTTTGGGTTAGAAAACCTCCCCATTTACTTTTTCAAACAACCTCATGTTACTACTGAGAATTTGGACTCCACTTTGCCCAGACCTGCTGTTTTATTTATTTTAAATATTGTAATTGTGCTTCCAATTGTGACCAGTGACACTTTATTGCCATAAGTAATGTTCTGTGAAGCACAAGACTGAAGGAGCTTGTACATGGAAAATTCAACTACAGCCAGCACAGACAAAACACTTAAAGGACATACTCTTGCATGGACCAAGAAGGGCACGGAGGTTTGCTTGGGCTACAACTTGCCTGATAGTTCTTCCTTAGCATGTAACCAAATACACTCAAGTTTGTTGCGTTTGGTTTATAGGCCCTGTAAACAAATGTTTTTATACATATCCACAGACTAAAGTACAATGAGTCAGAAAGGCAGCTCTATTAAATTTCAATTGTACAAGGGTAGGCTAGAGCTGAACTTGTCACACTATACATCTATTGGCTAAGACTTGTGGTTGTAAGGAGGCTGTCTAATAAAGAAAAAGAAGAAGGAAACAAAAGAAGTTTGCCTTTTCAGTCTTAATCAGAATCAGAAAAGGTGGATTGACATTGTCAATTAACAAAATTCACAAACATAGGAACTTGTTTTGGCATTAAGGTGGAACATACAACAGTGAACAATAATAAAAACAACGTATGAAATTAAAAAAGGAAATGCATTAAAGAAAAAATTTAAATTACAGTTAAATGTACAGTTGTAGTGCAGAAAGTGACCAGTGCAGTGAGTGATTGGTTTAAGTTGTGTTCATGAGTCCAACGGCAGAGGGGAAGAAACTGTTCTTGTGGCGGGAGGATCTGGTCCGGATGGACCATAGCCTCCTGCCCGAGGGGAGTGGTTCAAATAGTTTGTATCCAGGGTGAGAAGGGTCAGCTGTGATCCGACCTGCTCGTCCCAGAGATGGAAGTCTGCAGCTGATCACCCTCTCAGCAGAGTGCACAATGCACTGTAGTCTCTGTCTGACTGTGGCTCCAGCGTACCACACGGTGATGGAGGTGAGGGTGGACTCAATTATGTAAAACTGCACCATCATATGCGTTGGCAGCTTGGCTTTCCTCAACTGCTGCATGAAGTATCATCCTCTGCTGGGCCTTCTTGATGAGGGAGCTGATGGTGGGCTCCCACTTGAGGTCCTGGGTGATGGTGGTGCCGAGAAAGCAGAAGGCGTCCATGGTGGTGATGGGGGAGTCTGTCATGGTGAGGGGAGGGCTGTGACTTTCCTGAAGTCTATGTTCATCTCCACTGTCTTCAAACCTGGAGTAGAAGGAGTTGAGTTGCTTAGTCAGTTTCCGGTCGTCTGCAGCGCGGGGGGCTCTGGGCTTGTAGTTGGTGAGAAGCCGGAGCCCACTCCACAGAGAACTGTTTCCTCAGACTCGTATTGTGCTGTGATCTTCATCCTCTCTCTGTACGTGGGGATCATATGAACCATGGCGTGATCTGAAAAGCCCACAGCAGCTTGGGCCACTGCGTGAAAGGCATTGCTGACTGTTGTGTAACAGTGATCCAGCGTATTCTGCTCTCTGGTCGGGACTTTAATAAACTGTCCGTACTTTGGTAGTTCATGGCTGAGATTCCCCTTGTTAAAATCACCCAGGATAATACACAAGGAGTCCGGTAAGGTCCGCTCCACACTCAAAACCTGGTCTGCGAGCGCACGCTGTGCCTCCTGCATGTTTGTGCTCGCTGAGCCACGTCTCAGTGAAGCACAAAACAGGAGAAAAATCTCAGTATCGTTTCATCAGCAGCGCCAGTTCATCCAGTTTGTTGGAAAGGTAAGGATGTCCATGCGCCTCGTTTCCTACGGCGCACAAGCGCACCGGCACGTTTTCCCCCGCCTGCGGCGTCTCACTCTCTTGTCCAAACAAAGGACTAATTCAGATGCTAAAAAAAAACGAACTAGATCCGTAGGAGTTGTAGTTCTTAGAGCTCTTCATGGGTGTAAGAGCACGTGACACACGATTTACGCACAAAAACAGACAAAACAAAGTGCACCGAAACACCAGGGTGTCCCTCCACGGCGCCATCTTGGATCTTGATGCCGAGTTTTGTTGTTAGTCTTGTATTCCATGGTCTGATTGCTAAATATGTGAAGCTCACGTAAAATAAAATGGTATGTTTTTGGAATGTTGAGTATGTTATGTATGTATGCATGTAAGTATAGTGCAGGGCTATTCAACATAAGGCCCAGGGGCCAGATCAGGCCCGCCAAAAGATCTGATCTGGCCCACGACCCATCTTCCGAATATTATAACATATTTTTGTTCTTTTTTCTGGTTTAATTCTGGGTTAGTAGAAGTTTAAACCTGGTTTGGCACTGGCTTGTTACTTATTTAATTCTGCTTTAGACCTGATTTGGACCTAGTTGAGACCTGGTCTGAATCTGGGTTAGTTTTGGTTCCAACCTGGTTATTAGCCTATCCGGCCCAGAGGCCACAGTCCCCGAGAAAACTGGCCCGCAGGAAAATTAAGTTGAATAATCCTGGTATTTTGTGTGAGTCTCATGAAATTCTGTGTCATTCTCTTCAAACTATTCTTAACAAAGTCTGTATTATGTGTAAGCATATGTTTTAGTTTATTTCAAAAACATTTTACCATAGTTTAAAGGTTATTCTTCAAACCAAATCCTGAAAATGTCATTACTGCAACATAAAATGTCAAAAGATTTCAGGGAAACAAACACATTTCTGAATATTTCAAATTATGGTTTTCATATACATATATAAGGCAACCAAAGCATACAATAATACATTATTAAATTGTATCATTTTCTTTTTCCAAAACTAATTCATCTTATTTCCGCAACACTTTCTCATAGCAATTACCTCACTTTTTTGTTATTTTGGATACTCTGATAAAATATAGTTCAGAGTGCTTTAATGGATGTTAAAACTAGTTTTTGTTTTTTGATTTTTTTATATCTAACTTAAATACTACATTTCGGTAAAGATACACATATTTCGGAAATGAAACTGGTTATTTCGGTAATGATATGGTACTGAATAATTGTTATTTAAGACATTTGATATTGTAACCCAACATGCTAAAATGGAAAACATTGTTCACAGTTTTAGTCAATTTCACTTATCCTCTCACGATACAATCAATCAATATATAAACCCCAACCATAAACATTTGACTTGGAATTTCTACACTTCTTCTTTGGTGGTGTTTTATGGCGGTTGGTATCAATAATGTTACATTACCGCCATTCTTTAGACTTTTTTCATTAGACCCCATTCTTTAGTTGTTGGTGGTGGTGGTGGTGCTTCCAATGGCAGCCAACTGCAAAGGCGCATCCTTCTTCG
Source organism: Chaenogobius annularis (assembly GCA_015082035.1). Taxonomy (NCBI): domain Eukaryota; kingdom Metazoa; phylum Chordata; class Actinopteri; order Gobiiformes; family Gobiidae; genus Chaenogobius; species Chaenogobius annularis. The sequence goes on from BJKM01000139.1 coordinate 320,322, forward strand.
CCACCCACTGTAGTTGTGACTCTTGGAGTCACTTTCGTTGTTGCCGCCACCCTCCATGTCTGCCGGCAGTTGAGCGTGGACAGGAGATCTGTAGTTGTAGTGTAACACTACAACAACCTAACTCTATAATCTTCCAATTAACCCTGTGTTATACAAGTAACTATAGCCTTACATGATCCCTGTGACTGGACTGTAAGAAGATTCCGCAGATTGAATTCCTACCCATTATTTTGAAACCATAAGACTTTATTTCTCTTTCATATACTGTACAGTGAAGCAGCGCATGCTCAACAGTTTCTGGTTCTTGACAGTTGTTGTGTTACTTTTAATACTTTTCAGTTGGCTGCCAACCGCCATTAAAAGCAACAACAACATTACCGCCATTCTTTCGACTTTATTCTTTAGACTTTTCAATTGTGCCCGAGAGCTCTGCTCGTCGCGAGGGCAGCCCTCTTTAGACTTTATTCTTTAGACTTCACTCTTTAGACTTTATTCTTTAGACTTCATTCTTCTTCTTTGGTGGTGTTTTATGGCGGTTGGTATCCATAGTGTTACATTACCGCAATTCTTTAGACTTTATTCTTTAGACCTCATCCTTCAGACCTTATCCTTCAGACCTCAGACTTCATCCTTCAGACTTTATTCTTTAGACTTTATTCCTTAGACCTTTTCATTTAGACCTCATCCCTCAGACCTCATCCCTCAGACCTCATCCTTCAGACCTCAGGCCTCATTCTTTAGACATCATCCTTTAGACATCATCCTTTAGACCTCATCCTTTAGACTTTAGAATAAAGTAGAGAAAGACACGAGAGAGCGAGGGAAAGAGAGAAAGAGACTTCAGTGGTTTCTGGGACGCAGAGCCCGCACTTTATTCTTTAGACTTTATTTAGACTTTACTGCTTAGACTTTACTCTTTAGACTTTGTTCTTTAGACATTATTCTTTGTCCTTTTAGACTCTATTCCTTAGATTTTATTCTTTAGACTTTAGACTTTATTCTTTAGACTTTATTCTTTAGACTTCATTCTTTAGACTTCATTCTTTAGACTTTATTCTAAAATAGAGAAAGAGACACGAGAGGGAAAGTGAGAGAGAGACTTTAATGGCTCTTGGGGCGCAGAGCGTGCACATTATTCTTTAGACTTTAGACATTATTCTTTAGACATTCTTTAGATTTTATTTAGACTTTATTCTTTAGACTTTAGACATTTATTCTTTAGACATTGTTCTTTAGACTTTGTTCTTTTAGACTTTATTCTTTAGACTTTATTCTTTTCGACTGTGCCAGAGACCTTAAGAAAAATGCTGTTTCAGTAATGAGAATTAAAAAGTAATGGTTTTGAATCAGAGAAGATATGAAGAGATTGATTTACCTTGTGTCCATCTTTTGGTGTCACGTGAACCTTCCTTCAAAAATGTCTCCAAAAAGTAGGTTCCTTATGTATTTAAACAGTGACCAAATATAGTTGCGGAAAATGAGTTATGTCACATGTTTTGCATGTTATTTTCACAGAGGTCATAGGAGGAGACCCAATAAACCACATGTATTTATTGTAAGTACATACATAATTATATGGCCTGTTAAAAAAGAAAAATCAATTTTGAGGATATTAAAAAAAGTAAATCACAGTAGAATTTTGTCATAGGTGAGTTGCAGAAATGAGAATTTTAACATGCATAAGATAAACTTAAGTAAAACCATATATGATTTATTTATAATACAATTATTTTTTAATGAGACCCATGACATGCATATCTGTTTTTTAATGTGCTGCATAGTCCATAAAACCCTATGTACTGATACTCTCAATAACATGTGAGAAGTGCAATTGTGTCACAAATTAAATAACATGTGAGAAGTGCAATTGTGTCACAAATTTAAGGTTGTTTTTTTTCCCCCACACATGTGGCTTTACTCTATGGTGTGACTTGCAGTGAACATTAGGTGCACAGTTGCATTCATGTTGACATGCAGCAGTACTATTTGCCCTTCTTTCCGTGACATAGAGCCTTTTACATTTGACATAGTTTGACTCTTTTACTTGTGATGAATTGTACAGTGATTTTGATGTACGTTTGTGATAGGAGAGCAATGTACTCGAGGTGGCTGTGATGCTTATACTGTACTGACCCACATGCACCATTGCTGGGTCAAATCACTGCACTGTTGTTAAACTGTACATCTAATTTGATAAAAATACAAAAATGTAGAATTTACAGACCTTGTTATTTTTGGTCATGCCTACTTGGTGGTATAGCGCCTTGGGATCAGCAGCTATAGTCCGAGCCCAGTGCTGCAAAGTTGCATAATGCATATAGCATTATCAGACTGCTTGTATTTTTAGTAGGGTTGTTCCAACACTGTATCTGCAAAAGATCTCAAGAGTGCCACAAATCTTTTGACACATAGGGCTCGCCACTTATTTGAAAAAAAAAAAGAAAGAAAAAAAAAAGTATATTGGTCTAAATGTGGCTGTGGTAAAAGTAAGATATCGGAAAGTACTGAAAATTAAGTATCATACTCATTTCCTTTTTGGAAATGTGGAATCTGTGCATCCCCACGAATACCCAAACCAAATGACCAATCCAGACATGGACTTTGTTTATCATGTATAATTATCCATGTGCTCTGTTTCAAAATCCAGCGGAATCGGATTATCTGCTCTAGATGTGAACAATATTTGACAAATGTTGTTTTGGAGACACATTTGAATATCAAGTATGTTTGGTTAATATCGCCTACCTATTGTAACCTCTGGAAGCTCAAGAGCTGATGATTAACTCTGACCCTGTCTCTGCATTGGTCATGATTGGACTTTTATTCTGATACTGGTACAGTGTGTTTTACTTGAATCCCCTGAGTAAGATTTCAGCAGCATCACAGTTGCCACTGCATCCTCGGCTCATCCTCAAGACTGATGTCTCCTCCCACATCTCCTCTGCAGTAGCACTTGTTCCTCAGGAAACTAAGGGCGTTGTACCTAACTGTTTGCCCCGTTTCCTGCTCAAACAAACAGAAAAAATAATGAATTATTTGTCTCCACAGGCATAAGCCATTGTTTTTAAGTTTGTCAAAATAAGTAATTGGGCAATTTGCATTGACAACTATTCGTTTCGTTTATAGTTGGTAATAGTTGGGCTCATCTTTTATTATATTAGTTCAGGATTTTTCTGTCGCTTATTTTGTTTACATTTGGGTTCTCAAAAATACATAAGCAATATATCGTTATTTCATATTGTTTTTGATAAAACGTCATGTCTCTTTTGTCGTTTTTTCAGGTTACTGCTTTTACACTAAGCATCATGAGGCTACAAGGGAAATGATTGTGCTGAACATTTAACTAGTCGGAGGCAGATATCTATTCTATGAAATGACTATCCCAGCCTTGTAGTTCTTGTCTTTTTTTGCTTTTCTGCTGCATATGATATATTATTGTTAGAAAAAAAAATCAATTAACGATTATTCACGGTTACCATATTACCCATATTACCGCACTATAGGGCGCACTGGATTACGAGGCGTACTATCAATAAATTGTCTATTTTCGATAATTTTTCATATACGAGGCTCTCCGAACTATAAGGCGCAGCGCAGTAAGCGAAAACAAAACAGTCGGATAAGTCAGTCAGTTGAACTTTATTAAACACGTTCAACTCACTGTTCAATGTTGTCCTCTAACTGCGGCCATCTCGCTTTGTTCCCTCGGAAACTCTGTGTGGTCTCCTTTACTTGGCGCAAGTCATCTTCTTGCTTCCTCCACTTCCGTACCATTGATTCATTAATGATGAGTTCTCTCGCAGCTGCTCTATTCCCATGTTCTACTGCGTGACTGATAGCCTTAATTTGAAGTCCGCGTCATAAGCGTCTCTTGATTATTTCTATTTCTATTTTGGGGTACGTATCACTCCGCGGTGCACCTGGCTACGGTAGCCGTAATGCGCTTCGAGATCAGTAAGCACAACCAAAATCAATCCATATATATGGCACACTGGATTATAGGGCGCACTGTCGTTTTTTTGAGAAAATTAAAGACTTTTGAGTGCGCCCTATAGTCCAGAAAATACGGTACTCAAACAGTGACCAGAGGACATTAGGCTTGAGAATCCATCCGCTGATTCGTTTGCAGTCTGCAACAGTGGTTTAACGGGCCAATCACATGGCATTTAGAGCCCCACAGGCGGGACTGGAACCAATCACAGAGCTGCATTGTGGTTTCGGCGAAAGACAAAACAACCAAACCAAAACAAACATGGCGGCGCTGAGGGCCGTACTTCGGCAGCGCTGTGCTTTTCTCTCCCCTGTTGTGACTTTTCGACCAATCAGTGTGAAGTATTTTTTTAACATCTCGACGCATTTCGGCGAGAGACTGATCTGGTGTGGTCCACTTGTGCTGGGTGTTTGTGTGGATAAATGAAACATGTGCTAGCTCCTCCATTTCCAATATCCATCCGGCCCTGTCTTTCACTGCCGCCATGGCAACTGAAATGACAAATGGCAGAACTGTGAAAACGCACAGGTTGTGTTTGATGTTGCAAAGCGCATGGAGACAGTGAATAGACGTGAATGGCCTTCATTTTGAGAATAAGAAAATAAGCGTAAAAAAACTCATGTAGAAATAATGGGTGCAAAATGGATTTGCTGCAAAGTGTAGAAGGGTAATTTATGTTTTGTTTTTGTTCTTGTTTTTGTTCTTGTTCTTGTCATAATGAAAATCAGAATAACGATTCAAGATCCAAAATCCAATATCCTGGACTCTAAATGCCATATTCAATTTAGTGGTGACATATGGCATTTTCCAATACCATGCAGCCTAATGGTTACAATCTGTACCGTAGCTTTAACTGGTTGTTGCATAGTTAAAAAAAAACAAAGTACCCTACAAATGAAGCCAGTATTTGTTCTCTGTCCTGCGCTTCCCTCAGCCGCTCCACACCTCTCCTACGTTTACACCTGTCCTCGGCAGATGCCATCACTCGGACTCTCATCGCCTTGTGTGAACAGCCCCTTCAAGTCTCCGCTGCACGGCCTGTAGTGCAAACTAAGGCACATCCTCATTTGAGTTGAGGCCAGCAGAAAGAGCATATCTTTGTTACGTGATGATTTTTTTCCCCTGATCCACAGAGCTTGTTACCTTGACAACAATAGCGAGGACGAGAGGGGGGGTGTAAGAGAGAGAGCGTGTGAGCCGAGCTCTATACTTGCTGCCGCTCTGAATAAACAAGCTCTGTCGCTAACTGTGTCACGACGAATTCTGCTGCTTTCTCATTGCTGCCTCCTCGCTTCATACAACCCTTCAATTTGAGTTTGCACCACACTCCTGTAGATGTTTCAGGATTTGTTATTTTTGTTTGATTTCATCTTATATGAATGAAATAATTGCACTGCGTCAAAAGAGAGCTTTCCAAAGTAAGATGCTTGTAGTTTTCAAACAGGACATAAGAATAAAACTTCTCCACGGACTGTTATTGTTTGTATGGTCATGGTTTTTGTACCAGGAGATTTATGTAAACGACGGTGGCTGCAAATGCTCATAAAATTGGCAATTTTTTTTTTTTTTTTCTATAATAGGTTGAAGTATCAAGTATACCAAGTATATCAAGAATAAAAGGTTACACTGCTAATCTTCCTAAAAGCACAGAAATGTATCATAAAACACAAAATGAACTTTATTTAGACAGTCCGCAAACACTAAGCACTGCTTTGCCTTTACTCTGTACTGCTGAAGGCTATTAATTGAACTAAAAGAGCAACAATTATTCTATACTGAACTGTCAGCCCAGTGATGAGAGCCATTATTCAAAATCAGATCGAGATTCAGTCATTTCTTGTTTTACAACAATACAATACAATACAATGCATTTAACAATTTTTGTCTTCAATGACTAAAAGTCTTCAATGGTCAATGTTCAGGAAACTCATAATGAAAGCCTTTTTATTTGTTTGTGAAAAGAAAAAAAGAAAAAAAAAAACATTTTAATTGATGATTAAAATGTTATACTTATAACTCAACTAGGGCTGCAGCTATCGATTATTTTAGTAATCAAGTAATCTATCGATTCTTTTCTTCGATTAATCGAGTAATCGGTTAATTTTTTTGTACATTCAGTAAACCATTTAAACACATATTGAATCATTTTTTAGATAAACGTTATAGCTCATAGTAATAAACAAATACAAAATAAGGAATTTCTGCTTAAAATAACACATTTTATTCTTAATTTCATATAAATTTGTCCCCAAAACAGCAACATTTCACTTCAGTCCAAACTGTTCTGTTTGTATATAAAGAATATATAAAGGACTTAATTAACTTGTCATATACTGTAAACAGTTACAGTAGCTGTCACATCACTTAAAATAAGACATTTGTTAAACGTTATGTTGGGTGGGACAGGTGGTCCTGATGTTTTGAGCATTTTGTGTTTTGCCGTTTTGGCTCCGCGTGACTTTAGCCTCCGCGTCTCGGACTTTCTGTTTCACAACAGATTATTCTAACATAACCGGTCCTCCGTGCTGTTTCCATGTGCATTGGCTGTTTAAAAGTACGACTGTGACTGGGAAGCAGAGTTGTTGAGTGGGGGAGCGCGGGGGCGCGGGGTCCGCGGTGGCGTGTCGGGGCTCGGGTGGGCGGAGCTAGATGCGGTGTTGAGAGTTGCAGCTCGGGATTATTATAATGGCTCTTTCACTCATCAAAAGTCTTCCCAGTCGCACTCGTGAGTTTCAAACGCGCCGCTCTCTTCCTTGTTGCGCCTTCGTCAGAGCGGAACAAGCTCCGTGTGAAACAAAAGCGCTACAAGTCGTTCCGTGCGCTCCGCGCGCCACAGATTCACGTGTTTTTGATTAAATATGTAAATTAAACGAATCATCGAAGCAATATAATAATAATCGAAGCTTTTTTGTAATCGAATTATTCGATTTATTCGAGTAATCGTTGCAGCTCTAAACTCAACCAATCTTGAAGATTGAAATGACTAACAAAAGGAGGGTTGAAATAAGTTAAATGATTAATTGCAAGTTATCAAAGAATTGTTTTCTGACTCAGGTTCCAAAAGGTGATGTGCTGAGAGAAGATGCTTTAGAACTCAGAAGGAGTAAATGTACCCTATTTTTTCTTCTTACTGTCCTTGATGCAGTGTCCTGGTTTGCTGCTGGACAGCTGTTGTGTGGTTTGGCCTACACAGAACCTCAGTCTTATCAATAATATAGATGTTTTGGAGCAAAGGGGGTGTGGTTAGAGTGTATCTCCTCCCTCGGCCCACTCTCCACACCCCTCAGCGTCAGGTTTCCCCTCTGTGTTTTCACATTCACCAGCAGATGACTGAATCTAATTGGTACACATTACAATAAGCCCTGATACCTGATGCTGCACCATGCTGCAGGCAGGACCGCCCCTGTCATATTGAGCTGCTTCCTATTGTTTCTTTGCCATAAGGTTAACATTACTGTGACGCGTGGGAGCTTGCTTTAGGTGTGCACAATCTAACGTAAATTGATCATTGTGATTGAGTTACCAAAATTATTCATAATTAGCACATTATATATGCCATGTATACATTATATAAGTGGTCGATTATACAAAATTAACCCTTAAACTATTTTGTTTAAACCAAATATCTAGATCCCATGTGTCAAACTCAAGGCCTGCAGGCCAGATGTGGCCCGCCAGACATTTTAATCCGGCCCGCTGAACATTAACCCCTTACGCTTAGTTAGTCTTTATTTATTCCATTTTGCCCACTATTTTATAGAAGAAAACTCTTAAGCTGCTTGATATGGTGTACAGAAAAATAAAGCTGTAACCTTCTTATTTCCAGTCAAATCAATCATTCTGGGAAGCATCAGGGTCAGTTTGTACTCCAAACCCAAGTAAAAAATTACCCTAAAATAAAATGAAATGGATATGGATTCCGCCTGGACATTTTTGCTTATTACAAGTCCCTAAAACTAATTTTTAGTGAATTTACCTTCAGCTTTAAAAGAGAATTGTCAAAACCCAATTCATAAGTGCATGTTCCTGTTCCTGCTGCTGCACAAATATGGACTCAGTCTTTCATCTGCTGCAGATTTGTGCCACCGTGTCCACAAATAACTATTACTAGACTATATAAAGCTATTCATTTCTTTAGCGTTTTTATTGTTTTATTTTTTTACGTTACGTGTTTGACCCAGCCTGAGCTATCGAAATTTGGTCCGCGGCCCAAAATGAGTTTGACAACCCTGATCTAGTTCGCTTTCAGTTCTAGCTCCAAACCCGGACTTTGCCGTAAGGACCATGACTCATGGACCCAACTTTTTTTTTATTTTAATTTTTTTTTCAGAAAGTGTGGTGGAAAACACAAAGAACAGAGCACAGTGTGGCAGCGGAGTTGAGTGGGGCAGATGAGAACATCCACGTGCTTTTTCTCGTGGCAGACTAGGGCATTAAACATATATTTTCTATTTATTCAATCACAGTTGTTTTATGGCTCTAAAATGCTTTGAAATGCACACATTCTTAAAGTCTGAAGCCTCTCCTCTCCACACATCGAATTTATAACTTGGCCTTGTGGCATCACCTGCTTCTCTCTGGGGAGAAGTTAGATGCTATACTGTGGATTATTAGACAAACCAATGAATGAATGAATGATTGTATGTATGAATGAAGGAGTTCAGATTTGGAATGGGTGAAGAATTTCTGTGTCATGTGGTATGATGGAGAGCGTTCTCAGCCCTGAACATGTGACTTCGTGCACCAGTCCCACTAAACGAGTTGCTGACCCGTTTGGGATTTACAAACTGAAGTTCATGCGTGTGTTGTTCTGCAATAGTATAACACGAGCTATAGGTTGTGAGAACATGCACAGCTACGGTTGTCCAGCTGGAGTCCGATTCATTGTTTACATGACACCTGAAAACGGACTAGAATAGATCGGGGCTGTTTGCGCCTAATGGATTTGGGTGAAACAATCCTCAGCACCTCAGTGCTCGGTTTAGTGCACTTTTTTTTCTTGGAGCTAGATCAGGATTTCAGTGTTTTTTGCATATATTTTAAAACATTACACTTCCCTGCGTATTTGGACAGTTTATGAAGTTGGTTCACTTACCTGTCACTCTTCTTCTGCCTTATTATATATCCAGGTGCACCATGATGCACAAGTTGATCGTTACACGCATCAAGTCCAGCTTTTGTAGACTAGTTATTATGTCCCTGCTTCTCTGACCACTCACCTTTCCGCGTTTAAATGCGTGAATTATTGATGATGCCAGTCACTACATCTACATTGGCGTACTGTACTTTTTGGGCTATACACGGCTCCTGAATACAAGCAGCTTCATTTACAAAGAAACAAGAAATTTTACATATGGGTCACTCTACGGGGCAAACTAACTTCTTACTTCTGCGTTTTGCGGCGTTGCTCGAAACAAATGGGCAACTCGCGCATGCGCGGAGCGCTCAGCCGTCTGACAGACACTCAGCGAGTGAGACATCTGTTTTGAAAGTTTTGTGTCCGACGAAGTTTATGTCCAAGGTAAGTTTGCTGTGTGTGTCTATGGTAAAAATATATAATTTATCTACTTTATGGTATTTTTATGATGCCTAGTGGTGGTACTTTCTGATGTGTGTTGGAATTTTAAAAAATCCTTATTTTAAATTTGGACCTTTTTTATGCAACACCTTTGTACACTTTAGTGTGGAGTGACCCATATACAGGCCGCACCTGTCAGTAAGCCGCAGGTGCCCACCTTGTAACATGAGATATTTACACACGCCGGTTGTCTTTTAAACCGAGGTCTTGCAGGTCTCGCAGGTCTAATTGGACTAATTTCTCAGTAAATATGGGTTGGATTGTAAATAAAACACACAGCATTTTGAAGCTTAACAAACAGAAAACACACAACAGCTGTCCCCTCTGTCCTTGAATACGCTGTGTGAGCTGATTTACCTGTGTCTGTGTCTGTGTCTTTATATCTGCTCCTGAGCTTGTACGTTGAGTGTTACGTTGTAACATGAGATATTTGCACAAAAATATTCTCCACTGTAGTGATGCAGGGGTCAGGTCTGGCCAAGAAAGTTTCATTGTGTGTCTTTGCGTTTCGCCGCATCTAGATTCACTTCCTCATTAGACTAATTTCTCCGTGAATAATAATCTGATTATAATAAAACACACAGCGTTTTGAATCTTAAAATACAAAGCGTGGGGAAAAAGTAGCGGATTAAAGTGCGAAAAGTACGGTACTCATTTTGATCAGCGGATATGACAAACTACCATAGCAGATTGGCACGTTTTGTTTTGGTCTGCTGTGATAAAATGAAAGTAAAAACAATGATTATTTGCGCTGCGGAGAGCAAATGCAAGCAACGCCGGTCCTATCTGATAATCACTTGCGCAATGTAAATGAGCTGCCCCTTAATTATGTTTGCCAAAAGTTCAGTTACGTGTATGATAACCGTTTTTATAAGCAAATATAGCTACAAAGATTTGATGATGATGCTAAGACTGCCCTGAATCTCCCGCAGCGCCAGCTCAAACATATTCAGTTCAGTTCAGTTGACCTGCATGTGGACTGGGACAAGAGTGGTCTGGTTTTGGGGCAAAGACAATTTGAGTGTGGTGGTTTAGTGCAACCACACTCAATGTATGTTAACGTTTTGACAAGAAAAGATGAGATTGTTATTATGATTATTGCACTCTTCAGCCCTCTAAGTAACCTAACCTGTATTTTCTGCTGTTTGGTGGCAGTTTTAAAAATAAAAAATTATTATTGCCATTGGACAATCATCTTGCAAGATCTTTTGTCCCGAGATCTCACCCGTCTCTCTTCTTCTAAATGTATTAATGATACCCTCGGGAAGTGACCTTTGTTTCATCAGTTGCAATAATTAGCATTTCCTTTTCACTTTCATATGTGAAATGTGCTATGATTATTACACTGTCACAGCACTCACACTGTTGGCTCAAACCAGCGCATTGAAGATTTGTTGGTTTGTTTACTTATGTTTCTGCAGCAGATGTTGGTGCTTATTGTTCATTGCCGGTGGATAAAACAGCTGGAAGTTCTCATCTAAGAGCCATGCTGGGTTGAATGTTCCAGTGAGTTCAGGCTGGAGCCTGTATGTGGTGACTTTGATCATGCTTCTTGCTGTTCATTGAACAGGTCTGTGATGCTGTCATCTAATCCTTGAGCAGGATTTTTCTTCCCATGATAGATTTGTTTGCATCAAGATACTTCCGGATTACACTGTTAAGATCTAATGCAGAGGATGGTATTGGAATACAAATGTTCCTGCTCATGTGGGTTTATTTGTGTGCGTGTGTGTGTGCATGCTCATGCATGTGTGGTGCTGTGTGTGTGTGTGTCTTTGGGCTGTTCCATGTCTCTGATGGAGGGACAGTCACCTATAGCCTGGGGGTTTGTAGGGTTTGTCCTGTGTTTGGGTTCAGTATTTGTATTAGGCCTCCTGCCCCGTCTCCTACAGAGGCCGTTCTGTAAAAATGAAGGCTGTGACTGGAATTACAGTAGAGGCAGATAAACAGGACAGCAGATGTCTGTGTTCCTAAGCCAGCAGCAAAGTGTCCATTGTCCACTGTTCCCCAGGGCCATCTCCCACTTTTTACGCACATGCATCGTATGTTATCTCAGCTTGTTTATAAAATGTATTGCCAATGTATTATTTTTGTATGCCAGCATCCACACTTAGAAATGTGTACGACACCGGCTGGAAGCCTATCTGCCACACTGGCGGGAAAATGCTTGGCCCAAAAATAGTTCTGTAATAAAAACTAGTCTACGAGCTGTGCGCCAGTGTCTCTTACAGGAGACATGCCGCTTTGTCTTCTGAGTCAAGGCTTTACATAACAAGCCATGTAAACCTCCAGAACTATCTCTGTGCCCCTCACCGCTCTGGTCCTGAACATGAGAAGTTTATGTGCATTTAAAGGTGAACCAAGGGCTTTATGTGCAGGGGTCTCGCTGCGTACATACAGGGATGGGGGGGCCGCCATCCTTAACATAATAAATCAAATGGCCCATGTTTTGACATGGGGGGTAGGGGAAATAAACCATCCCTAAAACTCAACTTCATCCCATATATTATGTAGCGCAATCATTAAAATACTACTTCAAATAAACAAGTCTTAGTCTTAAGCTTCAAAACGCTGTGTGTTTCATTCCAATCAAACTCATATTCACGGAGAAATTAGTTTAATGATGAAGTGAATGTAGACGCGTCAGAATACAAAGACACAAGGAGCGCGCACGTGCGATATATGGCCATCTGCCGCATTGAAATTAAACTTTCCTGGCTAGACCTGACTCAGGGGTCAAAAGACAACATGTGTATCACTACACAGATACACAGTCTACTGTTGTTATTTTGTCCGCTTTCTCAGCGAGTTTCAGAAAGAGCACACTGCGGCGCGAGCGAGCCGACAACACGTCTCAATCCCCTCCTCCCAGCGTTACCATGGAGCTTGTCTTATTACAATAACTAATATTATAGTGAAAAAGAGCTTCAAGTGAAGTGATTATAAGCTCAACCTAATATTTAGTCTAGTTATTATTTTATTTTCAAAATAGTCATCTGTATGAATGGGTCTAATCAAGTTAATTAACAGATTTTCTCTTCCCTGCTTTATATTGCACGTCTATACATAATAAAATATGATTAGGCATTATATAGGCCTATTATATAGGTCTATATAGTGTTTATACTATGTTTATGGTGCATGTACCTTTGGAAACAATGACTGTACATTAAACCATCCTAGGAGAAAAATGCAACCCCATATGAGGCATATTTACCATCCCTTTAAAACATAGGTGTCAAACTATGGCCCGTGGGCCAAATTTGGCCCGTAGTGTAATTATATTTGGCCCGAGAGGCTATACCAAATGACTACTAGGGCTTGGCGCGCCGGTATTATACAGCGCATTCATTCATCGTTACTACTACAAATCCCATTATATATTGTATAGTAATAAGTGTTGCTTGTTCCATATTCAATGTTAAAGCAAATCTTGTTTGGGTCAATATTAAAAGTTTCATTTGTTCAATACTGGCCCGCGACTTTGTTCAAGTTTTACATTTTGGCCCACTGTGGATTTGAGTTTGACACCCCTGCTTTAAAAGATTCTGGGGAGAGCACTGATGTGGTATTGAGAAGATGATGCATCAAATATTAGTATTAATTGAGCGGTGAGCATGTTTACAATACGCTGCACTGAATACAGTTTTAATGGCACGAGGGTTTTTTCCTACTCATCACATTGGAAAACAAATTGCAGTCTTTGTGAATCTGCCTTCTAAATGTGAACCCCTTATTCACAGATTTTCAAAAAACATTTGCGTGTGTTTGGTCTCTTAGGACTGTTAGGGACAGTTTTGAGTGTAAGCAGCAATATTAATCATGTGGCATTATTGGCGCCCCACTGTTTGTTTGTAGTGTTTTTTTTAACTCATGAAGTTTTGAATAGGATCAGCATTAGTTACGTTGCACTCAGCTCTTGTTGATAGCTGCGTTGTGCTTCCTGTTGGATTATTACAATCCCTCAATCCTCTGTCTCCCGCTGGGAAAATCCCACAGGTTCCACTCAACACAAAGATAAAAGTGTATGTAACAGCATTGTTACACACTGGGGATGTGGGAGAGGTCTGGCCTTAATCCTGTCCTACCACCCACCTGCTCCACTCTAGTCGGTTGCAGTCTGCGCCTTTGCCCTCCATCTCCAAAGCAGAGAGCTGTTGTCATGCTGTCACCGCCACACAAATGAGAACTTGCATGTGATAAAATCAACACATTTGTGTATGCATTTGTAGATTTGGAGGCAGATTTTGATGCGTTGGTGTGAATGCCACATTTTCTGAGTAGTGCTAAAACTGACAGTTGACTGCCTGTGGCCGACTGCTGGCCTCTGTCTCCGTCTGATAACTTAAAACCAGGTTGATGGAACAAATGTGGGTTTAACTGGGGAGGGGGTGCCAGCCGTGCTGCCAAACACTAGGCCTCTGTTAAACACCCTTCAATGTCCCACCTTCTAAATCCTGATAAATCCTGTCCTCAGGGGGAGGGGTCAGCCCGGAGCACTTTGACTGTGTTCTATGCACCAGATATGGAAATGTTCTGCTTTCTCAGGCTCACACTTTAGACAAATGCATATTTAAGTCAGTTTCTCTCAAAATATTTAATTTTTTCATATTAAACACTATTTGGTTCCATTTGGTCTTTTATTCAGGTGCTGTAATGATCCGTTATCTAGTTCAAGGCAAAGGTATGTGGTGGCATTTTTGCTCTGCCAACATTGAAGTGAGAAATGTTATGTGAGGCATTTTTAATTATCATCTGGCAAAAGGTCAAATATGTGTTGGTTTTGGAAATTAATCCTTGTTTTTCTGCCTTTTTCCCTTCAGGGGTTTCTGGAGTCTGCAGCAGGTGTTTTTTCCCGGTTGGATTTTAACCCACTGATGGTCCTGACAACATGGAATCGGTAAGTTCTCATCAGAGTTTTAATTACTGCTGCTGTTAAGATGAGATGTGGTTTGTTTGTACCTGTACTATTTGTGTTGGTATGTGATGTTGGAGTACTTTTGGTAATGTGACAACTGGTGATATACATAGTTGAAAAGAAATGTGTAAACGTTACTACTGTTGTTTAGGACATGGTTATCTTGCGTTTCCAACTAACCTTTCTAGATTCAAGTTGTTTGGCCATGATTATGTAACTGCTTGCCCATTATTACAAAGAGAACATGTGGCTGTTAGCCTACCTCGTACTATGTAATTAAATCTTCTGTTCTTCCATACTTAAAGTAATATTCTAACCAAGCTATCACATTGCATATGCGACATGTACTTGTGTCAGCTACCATCTTGTTGACTCAATAATGGCAATATTTGTTGGCTAATACTAACTTTTCCTGGAAAATTCTTGTGTTCAATTCAATTTATTTTTGTAACGCCCAAAATCACAACAGAGGTTGCCTCGATGGGCGATTGTAAAAAAACAGAATAAACAATGTTCCTAGGGACTTGGTAATGTCCCAGCATCCAGTGTCCTTAGACGGATGTCCCAAGCTCCCCTGTTCTTAGACCCACCTTCTTGGCCAGGAAAAACTACCAAACCTCTTGTGTTGTGTGCCTCCATGTTGTTCACACATGCCAAAATAACACTTAGTCCACAAGAATCAAAATACAATGTTTTTTGTGCGACGCTAGCATGTGTCTGTCCGCGTTCGTGCCGTTGGATTGTGCAGGAATCTGTGTAAATGGTGCTTGTAGGAACAGGCAGGTTGTAAGGGCTGCATTGAGCTGGAGCCCGTAAAATGCATTTATTTCAAACACATCTTAGATCAGGCCTAACCTCTGCCTCCCATCCCCTGTGTTGAGGCCTGTGTGTGGTTTTGTGATACAGTGTAAAGTGGGTCACAGCCTCAGCATGTGTCCAACAAAGTGCCATTCTTTGTCAGACTGCTTCATGTATAGACACAGATGTTATTGCTGCTGCTGCTTGGGTTCGGACCTCAGGACGCACAGAATACTATGAAAAATGCATTGCTTATAAGAGTCGCACTGTTCAACGTAATTGTATCATTTTTGGTGTTGAATTTTATGTTGGCAGTCTGTTGGCAACGTGACTTAAAAAACATTTAATAATGGTTAGGATTGGGTCCAATTTCATTTGTTAACAAAGAAATGAATAGTTTTCAGTTGGTGATCTACAGCTCTTATTTTTTCAAAACGAATGGACAGGCAAGATATACATTGAGCATACATCTCTGGTCTTCTATAGTTCATCTTTACCTCTGGAGCAGCATAGTGCCTGTATCTGCTTACTGCTTACTGTCCGTGCCCGGGAAACTGATCACAAGCCTGTTATGGTGGCAGTGGCAGCCCCCCCCCCCCCTTTCTGCTCATGTGATTTCCGTCACATGGCTTCCCGGCAGCAGCTCTGTAAATCACAATCAGACTTTTATTTTTAACAGCTTTAATCCTCCACCTGGCTGTCACGCTGCTCGGCACAACTCAGAGGTGGTGTTTTCTTATGTGACTCTGGATTTTTGGTAATGCCATTATAATATCTTCATTCTCCCCATCTGACCTGGCTTTGAGATGTAAAGCATAATATTTGTGTTTTAAAGTTATCATTACACATAGTCAATATGCAATCAGGAAAGCAAAAAGCTATAGCTTTTCTTCTCAACACTGACACGCATTATTGCTGTGGCTGCCTGTATGGAGCAGGACAGTCATGTAAATGTAGTCACTTTATCTGTGAAAGGAATACAACAGTTGAATGGGAGTATTTGTGAATGCGTTGTGAGCAAGAAGTCAATGGCACATTTATCTATATAAAAATATATATTTTGGGCAAGGTACCCAGACATTCTTTTGAGAGTTTTGTTATTTAGTTTCCCTGGTTGTTTTTTTTATCACTTTTATCTGTCATTAGTTGAAAATTGTGTAACTTGTGTGGACTCTAATCCCCACAATAGACTAGACTGGAGCAATGTTGTTATTTAGACGTTATACTTTAGGCCTGCAGCAGACAGGTTTGTGCTGATGTGGATGAAAGACTGTAGTAGTAGTAATCATGGTGTTTCTTGTCGTTTCTCCTATTCAGCTCTTGTTCCTTTAGTTTGCATGCTACCGCACATTACATAACCGACCCAGGCTAGAGTGGCCCGGGTGCAGAGCCCACTAAAGGGGCTTTGTTTTGCTCGCCTTCCCTTCTTCCTCAGCCCTCCTCGAGCCGGCTGCACACTCGTCCTGTATAGAAGGTGCCTGTGTGCGGGAAACAGGCGCGCCACTGTGGAGCGAGCGCAGAGAAACACGTTAATAGCATGCTGAATGAGCGGGAACGCAAATCTGAGGCCTTTCTGAGGTTGTCTGCTTTCACATAAGAGGAGCACCACGGTGGGCTTTACAGCGTGTCAGCGGGTCCAAAGCGGTTTCACAAAAGGTCAAAGGTCATCTGAAGCGTAAAATTGCGTGCAAAAAGTATGGGCTTATGAAGAAGTTTTCACTTTGCAGGATTGAAGAAATCTAATTTTTGAAATTGTAATAAAAAAAAAAATTAAGGCTTGGTCGCAATTAATCGCGAATTGTGCAAAGGTTCCTAAATAGCTTTTTGTTTGACCATTTAGGCCTGAATATAGAATTTACCCAGTGTTGCGCTATTTTTACTTTATATAATTTCTGGGGCCAAAGGATTTTATTTAAGGTAGTCTAAAGTCCAAATAATGATGGGTTCACTATTATTGTTATTATTATATCTATATTCAAATTAGATTTTTTGGGCATTTTCTTTCATTTGAGGCTTCTGTGGCTGTCCTGTATATCTTGCTACTTCTTTTGCTCACTATCAAGACTGGCAGAGTCCTTGTACTAGTCCTGATACAGTACTGTTTCAGACCAACTTACTAATACATTGTGGGAAGTAAAACATCTCTGTTTTAATTGTTTTGAAAGCAAACCTTAGTAATGTGCGGGAAATTGCGCGTATAGCCGCTTATCGATCGCCAATTCACCGTGCGCATATTTAATGATCGATCATGAGACTCTCGGTCTGAAGTCTTTAGCGGGCACTTTCTCTGTGATTTCTGTGTGTTTTTGGATAATTTAAAAACTCAGATGTGTGTGCGGGACTCGTTTATTCAGGTTCTTGACTGATACACGTGACCTGCGTTAAGAGCTGACAAAATTATTAATCGTGATTAAACACTTATTGCATTTACTTTATTGCCCAGCACAAATTTTAACAAATTCAGAATGTATGCTGTATATGACACACACAGCAAACTTACCTTGGATGTAACATACGTGTCTCACTCGCTGAGTGTCTGTCAGACGGCTGAGCGCTCCGCGCATGCGCGAGTTGCCCATTTGTTTCGAGCAACGCCGCAAAACGCAGAAGTAAGAAGTTAGTTTGCCCCATGCGGTAAACAATGTTGTTTCGTCGTAAACAACTCGTAAAAGGACTCGAAAAGAGATCGAAATTATGATGGAACGCTACAGGCTCCCGAAGTAGACACAACCAAAAGAATTCCACCATCGAGTACAGTAATAAAGCGTCGCATTTAGATGACGTAGCATGGCGCTAAGAATGACGTAATCAAACTTAAACTGGTATTGATTGGTCGTAACTAATACCGGACACTTCCTGGTTACGCCCACAACACTTTTGAGGGCAATTTCATAAATACGAGTGGAAACATTTTGAAAAGCATTTGGGGCATAAATCTAGAAGTATTTCCCCTTCTTCTCATCCCTAGTAGGTTCTTTGTTTGGATTACATTTTTCTGTTACAAGTCGTTGAAGTTGAAAGTACCTTCATGTAACAAAATTCGACCAAAATTCAAGTCCTATCTGGGGACATCTTTTTTTTTTCCGGAGTTTGTTTAATCTGCTGTTCTCATTTTATCTTATGTATATGTATAATATACAAGGTTTAAAAAATAACAAAGACCTTGTCATTTTTGCTTTTGGAACTGTTTTAATGATGCCCTAATTAAAGACAATGGCAATTGTACACTTTAGTGTGGAGTGACCCTAGTAGCAATACTGTATTTTGATCAAATGGCTTGTTGGTGCAGAGCAGCTCGCCACTGCTCAGCTCAGGGCTGAAACAAGTTAATCGATTGATCAATTATTGTGATAACTGTCAACTAATTTATTAATTGAATAAATCGTTATCAGACTATACACAGACTACAAAAGATGTCATGTGCTATGAGAAGAAGTTATATGGTTTAGAGAAAGTAACATCAAAATAACACAGGAAACATATATTTAGTATTTCAGATAAAAAATCGAGAAGTTAAGGCGCAGCACATCTACGCCAGGCTCCAGGTGCAGCCGACCGCAGTGTCGTGAGTTCGATTCCCGACTCCGACTATTTACTGCATGTCCTCCCTTCTCTCTCATTCCCCATTTCATTCTCGTCTGTCCTGTCCAATAATGCCTACGGGCCAAAAAATCCTTTAAAAGAAAAAAGAGCATTCATGCTCGATTAAAATGTCCTCAGGCGGCGTCATTTTAGTTTAATCTGTTTCAAATTTAGTGAGTATTCATAGGCATTTTGCTATCCAAACAGCAGATCAATTAATCTAAGGAAAAATCG
This sequence comes from Chaenogobius annularis, assembly GCA_015082035.1. NCBI lineage: Eukaryota > Metazoa > Chordata > Actinopteri > Gobiiformes > Gobiidae > Chaenogobius > Chaenogobius annularis. Next base: position 339,423 of record BJKM01000139.1, read on the forward strand.
CTTGCTTAATTAAATACTAAAATGGTTATTTGCGGCTCTATTCCAGGGTTAAGGTTAGGTGTTGGAGAAGGTTCAGGAGCTGAAGTGTTATCACATGGTTAAATTTACGTGTAAATTCCATAAGTCTTCACACGCACGAGCACAGATCAATGGCTGATGTTTACGACCGTGGAGGGGTGAAGAGCAGAACATGCACAAACCAAAGACTCAGTGGAGCTCTCATCTTGAACACCACGCACACTGTGACAAGAGTAATATGGGCCAAATATTCCACCAAACTATTACAGAACACGGAAAAACGCCAGGCCGATCCCAGCAGCTTACAGCTGTCACCATAAAAGCCTTTTACCTTTCATTGTTTTGAACCCCACTAAACTTGTTGTTTGTGCATGTAAATTTACATGTGACTACACAGATTTATTATGAAATTGACTCTAGCCTGTAGGGCTAAATGTGCCAAAATACTAAAAATTATAAATTTTTTTAGCGTTACGTTTAAAGAATGCCATTAACGGAAGAGTGCTGTGCGATAAATCATGATTAATTATCGATTTGCATCACTAAATGGAACAGACCAGGCATCTGTTTTTGATAACAATTATTATATTATTATAGCATACTTTCTCTTTTTTACTGACTTGGAACATGTCTCTGCACTTGTGTCTTTAATAAAATGATACAGTAGAGAGTTTGTTTATGAGCATTTGTTACACTAATGCGTCGGTCCGGCCCTTTGCCTCATGCCTGGATTCTAAAATGGCCCTGTGGGGGAAATAATTTGCCCATCACTGCAATAGAATTGTAATTTTCAACAATAAATCCTAGATCATTCAAGATCATTTAACATTGACCAGGAAAGATCAAATTTTGTCTCAGTATCAATATTTGTTCAAATGAGTATCTAGTTTCAATACTAGTTTTAGTATCGGTTAGTATCTGATTTTGACAACAGTTTTTCTGAGCCAGATAGAATCTGACCAGGGGGAGAAATGGGTTAACAGATGCACCGAATCACAAAATGGCACAATTACCAAAATGACATATCATCACAAGAATCAGAATGATTCTATGTATATTCAACTGAAATGCATGTCTTTGCCAGTCATTACCTACCTTCATGGCTCCAGTCCCAGCTCATAAAAGAGCTCATCAGTTTGTGTAGGCTTCCCCGGCACAGTGAGCCGGCTGTGGTCGGTAGGATGCAGTGAGAGAGGCTCTGCTGTGTGTAGTGTAGAATACTCCAGTCATCTCGGGAGTCGTAGGCGCCGAGTGAAAAGGATAAACAGAAGCACTTTACAGTGCAGCTCTGAGTCACACACATTTCCCAAGGACGTGCCCTTTATATTACAGCCAAAATAATATGTATGCAGCCCACATCATCTTCCTATGTTGGATATGCCACTGCATTGCTGAACTGCTTTGGACGATGTGATTGGGTTTAAAAGCACTAAAAATAAACTGTGTATCTAATGTGCATGCTGGCAGGCTTTCACTGCGTCGTTGTTTTGTGCTCGCTGGGAGGTCATAGAGCTCTGTTATCCAGCAGCTTAAGTACATGTTCACACAGGCACACACAGGAGCACTACCTGATGCTTAAAATCATTTAAACCAGCTCCTGTTTTTATAATGTTGGTGGTCTTTGTCATTTTAGCTCCTTATTGTGTTGTTGGCTATATCCGGACCTGTAAGAGAGACACTTGTTGACCACCATTGCTGCTTTGACTTCGAGGCTAATGGAAACGCACTCAATTAGTTGCACATAACTAAAAATAATGAAAAGGTTCCTTTCATGTGGCATCAAAGACAGGTCGGAATTTGCTGTTTAACTGTCAGATTGCAGATTTGCTGACCTGGTTTATAGTTCATATCTCTTTATAATCACTGAGCCTATTCACATGAAACACAAACTGGCACAAAGTTCAAGGTCTTCTATGTCAGCATAAGTAAACAATAGCTTCAGAAAGTGGTGCCAATGTCATGCTTGTTGTCAGTTGAAAGGACTTTAAACCATAAGATTAATATGGCACGTGAGTAGAATCTCTAGTAATATGCTTCAACATTTTTGGAACGTGAACACAACCTCTGAAAGTGTTGTTTTGTTCATTTTGTCTGTGAAACCATCAAGTAAATTGTTGTGTACCCCTGCTTTATATTTTAATAATCTATTATTGTTTTGGCCGCCGTCATTTGGTGTGTTTTGTCTGTGCATCAGTCATGCAAAGTCTATACAAATCAAGCTTACACCAAAACACTGTCTGGTGTGGATGGCTAACTTTAGTGTTACCGGCTCTTCGTCCACCGTGAGGAAGGAGAAGATAACATTGAAGCAACTCTCCCACCTGCATGTTATGCTTTTGTTTGCATCAACAAAAACAGCCTGTTTAGATATTTGTTTTTCAACTTGGAAACTGTTGTAAAATATGGTATGTATGTTGTTATAATTCGTCCATAACTTTGCGACAGTATGGTCGCAAACCTGCGACCCTGTGTTTTGAGGGGATCCCTAAATATTCGGCATTTTGTCCTGGGTGTAGAGTAACAATCTTTTTTTCTTTCTTTTGGCTATGCTAGCAAGTGTTAAGGGTAGGTCAGTGTTTGGATGAGTTTTCGGAACAGTTAATTAGGTTAAATTTTAAGGGTTGCTCCCAGTCTCCTGTTTCGAGGTTCCTGTCAATGTGCGGCAACAAGACTAATCAGTATTTTTAAACAGCTCCACATTAGCCTACATTAGCTTCCCTGCTATTGGCCTGTGTTAGCTCACATAGCGTTGGTGTTTTAAAGCTACCCATGTTTAAGAATTTCCAGTTACTTTTGGAAACTGCTTGGTTTTATTGCTCTGTCGTGTGGAAAGCTAGACGCTTTTGGAGGAAGGCAGCTCAAGCAGGAGCTATTAAAGGTCTGAATGAGCACAGAGCGCGGTTAAGATGCCAACTCTACACTTTCCAGCCATGATGGTTGTGATAATGGATGCTGTCCCCATCTCTGTGTGTCAGAGGGGCATCTGGTTTCAGAAAAGTCAAACCTTGGTGGGTTCAGTTCAGTTATTTAGTGAAATTTAGTTGTGGTGAACTGATATGAAAATTGTATATACCAATACAGACGTTATGGGAAATATATGGGAAATAATAATATATATGGGCTTGGCCAGATAACCGATAGTAAGCAGATATTTTCTATATGTTTGGCCATTTTGAAACACAATATTTTTAACAAAACTTAACTGTTAACAAATTAATTTCTATTCTAAAATAAGGATCAAATCCTGTTTAAAGCAGAAATAAGTAACTTTTCTCACCCTATTAAATGTCTTTGTAAGTCCTTAGTATGGTTAAACAATTATTTTCGTCGATCGACCCGAAAACAACTCCGCTGAGAAACCCTGGCTCCTTTTTTTATATTAGGCAATGTGAAATATTTTTATGTGTGTTTCTAGTGTCTTCTTATGATAAATAAAGAAAAAAAATTAAACAAATAAATACATCTTTCAGGTCTATTTTTCTGACAGTGTATTTTCACAAGGGGCAGGGGGAGCTCTATTGCCAGATTTACTTAGTTCTGTTTTATAATGTATGTATAACCTGTTGGAATACATAATACCCTTCTTTGAGAAAATTAGAAAAACCTTTGATAGGGCTATCATTTATTTAACACTACGTTTAGTTATAGGTAGGCCCCAGTGGATGAGCGGGTTTTAAGAAATTGTTTAAAATGCACTGGGAGTTTCTGTCTTTCCTTTGCATCCCCTATCTCTCCCCACCTTGCTTGCTCCTAACACACAGGGGTCCAGCGCAGGGAGAGCAGCATGTTCTCTGCATGCTAAGCTGTAAAATGATGCAATCTGACTCATATTCACAGAGAAATTAGTCTAATGAGGAAGTGAATTACGATGTGCCTAAAGGCAAAAGTGCTCATGCACCCTGGCATGGAGACACGAGACACTGAAGCCTTTCATGAGCCACCTCAACTCGCACCGCTATGAAATGATCATTTCTTGGCCGACCCGCACCCACGGGTCAGAAGACAGCCTGCGCAACACTACCGTGCTTCAGTCAGTCAGAAATAACAATGCAGGAGCTCAGTTTGTTAATCTATAAGAAAGAAGTGCTGCGCTGACGGTTGAGAGGGTTCGCTTTGCAACACTTAATATTTCCGCTAATTAACTTTCAATTTATATTAAGACCATCATTAGACTATTTGTTATAAAAAATATATATTTACTGGTATATTGCAAAAAATAAGAGACGCTGCTACTGGACCTTGGTAGCCCGTAGCCTATAAGATATAATATTCTTATTCTTCATTAGAGGAAAATTAGCTTTCACAGTTTTCCATTGTGTGAATTTTTTTTTAGATTCTTTCTGTACTTCTCCAGTCCGTGTGTCATTGTCGTGTTGCTCTTCCTCTGTTCAGACACTCTTCTCCTTATCTCCTTTGAACCATTCACACTAGTTATATGGTCTAAACATGTCTGAATAGATTGCTTCGGAGGAAAACTAGCCAAATAATGTCTGAAAAAAACATTGCGTGTTGCGAGTTAATTCGTCTCGCATACATTTCATGATTTTGTCTAAAGCTTTTGTAGAGCTTTTAAAAGTCTGTAATTAACGTTTACAGCCTGCTCTGTTTGAATACAAAAGAGAAAGCCTGTGTCACGGAGCTGCTGTTTTCTTCCTGTTTCGAAGGCATGGCAGAGTTTACTTTAATCACCAGAGCGTAATGTCAGCGGACTGATATCAGTGCTTTTCGCTGATACAGATATTACTCAAAGACGTGAATATCGGCCAATGCCAATACTGGGCCGATATATATGGGTGCATCCCTAAAATGGAGTTATTTACTGAAATCTGAATGACTTCATTGTGAGGCTGGTGTTGATAGAACTGCACAATTAGGTTTATGAACATTGTTTAATCACTGTCTCCCTTCGAGGACACTGCTGTAGTGATTTCAGGCGTTACAAAAATAAATTGAGATTAATTTAATATTGTTCTACTATTCAGGGTTTCAGCTTCCCATTGTAGGTGATCTTGGACAAAAGATGTCGTATTCTGTTTGATTTTTAATTTATATGCCAACTGTGGTTGATTTGCATCACTCTGCAACAAATGTATACTTTGATATGCTTATGCTAGTATATCAATGTATAGTATAAGCAATTGTTACAATAAAAATAAATAGCAACAGCTCCATTGTTTCTATTTTGACATAGATGCAGTTCCACCATCCCTTAGTCTGTCTTATGGTGTAGCTTGTTTTTCAAGCTTGGCTTACTTTATTGTGGTTTTGTTCCATAACAGAGGCTCATCTTTGTCACTGTTGGAACTTGTGCAGGAGCTGACCCTGCTTTGAAAATGTAGGTTTATGGTGAGCTGGATATTGGGCAACAGGCTTGTGTTAACTGTTCAAGAACAACCCCCAGGTTCAACGGGTCTGTTGTCAGTTACTGTTATATCTTGTTTTAATTTTATTGATGTCCAAAATCCTAAAAAAAAAAATGGTTAAAGATTTCAAATTCACCATAAAGGACTTGGTTATATTCAAATATGATTCAATTTCACTATTTTTTAAAACTAATTCTCTCCGGTAAGTGCTTGTGTATGATACAGTTCTGTCTAGATTTGATTCTTATCTCAACACATGGGTCACAATTGTGATATGATTTCGATTTGAAAAGAAAATTATATGGTATTTCTGTTCTGTGCTGAATAAAAAAGAACTTTCAATAAATTACCACCTTACTGCTTTAATGCTGCATTCCAGGCAACTGTTATTTCCCATTTGAAAATTGTCAAGTTACTTCAGGGTGTTCTAGCTAAATGAACTTGTATGTAAACAATATCTGTTTAACTAATGCTAAACCGTAGGCTAAACAAATATAAACTTTAAATGGGTCGAACATGTTAAAGGTGCTGTAACTGAATTTGAAAATTGCTAAGCAGAACACGTTCATGTTCCACATTTTTTGCAAGTAATAAATTAATATCTGTTTTACCCCAGTACAAACATATTGTAAAAGCATCTATTTAGGTGAAAATAATATACCTTCTCTGTATCTAAATATAAAGCATGTTATTCTCAGAGATGCAGGAAGTGCGCCGTTTGCATGTTAATGTTTGTAAACTTTACCCAAGACTAAAACTCGCTCTGAGCTTAGAGTTATGAAAAGCGCTTTTAAACTCATTGTGGTGAATATTTTGGATGCTTAGAATGCATTCGGTAACAACCCGTAACAAATGTTGTGGTGGTTAACCGCTCAGATCCACTTTTATGTCAGTTATCTTTATTGTAATATGTCAAAGTCTCATATGTGAAGTGGGAGTCTCCCAGTTAAGTACATTTTTATTTATTTAATGACGCCAAAGGCAAATACATTTTTGTCATTCCTGGGGTTATCAATATAAAATAAACAGGGACTGAAAGAACCCTCCTCTCAGCCAATCAAACTTCAAAGTCTGATCGAAACACCACCATCAAGTGTTTCAGTATTGTTTTGGGAATCGTCCTATTCTAGTGTGTAATGTTGTGCAGCTCTACACACTTGTATGGAGGCTCCACACAGAGCCATGTGGTGGAGAAGCTGTCCCGGCCGCCCCTCCCGCTCTCACAGCAGTGACCTTGGTTTCAAGTAGCTGTGCTTGGTCAGAAAGCCAACACCTCTCCCGGGATGGTCCGACCTTGTTGTCTGACACACTGTAAGTCTCTCACATTCACCTCAACACTTTGCTGCTGCTGTTTTTGTCATGGCAAATCATGTGCTGCACAGCTACTTCTTGACTGTGTGTAAGTTCTGAAAATTGGCTTATGCAGGTTTGGACGTCTCCCCAAACGGGTGTCTTATCATCAGAGCTACTGTCTTTGAGACTAGAGCTCTCCTTTGAATACCAGCAGCTGCCCGTCCCTCTCTGTTCTGGATTGGTCTGGGCTTGTTATCGTTTTCATTAGGGGTGCACAGATATATATCGGCCCAGTATCGATATCGGCCAATATTCAAGTCGCTGAGTAATATCTGTTTCAGTCCAAAAGCACTGATATCAGTTCGCCATGGTTACACTCCGGTAATGAAAGCGTTTACTCTGCCGTCCCTTCAGAAACGGGAAGAAAACACATCCGTGGGCAGAGGCTTTCTGCTGCTGTATTCTGACAGAACAGACTGTAAACTTTAATCCAGTCTTTATTCTGAGGCACAGTTAGTTTTAAATGCTCCAGAAAAGATTTAGACGAAAAATTAAGCACAATGAATTCACTCACGACCCGCAATAAATGCAACCGTTTTTTTGGACATTATTTGACTCCTAAAAGATCAGTTTAGACATGTTTACTCCAAATTACTTTAGTGAGAGTGGTTTTAAGGAGGAGAAGAGACAGAGTGAGAGTCTGAGGTGGAGAGACTGTTGCTGTTGTTGTTACAGGAGGAGGCGACACGGACACTATGTTGACACACGACTGGAGAGATTCAGAGAGATCCTTTAGTCTGAGAAATAATCTAAATAAAACAGGACGTTCACAGAATGGAAAAGTGTCAGGGATAATTTTACTCTAATAAAGAATAATCACAATAGTCTATATCGGGGTGTCGAACTCATTTTGGGCCACGGGCCGAATATAACATGAAAAAAATATATAAGAATAATTAGCTTTATATAGCCTAGTAATAGTTCTATGTGGACACTGTTGTACAAATCTGCTGCAGGTGAAAGAGTGAGTCCATATTCATTCATCAGCAGCAGGAACAGGAACACGGACTTGTGATATGATTTCTGATATGAAATGTTGATATTCATGTAGCGGATCAAATGAGTGCATTGTGTTTGTATTCACAGTCACATTAGTGTTGACACAGAGCTCACAGCAGCGTCACTCTGTCATGTTCATACTTTATTACACTCTGGCCTGTGTTTTTTTTTTTTTTTTTTTTTTTACCTTTGGTTCCTGATCTGTCCTGGTTTGCACTGGTTTGAATGTTCTCCTCACAGAGCTGTCGTCACAGAAGTTTGTTTTCTTGTTAGCTCCACATTAGCATTTGGGCAGCTATAACGTAAAAAAAAAAACGTGTCCTTTCTTTCTTCCACATGTTTCCCAAAGCTTTCAATTGACGTTTCTGAGTGTATATCTTTTTCTTGAAAAGCATACTTGAATTGAATCAAAATTATATTTTGAATAAACTCCTAGGGTCCTAGTTTTATTCCTGCTAACGCTGTAGTTTCATTTTCTGTAATTTGTTGAGTGTTATATTTCACACATCACAATGTCGTAGAGCCCTACTCAGTTTATTGGCAATGACCGCATGATGACCCGGAGTATAAACATGAGCCACATCAGAGGTGCACAAAGTCACCAGTTGTGATTTGAGAGTGGGTAGCCCAGTAGCATGTTTTTGTTTTCTGTAGCAGGACAGACCAGGAAGCAGATGGAGCAGTGTGAACTTAACCCTTCCCACGCCACACCAGCCTCAGGCAGGACGCTGTGTGTTCCAGCACACACAACCACACAAATGTCAACCACCAATGTCTTAGAACAATTACAGAATATGGAGGATACTTTGTACTTGTATATGTTTTGGTTTGTCTTTGAAAGTCTTTCGTTGAAATTCAGCATATGCTCCGTTTCCTGCCTGTGCTCACTGCCCCTCCCCCACTTCCACTCTGCAGTCTGCTGTGTCTCAGCCAAACCAGCACTTTGCTAGTTTGTCCTGGGAATGTCTTGCCTTTTTTGAGACGTACAACCACCACGCCCCGTGAGATGGGCTGCTGGCAGTCGGCCAACTCTTTCAGCCTCTCTTCTCTCTCTCCTTCTCGCTCTCTCTTGTCTCTGCTCAGGCTTCACCTGCCTCATAAGCTTTCTGCAAGAGAAGTGTACAGTCAAACGTCATTGTTTAATTGCTTTTCCTTAGTATTTCCCCCACTCAGATTTGCGTCAATACCAATCCCTTGTCTCTGAACATGGTGACATACATTTGTTATGCTGAATTGAAGAATTGATTTGTTAATGCTTTTGTCAGGTTTAGGGCTGCAACGATTAATCGAGTGATTCGATTCCAAAAAAGCTTTGATTGATATTTTATTGCCTCACTGATTCGTTTAATTTACATTAAAAACACGTGAATCTATGGCGCGCAGAGAGCATGGAACGACTTGTGGCGCTTTAGTTTGACACGGAGCTTGTTCTGCGCAGACCTGCTGCAACTAAAGCACAACAGAGGAGAGAGCGGCGTATTTTAAACTTATGAGTGTGACTGGGAACATTTTTGTAGTGGGAAATTGCATGGTGTCCCGAGCTATAACTCTGAAATGATTTTGCTGCATTAGCGCCTTGTCCCGTTCACTTTAGCCTCTGTGTCTTCACCCCGTCATCACGGACTTTCTGTTTCATACTCGTGGTCCTCTGTGCTGTTTCACACAACAAACTGCTTCCCAGTCACACTCGTAAGTTTAAATATGCCACTCTCTCCTTTGTTTTGCTTTGAAACGGCCAATACATCCAAGGAAACTCGGAGGACCGCGATTATGAAACAAAGTCCAGGATGACGCTGCGAAGACAGAGGCTAAAGTGAACGGCACACAGAGCTAATGCTGCAAAATGCAGAGTTACAGCTCAAAACATCTGGGATCACTAGTCTCACTAACATAAAGTTTAAAAACTATTTTAAGTTATGTGACTGTAATTAATTCATAGCATGTGTTAGGTAAATAATGAATGAATATTCGTCTGTGTGTCTATGTCTCTGTATTAACCCTGCGACGAGCTGGCCACTGTCCAGGGTGGACCCCACCTAAGGCCCAAAGTCACTGGGATAGGCTCCAGTCACACGTGACCCCTAACGGGAACAAGCGGTAGAAGATGAATTAATAATTCATAGCTGCTTTAACTGTTTACTGTCTGGTGACAACTTAATTAGTCCTTTATGTATTTTTTAACTGTTTGGACTGAAGTTAAATGTTGCTGTTTTGGGAACATACTTATGTGAAATTAAGAATAAAATGTGTTACTTTAAGCAGAAACTCCTTGTTTATTACTATGAATTGTAACATTTATTAAAAAAATGATTTAATATGCTTGTCAATGGTTTACCGCATGTACAAAAAATCTACTGATTAGTCAAAGAAAATAATCGATAGATTATTAGATTATTAGATTACTAAAATACTCGATAGCTGCAGCCCTAGTCAGGTGAATTTCACTCATTTAAATGACGTCTAGTAATATTAAGATTACTCTGTTCCAGAGTCCAATGTAAGTTAGGGTCAAGCTTGTGACGGTCTGAAACCTTGTTATCTAGTTTGAGTTGTGAAGAATATTGGGGATTCAAGACAATCCCAGACAGACTTGAGCTATGATGTTGTAGCGAAGTCCTTTTGTCTGACGAAGGAAGCGTCGTGCTAAAACTTTGTTTATGTCCGAATAACTTCACATTTTGCAAATAAGGCGTTTGCGGTAATCTTTTCTATTGGTGTATTTGGGGCTGCTCCCTCCCCTCCTATGCACCCATCACCAAGAAATTGATGTTCTCATTGTTATTGTTGACACTGAAAACTATTAAAATGGTAATGACCCATGTGTGGGCCCATTATTAGGAGAAATGACACATGTTTTGTTGTGAACAGATTCATCATTGAGACTTATGTATTTCATATAGTCTTCTTTTAACAGCTTTGAAAATGGACCATGTTAAAATTTTATCAACCAGTAGGGATGAGCAAATTTGACAAAAATTAAGATTTTTGGATCTTCACAGTAACTTTAATCACAGATTTTTGTAGAAATGTGTCATATGTCTTGGTTGTGGGCCAGGTTTTATGGGGAAAAAAAAGAATAGACTGTGAAACAAAGTACTTAAAAACATTACCTTTATTGAAATTTGACAATATTTTTACAAATTTTGAAGATTATTGTTTTCTTGTTTTCATGTATTTGTTATTTAAATTTTACAGACAGTACCTTTTTAAAACAACTATTTTGATATTGCCCACCTCTACTAACCAGACTTTCTAGAAAAATCACCATTTGTACCATGCGTCTTGTAGAAATTGTTAAACCCTTAACAGTGTCTTTTTTTTCTCTCTCAGTATTGCTAAGAACATTCACCCATTGAGTTTCCCCCCCCCCCATTTTCTCCTTACTTTTCTTTCCTTTGGTCTTTTACAGAAATGCTGGTAATCTTTGACGTAAGCCTAGAGCAGTGGAGGTATTTATTTCTTGCTGGTAACAATAGCTTTAGATGCCTCTCCCCCACAACAACTTCCTCTTAAACCACTCTGGGCCCGACCAATCCCTGCTGCCCCTCGTGCCCCTCCCCCCACCACAACAATACTGGGCTCTGAATGAACGGACATCTGTGTCCCTTCTTTGAGTCTTGAGCGCAGCTGTATTGTTGAGGGATGTAGATAAGCAGAACAAGAGGAGAGTTGAACAGCCACAGTGAAGTCAAATAAAGCCAGGTTTGGTGTGACCTTTGTGCGACTTGTGCGCTGGACGAGTGTCCCGACTGGTGTATGTGGGAGTGGTTTGAGGTGAGGATGGGGGCGGGGCTCCACTGACCCCTGCCTCTTTTCGTGCAGTCTGCCTGAGAGGTTTCTACTTTACCTGATCCTTTTTTAAAATTTTTTATTTTTATTTTTTCAACTAGTCTTTGCCTCAAATAGATATCTAATGCATATGTAAGTGCATTTTTAAAAATTCAAATCTGATTTATTATGTTTGTAATATATTTTTAATCATTCTACTTCATCTTCATCTGTTTTCACTCATTTATGGCTACGGATGTAACAATAACCACAATACTGTGATAACGTATTGCCCAAAGTCTCACAATAATATTTTGGGCTGTCACAATATATGGAATTACAACTCCTTAAATGCACTGTTTTGTTGCAGTAAGACATAAAAAAAACTGAGGGAACAACTTGGACTATGATCTATTGCTCAGTGCAACATGAACTTGTATTTTATGACTATTTTTATTCATTTGAAGTCTTTAGAATATGACCGTAATTATTCACATCATACGCAAAGTTATATTGTGATAATATCCTATTGATAGATTTCATAGCTGTACTAGTCATGCGCATTTCTTTTAATACGCGACAATCATTTATTTCTTATCTTTTTTTTTGTTTCTCTTTGTTTTGACCAAAAAATAAATTTAAATTCATCATGGGGTCATTTGAGTCTGTGTGGCCTGTGGTGCATATCTAAAAGCCTTTACGAACATGCACATCCAGACGGACTTCTTTATTGATCAAGCCTAAGTTAAAAAAACGTATATCAAAATTGGCGGGATTGCATGTTCGTTTTTGTTGTTGTTTTTTTTAGAAGTTTTGGGCCCGTAAGCTTCAATTGACAGGAAAGTACAGCGTGAAATGAGAATGAGACTGGGGAATGACAGACCTGCAGTAAATTGTTCTCTCTACATCTGTCCTGAATATACAGTTGTTGTGGATGGAGTATTTGGTCTTTATGAATACTAAATACATAGCTCTATCCAGCCAATCAGATGTTATTATCTGACCTGCATAGCATTTTTAATTGTATTTATTATTTTACACTCAATATACAGCGTGTTTTAACCGCTAGGGCATTAAATCCGATGGCGTCTGGTAATTTAGTATTGGCACTCAAACTTTGTAGCGGTAATAGGCAAATATAGAGAATCAACATCTCATTTACGTTGAATATTTTATTTCAAGACATGCTAGAAGCTGTGTTGTGCAAGGATTTGCTCTCCGTGACGTAAATAAACACATTGAAGCTCAAGTAGTTTTTACTTTCACTTTAACTCAGCGGATCAAAACAAAACAACACGTGCTAGTCTGCATTAGAGGGACCGCAGTTTGTCATCTCGGCTTTCTTAACAAGTACACTTGAATGCCTCTCCTAGTATATATTCAAAACAACATTCACAATAGTCTTGATATTTTGATAATCTGATCCCCTCTACCTGTATGCTATATTTATATCTATTTATGCCTTCCTGCTGAGGCCATGTGTTTCATATCCACTAGCGTTCACAACCTAATTCCAAATGTTTGATGCCAACATTTTTAGTGTATTTATTGTAGCACTTAACAACACAATTCTATACTCCATCAGGATGTCTTCTAGGTGTCACTTTAGCTTCTGGGTCAAATGTAGTAATAATCGATACGTAAAAGCAGGGAGATGTTGCATTATAGACTACTTATAAAGTGTCACAATTAGGGATGTCAAGACTAACCGTTTTTTCAATCATTGCGATTATTTATGGCCACGATAGGTTCTTCGTGGGGTTTTTGGAATCTGTGGTTAACCGCAGAAATGTGTCCATGCGCAACGCACAGCCCAGTGTGTCAATGAGACTGGATAAACGCGCTGAACGACCGGTCCGTTACACACACTGTGTAAGTCACACGCGGCGTACGCACACGTGTGTGTGTGTGTGTGTGTGTGTGTGTGTGTCTGATCTGTTTGTAATGATAGTCTGTCGTACACGTGACTGCCGTTCATTCAATTAGATAGCTAAGAAATAGTGTAGTACAAATAAACTATTTGAAATCAGATCCAGTAGGTAGGCTCAGAGCAGCAGCAGCTCTAGGCCAGCTCAACTTTAAAAGCATCTCTTCCCCCTATTTGGCCGACTATTTGCAATAGGCCCACTTTCCCACACAACTATGTCAAACACTGATACAATCTTTGGAGCAGATGTATCCGAAATTGCTGTCCTGCAGCAAGGCAGACGTCCTTCAAGCTCTTAGACTCTCAAAGTGTAACCTGCCGACACTAGAATCAGTAAACCTGTTCGGCAATTAGGTACAGCATGTGTCATCTCAGTTGTAAGTACTCTGACACATATCATCTTACTTGTGGAAAGGAAACCATGTTTGTCTTCCAGAGAAACTCCACAGCTAGAAAAGGAAGACCATTTTTTTATTTGTTTTTCTGTTAAAATCTTTATAAATGTCTAATTAATTGTCAACCGACAAATAAAGGCCAGATTAAATCTCAACAACATTTACAGTGGCTCTGAATTATCTTGTGCTTTATGTCACATAATTTCAAAAAAGTAACATCTAAACGTTGTTACGCAAGTTGTTGTTACCTTGTGTAACTCTTGTGATGTTTCTTCACTGAGGTAGTCATTTTGCAGCTGCAGCTCCATGGGTTGTTCACTTTAGCCTCCGTGCCTTTTCTCCTCGTCACGGACTTTCTGTTTCGATCCTCAACAAAAGCTCCATAGACAAACTCGCGAGTTTAAAATACGCTGTTCTCTCTTCTGTAGTGCTGTCGTTGATGGCAGGCGTCGTGCAGAAACGAGCTCTATGTGATACAAACGCCAGAAGTAGTTCCATGCATCCCTGCACAAAAGATTCACACGGTTTTATTATTACGCTTGTAAATGAATCATTGAGGCAATAAAATAATAATCAAAGATTTTTGTAATCAAATTACTCAATTTACTCCTTTTTTTTCATCCTTTCAGCCCCAGTGAGCCATGTATTGTGTATAAAATTGTGAGGGACCCTGTGCCTCCCAGCCCTAGCAATGACACAAAATGGTCCTTTCACCGCAGACTAGCTCCATTGTTTTGATTCACTTCTCAGGTCATTGTACGATCACATTAGTCCTGTGCTCAGGTCTCTCCTGCACTGGCTTCAGGCTCAGAGAATAGACTTCAAAGCAGCTTTGCTTGTGTACAAGTCTCTCCATGGCCTAGCACCAAAGTACATCTCGGTCATGTTAGTGCCATATGAACCATCTCGGACTCTGAGGACCTCAGGGACCGGCCTCCTGCTGGTGCCCAGAGTCAGGACTAAACATGGGGAATCTGCGTTTCAGTTCTATGCCGCTAAAATGTGGAACAATCTTCCTGAGGATGTGAGACAGGCTTCTACTCTGACAATGTTAAAATCTTGGCTTAAAACAATTTTTGTTTAGCTATGCATATGACGTAAAAGATTTTATTTGCACTCTTCTCTTTTTTGTCTTAAAAACTGTTTAGTGATTCAAATGCATTTTTTCCTGTTGTCTGAAGCGCTTTGAATTGCCTTGTGTGTGAAATTGTCTTGCTCTACAAATAAACTTTCTTTTTCTACGTTAAAAGAACTACCAGAGCTTCGATGTGTTAATTTCTGCTGCAGAGAGCAAATCAGTTCCTAGCACATCTGAAAATGGAATGCTCACTTGTTTGCCAAAAGTGTGTTTGTATATGATAGCGAGTTACAATAAAATGTATTGCTACAAAGTTTTATTGCTAATGCTAAATGTCCCTGTTTTCACCTCTTCAGTTCTTTGACCTCTATATAGACTGGGACTCTGTCTGGAGACATGGGACAGCAATCGGCTCAAGAGTGGAGTAGTCAGTTACCTGTGTATGTAAACAGTGACTCATGCATGGCTAATTTGCCCTACAGAATACACATTCTAGTGTTACTGCATCTGTGGCCTTGCCACATGCCTTGTCGTGTCAGTCTGTATGTAATTACCTTTTTTGTAATCTGTGTCACTATCTTATGCTGTAAATGGTTGGACTCTCTAAATCACGTACTATAAACACCATCGCTGCGCAACATGATTATAGTATTTAAAGGTCAGTGGTACTGTGAAGGTTTTCTGTTTAGAGTAAAAGTCTCTTCTATGAAAGGCATTGTGCGCCGCTGCCCAAACACTGCACTGAGCTTTACAAATCTTGAATGAGGGGGAATTATGCTTTTAGCTTCCGTCTAGTCCAGTTGGGCCATATTAATGGTGTTTGTGCTCGTTGTTACCTTTTCCATGTCCAGAAGGAGAAAAGAACCAGAGTGAGTCACATCAAGCCGCCCTCACATCCACACTGTATGAGAACAAAACTGTGTGTGAGGGAGAGAGAGAGAGAGAGAGAGAGTGTGTGTGCTGTAAGTGACTTGTTTGTGGGCCAGTGATGTGTTTAGATAAGAAATCTGAGGTGTGGAGACTGTCTATTTTCTGTCCTGCTCCTCTGTCTGCTGCCCCCAGGCTAAAGCTGAAAACACTGACCACTGTTTTACTTGTGTTATTTTATTTTTGTAATAATAAGTGTGCTAAACCCAATGAATTATGTGTAAGATTTTGATTTCACCTTTCATAGATTTACCCAATCTGTGTCCCCAGATGTGAGCTTAAGGCTCTGGCAACACGGACTCAGTTTTAGTACCCTTTTTTAAACTAGTTAGACAAACCGGCTACACAAGGTTCCTTTAAATCTTGTATATGAATTCATTTTGTCAAATTACTTTACAACAAAAAAATTAGGAGAAAATGTGTCTTGGTAAAAACTAATAAATAGTAATTATCTGACACATTTGATGTTTAATTTCTTGTTTTCTTTATTTTAGTGCACTTAATCAAATATGACAAAAACCCATAATCCCATAATCATTGTGTGGGTTCTATATGTACATGTTAGTGTGTGTATTGTTTCTGTGAATGAAAAAAAGTTACCTGTGGGTTGGAGCTTTTGTTTTCAAAATATATGCTCGCTTTGTTCCTTACTTCCCTTTGTGATGCATTGTACTTTATTTGCGCAAATAATCGAATTCGGGCTAGTCATAATACTTATTTTTAGCTCTTATGTCTTGCTATAAAATATACACACAAATGATTATAAATACATTGCTGTTTGTGAAAACTGTATTTTTTTACCGGAACGAGTACTAGATTTAACATTTCTAAAGGATTTTTTAAAGTCTGTGTAATCCTTCATTCGTCCAGGAGCGTCCTAGATTTTTTAAAGCTGATTTGTTGAATGGAACGGAGATATTAATATAAAGTAGGCCTGCAACTAACTTATTTTTGTAGGCGACTTGTCCATTGATTATTTCGCCCGTATTGCACTTTACACATTTTAGCAGTAACCAGATAAATGTAAAATTATTCTGAGTGAAGTCTTCTAGATAGAGAATATTTTCGAATATGAAGGTATACGGTACAAACTACAAAGATTTGTTTTGCCTTTTAGCATGAGTGCACACTCCTGATAAGTTTATTTAGTCAACTAGTCACAATAATTCAGGTTAATCATGATGTAATTTGATGTTAGTTAGTTCGATATTAGTTAGTTCGCCATTTGTGTTCAGTAAGTTATCATTATCAATATTCATCCATTCCTTTAAAATTATACTGGTAACTGCCACAAGCTCGCTTACTACTTTTCTCTTTTTTGATCTCTGGATGTCGGTCACCTTGCATGGCATGGTTTGTTTAAAATTGTAAGCCACCACCACACTGCTAGTTAAGTTTTTGAAACATGACATGACGGTGCTAGTTTAGCTTGCTAGCATTGTTTATGCGCCCAGAAGGGGTAATAGGCACATTTAGTCCTGTTTGTAGTGATGGCGCACAGCCGTGTGTTTCATATCAGACATTGCTTGATTTCTCATAAAACTGGTGAGTGATGTGATTTTCTCCATAATTGGAAAACTTTTGTTGCAGGCGGTCAAAATCATCCAGTGTATCCAACCTAAATACTTAGGATACTTTTGATTGTGTGGTCTTTGTTGTATTTGATGGTCTTTTAATTGATAATACGTTTATGAATTTTTGAGTTGCCTGGTTGATTTGGATTGGAGCAAATGTACAGCTGTACTGGTATCTGTCAGAGCTAGCTCAATGCAAAGAGCACTGGAAAGCAAAATCTTTGTATTTTGCCCCAAAGACGTAATCCTTCTGGAAGACATTTTTTTTTAAACTTTGTAGGATGTGCTATATATTGGTTCCAGACTCGGTATTGGCCGAAATCAACAGATTTTTACCAACATCAGGGGAGAACAAATTAGCAGGTTATTGGCCCCAGTCGGTGTGCCCGTGTGTTATGCCGGGCTCAGACAGGACAGGAACGGTTGCCGTGTCCCACTCACACCAGGAGCAGAGCAGTGCGGTGCTGCTGCTGTCACAGGGTCTGACTGCCGACCTCGCGAGCCTGCAAGTTTACCTGATAACTAATCTTGTATATAGCAGTTACTGGTAAACAGCACTATTTACTCACGGCTTGGGATTTGTTCACTTCAGTCATTTTTCTACTTGTGTCTTCAAACAAGGGGTGCGGATGTTTTATTTTTGATTTATCTTTCGTTGTTTATGGTCTTGAATAACAGAGTTGAGGTGGTGCAACACACTTTGTGACCCTGTATCACCTGTTATGACGTAATGTACTGTACGTGTGCGGCAGTAGTAAAGGTAGTAGAGTGAATAGATGGGCTTGATTTTGGGGGAAAAAAAAAACACCGGATATATTTATTTGTTAGAAACACTTTCTTGTGCTGTACTTTGTGTCTTCGTTTGTTGTTTGGGATGGTTCAGTCTGGGGTTTAGGACGGTTCCCAAAACACTTAGGGCTCCAGACTGAGTTAACCTTTATCAAACATGTTATTAAAGAAGAGACTGGTTATGTAATCTATCCAGCAGTCAGCTCCTTAGGTATAGGCACTACAATGTGAGTTTGTCTGCCTTTCCCTTCACTGTTTTTGCCGACGCAGCAGGTCACAGGGTTCACATTATCATGCTGGTATTTGACTGTTGCAACAAGTCCCTCTTGTTTTGGACAGTTCAGCTCAAGCTCCTATTCATTAACAGTGCCAGTTTCAGCCTGTAGGAACAAATAGTATGCAAGTCCTGTTTACAGATGGCAAGCTCATTAGGCTTTAATATCACGACTATACACAGTAATTTACATGAAATTATTTCGCTTTAAGACAATGAAAAAATTGTTTAGTTTTGGCTTACTCACTACAAATGCTGTGCTACTGCTCAAGAGGGCAAGAAGGCAGATATTTTGGGCAGAGGTGGACTGGTTTTTGATAAATGCAGTCCTGTCTGACAACTATTTGCAGCGGGGCGTCCATCTGGTGTACTGTAGCACCGGCTCTCCTCCACAGCAGCAAGTTGTGACAGGCTGCTCTGGGAAAACCGTTTTGGCTCGATGCAACAGTTTTTCCCAATAATTTGCATACCTCTGTTGGGGTTTGGTCAATGATAATTCACAAGTAAACAACATAATGTTACAGCGCATTGCATTGACTTAAAAGTGTATCTTTTCCTGCTTGTTTCCATGGCAATTGAAACATTTTAAGGGTTCATCATGTGTTCTTCAGTTGTATTGAAGTCAGTGAAGCTTTAATTTATCATTCATTATTTGCCAGGTCTTGATGCACACATGAGCAAACACCACTTCTGTAGCACCATTGACTCAAAAGCTTGCTGCTATAATAAGCGTCATGTTTAGTGACTTGTTGCTATGCTGGAAATGATGCAGTTGTACCTGTCAGGCATGTGACTGGACGGATGTGTTGCTTTTCGACTGGCTCCGGTGCCCAGACCCTTTTGCTTTAGACCTGCTTGGCACGGTTATGGTTAATGGTAGTCTGCGTTAACATATTTCCATCCTGGCTCTGGGCTGACATCACCCAAGCACAACAAATGTTTTCTTTATGAATATACTTGAAATTGCACCTGAATTTGACTATTTAATTCAATTAAATTAAAGTTTATTTATATAGCGCATTTAAAACAACCCCAGTCTACCAAAGTGCTTCACACTTTTAATCATAAAATAAGTTCATTAAGGTTGTGGTGCTGTGAGACCACAATGCTACAGCTTGTAAATATTTCATATACATCTGGTTTATCATCAGCTTGTTTTGTGTTTATTTAATTTCTCTGTGCCACATTTTAACACATGCAATGAGTGTGGCTGTGGCATCAGAAATATAGACCTGTTTTCCAATCTTGAAGTGTGCTTGGGGCTGGGTATTATAACCCAAAAATATATCCCGATTCGTTTTGCCTCATATTGATTGATTTTTTTTTCATTTTTATTACATTTTATTTTGCCTTAATAAAAAATAAAAAAATAAAATATTTTTCCAAAATGTAAACAAGACAGACTTGTGAATCAATTTGTGTGAATGGCATTAATTGAAGCTGTTTGTCTTTGGCCTTAATATTTTGTATTGTTGGAAATAACTTTATTTTGTGCAAAAGAGGGATGTAACAATTCATGGGTTTCAGTCACGTGACTTATTTCTTGTCACTGCCATATTGAAGACGTCACCGCATGCTGTTGCCTATCTTTGCTGTTAGATAAAATTGAAAATGAAAAGGGTTGACACTTCAAAAAGAAAAATATAGAAGTTATGGGTTTTGATCCTTATTTACAGCAGCGAGTCGCAGCGACAACTTGCCTAGTCAGGGAAAGAAGCTGCTAAATAGCTTGTGGCTAAAAGCCTTATGTACATAACATCGGTTACCTCTTTGGTGGCATTGTTTAATTGTACTCTTCCTGTCAAATAAATGGATAAAAATCAAGCCTTTGGGGACATTTACATCTAAGCTTCCTTGTCCACAAGCCCTCAGAGCTTTCAAGAGCAAGGACTTTGTGTGCGGGTGAGTGACAGTATGATCCTAAAATATATCACCCCGACAGTTGGAAATTGGGCTCGTTATAACTGTCTGCAAGTAGGCTAACGTTCATTAGCATGTAGCAAAACAATAATATGTAAACTAGCATTAGCCAGCTGCTAACTACCTGAAACAAACAGCTCAGCCTCAGTTTGGGGTGATTTCTGTAAGTCCACTGGTCCCTCCTGACCACAGTAATACATGTCTGACTACCGTATTTTCCGCACTATAAGGCGCACTTAAAAACCTTTTATTTTTCAAAAAAAATGACAGTGCGCATTATAACCCAGAGCACCTTATATATGGATTAATTCTGGTTGTGCTTACTGAACTCGAACCGATTTTTATGTGGTACACAGCACTCAAAAATCCGTCAAAATGTTTTATCACGACTTTGGTAAACTACAAAGCCGCACCGCTTGCAGCATTACGGCTACCGTAGCCAGGAGCGTCGCAGAGTAATACTGTGCTTCACCATAATATTACAGTGTGTGTATAAGGAATTTGAAGGATTTGTGGACGAGGAATAAACTGAAAAAGTTAGTGTATTGTGTTTTATTTTATGTGTTATAGTGTTAACTGTACCATTTTGAGTTATTGTGAATACGCCAACGTTTGATTTAGCGGTATCTGACTGTGGGGTTTTTTTTACGTGTTGTACTTGAGCCATTTTGAGTTACTGTGAATACGCTAACGTTTGATTTAGCGTATCAGACTATGTTTTTTTACGTGTTATACCTGAGCCATTTTGAGTTACTGTGAATATGCTAACGTTTGATTTAGCGTATCAGACTGTTTCAGAACGTGTTTCCATTGAACAAGGTTGGGACTGTTTTGTTTAGCTTAATGCGCCTTATAGTCCGGTGCGCCTTATATATGAAAAAAGTTCAAAAATAGACCATTCATTGACAGTGCGCCTTATAATCCAGTGCGCCTTTATAGTACAGAAAATACGGTACAAACGGGGTCTTTGGGGATGTTTCAGAAAAGGAATCCTTTGTTTTGAGACTTTTTGTTGGTACAGTCCACAGTGAGCATGCAGCGTATGTCCTCAAGATGACAGCAGCAACGAGTGTGTGACGCCACTTTGGAACCATGACTAAAGACAAAGACATTGTTTTGTTTTTTTAAATGCTCCTCAACATTACGAATTATGGGCAGCCCAACTGAAAAACAATATTTATGTTTGGGGTTTTTGTTTGTTTTTTTGCTCATATTAACGTTAAGTTTCTCCATTGTTACTGCAATAGGAAGGTTCAGTTCAGCTGTGTCTGATCCCAAACTCTGTATCAGTGATGAAAGTGAGCATAGTCTGCAGTTTTGCTGTTGTTTATCTGGTTTTCTAAAACCCTTTACTGGATTTTCTTTGTTTAGATGACAGGTGTAAACTGAATATTTAGCAGAGTTGTAGACTTGTTTGTTATCAGACGGTGGCAGCTCTTTCACATATTAGTTGTGTTTTGAACTCCTACAAGAAGAAATGTCGTTATTCACCCTTGACTTGTCTTCTCAAGCTTAAAACATAGAAATTGCATACATATTGTGACCCACGAGGCAAGATACAAATTGAAACGTAACAAAACTGTTTAGAGGTTATGCAGATGACGTCATAGCATTCTGAATTTTAGCAATGTTTTAAGCTTATGAAGAACAAAATCAAAATGTTTTTTTGCTTATTAGCAATGAATGAATTAATGTATTCATTTATTTATATCATCAAGAATAATGCACAAAAAATATTAGCCTTTATAAAAAGGAAAATGTGTCATGTGCCAGGTTTCAGCAAAAATGTGTCCCTGGACAGGATGATGTCACAATTACAAAGATGTTACTAATTTTTTGTAAATGTGTACTGATGGGCCGTTTGTTCTATAAAACAACCAGTCTCCCAGTTTCATCACATTTAAAATGGTCATAAACACACTCGGCACACATGCTTAGCCTCATACATTCACTCACATTTATCAGTACGTACAGGTTTGTTACAGTAAACTGCTTGGTCAGGCGTGTAAACATGTAGTCATTTGTGCATGTTATATTATTTGGAAGAGTGTTCCAAAGGCTCGCTGCTTGATAAGAGAATGGTAATTGACCAATTGTGGTTTGGTGACTTGGAACATGACACTCTCTAACTGCTGACTGTGTGCTTTGAGACTAGTATAACATATAGTGAAATTGCACCATGATTACCATAAAATAAACGATAATAGTTTAAAATAATTGTTTTGTCTCTCATTTCTTAGATTATAAAATAATAACTACCAAGAAGTCAAAGTTAAGCCTCTATAAATCTGTTTTCGTACTATATCTGCAAAAGGATGACAAGCTCAACCCTTGCCTTGATATGGAGTAGTGACACATGAGTGATATGACAATCAGTACTGTTGCATCCCTTGTGGAATCATTGACAGAAATCTGATTTAAAATTTTAAAGAAAAAAAATATTGTTGTGATAAATGTGGTAATTGATGTTGGTAGTGAAATGTTTAACAATAAGTAATAAATGTTTTATGTAATTTAAATATTAATCTCAAGCCGTATGTACATCAACATTAACATACATGTAACTATAATACTTTATTTCTTTACTGTAGTCTTAGATTTGTGTGAGGTGTGGTCCCGCTCGTAGTCAAAACAGGATGTGGAAACGAGGCCTTTCAGGAGATGGTGCTCCTGTTGCTGGGGAATATCAGGTACCCAGCCAGCGGTTTGGTGCACACTTAACTGTTGCAGCGAGAGGCGGAGGGTGTATGTGTGGGGGAGGATGGCATTTGGGAGCCGTAGCCTAATGGAGTTGGAGCCGTACGTGATCGGGAATGAGATGAGGCAGATCTGCTGCTCACCTGTCCTGTATGGAGCTCTGAGAGAGGGAGGGGGTAATCTGATGAATCCAGCCAGCAGCATGTGTGCCCACCTGTTAGTGCGGCCCCTCAGTCCCACTTCAATCACTTCTCCCACGCTACGGCAGTGTGGCTGCACAAATGTAACCCACCCAACAATAGTAAAGGAGATGATGGATGCTGCGCTGTACGCACTTTGATCGGGAGAAGTGAGCCACTAAGGATGTGTTACACTGCAAAATGTGGGAAAAGCAACTTCCTTAGTGTTTGTGTATGTTACAAGTTTTTTAAAACACTGGTATGGCTTCATTTCGGTTCTGGTTTGTAGCTTTGGACATACTTTAACATTGGGTAAAACAATGATCAATTTGACTTTTTAAGTTGGAGCTGCTGATGGAGCATAAACAACGACAGGTGAAGAACTTTTGTTTTTAACTGTTTGCGATCTCTTTCACGCAAAAAAAAAAACCTCAGCATCTTTGTGAGTCAGAGAAGCAAGTGTTTGCAACTAAACGAAGACTCCGAACAGCACAGGCTGATATCGAAAAAAGCAAACATACATTTGAAGAAGAAAGGAGGGAAAGGTGAGAGACGTTTTCACACACAGCAGTATCTCTTACCGTTCCGGATAACTGACGCATTTTTCATTTTCGGCTCTGACAGAAAATGGTTCTTTGGTTTCCGTTTCGGACCAATTCTCAGCCATTGTGCATTTGATAAAAGAACAGCAAAGTTATGTCGGATGGCTCCACTGTAGCTTGTAATCCACTGTGCAGCTGTATCTTGTGTGAAGACTGCGACTGTTAAAACGACAAAACGGCACGGCGGTTGCCATGGGAATAGAAGTGATCACATACAAGACGGTACCGGTAGTTTTACGGCTTTATTCACATATAGGCCGACCCAACACTAATACCGGGTATTTTACTAGGTCTTGACCCAGGATATTGCCAAATATAAAATTCAGGAAATTCATTTACGGCAAAATGCCAGTTATATTCCCGTGTCAGGATGAATGGGGCAACATGCTGTTGCAGTTATTGCTTTCTGGATGAACTATTCCATTTTTCAGCTGTAGTTACATACTTCAGTAGAGCAGCCACCTTTGAGCAGACTCCCAACCATCACTACCACATACATTAACTTAAAATCACATTTGCAAGCAGGGGGTAAGTGTCTTGCCCATGGACACCAGGGCAGTTTGCCGTCCCAATGCTAGTCTACAAAAGATTACTTCAATTACATCAGTAATTAATGAATGGTAAAACTCAGGGGTGTGTGTTTGCCTTCCCGTGTTACCTTGGGTTCCTCCCATATGTTAGGTAAAAATAGCAACTGTAAATTGCCCCTAGTGAATGGATGTGAGAGTGAATGATTGTCTCTGTGTCAAAGCTGCGACGAGCTGGCCTCTGACCAGGTAGTACCCCATGTCAGGCCCAATGTCACTGGGATAAGCTCCAGTCACCCATAACGGGAACAAGCAGTAGAAAATGGAAAAAAAATGAATAAAACTCATGAACCCGTCTATGGTTTCAAGCAAGTTTGTTTTAGCTATGAACATTTAAATGTCCCATATTTCCGGTTTCATAGTCTACCCTAAGGACATTTATAATAATATGTTGCATTGTGCAACATGCATAACATAATAGTTATGAAATGACACCCATTCCTTGAAACTAAAGGTCTGTGAGTCCACCTCTCCCTGCCATGGTTAAATACAAGCAGTTGTGATATCGGCCAGCATTGTTGGGGGAAAAAATAACTGGTGTTCAAAGGAAAGTCAGGTAGTGTTCCATTCAGCTTGCCAGGGGCATGTTTGTTGAATAGATTTTTTTTTTTGGGGGGGGGGGGGGGGGGTTTGTTTGTTTTTTATGAATGACACAAAACTCTTGATGGAGACATAAGTGCATCTCTGATATGAACCTTGCTTGGGCAAAGACAGGAACACTTCCTGGAGTTGGAGTAGCACTGTTCCACTGTTGCACTGAAGGGTGCACTTGTTAGCTCTCCGAGAACCCCTCCCCCCATTCCAAATGATTTAAATCTACTAGATGCACAGACAAAAGAAAAAACTGCTTTGGGTTTGTTTTGCGGTACAATTAACACCAATAGAAGGTTGAAAGTTCACAAAAGTAAATTTTGCGTAATATGGGACCTTTAAACAAGTTCTACTGTGTTGTAAATGCCATGACTTCTTTCTCATGCCGTCACCTCTTTCTATCATATGAAAGTTATAAAAAAGAGCATGTCCAACAGATTTTTTGTTTTACATAAGAAATAAGCATGTGTCCCCTGTACTGCAGCTTCAGTTCCATCTGTAATCACACATCATTGTACTCATGGGAGTAGCTCCTCGTGCTGCCTTTAGGAACAGCATTGGACAGACTTCATTCTACTGCAGGCTCTGGAATGATGTCCCCTTGTTTGCGGACCACCACTTCTAATGCCTGTTTTAAAAAGACATACAGACTTTTCTTGGCTGAAGGCTACACTTTTGTCACTGATTGCGGGCTGTTTGAGTGTCTGGGTATTGTAGTGTCTGTGGTTGCCTCTTCTTGATGTTGTTGTTGTTTCTCTGTCCTTGCTGCAAGAACTTGCTGCATGTATCTGAGTCAGACCTTATCGCATTTTAATATTTCCTGTATAAATAAATAATGAAAATTGAAAATGACTTTCTAAGAACACACAGTTGAGTTGTATTGTGTTAAATAAAGCTTAGTCTAGATAAGGAGTGTCCACAGTTTAGGCTTTTTTCACATTTACATTCACACCATAAAAATTGGATAGGTTGCGTTGTCCAATTTAAATTGACGCTCCAAAGTACACACGTGTCGATTTGAGGTGCTGTGGATCAATTCTCCCAAAACCACTAGACACAAATAGTCCCGACATCTTCTTGTCCGTGTTGCAGCTGCGTGTAAACAGTGCAGTCTGGGTAAAGACAAGAGCGGACTAGGAGAGGCATTCAACTGCACAATGCCTTCAGCCCCACTCACACCTGTCCAGTTTTTTTTACCTGCATGCAAGACTGGTCTGACAGGTTTTCGGCAAAAGACGAATTGAGTTCAGTTGTTTAGCGCTGTCCAACTTTGTGCATGTAAACGTAGTGTGTGTGTGTGTGTGAGCTTCATTTTGAAACCCATACAAAGCGGAGTGCCACAGACAAAATTACACTGAAGTTTATCATTCAACATTCTGCGTTTGAAGTACAGGTGTTTTGATCAGCCACCAAACCTTTAATTAGGCTTGGAACCAAAAATGTAGGTCTGTATAGCATTGGTTCTCAAACTTAGGGTCTCAATTTCTTCAAATTTTGATTGGTCACATGAAGTTATCAAGGCTAATGTTGCTATGCATCTACAGCTCCTTTTCATGAACCTTTGTTAAATAAGGCATGTGCGCTGTGTGTTTTTGTGGCTGTTGGTCTTCCATTCTCATACAGCGTGCCTGCGACTCTGCGCAGATACAATGGAATTGTTGCCTCACCAAATGCAAAAGTAAAATACTTGTCTGTCATTAACAGCACTAGTGGCGTAAATATACAGATAAAAGACCTATTTTTTATGTTATATTGATTAGCCTATACAAGCCTATAGTCCAAAAAGAGCAGGGGCGGGGCAGTTTGGGTCGTGAGAGGGGACCAGTTTGAAAAAGTGGGTCGCAAACCACTGCTGTATAGAGCTGCAACGATTACTCGAATAAATCGAATAATTCGATTACAAAAAAGCTTCGATTGTTATTATATTGCTTCGATGATTCGTTTAATTGACATATTTAAATCAAAAACACGTGAATCTGTGGCGCGCGGAGCGCACGGAACGACTTGTGGGGCTTTTGATGGCGCGTTTTAAACTCACCAGTGCGACTGGGAAGAGTTTTGATGAGTGAAAGAGCGATGGATCTATTATAATAATCCCGAGCTGCAACCCTAAACACCGCATCTAGCTCCACCCACCCCAGCCCCCGCGCCGTCGACACGCCACCGCGGACCCCTGCGCTCCCCCACTCAACAACTCTGCTTCCCAGTCACAGTGGTACTTTTAAACAGCCAATGCACATGGAAACGGCACGGAGGACCACGGTTATGTTAGAATAATCTGTTGTGAAACAGAAAGTCCGAGACGCGGAGGCCAAAGTGACCGGCACACGAGCCAAAACGGCCAAAACGCAAAATGCGCAAAATGCTCAAAACGCCAGGACCACTGGTCCCACCCAACATAACGTTTAACAAATGTCTTATTTTAAGTGATGTGACAGAGCTACTGTAACTGTTTACAATCTATGACAAGTTAATAAAGTCCTTTATAATATTCTTTCTATACAAACAGAACAGTTTGGACTGAATTGAAATGTTGCTGTTTTTGGGACAAATTTATATGAAATTAAGAATAAAATGTGTTATTTTAAGCAGAAATTCCTTATTTTGTATTTGTTTATTACTATGAGCTATAACGTTTATCTAAAAAATGATTTAATATGTGTTTAAATGGTTTACTGAATGTACCAAAAAAATTTACCGATTACTCGAAGAAAAGAATTGATAGACTACTTGATTACTAAAATAATCGATAGCTGCAGCCCTACTGCTGTATAACATCAAAATGTTTATAGGTCTATGAGAGCTGAATTTTTCCAATTTTACAGTACAAAGTATTACTTTAGGGCCAATTTAACAAGAAACCTGTGGGCCAACAAAATTGGTATCTGAGGGCCGTATTTGGCACCCCTCGACCCCCCTAGACCTTGACAGCTGTCAAATCAGTGTGTTTACCATATGTACAAGGCAGTCATAACTGTTGTTCTTTGTGGATTTATACTATTTATACTAATATTAAGTGCTGTCATTATAAGCATGTCCTAAATCTTATCCTGAATGTGCAGCATATGAAAATGCCACAATCCAACCTGAAAGCTCCTCTGTTGTTCCTAAGGAATAGTGCTGGAATGATCTGGAAGCTGCAGTTAACCTCAGATTAAAAGCTTAGCGGCTAATCACAGCAGCTGATCAGAACGGATGGTGACCCTGCTCAGTCTACATGCTTGTAGGCTTGGAAACTATATATTATAGGTATGACAGATAATTTTATTCCTATTATGGGACTCCGGTTGGTCATAGCAAATGTTTTGCTCTGTTCTTATGTTATTTCTTGGCTTGTTCATGGTGTATATAAATACATTTTTGGTAAACTAAACCATACCCTGTTCAT
Organism: Chaenogobius annularis; assembly: GCA_015082035.1. Lineage (NCBI taxonomy): Eukaryota > Metazoa > Chordata > Actinopteri > Gobiiformes > Gobiidae > Chaenogobius > Chaenogobius annularis. Next base: position 367,852 of record BJKM01000139.1, read on the forward strand.
CAATAAGTTGACTAAAAGAGTGCTAGCAGAAGCCCTCAAAACTATTATGACCCACTGTGCACTGATTAGATCGCATGAGTTCACACAATTACAAACATTTAGAAAACTACTTGTAAACAGTGTATTTATCCATTGTAGACAAATTAAAACACACACAGTTCACACTCAATCATTGTTGACTTGTTGGTCACATGAACATTGGACATTTGACACAAATCAATCTGCTTTAAAAGCATGTTAGCGACGAGACTTTTCTCGTTTGTTGAGCCTCGTTAACCGAATCCTGATTTTATAAATAATTTGAGAAAAATCACAATTGGATATGGCAGACAATTCCATTTTACATTGGTAGTATAGAGCAGGGGTGCCCATTACGTCAATCGCGATCTACCAGTCGATCTCGGACGCAGTGGCAGTCGACCTCTGAGGCAGTTGATACCAAAGCAACGTTTTTTGGCGGGTGCTAAGTGACGGTATTTACACACGCTGAGTGAGTGTATCACATAGTGCGCACATGGAGGTCATCAAAAGCGCGAGTCAACCATGAGTTACAATCAGCACGAAGAGACTACAGTTGTGATTTTGTCTGCTTTCTCAGTGAGCTTCGGAAGGAGCACACCGCGGCCGCTCCGTGCGAGCTGACAATACGTTGCGCTAAGCAGCCGGGGAAACGTAGAATGCTCACATGAGGGAGTAGAGTGAGGAGAGGGGAGTCAGGCCGAGGAGCAGGAGGAGGAGTCAGGCCGAGGAGCAGCAGGAGGAGGAGTCAGGCCAAGGAGCAGGAGGAGACTGGTAGGGTGTGCTGTTTATGTCCTTCACAGAGCAGTTTGTTATTGACGCGACCCAAAGGAAAGCTGACTTTCTCGATGTCTCAAGCCCCGCCTCCCAGCGTTACCATGGAGCTTGTCTTATTATAATAACTAATATTAGAGCTTCAAGTGAGGTGATTATAAGCTCAAGCTTCTAATATTTAGTCTAGTTATTATTTTATTTTCAAAATAGTCATCTGGGTCTAGTTAAGTTAATTAACAGATTTTCTCTCCCCAGCTTTATATTGCACGTCTATACATGTTTCTATAGCTGTTTATTAAAAAAAGTAATATAACTCTACAGGTAGATCTTCAGGCTTTGCCGAAAAAGTGTGGGCACCCCTGGTATAGAGTATAAACAATGTTCATATAATAGACCATACCAACCCAACACTTTTACCATGGTGCCATATTCTGTAAATGTTTTTATTATTAGTGTATTTATATAGCGCTTTTCCACCTTCAGGGCACTCAAAGTGCTTTAAAGGCAATGTGGGTGAAGTGTCTTGCCTGAAGACACAATGACATTTCCTCTAGCGCCCCACTGTGGCACCTGGTGTTCCAGCTGTCTCCCATCCAAGTACTAACCAGGCCCTGTCCTGTTTAGGGTCCCAAGCTGACGAGATCGGGCATTGGCAAGCAAGAATGGCAGGTTTTGGTTTCATGTCGAGGTGGTCAATCTATAAAAATCATGAATATGAATGTTGTTTTGAAGATATGTAAAACTATATTGTTTATAGTAAAGCATGCTATAATAAGATGATTATAAGTCACATTTTAAAAAGTTATGTTGTAAACTTTTGAATAAAGATTAAACAAGATAAGATTTCTGAACTTTTGTGATTAATCTTTGCAGACCTTTCACATTTAAACCTCAACTATTACATTTAAAGACATACATTCATTTTTGTCAATATCACCCGAAGAAGATAATGAGGGGAGCCTTGGTGGCGATTATGTGCTTGTTGATGTGGCGGTACAACATTAAGGTTTGAGGGTGTGTCTCTCTCACTCTTTGGTCTCCAGCACTTCCCCTTCCTCCGCTGCTCTCGGGATTTCACACTGGGCAGAAATGTGAGCCTGAATAAATTGTCACACGCTCACAGATTATCTTCCCAGGATGTTATTTTGTGCAGGAGGATGTTTGAAATGCCAGTCACAAACTCCTCCTCCCCCTCCACGCTGCCTTTTCTAGCAAGAGCAGCGGTGGAACAGTGCAGTGTAGTATTGCAGGCTTGTGCAGGGCTTATTTTTTGGTTTGTCAGAGTGAACTGTTCTGGCATAACAGGCCAACACGTGAGGCACTTTTCAAAGAATTTATGGAGAGGGTTATTTACGGCGGCTATTCACAGCATCCTGCCTGGTCCTAGACCCACCTCTTTCAGATCATCAATAAGCATCGTCTTCTTTATCCCCCCTGCCCTCACACCCTTGTTTTAAAGCCCAGCGATGAGCCTTAATCTGGGGAGGGAGAAGCAGGCTGGGCCCTGCCAAGGCATTGACAGGGTAGTGAGACCTAGCAGGGGTGTGAGCTGCTAAATATAGAGCAGCTTTTGGAGTGCTGATGATGTCACAGGCCGAGGAGAGCCAGACAAACACACAACATGAGGAAATGCAAAGCTTGAGAGGAGTCCTTTTTGTGTTTCAGCCAAGGAAATTTAAACATTACCAGTTTAAATTTAGCATGTAATGCTGGATTTCAATCAACAACATCTTTGAAGCAAAAATATGTTTTTGGCTAATATGTGGCCTGATGCGTTGATATTGTTTTTCTGTGGCCTTTGCTGGTTAGTACAGCAATAAAAACATTCTTTTCTAGCACAGAGTCTGTGTCTATTATACCTCACAGTATGTGCATATGACATGTACAGTGCAGTGACATCCTGATTCAGTTCAAAGCAGTGTTTGCCTGTGTTGCTAGGTCAGGGTGAGAGCCTTTAATTGCAATGCGGCAGCTGCAACTCAAAGAGCTGTCGGTTTGTATTGATTGGTAAAGCGTGATGTATTCTTAATTACAAAGCGTTGGCCCGTCTGGTTGAGACTGTACAGCATCTACACAGTGTTACCCTGTTTAGCCCTGCACCTCTGTGGGACCTCTACACATCTCCAGGAGTGGCCAGGAAATGTTGTGTTTGTGGGGCCTTAAAGTAAATGACATGGGGTTGAGCTGAGCAACGCTGCTCTGGACTATGTCCTAAAGCTTTTGTGTCCTTAACCACTCGGCTGTAAAAGTGTAAAAATGTCCATCTTTACGGCCCTGCTCCACTCTGACGACAGGCTGCTCATTATGTCTTTCTTGTTGCTTTCACTCTCCTACATTGGTTTATTGTGGTGAGTGTCACCTAGCAACATGCCTGACATGACAATAGTAAGTTTCCTACAGTGGTGGCTCGGCCTTGAACACAGATGTCAGAGCTGTGTTTGAATGTCTTCTGTTTGTCCTCTGTTTGAAAATAGAAGAGGCAGGCTATATCCAGTGTGTGTTTTTCTGACTTTGTCTTCAGGGAGGCATATAGCCCATATTTAATATGTGTGGGCGTGCTCGCCACGCACATGTCCCTCATGTGATCTGATGGAGCGAGCTTTTTGCTGCAAGTTGCTAGGCAACATGCAGTGGCTTCTCGGCTACAATCTCTGATTTTAGCAAAAGAGAGATGCTAAAGTGGAGCAGGAGACCGACATAAATTCTAGGTTTATGTTTGCGTTGGTTCACATTGTATCAAGAGTTGTGGTCTAAGAACCAGGAACCAGGAATCTGCAGGAACCAGTCAATCAAGACGTTGTCTGTTCAGAGTTGTTTACATTATTTCAGTCTGCGCTCATGGCTTTAAGGTTTTTAAAGCTTTTTTTAAATAATTATTTATCTTGAGGTTTGACACACACCAGAGTTCTTGTACTCATAATTAGCGGTGCACCTATGGGGACATTTTAGGCCGATACCGATGTTATGGGAAAAGCTTTGGCCGATATTATGCCGAACACTTGCATTTATTATTATATTATTTTATTTTTAACAAAAAATATTGCTGTATTTTAAAATGAGGATCAAATCTATTTTAGAGTTGGAACACATTATACCCTTCTTTTGTGGGAAAAAGGAAAAGGTTTGAAAAAGAAAATGTTTTATTTTGCTCTGTGTTTCGATATAGATAGGCTACAGGCTATAATAGGTGACTAAACTTAGCCTTCACGCTTCCATTCTGTGAATTCCTGATTTATTTAGATTATTTCTCAGACTAAAGTATCTCTCTGAACCTCTCAAGTTGCTTGTCATCATTGCTGTCACTGCTGCTGTTAGAGCAGCTCCTCCTCGGTCTCTCCTCCTCGGTCTCTCCTCCTCGGTCTCTCCTCCTCGGTCTCTCCTCCTCGGTCTCTCCTCCTCTGACTCTGTGTCTGATCACACTCTGTCTCTTTGCTTTTTTTAAACCTGTCACACTAAAGTTATTTGGAATAAACCTGTTCAAACTGATTGTTTCGGAGGAATTGCCAAGGCCGGTGGTTTTAGACTGAAATCGATATTACTAAAATACATGAATATCGGTCCATACCCCTACTTACAATAATGAAATATCCCCATAATAGGACAACATTTTCTGTTAGTTTCTCCTGTTTCTTGTGTTTGTTTTTACATGCACAAGATTGTTATTGTAATAATCTAGCATCTCTGAATCCTGGCATCGAAGAAGGCCTCCTACAGCCACACTATTTCAGCTGGTCTGGGTCTCATCGGATTCTCCTGTCTTGTTCTGATTGTGGGACAGCCTGGTGTTTACTTTGTGTCTGTTTATGTTTATATTTGTGAAAGAATTATGGCAATGTCAAACATGGTTAGTTTGTGTTTGAAGCTTAACTGGTCGTGCAGTGGTGCAGTGTAGGAGCTTATCGTGTACATGAGAGGAAACAGCAGCACAGACAGGCCAGTGCTGGTGAGTTCTGATGAGCTCCAATGGAAAGCCTTTGTGTGCTTAATAAGAGGTTGGCTCTGGTCCAGCCACTATGGCTAGTGTAGGATTAGGCCTGGACAATCAGGACTGGGGGATCAAAACAAGGGCCGGGAACACCAGGGTCATTCTGCATGCTAGGATACCATCTGCCCCGCTGCCTGCTGCCTGCCGCAGTCAGGGGGAGGGGAAACACTCCCTAACCCAGAAAGGTGGGGGAAGGGCACTCTAGGCGTTACAGGCAATAACAATGTTGAGCCAGAGCCTTCAGCTCAGTGATCTGCTCTGTACAGCAGGCAGCTCTCTCCAGAAGTTCCCTCTTCTCGGTGTCTTTGTTGTAGGCACAACACTAAAACATTATTAAAGTATCTTGGAAGGGACAATGTTCATTTCAGTTTTTGTCAATATTATTACTACATCACTATTATTCGCAAAATTGTATCCTACACTCCCATAAAGGCCTTTAAATAAAAGCATAACATTTCATCCAATAATCTAACCCAAAGAAGTCCATTTAAAGCCATAATTCAAAGTGTAGTTTCCTCCATTGACTAGCTGACCTCGTCCCACTTCAGTCTTGTGCCTCTCCCATGTTTCTCAACCTCATGACTCCATCGTCTCCCTTCTCTCTCCCTTTCAGCTCAGGTTTGTTTATGTGCATGGTCCACATTTCTGCTCTGCGCCGCTTGGCCTGCATACCTTGTTGTTGCGTGGGAAGGCTATGTGGCTCTTAGCCTCAGCATGAACCCTCTTCTGATGGTTTGTGCAGCAATGAGGCACATCAAACAAATGTTTATCACTGTCCGCCAGTGTCCATTAACCAAGTAGCGAGGAATACAGAGACGGGGAGACGCACAGGTCTATTGCCTCAAAAGTGCTGCTGCTCAGATTTTCCATTCATCCAAGTTGTGTTAACAAGCACATTATATAGACAAATATTGTCATCGCGATATTGGAGCATGCAATAGCATGCAATATGCATATCGCAAAGTTATAATTATTTTTAATAATTGTACGTATTAATCATGTGTTTGTTGCGTGCATGGGCTTGTTTTGACTTTTGACCATTCACACAGCGCTAGAGAAAATAAAACACTTGTTGAAGCGCGAGGCAAAGAATTGGAGAGACTGACAACTGGGCACTAATATCGTTCCTCCAAAGCACTGCATATCTGAAATATGGGACTACTGCTATGGCTACGGCAAAGGGAAAAAAAGACTCACTGTCGTGCTATCATAGCCCTCTTCTAATTTAGCCTGCTGGTAACTCGGATCCAGTGTCACAGAAACACTGTTTCATGTGATGAAGAACGGGGCTAGAGAGGGATGAGATTATGGTGCACTCGCTGCAACGTTCATGCAAGAAAGGCCAGGAGAATACCCAAGGTAATCACAGGGACGAAAGCTTTCCTTCGTGAACAGCAATGTTTTGAAATCAGCTGTCAAATTCAACATTGTGAAAGTACTCTTCATCATTACAGCACATGTGCACATCCCCTGTCCTTGCAGTGATGTGAAGTATGTAAAGAGCAAAGAGACACTGATGAACACAGATGAATATCACTAAATTAATACAGCTCAAAACAGCTCCCCTCATATCATCTCCTCTTATAATACTTTCCTCTGCCCTGTTCACATTATATATTTTTAACCTATTTAAATCCTAATTCTGTTGAGAGCAAATTATCACAATAGTATCAATATTGCAATACTTGGCCCCCTTATTTATTTTCATTTATGATTTATTTATACAAGGAAAACCCTATGAGAGAAACTCTTTTTCTTGAGTACCCTGTTAAAAACAAAATACAGATTAAACAAGCACGCAGAGGCTATCCAGATGACATGTCAATACAACATTCAATGAAACAAACAATAAATTAATCAAATACATAAAAACACAATTACACTTACTATATTGTATGCAAGGCAAGAGCACCGCCAATATGGGTAGTCCTTAGCCAGTGTTTTGAAATAATTAAAAGGCATGAAATAATTTTATTTAAATAGTCTCTGTGTTTTGTTCCACAGGCAGTTTTTTCCAATATCGTGCAGCCCTAATGCAGTGTGCGGGACAGTATAGTCTGCATATTTTTACCTTTGTAATTTTGGTTATCGTTATCAGGCTTATCATCCTTATTTTTGTTTTGTTCTTTTTTGCAAATTCCTGTATACTTGGCGCCAAATTTTTTCTTATGTACCCCAAATAAAACAATCTTTATTGACTCAAACACTTGATTGACCCAGTTTGCTTCTTTGAATCATTCTTTAGTGCTATTCTAGTGAATAACTGTTTAAACGCTCTGTTGAATTGAGAAATGAACAATTAACAATAAACCGTTATGCCACAAAGTTGCTAGGGTTAGCCACCTACCTTAGCTTCAGATCACCATTATAGTCAAAAAGATGAAATTTGTTTAATCTGAGATCCATGAATTTTATGGTGATTAATAGGCCATAAATATGTACATGTCAGATGGATTTTACCAATATTTGTTATAGAAATTCATTTTTATTGGAGTTTTGCAGACTTTTTCTTTCACTTGGACACTAGAGTTGCATGACTCATGGACATGGCGAGGAGAACATAGTGAGCTGAGTGTCCGAATCGCGCTGTGATTGAGTGCACTATATAGTCTGCTGAATAGTGCAGGACTATGGAGTGAATGAGTGGTCAGGGGACGATTGTGGACATTCGCACGCAGCAAGAGACAACCTGCACTTAACAGTTTCCTGACAGTTTAAATGATCATTCTACAAAATAAAGGTGTCATACGGTAGTATTGTCTGTCAAATCATAACTATTGTCATTTATATGGATTTTGGCTCTTATTTTCAGTATGGTTGCTAGGTAACAGTTGTGGAATTACCTCTGCCTATGTCATAGTTGCTGCCCATGTCCAACCAGGAAGAACATTTATAAACTTTACGAAAATGCTCAAACTGGGGCCAAATAGGCAAAATGTTTAGTAAAATCTGAAATATAATTGCGTTCACTATGTTTTAGTGAAGCGTGTAGTCTAACCTGTCATATAGACTTCAAGCAATTCATTTTTACACAAGCTAGGGAATGTTGCACAATTAAAACACATCAAAGCTTTGACCTTTTAGCATAGCAGAACTAAACAATGACACACCAAGGTAGTCTGTGTATTCAGTAACTCATGGGGGGAAAATCAAGCTCACTAGTTAACTATTTAATCAAACTTCTCAACAGTGTTCATTGCTTTGCAAATTGAAGTCGGTAGTGTTTTTTTCTTACTATTTTTTATTGAAAAAAGTGTGGTCTTGTCTGACCATGAAACAGTCCTGCAGCATTTTGGGAAATTCAAATTGCGAAATGTGTTTTACATGCAAACATAGCGTGCGACGATCACCTAAACGCTAACTGCAAACAAACCATGGTTGTGTTCTTATGTTACAATATTCCAAAGTCATAATCGTTACGAAAAACCTGAATATATCATTGGGCTGGGAATAAAAATAATAATAATAATAATAATAATAATAATAATCCTTATTTTTTTCTCTCATATTGATCAATCTGTCCTTTTAAAAAAAAAAAAAAAAAAAAAAAGTCTTTTAATAATGATTTCATATTTCATGAACATTAACAATACGAACTTTTATTCGGTGTCATTTAATACAAAATGTCTAACCTCTGTTCTAAACATATTTTTATTGACAGTGTTCCTCTCGATTACATTTTTATTTTATTTTTTTTGATCCGTTAACAATTGGACATTACGGATTCATTGTCTAGATAGATAGATACTGTATTGTGGCATATGAATTGTGATGGTTATCATACAGTACATCTTTAATGTTATTCCAACCCCCTTGTTATCAATATTAGCTGGGGTCTGAATGGCCCTAAAGGCTTGGTGATGCTGTTTGAGCTCTGAGTCGTGTCTAAGCGGGCTGGTGGTGGCGTGACTTTGGAGTGGCTGTTGTGAGGCCATTACAGACAGGACGCAGACAGAAGCTAAATTGAGGCTGAGGTTGTGGTGAGCTGGAGGAGAGTCTGATGTAATGTAACAATATCCTTGCACTGTCTTAATGTGCGCGTGCTTATGGACACCTTCAGTCTGTGTGTGCATTAGTGCTCTGGACCAGCCGGCGGCTTTCATCAATAATGTACCAGTCCTTTTAGTGCGGATCCCCTCATCCATCTGCCCCTCTGTCCTCTCCCTCCTCCCAAACATCCTCAACTGTTCCAAAATACTGTTTCAAGCACAGTTGGGGAATGCTTAACAACGGTGTTGCACAAAGTAACTGGGACGGGGGTTGTGTCCCCTCTCTACAGTATGCGAGGTGGTATGGTTCTCTGTTACTAGATAAACAGTAGTCTGGAGTAACCTGCCTATAACCCATAGTTGCCTCCACCAGCACCAGAGGGAGTGGTGAAAGAAGATGGATAAAATAATGATTAATTGGATGTAGGGCTTTAGTTAGAACATTTTATAAATGTGAAGTATGTTTGGTGAAATTCTCAATCTGGTCATTTCAGTAAGATTTCTTGCCTCAGTTATAGACCCTTCCAGGAGTGACGTGTTGATTTTTGACCTTTGGCTCCAACAAATGATGATTGTTTTATGTTCAAGTTTCTAAACTTAAGTAGGATTTTTGTTGCTTGGTGACATGTCACTGTCAAAACGCTTATGGCCCGCTATATTTTTTGTACAATTTGTCTAGTATGACGTCATATTTAAGGAATGTTCATTACAGGGCCATTTGCATTTTTGCACTAATGGCCGCACCAATAAACTAAGCTTAACAGTACTACACACAGTTATGTTTTATAACTGAGCTCTGATGTTAGTGTGTGGTCGAATGGTTGTCAGTCACCAAAACAGCCCTGCTTTTTCATAATGTGTGATGTTTGTTGGAGTTTTGCCACTTACTGTCAAAATTAAAAATGTGGTGATGTAATTTGATTAACCAGCAAAATTGCCCTTTAACTGATTCAGTCACATACTGTTCTTTTTGTAAGATTATCCACCAATGCGAGTTAAGATGTGTGTCATGGCTAAGGTGAAGGTCTACTTTAATAATCCTCCAGGGTGGGAATTCTCTGTATATTTGACCCAACCCTCAATGCCGCTGGGGCAACCTGTCAGGAGTAGTGGGCCACAGCGCCCGGGCACCAAACTCCAGATCTTGAGCTTTGCTTCATCAGAATAATTTAGCTTCACCTTTTGTGTCCAGCAGCCCACTCAGACATGAGTAGAATATGCAAACTCTGCATAGAAATGTTGGGAGTCAAACCCAGGACCGTCTTGCTTTGAAGCGTGAGTACTAGCAGCGCAGGTGCCAAGCCAGCTAATGCTATAACACTTTTGGATGCCCTTTTTAGGACTTTTGAGTGGAAGCAGAACTTTGGCTAGACAAACTCATGCTTTTCCAAATGTAGTGTATTATGAAGTGCTGGGCAATATGAAAAAAAAAAAAAAATCCAGATTTTTTTTTTTTTTTCTCATATTGATCGAGCTCGATTAGGTTTTATTTGGTCTTTTCAAATCAAAATAAATATGGCTTTTAGTCATGATTTCATACACACAAGCTATACAGATTTTAATCTGTGCCATTCAGCACAAATAATAATCAAATTTCTTCCTGAAAACCACGTTTTTACTGATGGAGGATCAACTGTGGACCTCTCGATTAAAAAACCCACCCAAATAACAGACGATTTCACATGACTCGATCTGTCGATTAATTGCCCAGCCCTAGTATTATGTACTCCCAGGCTTTCACAGTTGTATACTGATACACCTGGTCATCGATAGGTGACTGCATTATATTGGTTGATTGATACGTTACTCTACTTAAGAGTCTTAAGAGGCTGTACATCGGTTTGAGTCTGCTCTGCTGTTTCCGAGGAAGCTTGGCTCACCACTGCTCATGCTATTCTTGTGTTAAGCCATTGGTCATACTTGTCATTGGCGTCTTCCATCTTTTCTCCTCCCGCTGACTTCCACATACTCACTCTCTGAGACAGAGGAGGCGAGGGGGGCGTAGGCGAGGGGGACAGGGGCAGTTGGCCGTTTAAAGGGATGACGTGGTTGGTTGTTTTGGTTGCAGCCAGCCTCTTGTGGATGGCAGCTTTCACAGCGCTTTGGCAGAGCTCCATGGCTGCGTTTAATGGTGATGCAGCACAAAAGAGAGGCATTTGGGGCCTTTCACTCCCCAATGTGGGCTTTAATTATTTAGCCTGACAAATCTCTAATCTTGTAATTTTGGGATAATCTGGTAATCTTTGGAACATGCTCTTAGCCCAGAAATGAAAGTACATAACAGTTTTATGGGACAGCTGAATGAAAACATGTTGGTGTAATGATGAACACAAGAGTGGAAATTATAAGTAACTATCATTATTGCCAAATTTCTGTGAAAAGTGCTTTGTCTTGTTTTTATTTTGTCTTTTTAGCATTAAAACAAGAAAATATAGTTCAATTGAAATATAATCATTAGGGCTACAGTAAATTAATGAATAAATACTTGTCACCTGTCCACATGGTTGAGTGGATAGCACATTTGCTTGTCTTGTGGGGTAGGCTGCAGCGTCATCAGTTCAAATCCAGCTTTCGACAGTTTACTGTATGTCATTTTATGCAAAATTGACTTTCTTGAGCTTTTAACCATGTGCTAACATTGTTCCCTCGTCAAAAACACACCTGGAGTAGCATTTAGCTTCATTCACGCTAGTTTGAGGAGTCCTGGTTAGAAAGTCCTCTCCCATCCGAGCGTCAAAAACACACGTTCTGAATCTCCGCAATAACTGACCTTTTCTCAATCTGTGACGTGGCTCTGAGAATCCTCTCTGCTGTTTTTCAAGACTTGTTCTGTGAATTTCTCCCATCTAATCACGATCAGTACAACTGCCTTCAACTTGCTTTATTTGATGTATTTTTTTACTTTACGAATCAAATCATAATTGTACCACGTTGCGTTACAAGAGTAAATGCAGAGCAGCGCGAAAGTGACAGGTCTTTGAACTGTGCAAAACTGCCAAATGAAAGCTCCTATGAACATTGTTTTGACGCATGGTTGTAGGGATTATGAATAAAGCACTGTCTATTCAAGAGTCACAAGAGCAACAGTTGTATTAGTTGCAGCCCTATAGATTTTTTTATATTTTTAATAGTAAAGGGTTGTTTTGGGGTTTCATTTCTAAAAGTGTATGTGGAATTCCGAGTTGACTAGAGTGTATGCATATCGAAATATCATGCCACCTCGTTCAATAGCCATTCAGACACTTGCTAAAATGCAATTTCTTTTTTTCCAGACAGCCAAAAAGGGCTTATCGATCATTGATTGATCTGCATTTAAAATATTGTCTGGTATTTGCAAAACCCATAATGGTCAACCTTTCGAGCAGACAATCAAATGCTACCTTCAGGTTTAATATTTTGGGCACTAACATATATTTCATCTCTACCTATAAGATGCTATACGGTGTTGCCATGATGCTGGATCTGTCGCTCTGTCCTTGTGCTTTTCCTCCATGTTGACCTCCCACCTTCCTTGTTGCTTCCTTCGGCATCCTTTGCGTTAAACAGGCTACAGTACAAGCTGGCTGAGGCTGGCGTGTGGAGTGAAATTTCATTGTATGGGAAATTGTGTGGGAGGCTCAGAAGAAGAGGAGGAGGAGGAGCATGGAGTTGATTAGGAAACCAGATCCAAGGCTCGAGCTCTTCAAAGGCAACGGGATTTTTCTGCTTCGATCTCTCAGGACTCTGCTAAGACTCCTCACTTCTAGAGCCTACCCTAATCTAGATATTGGGGAGATATTGCGCTCATTGGTTATGTGTTGTGTTTCTCAGTAGTTTCTATTTCGACGGCGCCAGACCAATATTTTTGTTAGCTTGTAGTTAAAATAGATGCATGTTGTTTGGTCTCAAATATACCTGCAAATAACAAACATACTTACCTTGTTTTATAATGACATAGTATGCGATTAGGGCTGCACAATTTTGGAAAAATATCTATTTGCTGTTTGGTTTTATGTGTGTTGTAAGTGCGATTAGATTTACAGTTGATATTTTAATAGGATTATTTTCAATGTTTATTTTAAACACGTTCAGGAGAATTTGCAAAACGTTTGTACAGATCTAAATGGTTGGGTTAGCAGTTTTTATGCAGAATAAGAAACAATTCTTTGTTTGTGGAGGAAATTATGGTACTTCAGAAACTGCAGTCTTTGCGATTTGCTAATTGTGTCTATTCAAATCTGTATTTGACTGCGAGTAATGTTGCAGCCCTAAATGCAATACTTGAAAATAATTACATTTTAAATACTGACTATTGCTTTCCTTTAGTGCTTCAACTAACGCTGATTTTAGTAATGGTTAGTATAGCAAATATTATTTGGATTAATCGATTACTTGTTTAGAATGAGTCTGGCCAGTGGATATACGAAAGTGAATAATATACAAAATTTTATCCAGCTATCCTAAACTGAATTTAATCCATTTTAGGACATCCTGGTGGAGAATATTTTCTGACAAAAGTGTTTTGTTGATTTCTACTGTCTGAATAATAGAATCTCTTCTCTCAGCTCAAGGCATGTTCAAGGCAATTAACTTTTTGCAGCCCTACTTTCCTGGTTGTCATATAGCTTCAATTTAAATGGGCTGTACCGGAGTTTTTCATGTGATAAAGTAAAATCTGTTTCACCAGTACAGATTTATTATAAAAAGCATCTCTTAATGTGAACTTGAGTTCATTGTGCGCTGTCTACATCTAATTATAGAGCATTTTATTCTCCAAAAGCTGAAAGTTTACTGTTAGCATGCTAGTTGTTGTTGTTGTTATCTTTACCGTGATGGCTAAAATAATGTGGGCCGCTTTCCCAGTAAAAATCGGGTATAGTCCCTTTTAATATATGCTTTTCCATTTTTTCAAATTTTGAGCTAGATCTAGACTAAGAAATCACAGCTCAAGGCATCATCGAAGAACAAAGAATGCGTAACCATAGCGTTATTGTTGTATACAGGTTTATTACAATAACAATATTAACCAGGGTTCAATAAAGATACATTGACAACCTGTAGTGAAACCCTTGTAATGGCTGAGTGTGTTGAGTGTGGTGGTTACAGTTTCTTAATGCACCCAGTGGTCCGGCCTTTATCTGAATTCTCACAGCAGAGACCTGAGGAGAGGCAGCAGCTATGTGTTATTTAACTCCTTCCTTCCTTTCACTCTGGTTTGATTCCCATCCTTGTGCTGTATGGCCCCCTCCTGCCTGTCTGTTTCCCGTCCCTCCCCGAGAGCAAGCGCATGCAGAGCCAAGTAAACACTTTGATATGCGGAAGGAATCTCTCCCCTCCCCCACCACGCAGCCTCTAGTTTCTGCCTCTCTCTCGCTCCTCTCAGTTTTCTGTTTCCTGGTTGTGCGCGCGCTGCTGCGGCCTATGTAGGTCATCATGACTCACTCCTTTATGCTTCAAAAGCCCCATCCCGCTCCGTGACTCTATCTTGAGCCCTCTCACAATTGTGCGTTGTGTAAGAGAAGTGTGTTTGACAGAGATTATTTCCTCTAGAGAGCCACTGACCACCCCTGAAACTTTTGAGGATGTTATTTTATTCAACTAATCACACATGTTCAATCAATTTGAGTAGTTTGCGTTGCTTCATTTGTCAATACATCTTCTCTGTCTTGTGTCAACGGGAAAATCTCGTATCAAAACAAGCAGGCCTGCCTCTCACATGTCTGTGCAGTGGCTCCTCTCTGACCTAGATGCTGAATCCATCAGCTGCTGCAGATTAGCGTTGCGTCAGAAATGAAATGCTAAGGACCGTTTCCAGAGTTGTGGCTGCGATTGTGATCAGAAGAACCATGATAAACTGTTTTGCATCATGACGGCACTTTCATTATTGAAGGACTAACACTTAGGAGTGTTTCCTTCCAAACATCATCTCGTGATTATGTTTGGGGACGGCCTTGCTCTGATGCTCATTGTTTTAGGCCAGTGTTATAGCATCATAATATTAACAACCCAGCGGTTCAGATCCAGGCCACTGCACTCAGCACATCTGCTGCGAGCCTGAGGTCACTAGTTTCCTGCTCTCTACCTGTTGACTCATTAGCTCACACGTTTGTTTAAGCCTTGCACAGCCGGTCTACAGCACTAAGCCCTGTGTTCTGGCCTCTTGTGCACAGACACTGCATCTGAACACTGCCTTCTGCTGCATAGCCCTCACGCCACGAGCAGAGTTTGTGATTTTTATTCCTGGATTCATGCTGATGATGACATTATCAAACATCAACACTTCAGTTAGCCTACTGCTAAGTGGTTGTAACACCTTGATATACATTGAGTAAATGCTGTAATGCTGGTTTACACACACACACACACACACACACACACACACCACAGTTGCTTATTTAAATTAAGACGTAACATGCTAAATCAACTTATAAGAGCTTTTACTGGTTTTCCCTCATAATAAGAGTTGTATTAAGTTGTTTACATTTAAAAAACAATCGTAATTGGGCGCTGTTCACTCAAGCACGTGTCCTCAAACATGAATTCTGTGATGAGTCCTAATAAGTGCTATTGCAGGACTCAATTAGTTCAAGCTAACTCTGCAAAAATTTCTAGCTAACTGCAATAATGCTAAAGCTGACTGGATTCAGTCATTTCAATGTCTACTCTGACCAAGTAGTTAAAACTTGTGGTTGTTTTCTTTACAACCTTCATAGCACCGAACCGCAATTTGACATGTCGTTATTTTGAATTCCTTATTTTATTTTTTTAACTTTTGGTTCCCATTTTACACAAGAAAATAACATGAATAAATAAACAAATAACTTTGTAATTGTTATTTCAATTACATGTATAGGAGCTCATGTTGACTTTGATATTAGACAAGAAAGACCAAATATGAACGGACCATATACTATATTCAGTGGTTATGTTATTTACGTATTTCTTTTTGTAAGCTATGAAAAAGCGGCATTAATTCAGCATCATATTGTGTGCAGACAAAGCTACTGGCAGAGTCTATAGAGGAAGCGGGTTCACGATCCTGACCCACATCCCAGAGGCCATAGCGTGTCACATGTGCATCCTTTGTCCCTCTCTCCAGGGCTCCTTTCATCGCCCCAGACCAAGGAGGGGGAGCATACACTGAACAGGGCCTTTTTTGATGAGTCACTCAAGCGAACAGTGAGAGGAGGAGGGCCCAAGAAAAAAAAATAAAAAATACAATGACCCTCGCCCTGAGCGCCCTGCCCCCACCCACCTAAACAACCGAATTACGTCACGATTATCTAACATTAGCTTGCGCTGGCGGCTAAAGAGTGTCCACAGCACCTCCCACCAAACGGTTACACGCCACACTATGCCATAACATAAAGAAGCATGCTGGGATCACATTCAAGTGGTCAGGAGCCGAGTTTGGATTTACGCGAGGCGCATGGAGGTGGGGGGGTGGGGGTGGACGAGGGGCTAGGAGATGGGTGTGTCAAGGCAAAATGGAGGCTTTGTGGAGGAAACCTGAGCAGGCTGCGTTTTGTGGCTGTACATTCACACGCATGTATCATCTATCCCCTCTGCGCGCATCAATGCAAGCCTTGTGCTCCAGCGCGGCCCACCACAGCAGACCCCTCTCTGCAGCCTGCTGCTTTAGAGGCCAGAAGAGCCTCGACTCGATCAAACCAAACCTTTCAGCAACTCGGGTCCTAAAGGCAGAGCAAGGAAAGTGCTCAAAGACCTGTAACAGGCTTCAAATTTAGATTACTGCCTGTGGCTGACATTATCATTTTCAACATGACTATTTATAAACACTATTTGTGGATTTACGTATGACAAAAAATGATCTTGCGCTAGATTTTTCTTACCTGTATTGTAGCCAGACCAAAGCCTGTGCACTGTATATTGGTGATTACATTCAATGGAGGTTAACTGGCCGAATAAGCACATCCTGATACATGCTGCAATGATATAGACAGATACTCAAAACTCTAAATCTATTCATATTCGTTTTGTATTGGCAAGATGATCAATCAGGTGATGAATTTGGAAGTTATAGACCACTGTTGGAAAACGTTTGTTTGGGGATGGACAGATTGTTACTAATATCTATTTCTGTGTGCCCATGTGCCATTCCAAATGTGTCATTTTTAAATAGACTAATGAGATAGTTAAAATACATGAGCAATGAAACTAAAGAGGTGGCTGAACGCACAATCATCATGAAAATGCTACAAATATAGTTTATATCCCAGATCCTTTTTTAACATCTAAGTACTGCAGCCCTACTTCAGTTTGTTAGCCGTGCTATAAATTGTAGCATCTTTGTCATATCAATAATCTCTATCAGACCATGTATTTTCTACTAAATCATAGGGCAAGTTTACAGATACCACACAGTGGATCAGTAAAAGCTGTGTCTGATATTAAAATCAAGCCTACAAGTAAAGTCCAGGTTGGGCTAATATTTGTTGGTGTTTGTAGAACCCTTGACAGGGCCGGATTTGCCCTTTTCTGAATTTTTCTATTCGTATGACATTTATCAAATTTCCTAAAATAGCAATCAGGTTGTCTCAGTGTTTGAAATGCTGTGATCGTCCCCATAATTAGTGTGTTTTGGTTGTCGTGGTTAATAGTCTACTTCTCTGATTCCGGTAAAGACTTCTGTAAACGCTGCACATTTAGCCTGAAGGACTTTGACAGGACATTGTTTCAGTAGTTTCTTGTGTCTGCACTGCTCATCTTCAAAGCAGCGTTCCCGATGGAGAGTAGGCGTTTGCAGCAGGCCATCAACAGGAAATTCCAGCCCTCGGATCATGGGGGCTGAGACGCTGGGAGACATGAGAGCTTTGTGGGAGCACCCAAAGGTCCAGAGAAGTCAGTGCTATAGTTTAACCTCTCACTGCTGCTTACTGTACATTTTATCTTAAGACGGTGCTTTATTTTTATCTTGTGTGTTTGTCATTGTTGCCACTGCCTGCTCAGGTGTAAACAACCACAGCACATCCGGTTGTTGTGATCTGAAGTGCACTTTTACTTCCTGTCAACAAACCAGTCATTAGGATTAGTTATATTTTCTGTGCCATTTAACTGCGTCAGCATTTTAGAGTGACTTAAAGATGGTACTGTTTGTAAATATCTTGGGCTGTACTGGAAAATCACAACTACAAACATTGAGGATCTTGAGTCAATAATGAGCCCATTTAAGGACAATATTTTGACCTGTAAAAAGGAAAGATATTCTTGTCTCTGCTCTATATTAATATTGTGTTGATATTCTGAAGGTAAATAGCAATATGTCGTTTTTTTTCCATTTGAGGCCTCTGTTGAAGCCTGAGATAATATTCTGAACGTAACATATGAGTTGCATCATTCAATGTGTAAAAAGTACTTGCACATAAATATATAACAAGTGAGTGTTTGCTTTTATGGCTCCACTGAGCTTTTACTAAAGATTATTTTAGTTGTGGAATAGTTAAACGTTTATTTCTATTGTACATTCAGTGTTTGAATGCATTTTTAACCAGATGAAGGTGGAAATATGCTGACTGATGTCTACTAGATAAATAATATGAAGAAAGTGCGTACTCATTAAAATCACATTGTTTTTTTGGGGGTTTTTTTCTTGTTAGAAAACATCTTTTGACATGGGTCTTAGAGTCTTTATAGTCAGTAATTTGTCCCTATTTCAATGTTTTTATCATTTCTCGTTAGACGTTGCATCAAGAAATGTATGTTTTGTAGATGAAATTGGAATATTGGGCATAGTTTCTGTAATGAAAAAAAGTATTGATTGAAAATTATAGAAACGTACCGCGTAATCTCCAAATCAAGAAAATAGTTCTGTTCTTTTGTAGTAAGTGATGATCCTTTTCGTGTGATACTTGAACCGCAACAAAGACACACATCTGATAGAGCACCCAAAGATTGTCTAATACCATTTATTATTATTGAGATATGTTTTAATTATCGGCCACCCTTTTTCCCTGTATCGAAGATATAACATTAAAGCCTAGATAGAGTGAAGACCTTCTCTCTGGTGCAGATAAATTCCTCTTTTGTTGTTACCATTCTGGGCCTGCTCATAAAAGTGGTTTGCGTTACCTCAGTGGTAGAGCCGCGTCAGGTTACGGGTTGAAGCTTTAATTGGCTGAATTGCAAACATATGTTGATAGCTGTTGTTTGGTAGGGCCGTCTCAGATGTGCAGGAGTGATACCTTGTGCGCACCGGAAGAATGCTCCCTCAGGGTTTCAATTATTGCATTTTCCATTTCAGCCCCGAACAGAGTGCACTGGCTCACACACGCTGATAAAGGCATGTCGGACCAAAACACATGCAACAACTCAAAAGTACACAGCGCTTAAACCTTAGCTTCTCCACCAAGAAACATCACAGTACAGTATCTATGTTCATGTCATACAGGCAGCTTTAGCTTTAACTATGTGGCTCTTATAGATAAAATATTCAGACAGGTTTACTCCCTCTGTCTGCTGCAGCTAAACAAAGATATTTGTTTTAACAGTAGCCTTTTACAAGTTCAGGCTAGAGGAGATATTTTGAAAATGAAGAACATCGCAATTGTGGTTTTGAAGATATGCAAAATTTAGAATGTCAAGTATGTCGTCTAATTAAGCCAGAAGTGTCTAGTGTCCTCTCCCAAACAAGGGCATAAAGTGATATTTCTGCCCCTCTGGTTAATTATTTGGTCCATTCACATTTTGTGATACAGGCACATTTTTGCTCTCAATAACAATATTTAGATAATATTTTCACAACAAAAATCTATCTATCTATCCCACCTCTATGTAAGGCTATTAGAATATTTTTGGTAATGGCAAAATGTGACAAAAAGACAAAAAAAAAACAATGTAACAGTACAGTTTTGTTGTGTGTGAATCTGTTTGATATATACCACAAACTCTTCTTTGTTTACATTGCATCAACCATTATTTTTTAGTATTCTGTTCAGTCCTACAGAGTCAGACATTTTCTTGAGTCAAACATGCTTGTTTGTGTTTAGTCCATCCACAATTTTACATTTTTCTAAAGGTTTTTCCAAACTGAAAGGGCCTGTACCCTACTTTTTTGCCCCAGTTAAGACTATTGTAAATCTATGCATCTATTCAAGTCAAACTGAGACTACAGCGCTTTTTCTGAATCTAAGTGTTGTATTCTCCATGAAGCAGGAAGTGTGTCGCTAGCATGCTAATGCTTGTTAGCTTTTCCGTGACGGCAAATTTTGCTCTGGCCTCAGAGTGGTGAAAAGCGCTTTCAAACTCATCGCAGTGAATATTTACGTCAGTACATTAGGTAAGTGAGCGATACACGTGGACTGTTGCAAGGAGTTTAAAATGAACTATTTCTGTTTTTCACGTTTGAATCCGGTACAGTATCCTTAAGTAGGAAGAGTTGAAGTGAAAAGCTGCACCAATATCCTTCTTAAAACATAACTGTTATTATTCTTCCCTGAGTTCATACGGTGTGTGGATAGAACCATGAATTATCACCTGCTCACTTGAGTACATTTGTGTCATTGCGTTGTAATTGCCTCTAAACCCCCACCCCACAGAGAGGGAGAAACTTGGCGTCACCTGTCAATCATAATTCCCACAACATGTCATTTCACTCTGTTTTTTTTAATTTTTATTATGTCTTCGCTCGAACCTTGTAATACCCTTGTTCAGTCCTGCCGCACAGACAACCCTAGTTTCAGATCTACGAGAGGAAAATACTTTGTGAACTCTGATTTGTGAAGACTGCTTTATGAACGTGCCCATGCCTGACTTGCGCCTGGGCCGGCCGTCTGCCCCTCTTTAAGTGGGGATCCGCCCCAGCCCTCGTTTGCAGCAGTAGGCCTTTCATCCGTCCATCCCTCTATCCCTCCATCCGGCCCGGCCCACTGATTTATAATTCATCTGGGATCCTGCCTCCCTTCGCCCCTCTGCACCAGCAGCACATTAACATTCTGTTTGGTCCCCAGCTACGCAGCACCCACATGAGCCAGGAGTCGTGAGCTGCTGCTGGAGTGCGCTGTCTTCCCGAGGCCTCTGGAGCTATAACACAGGCTTGTTTTCCTCCGTCTTGCTCCCTCTCTTGGTTTTGTTTGTGTCCAGTCAGCTGCCTGTCCTACCCTGCGTGAGAACACCATAAATATGAGCTATTGTTTGCACAGTTCCACAGTCAGTGGTTTGTTTATATGTGGCACCAATGCAAATCCAGTAGATTCACAGGTCTGATGAATCGAAAAGTACTACTATTGTGTTGAAGAGCTCATTCATGCATTTTACGTGTTAAGTGTTTTTCACTGGGTATGATCATTTCTGGTGTGTGTGATATCGACAAAAAGTATTGTCTAGATATTTTTGGGGATCGTAACTAGTTGACCATAATAAATAACCAGACATATTTTTATCATTGTCATCGATATCTGGACTATACAGACTCTAAAGCACATGTCAAAATATATATATATTTTTTATAGCAAAGACAGTGTTGTTATGAAATCAAAACATAAAAATGAATAAACTATTTCACATTTATTTATTCACACTTTATTTGTAGATATTCTCTCTCCAGTCGCCATATTTCAATCTTTATTTGGTTGATAATTTATTTAAAATGTCTCAATCTACAATAAAACTACTAAAATAATCATTAGTGACAGCTCTACATTCGAATAAATCATATTCACACAGTATATTGACAGTTCATCTGAAATGTGCCATAACGTGCCTGTAAAAATGTCATGGTTGAAGTTCAGGTATTGTACAAAACTTGAATGAACTGAAAATGGATCATCTTTTTAATTGGGGCTGGACTATAAAAACAAGATTTTTCTTTTCCCCCCTCATATTGATCAATCTATTGATTAAAAACTAAATCTTTCAATGTTAATTTCCTGAACATAAACAATACAGACATAACACAAATAATAGTCACATTAGAAACACCCGCGTATCATCGCCAATTAGAAATTATTGCAAATAACATCTGCTTTTATTGTGCACTTTGATGGAATACTAAAACAGTATTGCAGTTTTGTTGTACTGTTGCATTTGTTGCATGAAATATATATAATTCAATATATGTTTGCCTAATCACAACAGCAGCTTTATCACAATTGCCTGTGATGCTACTTGTCTTTTTCTTTCTCCATTTTAGATTATTGTAATTATATTGTAACACGGCTATTAAATCATGGACCATTTTAATGATATCGTGTAATGGCACCTCGTTTGTCCGCGGACATTTTGCCTGTTTTTTCTTATCTGCGTACATTATCGAATCAAAGCGGTGCATTCCTACTTCTCATCCGCGATCATTGTAGCACTGTCTGGTCCGGAGTACTGCTTGATGTTTCTATGTCGGTTTAATTCACATGAAAGAAGCGTCCTCTATGGCCCATATTTTCTCATTATATCCCGACTTTCTCCTATTGTTTTCGTCGATGTGCTTTGTGTGTTTGGAACAGCAGCCGTGTCAGTCCTGTGGCAGCTGCGGTGTGGAAGACATTATGATGCTCATCTGTGGAAAGGTCACATCCAGCCTGCCTCCCTCTGTTCATTATCCAGGCCTTTTCCCTGCGCCGCCAACCAACCGCCATGTATTTTTACCTCCTCACGTAATCCTTAATTAATGGAGCCCCAGTCACAGCGCTGCACATTTTACACCATCTCTCACACACACACACACACACACACACACAGTTCATTCATGTCTGCCGTGAGGACTCAAATTCAGCGACACATTCAATCATTTATCTTCTGTCTCGCTCTCTCCGACTGTAATGATTTAGATCAAACGGCCTTCTCTCTGCGTTCCTCACTTTACAATAATTGCCTGATGGCGTGGCCCCATTGTTAAGTGAGCCAGACCACAGGCTGCATAAGCATTAGGAGCGACCCAATGGAAAATGCACTAGTGTGGACTTGTGGATCAAAATAACTGCATTTGTCCAGCCCAGTCCATTTAGATGCATTTTCATGTGGCCGATGCAAAACAAAAGTATAATCTGTAATTTAGCACCAAAGCTGATCTTTAACAGCGCACATCAGGTTTATACTTTTACATTTGATTAAACTGTCATCATCTGCAGCGCTGGGCACAGGCCTCCGATGCACATTTGGTAAAACAGTTCCTCAGAGTAGTTTAACAGGAATATTTGATCTTAACGTTGGCGTGGCTAACACTTGTTGATTATAGCCGGGCTGTTTGAGTGGGCAGTGAGAATAAGGCCAGAGTTATTTGGAGAACTGGAGTAGGTAATGTTGTTTAAGTGCCACTTTTGTTAGAGCAGATTATTTGACAGTTGTATGTCGGACTTGGTGCCTGTGCACAGTTGTGTGTGTGTGTCCAGGTAGTGTTATGAATACAGTGAAGTGAAAGTCTAAAGTTCAGTGTGAAGCCTTGTTGCTCGTGGCTGATTTGCAGAAGCACTGTTCTGTCAATAGGTTCCCCTCTCGTTCATACCTCTTCCTTCGGGTCTTCTGATTGGTCCGCATCTGTCTCATCCTTGCGTTGCTAGGCAACAGGCTCTGGTGCGTGCGATGTGTGTGCTCTCACGTTGCTGTGGCAATGTGGAGAATAGAGAAGTACTAGCGGATGAGTCAGAGGCTGATGAAGGGACAGAACATGGCCAAAAAGCAGAGCGGGTCTCTGCGGCTGCAGCACCGCTCTATGGCACAGACAGCATGATTTACCAGACTGACAGCAGCGGCTCAGCTCTGGCTCTTATTGGAGGAGCAGAGGTGTAGAGCGTGGACGTGCTCAGAATAGAAAAGTGCAGCAGTGATTGGATTCCTCCCCACACCTCTCCCTCGCCTCTGAACACTCCCCGAGACACTCCCCCTCACTCACAACTCACAACATTTTGTCATCTTCATTCGCCCTTGTGTTTCATCTCTGGGGCCGTTTCAAAACAGTGTCGGGAGTTGGCTGTAAGCGACACATTGTTTGATCTGAAGACGCGCCAAATCTACGTTAATGTGTGCCTATTTTGGAGCTGCTTCTTCTTACATTTTTGTATTCAGTCAGAAAGGGAAGCCCTCCTTAACCCAGTTCTGAAGGCTTTTGAGCACAGCTCCAAACTCTTGTCACAAACCTGTGTCTTAGTCCAGATAATTACATCTGTGCCGTTCCGCTGTGGCTTGCTCCTCTGAAGAGTGTTCGGCTGAAGCATAATTCATCTGCTCTCAGCTCTGGTGAATGTGTAAATGTGTGTGTGCTCATGTGTTGCTTTCAGTTTTTTTCAAACAGGTTCATAATGAAGTGAATGGGCCCAGGTCAGGGCTGAGCACCAAGCTGGGCTGTGGTTGCCAGGAGACAGCAGCTGAGCGCGGCTGCCTTTATTTGCACACCAAACAGGAGAGATACTGCTGCTGCGGCGCTCCTCCTATAGACTCTGTGTATGGCATGTCAATAGACCTGTGCCGACTCTCAAACCAGCTGCTCGCTATAGTCTCATAAAGGTTTACTGTATTTCCCAATGTGCTAAACAATTGCTGTTTGTCATAGCATTAATACCTTCTACTGTCCCAGACCACGCTAAACTTACACATTAAGAATTTGGGAAAAGACAAATGCATCCTGGATATTGGGCTGTGCAATGTACTTTACATTTGTATCACAATCACATGCTAAGAAACACAATGTATTACTTCTCTGAACGGATCATTTTAGCCTTGGCTTAGCTTTAATTCTTCTTGACGACTGAAGCATTTGAAAATGCATTGCATTTTTAATCAAAGATTACCTGCAAAAGTATTGAGTTTGATTTATGAACAATTGTCATAATATATTTGCATGTAATTTAATAATCGGTGATAATTGTGTTGTAAACAAAAGTATATCATGTGTTTTCTATATTTATTTTCGATTCCTGGTCATCGTCTTGGACCTGAATGGAGAGGAATGACACTGCAGATTAGCTGTCCTTCCAACCGCACCCTTAAAAACACATTTACATGAAGCCGATGCGTATAATCTGGCTCTATATACGGCTGTACAAACCACACTGTCCACTTCACATCTTTTTAAGACATGAACTCATGTTTCCCTCAGTATTGTATTGTAATTTCAAGGACACTCAGAGCTGGAGGATAGAGTGTTCACAAATGTAGAAATATAAGGGCTATTCTGTTACATATGTGCTCTCGAACAGAGGCAGGGGGAGTTTTGACCAGTGTGCATTTCTCCATTTTTGTTACTATTTTGATGCTGCGGCGTGTCTGCTAACTCAGGATATCATCTGACTGTCTCTGGGAGCAGTCGTTTGGTTTTATCAGATTGAGCCGTGGCTGAGAGCGCAGAGAGAGAGAGAGCGCTAGCGAGCGAGCGAGGCCCATCCCATCCCTGTGCGCAGCTGCCGGGCTTTCAGCTGTCGGCCCCAAATACTGAGGTGTGTTTGTGTCCACAATGAGAGGAAGGAGTGGCACAACTGCTTTATCCACACACCTGCAGCTTTAGTGTGAGGAGCGGTGTTAGGTACAGGAGAATGTGCTTTGTACGTCTTCCAATTTCCAACTCCAACTATTTACGAGAATTCAAATCGTTGATGTGTACTCTTTAGTGGTGTTACTACGATACCTGAATGTCAAACGCGATTTTGATACAAAGGAATATGCTTTATACTCTCTGCCGATTTCCATATCCCAATGATCGTAATGGGCTTTTCAACACAAAATAATCGTACATTCTTATATACAGTACTTATTCTCATACTAGTTCTCAAGATCATTCTAAAGCTGTTCAGGAAAGGTCAAATATTGTCCCGTTTATGTGGGTTCCTTTTGTATCGATACTTGTTCAAATAAATATTTGTTATTGATTGGTTTTAGTATGTTTATTACCCATGTCCATAGGCTGTTTTGGTTAATTCAAATTGGATTTTTATATGGCAAATAAATGCATTATTGATTACAACATTTGTAAAGTCAACTGTAAGGGATTATTATTACTTTTCCCTCAGTTTACAAATTGAAATATATTAAGCCACAAGTAAACAATGTTGTCATCTTCCCTTGTTTACTACATGGTCGATTATGAACCATGCCGTTGCAATCTAAACATTTTTATTACACAAGTCGGCACAAGAGGGGACAAGCTCTGGTGTGACAAAATCGCCTGTAAACTATAGTACCGTATTTTCCGCACTATAAGGCGCACTTAAAAACATTTATTTTTCTCAAAAAATGACAGTGCGCCTTATAACCCAGAGCGCCTTATATATGGATTAATTCTGGTTGTGCTTACTGATCTCGAACCGATTTTATGTGGTACACTGTGCTCAAAAATCCGTCAAAATGTTTTATCACAACTTTGGTAAACTACAAAGCCGCACCACTTCCAGCATTACGGTTACCGTAGCGAGGAGCGTCGCGGAGTAATACTGTGCTTCACCATAACATTACAGTGTGTGTATAAGGAATTTGAAGGATTTGTGGACGAGGAATAAACTGAAAAAGTGAGTGTATTATGTTTTATTTACGTGATATAGTGTTAACTGAACAATTTTGAGTTATTGTGAATACGCCAACGTTTAATTTAGCGGTATCTGACTGTTTTTTTTTACGTGTTATACCTGAGCCATTTTGAGTTACTGTACTGTGAATACGCTAACGTTTGATTTAGCGGTATCTGACTGTGTTTTTTTACGTGTTATACCTGAGCCATTTTGAGTTGCCGTACTATGAATACGCTAACGTTTGATTCACCGGTATCTGACTGTGTTTTTTTCCGTGTTATACCTGAGCCATTTTGAGTTACTGTGAATACGCTAACGTTTGATTTAGCGGTATCTGACTGTGTTTTTTTACGTGTTATACCTGAGCCATTTTGAGTTACTGTGAATACGCTAACGTTTGATTTAGCAGTATCTGACTGTGTTTTTTTACGTGTTATACCTGAGCCATTTTGAGTTGCCGTACTGTGAATACGCTAACGTTTGATTCACCGGTATCTGACCGTGTTTTTTTTACGTGTTATACCTGAGCCATTTTGAGTTACTGTGAATATGCTAACGTTTGATTTAGCGTATCAGACTGTGTCAGAACGTGTTTCCATTGAACAAGGTTGGGACTGTTTTGTTTAGCTTAATGCGCCTTATCGTCCGGTGCGCCTTATATATGGACAAAGTTCAAAAATAGACCATTCATTGACAGTGCGCCTTACAATCCAGAGCGCCTTATAGTGCAGAAAATACGGTATTTGATGTCACTTAAAGCAGGCATCATTGTATCCCCGGGGTGTGTTATTTGGTTGCTGGTTGCGTATGCATTAAGAAGTGTGCTGTACGAGAGCGTTGGCTGCAGGGAGCTGAGGGGCTGGCCTCCGTCTGACCGCAGAGGGGTTCGAGGAATGACTCCTGGTAATAACTACAGCACACAGAGAAGAGAAGCGTGTGTTTGTTTAAAGGCAAAAGCTTAGACTCTGCACTTGTCGTTTACTCACTAGAGCTGGACTGCTTCACCTCTCGCATATGTTATTCTTGTAGTTTTAACTGTATTACGTAATAGTAGAGTCCTTTTTGTTTAGCCTGTGTTACAGTGCTTTCAGTGATCAAAAAGTGGCTGACTCGGAGACCTGGAGAGTATTGATCTTCACTAGAACAGACGATGTGTAGAGAGTGGTTTGTGGTAGTTCATTCATTTTTCTCCTCTTGCCCAGACTGTAGGCAGCTGGAAACTACAGTGGCTGTGAATACAATCAACCTCGCCTCAAATCCTTTTGCATATTTTATCATCTGACAAGAAAATATACTTTATGAGGTCTCAAAGAATGGAGACCCGAGTCTTTTGAATCTTATTTTCTCTCCTGAAAGGCAAAACCACTGCTTTACTCCCTTTATTCTATCACCAGTTCACCACACGAGTGTTGGTTACTGTTGGCCTATTCATTTGATTTCTGATTGTATATTTCCTCAAATGATTCCTTTGCCTTAGTTACTATTATATTTATCTTTTATTGGTCAGGTAGATGAATTTTCGCAGTTGATGTAAATTCACTAACTCACTAACTGAGGTCAAATCCAGATTGGACCAATCACAGCATTGGGGTTTGAGGAGAAGCCAATGGTGACACAAACTGACTGACTTTGGCTTATTTGAACAAAAATAAGAGCTGTTTTGTTTTTGGGAAAAGAGCATTAGATGGTGTTTTGTTCATTTGTGGAAGATGTTTTTTGTGCTTGTTTTGTTGTTGCAACACTTTGCCCAATTAGATTTAAGCATTTGACTGAATTTTCCATCTTTTAAAGGGAGCCATCCCAGATTAATAATGTTTAAAACTCCACGTACAACACATCAGCCTGGCTTAGATGTTTGAATTTCGTATCAGTTGCAGCTGCACTCCGCAGTGTGCCTCTAGTGTTTCTAATTTTGTGATGTTGCAAAACTAATTTCATACTATTGACAGAACATATTGTGTGTCCTGCGCATTACACATGTAGTAGATGAGGTATTTGATCACTGGGGTGATATTACAGAGGAAATGAGCACTGGGTTAGTTCCTCCTGGTGTGAGCTGTCGTAACATCATTTCCCTGCACTTCTCTTGTCAGTGAATGGTTTGTTGCCATTACGCCTGTCATAGTAGTCCTGAAATAGCCGAGGCTATTGTTCTGAAAGCCTAGCTGACCCACTTTGAGGCGTTTGTGAATCTCTTGCTGCAACAATTGTTTATCTCTGAAAGTGGTCAACCTTCCTGCCTTTTTGTTTGGTGTGGAGAAATGTGTGAGGTTAGCTGTGGTTTTAGAGTATGTATCAAACAGCCCGGCAGAGGAGGGGTCTGCTCATGTCTTAAACACCAGTAGAAATGATTGCGTGTCATCTTTGCTCTGGTTGGCTGCCTGTTCTGTCTTGACATGACTGACTTGACTGGAGGATATAAATAGCACTGTTTGAATAGGATAACTGCAGAAGGCAAAGGGGGGAGTGGGGAGATGGAAGTGGTGCCAGAGAAGATCGCTGCACTGGTGTCGAGAAGAAGGAAAAATATGAATAAATGCTGTGGCCATAGACACATCTGTTCAGTCAGTCTCAAAATGATGGTTCACTCCGAGAGCAAAGTAGATTATGGAAGGACCGGAGAAGCAGTGTATGATTTATTCATGGCTCGCTGATGCAGAAGGCCTTGCTTCATGATGGAGTGTTGCATACAGAGGACAAAGAAAAAACACTGGAGCTAGCAAACCTTAGGAAGTCTCTACGTAAGAGATCACTGGACTAGCAACAGTTAGCATCACCGTGTTTGGGTTTGAGAGTTGCAGCTGCTATCAGGCTCAGCACAATGTTTATGTCTAGCTTTTAGCCAAGTGAAGTGACTCTTAAAACAAAACATTGTGCTCGCTCAACAATATTAACAGTTAGAGGGGCAAAATGTATTGAGTTATGAAGATACACAAAATACAAAAATTGGATAAACTGTTCAATAAATTAAAAAAACGATCTCAAAAGCGTTTATTCAAAAAACTATTTCACAAACTCGTGTTGTAATCTTTCAATCAAGGGTGTAAATAATATTTCTGCTATTTTGTGGGTAATTAAATAGTCCATTCACATTTGTCTGATAAAACATTAATGACACTTTTTAGAGCATTTCTGTTGGATTGCCACAATAGCATCTGATTATAGTCATAAATATTGGCAGGTACTGTATCTCTTGTGATTGTGTTGTGTTGTTGTTGTCGTCAATGTACAATAAATCATCGATGGGATAAGTAGAACCATGGGAAATTGAAATGTAAATGAAAGCTGGCTTTAGTGGCAACAAACCCGTTCCATCAGCGCTCCGTGGCCGCACATACCAGATTGTTTATAGAAATGCTCCGCTCTCATGTGGGACCTGTACTATCAGAGTTTGATAAGCCCCACTATTAAAGGCGCAGAGAGCATGTGTTGTCGAGGCGTGCCAGTCACATTCCTGCAGACATTTTTCAGCTGCCCGAACTCTCTCTCACGCTCCACAACACTCGAATATTGTGCAATATTCAGCATGGTGTGTCCTGTCATCAGCCTACACAGCAGCAGCTACCTCTGGTATGATACCATAGTTGATTCCAAACATATGGCCCGCTGCTTTGTCACTGAAAGATTAACAAGCACTATTAAGTGTTTGGCCAGACTGTACAAGCTGGGGTCTGTGCGATTGCTTTAGCTGTTCTGCTGCTGTCTCTGCACCAGCGTGTAATGCTGGAGAATAGGGAGCTTTATGTACCGCTAATGGCCTCATTGTCTGGCTCAGTGTAATGCGTTTTCAAAGAAACATTGTGGCCAGGTGCTGACCTCCGTCTCATCATTCTTCCTCTTTTGTCTTTGCAGACGGTTGATGATGATGCAATGGCAGCGTGAATGAAGCTTGGCGTGGGGAGAGCTGAACGATGCCCAAAGGTGGGGGTTCTAAAACCCCACAACTGGACCACTTCCCACTCGGTACCGACATGGTGGAGAAGCAGGGTGGGAAGAAGGTAAGACCAACTCTGCTGTTGTGCCTGAACAACCTTCTGAACACTCACCTCCTCATGAATAAAATATATACAACCTAAACTATTTCCATGTCTGACCTCCTCTTTAGTAAAAAAGTCTTGACTGCAATTCAGTAGAGTATGATTCATACACAAAAGTACTTTAAAGAACAGGAAAAGATGCATTAAAGTCACAATACAAACAAATAAAAACATTGAACATCAACATAAACGTCTTCCCAATTGCTCTTTTGTGAAGCTGTGTAAAGCAAAACTATAAAACACTCTCTTTCAGGTTTTACTAAAAATAATAAAATCATGAAAACAACAAAGATGATAAAGACTTTTGCAATGGCTATTTTCTTTTAATGTCTATGCATTTGGTAGTGCAATTTATTGAGAGAAACTATTTACATCGTCTTAAATCTCACCCACAATACCTTATAGAACTTTGAGAAATGTGTTGGCTAAATTCAAGAATCTAAGATGTCGGTATGTAGCAGTAACACCTTTGTAATCTTTTGGCTAAATTAAATGCCATCAGTCTGCAGCTTGTGTAGGCAGTGCCCTTTAAATCTCCACAGGTACAGTCTGGTAGATTACAGTGGGGCGTAGAGTCGGCGCTGCTTGATGATGTCACGTGTTTGTTAACTGTGCTGGCGGCGGCGCCATGAGGCACAGGGAGCAGAGGTAGGCTTTATACAGGCCTGGATTTACAGCACTCTGCACAGGATTGCATCAGACGCAGAGGGCGGGAGGGAATGGAGCACGGGAGTGGGTGGAAAACCGAGGGAGACGAAAAGAGCGGGCATTGCTAGGAGACCACCGGACCGACTGGCTTTATGCGAGGACAGTACCATAGCTTTCTATAAATTCAAATTTGCATAGACTTCAGAGACTCGCGACTAATTTAGTAATGCGATTTCTCTCCGTTTAAGCCAAGCTACCCCTCACAACGGTTTTGGCCGGCTGACACATTTGTGCTGCATGCCTTTTCGTCTTGTTTGCCTTGTTTATTTCTGTGAAGTGTAACTGGCAGTGTTTGTCTACTGTAGGATGACATCATGGTCTTATGACTGGGGCAGGGCTGGGGGAGGAGTTCAGAGTCCACACACACATAATAGAGTAGCAGCTTCCCCACGGCAGGGCACAGATGAGAAGAGGAGGTCACGAGACACACGCAGCCACAGCAGTGATATTATTACCTGGGCTTAGACCAGGGAACTCACGCTTCATGTTCGATCCATTTTTCTTCATTTCATTTTCAGTCTTGCGTCTAATTTACAGTGCTAATGCTGCAGGTTGTAAAATATGATTTCTGTTAAGCCATTTCTGTTTTGCCATTGGACATGAGTCAACAAATGAAAAGTGAAACAAAACTACAGCATTTAAGTGTTTATGTATTTTATGGTATTTGCAGGTGTAGGGCTGAAAGAGTTAATCGATTAGGGTATTAAGACTTGGGATGTCCAAACTATGACCCAAATGACCAGAAGTATTACTTTTTACCGTAACAAATTGGGACCAAAATCTGCTATTATAACCTAGATAACAAACAGTTTGATGGATGTTAAATGAATGTTTTAAGCTGTATTAAAGGTGTGGTGAATCATCAGAACCACGTCAAATGCGAAAATAATTATGTTTCACTTTCAAGTTTGGACACCCCTGACTTGGACTAAGCCGTTATTACATCAAAATCACATCAGAAATTTGTAAAATGTAGGTTGTGATTGAAAACCTTTTTTGTCTGCAAGTATAGTCTACCAGGCGGCACTGCTTTAGATTCGTTTGGGCCAAATTTAGCACTCAATTCTTTCCTTGACCTTTCACAATTGAAACAAATAATTGATTAATCGAAAGAATACTTGGTATATTAATCAGTTAGCAAAATAATTGTTAGTTGCAGCTCTAGAGAGGGATATTTGTTCAAAGTTGTTCACAGAAATTCACAACATTTAACCTAAAATCCTCATATAATAATTATGACAATGTCAATGATGCAATGGCAATATAGATGTATTAATATAAATGCAAATACAACTGCAACTTTGAGTGTTGATAAATTGGTCAATATCTACATATTGTCCTTATAAACTTTTCAAGATTGGCATGATTGTAATACGATATAATAGATTTATAATAGAATAAATAGTCCTCACAAGAAAAAAAAAATTAAAGTACGATTTATTACAGAAAACCATAAACTCTCGTATTGTAAATAAAACATCAGCATTATTGAATGCATTTATTATGATAATACTTTAGTAGTAAGTAAAGAGTCATGGATATTTAAATGATTAAAAAGCTTAAATGTTAACATACAACAACAAAAACAAAGTTTCCCACAAGCAAATCATGGTACAAACAATAAATAAAGAGCTCAAAAACATTATGCAATGCAAAACGATCAGTTAATCTCATAATTATCAAGACCAATACATTGACTCCCTTCATATCATAAAGCTTGGACAAGTTACATAAGAGATATTTGTTGAGTAAGTCTTTTTAACTGTTAGCCTGAACCGAGGGATCCCAAACGCTCAAGTATTCACATCTGTTGTTTCGCCAATAGACTGGTGCTGATTGTTTCCAGCAGCTGTAGACCTCAGAGTCAAACCGGCGTCAGGAATCCAGAAGGAACTGTGTGGAAAAATGTCCTCCGCAAAGCCCATAATAACAAAAGCACTTTTAAAAACGCAGCCCCAAGCTCAGAAGGTGGTCACATGATAATGAGCTAATCGTTTCTGGCTCTGGTTATGTTTCACCAACGGGTTCTTTATTAATTACACTATTTAAAGTGTCATTTTTAAAGTATTGCAGTGTTTTAGTAATTTGTCTTTCTTGCAGGATAAAGTGTTGTCAAACAAGACTCCCAAATTGGATCGCAGCGATGTGGTCAAAGAGATGAAAGAAAAAGCCCCTAAAAGGAAGTTACCCTTCACAACAGGAGCTAATGGAGACCAGAAAGATTCAGATTCAGGTAAGACCAAATATCAACCCTGTGTTTTGGATGTGGGAGGGTACAGTTACCCTGCACCCTCTCAGTCTCACAGGAAGTAGCTGCTGTATTGTCCCTAAAAAGGGGGCGGGGCTCTGAGAAGCTAACTGGCTTCAGCATGGCTTCAGGCTGACTGTTTTTGTGTGGATTCTGTGGCTCAAATGGCAGACCCCAAGAAGAGGTCGTTACGTGTAGAGTTGTTCAAATGGATTAAGTCTAAGAAATGGGACTGATCGGGCCTGGCTTTGGTAAGAATTTATTTTTCTATTGTTTAAGTTAAAAGCCCAATGTTTAAACCGCTGAGAGCGGTTAAACAGTGAGGTTTGAGCATCAGCAACATGGCTCTTCTTTATTGATTCTGTTCACATTGCTGTTCATTTGTGCAATGCAAACTTTACCTGAAGTGAAAGGCAGAGTCTGTGCAGCCGAGGGTCCAGTGTTTCGGATTAGTCTCTTTTGAATTAATCTGGAGATGCACAAGGTTGTTATGGAGTAAGAAAGTGGACCTGTGACACATGTTTGCATTACGTTTGTTCTTCAGTAAGAGTGGCACTTTTGTGTTGTCTGTTATAGTTTTTTCCACTTGGAGTGCTGCAGTGATTGTAGTTTAGTTTTAAAGCACAGTACATTTAATTGTATTCTTTTAGCTGGATACAGTATGTTTACGGTTGCATTATAGCTAACCATGTGGTCAGCCCCATCCCCCTCGCTCCAGTGGAGGTGTGAACTTTCTTGTCAGCAACAATGGGAAGACAGTCATTAATATGCTAATAACCCAGACAGCTATTTGCTGTGGCTCACGTTTGCCCCTCACATTCACTGCATTTCCAGAATTGTAGTTTCAATGGAAACTAAAAACTAGCACAATAAAAACAAAGAAATAAATGTAAATAAATTGTAATGG
This sequence comes from Chaenogobius annularis, assembly GCA_015082035.1. Classification (NCBI taxonomy): domain Eukaryota; kingdom Metazoa; phylum Chordata; class Actinopteri; order Gobiiformes; family Gobiidae; genus Chaenogobius; species Chaenogobius annularis. The sequence goes on from BJKM01000139.1 coordinate 401,944, forward strand.
TATTAGAAATATGCAGTTTGATCCAGCCAGTATTTTATTTGTTTATATTACAAATACTACACTTTGCAGTTCTTTATGTCAATTTTAACAAAATTCTACTGTAAGCGTTTCCTCCAGCTGCAGTAAATATTAAAAGAGTAAAAGACCTGACCTTTGACCTGTCCACTTAACATTGTAACATCTAAATTCTTATGGTATGACACGAAAGGCATTCATGACCATGTCTTTCACTGACCTTTTTTATCATCTGCCTCCGTCCTGGCCCAACCCCAGAATCACAGCCGGTCTACCCTGTTCAGCTTGTTCATGTTGCCATTGCGAGTCTCCACAGAACATCCTGTTGGCCATTTCCTGTGTCTTCTGCCACAGTTTCCTGTTTATGCTCTTTTAAGAAACACAATATTGTTCAGTCTCATCTGCTTTGACCTGTGTTACCTGGACTGGCTGGTTTGGGTGGTTCTTCTCGTCAGGCTTTAGGCAACTGAACCAGACTCTTTGTATTGCAGGTGGTTTGCCCTGTAGTATTGTCTGTGCCGTTTTAAACGAGAAGTGTATTGTAGTTTGACATTGATGTTTGATGTGGTCCACTCCCATGACAGTCTTTTCATAAAGGGTCTATTCCTGGCTAGCTCAATTTTCTTTATTATTTCATCTTTGTTTGTCGTGGTTCAAGCATTAAGGCGAGTAAGGTTTCAGTCCTGTCTGTAAGCTTAGTAATATCATTTTACTGAGACACAAAGGCACTAGCTGCCTGGCTATAATAGACTGGCTTCAAAAAAATGGAAAAAACAAACTGACATTTGTTCATTTTAATGTGCTTCCTTATTTAAAAACAATTGTCTGATTTGGTTTAGCCTTTGTTTGTTTGTTTTCTTCTGACATTAACCTCACAGTTAAAATAATTTGTAACATAAATTATATTTTTGACTCCCTCAGCTCTATAACCTTTTAGACTGAATGTCAATGCTCCAAAGTGTTTTGGCTGATGTTCAGTCTTCATCTTTGTGGTCTTTGCCTTGTGTGCAAGTTAGTCACAACCCTCCTCTTAGTGCAATGATTAGAGAAATAATGGTATTTGGTTTGTTACAATGTAGACACACCAGAAGAGCTGGCGTAGCACTTTCTTGGTTCAAAAACATGTTTGGACTCTTTCTGAGGTTCTTGCTGTTAAAGTTTTAGCAGCAGGAATGTGTCTAAATGGAAGTATCAAAGAGGGGTGGGGGTACATTAGCTGTAAGTGCTCACAGATGTTACTCAAAGTTCATCAGTTCTACTTGGGTCTGGAAAAATCTTTTCCTGGAAAACTTATACCCACCGGAAACGCTGTCGGCCATCTTTCTGTCTCTCTGTATTTACTGTGTCTCTGGCCTTGACTGCTGGGACTCTCATTCTGGCCTCTCGGTGCATCCTGCGCTTCTGTTCCAGTCTTTGCTCTGCTGCAGTCTGGCTCCGCTGGTATTGCACACTTGTGTAGCTTTACCCTCAGAGGGTCATCAGATGGTATTTTGCCACTGAAAATAATTGCTGGGTGTGTCCTTGTGGAGCAGCTGCTTTTGTCCAGTAGCCCCATGTCTCCATGCAGCCTGCCAGTCAGGCATGTGGTGACCTTGGTGAGGCCATGTTGAAATGAAATGTACACCAACTGTTTCGCAATAACTGCTGTCCTGCCAAGTCACACCTTCTTCCCCTTGAACTGCTCCGACTGGCCCTGATGAAAGCATTTATGCTCCTCCTTAAAAGATTGGAGGAGCGATCTGGAGGAAATCTGCCAATGTTATATTGATAAATATTGCTGTTAATAGTGGAGATATAATCTAATTAAAGTTAAATATATAACAAACCATGTGCCCTTGAAAGAAGAAATTGTTAGGTCTCATTTGAGTGCATCTTTTGTCTTGACAGAGAAACCAGGTCCTGAGCGGAAGCGCATTAAAAAAGAGCCCAGCACCCGGAAGGCGGGTCTGCCGTTTGGAATGGGGATGCCAGGGATCCGGGTCGGGTACCCCCTCTCCGAGCGGCAGCAGGTGGCCCTGCTCATGCAAATGACAGCGGAGGAGTCCGTCAACAGCCCAGGTGCGTGCTTATCAATCCGGCCACGTCTTCAGAGGATGGGGGCCATGAGAGAGAGCAGTTGTGTTAAAATGCACCATTCAAAACCAAAAGAATCACTGAATTAAGCAATTAAGACATTTTTCATCAATTTTATTTGGTTAATATTGCTAAAGGTCTTACATTTGAATTTACAACTACATTCACACAATTGAATTCTACAAGCATCAAAGAAAATACTCAGAACTCTCTACTAATCCACATATGCGTTACACTTTTAAAATGTGTTTATTGTTGGTACTGTTTGTTTACTATTAATGTGTAAATATCAAGCCTCTTATCTATGTTCAGAAATACAACTTTAATAACTATGTTTTTTATGTGGGACAATAACTTTCAAACTCAATAATGAAGATGTGATTAGTTCTTGCAGTTAATCTTACAAATTGGATCAAGTGAGCTGAAGCATGCTAACTAACAGTGTTACACTGCCACCATCTGGTTGATACCTGTTGTTGATCCTTTGGAGGCAAAAAGATAAAACACAAAACTAGATCCAAGCGCAACTAATGTTGTTGTGTTGTGTTTTGTTTTTAGACACAACACCAAAGCACCAGTCGCAGTCCAGTCTGGGACAAAAGGGAACCCCAAACTCTGCTTCTAAAACCAAAGACAAAGTGAATAAACGAAACGAGAGGGGAGAGACGAGGTTGCACCGATCAGCGATACGAGGGGAGGCGCGGCGGATCAAGGAGCTCATCAGTGAAGGAGCTGATGTGAATGTAAAAGACTTTGCAGGTGAGACACTGCCACCATTTCAATGTGTAAAGTAAATAGTGTGATGTAGCAGTATGCTTTCTCTAACTCCTCTTGCTCCTGTGCGCAGGCTGGACTGCATTGCATGAGGCGTGTAACAGAGGCTACTATGATGTGGCCAAGCAGCTGCTGGCAGCCGGAGCAGAGGTCAACACCAAGGGACTGGATGATGATACACCCCTGCATGATGCCTCTAACAATGGACATTTCAAGGTGCCTTATTTCTGCTGAAGTTTGAGTAAAGCAGCTCAGAATGATGATCAGTCCACTAATGTAATCCACTGTTCTTATATTAAGGTGGTGAAGCTACTTTTACGGTATGGGGCGGACCCCCGTCAGAGTAACAGGAGAGGGGAAACGGCACTCAAGGTTGCAAACTCTCCGACCATGTTGAACCTGTTGTTGGGGAAAGGCACGTACACGTCAAGTGAAGAAAGTTCATCTGGTATGTAAACTATAAAACAGACTGTTTTATGGGCTGGAATCCCACAATTTGCTTGAAATTATTTTCTACAACATTTTAGTTAATGGAATAACAGCATCTACAAATACATTAAACCCTTTTTTCTACAGTTTAACAAAAAACAATTGTTGACAATAAAGTAAAAATATTTTCTATTATAATATCTTCCATATTTTGTATTAGATGGGCAACAAATGCACACTCAAACATCCTTATTTGAATAATGAAGTATTTTGTTTCACCATCTGTATTTGTGTCTGATGGTTCTGGGGTCTGGGACACTTTCACCATTGGAAAATAAGTCACGCCTTTTGTGATATTGTTATAACTGTATAAATGCTTAATATAAACCAAAAGCTCTTTGTTAATCAGTAGTGACAAACAATAACTTCACCATTTAATACCTGTATATGTAATTTCTTTTATTTTGGGAGATTTTTAGATGACATTTATGATGCATTCAGATTGTCTGGCTTGTACTAAATATAAACACAGTATAATAGTTTATTTAATTGAATGGCTTTTTTTACTTCAGCTTTGGGAGAAATTGCATCTCTGATTATTAATATACTGGATATCCAAAAATCCATTTACACTTTATTTGCTGCATTATAATGTTATGCCTTAAAAATGTATTTAATTTGGTTTGATGGTATTGACTAACTAATGAATAATATAATATGGATTTAGCTGTCTTGATTTGTAGCATTATAAAGTTGACTATGAAGGACTGATTGACAGATGTGACTTGAAGCATTATATTCATTTTGTGTTTGTTTTGTCAACAGAATCCTCCGAAGAAGAGGAAGACGCTCCGTCGTTCGCCCCTTCCAGCTCTGTGGATGGCAACAACACAGACTCGGAGTTTGAGAAAGGCCTGAAATTGAAGGGCAAAAATGCAGACCCTCCTAAATCTGCCGTCACACCCATCAAAGACGAATACGAATTTGATGAGGACGACGAGGAGGAACGAGTCCCGCCTGTTGACGACAAACACTTGTTAAAAAAGGAATTCCGTAAGGAGATTGTCCCTAAGGCCAACAGCTTCATTTCCATACCGAAAATGGAGGTCAAAACCTATTCCAAAAGCAACTCGCTCACACCAAAGAAAACTGTCAGGCGGATCGTCTCTGACAGTAACAGTTCAGATGAGGACGACAGGACGTTGTGTTTCACATCAACGCCAACGCCGCGGCAACAGACCCAGCAAACAATTACCAAGACAAGAGACTCAAGTAGTTTGAGCTCAAAACAACAAAAAGACAAAAGCAAAGTAAAAAAGAAGAGAAAGAAGGAGAGTAAAAATAATGTCAGTAAAGAAGTTAGATTTGGCAAAGTTAATGACAAATTTTGCACTTCGGACTCAGATTGTGAGGACATGGAGAGCGAAGACGACAAGGGCTCAAACAGTATTAAAGACTCATCTATGACAAAAGACTCCACGGGCTTTAACGCGTCCTCCTCATCGCACGTGAACTCTCAAAAACAAACACCGTCGTTGGCAGAACAGCACCCCAAGCAGTGGCGGACGGATGGCTGGAAAACGGTGTCCTCGCCAACATGGTCAGATGTCAGTTCTCTCTCAGATTCAGTCAGAACAAGATTATCCAGTGAATCGGACTACTCCTCTGCAGATTCCAGCGTTGAGTCAATAAAACACCCCAAGAGGAAAGCCCAAGAAAACAAAAAGAAAAACAGCTCGCACAATAACACAGTAGATAAGAAAAACTCAGACAGTACGACTTCCAAAATTGACGGAGACGGAAAAGTTGTAAAAAAGCATAAAGTTAAACACAAACACAAAGCCAAGGAGAAAGAGAAAGCACAAAGTGTAGTGCTTAATCAAGATATGAATGAAAAATTTGTGAAAAGCTACTCTTTTGATTTTGAAGATTCAAGAAAAAATTCAATTGGAGATTCTGAATCTGCAACTGAGGGCAAAATCAAGCTAAAACATGAAAAAGACCATTCGAAAAAGGAAGATCGATTATCAAAAAGCAAGTCTGATGATAAAGACTGGTCGACAGGTAAAGATCTCCACAGAACAATAAAAGAGGAGAAAAACAAAAAAACAAAGGACTCTGCCAAGGAAAAGACTATTAAAGAGGAGAAAACGCTAAAATCTGAAAAAGAGCGAAACATCAAGGAGAAAGAGAAACCAAAAGAAGACAAACAAAAGGCTCACAAAGAGGATAAGAAGAAAAAGTCCAAGGAGAAGTCCTTTTCCAAAGCCGAAAGGAAGAGCGAGCAGAAAGAGGAGAAACATCTCAAAGTGGACAAGGAGAAAACCAGCAAGGAAGACAAATCTAAAAAGGACAAAACGACAAAAGAAGAGCCAGATTATGAGGGCTACGACGTCAACAACCGTTTCCTCAACATGGACGACTCAAAACTCAGTGCCTCCGACGACCACCACGACCGATGGGGCTCTGAAATGTCCTCCGACTCCTCCCTCTACGATGACAGCTGGGACGCTCCAGTGAAAGAGTACAAGGAGTATAAGGCCAACAACTCGGTCAAACTCATAGTAGAGACGGTGAAAGAGGAGACGAGGAGGAAGGACGGTAAAGTAAAGGATAAGAAGTCTGACCACATTGAGAAACGGTCTGAGGAGAAAGTGACTTCTAAAAAGACAGATAAAGACTCAGAGAAGACCAATGAGAAGAAAAAGGATTGGACCGACAAGCAAAAACTAAACTCAAGCCACTCAGAAAAGGAGAAAAAGAGAAAGGAATCAACAGATATTGTCAAAAAGGAGTCGTTGGATAATAACAGAGAACGCAAAGATTCATACGAGTTTACGAAGGAGCGCAAAGATGTCAAAATTAAACAAGAGAGTCACGACTACAGCAATGATGCTTTCTTTAAGGACTTAGACGCTGTTAGTAAATCCTGCGACGTCAGAGAAAGAAATCACTCTGGGAAGGAGAAAGACAAGAAGGGTGATATTGTGGAGAAGCGAGAGAAGAAAGCTGACAAGCACAAAACAAAAGACCAGGAAAAGGACAAATCGGAGAAAAGCGTTGCAGAAAAAGCTGTGAAGGAAAAGGACGGAGACCGGGTGATCAAGGATAAGAAGGAGGCGGTCAAAGAAAAACACAAAGAGTCACACGGCAAAGATCGCAAAATGTCATCCGAGCAGGTCAAGAAAGAAAAAAGCTCCCAGGAAAAACACACTGAGAGGGAGAAAGATTTCCAAGAGGTCAAAAAGGAGGAGCGCAAACAAGAGAAAAGTAAAACATTGTATAAAATTGCAGACATTTTTACAGATGAAAGTGATGATGATGAGGATAGTTACAATGGAGGAGGGGCGCTGGACAGGAAAGATTCAACAACAGATCATGATGAGATCGAGCACTTCACTTCTGACAAAATCAGGAAATCTACAGACCCCAAACATAATACCGAAAAAGCAAAAGACCACAAGGACAAAAAGGAGAAGAAGAGTGCTTTTGACACCGGTAAAGAGAGAAAGGGCTCACTGGAGAAACATAATAAAGATAAAAAAGATACTGTCGATGTCAAACACAAAGACAGGAAAGATCGCATGTCAGTGGACTCCAACCAGGACAAGAAAAATAAGCAGAAATTATTGGACAAAAGAGACACGAGTGAGGAAAAGACGAAAAGTAAATATAAGGACAAGCCAGACCATTCAAAGGAAAGGAAGACATCAAAAGGCGGTGGTGAAAATGAAAAGTCCCTATTAGAGAAACTAGAAGAGGAAGCTATGAACGACTACAAGGACGACTCCAATGATAAAAACAGTGAGATCTCATCTGATAGCTTCACAGACCGTGGCCACGAGCCAATCCTGACGAGCTATTACGACTCGATAGGCCTAAACGATGTGTCAGAAGAGCGCAGAGATTCCCTGTCCATATCTACGCCGCAGGACAAATTTAGGGAAAAGGAGAGACACAGACACTCCTCGTCCTCCTCCTCCAAGAAGAGTCACGACAAGGACAAGGAAAAGGTCAAAAAGGACAAAGGTGACAAGCGGGACAAGACTGAGGAGATCAGAGAGTCGTACAGTCGGCGAGAGAGCTTGCCCTTTGAGAAGGAGCCAATGCCACTAGAGGCTGACCCGTATACGTTTCCATATGGAGGGAAGGGAGATGGGGAGGATGATTTTGATAAAACACTTGAATTTGAAAATGAGATGTCCAAAAAGGATAAAGAGAAATCCTCTGTCATCAACGACCGTATAAAAGACAAGAAAAAGAAGGAGAAGCACAAGGAAAAAATTAAGGAGGAGAAAAATAAATACATTGATGGGTTTGGGTCATTTAAACACTCCAAAGAGGACATCAAGGCGGGGTTGAAAGACAGCCCGCAGCTCATTGTCCTGAAGGAGAGGTCAAAGGAGGATAGTCCCAAATATGACTTGAAAAAGGACAGAAATAGAGAGACTTTGGACAAAGACAATCGACTAGACCACAGTAAGTCCAAGTCTAAAGAGGAGAATGAAAAGCTGGCCCCTTCCAAAGACACAGCGGCTCGCAAAGACAACAGGCCGCGGGAGAAACTGCTGGTGGACGGAGATCTTCAAATGACAAGTTTTGGGCAAATGTTGAGTCTGAAAGACCAGGAGATCGAGGAGCGTCACAAAAGGCATAAAGAGAGAATGAAGCAGAGGGAGAGGCTCAGGCCCAAAACAGGAGAGCCTAAACTCAAGGACAAAACCAAGTCCACAGAGGAAGTCAGGAAGAGCCGCACTGAGCTGGCCAAGAAGTCCAACAGTGTGGATTCTGGACTGAAGGAGAAGAAGCTGAAAGAAGTCAGTAGCATCCCAGCTCAGATGATGTCCCCAGGCAGGAAGTTCCAACCAGACACTCAAAATGCAAAAGACTGGCTCACAGGACATCAGATGAAAGAGAACCTCCCCGCCTCTCCCCGGCCCGATCAGAACCGTCCCACTGGGGTCCCGACTCCCACCTCTGTCATTTCATGTCCCAGCTATGAGGAGGTCATGCAGACTCCTCGTACGCCGTCATGTAGTGCAGAGGACTACCCTGACATCATGTTGGATGGGCTGGAGTGCCACAACTCATCGGCCATGGCCATGTCTATGAATGCCTGCTCACCAACCTTCTTTGAAAGGTAAGTGCCAAGTTTTTTTATCACATTTTTTTACGTTTGATTCAAATTTGCTCATGGTTTCTTTTTCTTTTTTTGTCGTTTCCCAGCAGGTATTCAAACTCGCAGAGCTTCCCAGAGGGCACCTGTCCAACTCCTGCTAAGAACCTCCAGCTGCCCCTTGTGAGCCGCTCCGAGGCCTCTGATGTGCGGAGGCCTTTGGAAGATGAGTTTAAAGCTGATGCCGACAAGTTCCTCCGGCAGAGCGATGCAGTGGGAGACTATGATCCAACCTCTCAGTCTCTGGAGGACAAGACGGGCCCTCTGGACAGACTGGAGTGTGTGTCACCTCCCTATTTCTCCCCCATTAGGATACTGTCGCCCCGCCGAGAGCCAGTCCACTCCATGCCTGATGTGGTGGCGCCTGGTCTGGCTGGCGCAGAGAGCAGTGACCATATAGCTGACAGTGTGTTCAGCAGCTTCCTGCCCAAACCCTCCACCCCAGTGCACCGGCCGGACCCACAGGAGCCCTGCTTTGACATCGCAGCTCCTCCCACTCCTGCTCCCGCCGCTTTGCCACCTCTGGACATAGACGACATCTCTGAGCCACATCACAGCGAGCCCAACATGGTGCTGTCAGACCTCCCGCCCGTTACTGACCTGGTGCACGTAGAAGAAGAGGAAGAGGAAGAAGAGGAGGAGGAGGAGGAAGAGGAGGAAGAGGAGGAGGAGGAGGAGGAAGAAGAGGATGACCAACCAGATCCAGCCCATTGTGCCCTGGAGGAAGAAGAGCCACCCAGAGAACCCTGCTCCTACTCCCCTCACATGGAGGACCCTCTAAAGAAGGGCTGGTCAGCAGTCTCACCCATCCACCATGAGCCAGATGTACAGCCCATCTCCCCGGCTGAGCCCACCGACGACCACGACGAGAACTGCTACGATCATAACATGGTCTGGAATGCTGACATGGTCCTAAAATCTCCTCATAGGAATTATGGAGAGATTGAGGCCGCAGTGTCTAAAATCACTAGCCCGTACTCCCACTCTCATTCAGATAATGAGATGCAGCACATACCTGGTCACCCCGCTGTCAGTTCTCCCTACACATGGAACAGGTGGCACAAAGACGATGAGGACTATGATGAGCAGAAGGAGGCTGTGGCGGAGATCCCATCCCCAGAGAGACCAGAGTCTGGTATGGACGATGAAGTTCACTATTTAAACACCTCCTCATCCTCAAATCGTCTGGAGTCCTTTTTCCAAGACTGCAATAAGTCTGGTCTGGAGGACCACCAGATAGACACAGTGGAGCCGCCATGTGTGGAGCCTGAAAGCAGACGGCCCAGTCACATTTACGCTACTACAGACGAGCTCATGCACCCTCCTCCCGTCGTTGCCCCGGAGCCTGTCGTCCCGTGGGCCGACCCGTTCTCTGCTGATGTTGACGAGCTCAATGACCTAGGACCTTTCTCTCTGCCTGAGCTCCCGCTGCCTGACAAAGCAGAGGAGGCTGAAACACAAGAGGCTGAACTGTCTGAACACAAGTCTGTTCCACCTCAGATCAGACACATGGTCTCAGACGGAGAGGACCCAGATGTGATGGAGGTGGGTCCCCTGGGCCTCTCCGCTCCATGTCCGACAGCACAGGACTTGGTTGTCCCATCACCCCATGCCACCTTCCAGCCCGAGCTGGAGCCGGAGCCCCAGAGCGTGCCGTACAGTCCCCCTGAGGACTCAGACACAAGCATGATGTATGCTCCTGTGAAAACAGACTCTGTTCCGATGCACGCTCTTGAGTCTCTGCACATGCCCCCAGATCCACTGTCTGCCTTGAAGCCGGACAGTCATGTGGAGGAGACCCATGAGCCTATAGTCGAACCACTCATTACATGCACTCCTCTACCACCCCCTGCGCCAGTGACCCTCCCCAGCCCTGTGGACCTCCCAAGCACTCAGGACACCACACCTAAGCTGCCAGCTGTAAGTCTCAACCCACTGTCCACACCTGTAGATATCCCCAAAAAGGACGAAATCCCTCCGAGGATTACCCGCAACCGCGCCAAGAACAATTCCACTGCTGTTGCCCCTCCTACCTCCAGCGTACTGACCTCATCAGCCTCTTTCACCTCCATAACTGCCAATCCTGTCGTGAGCATCAACCACTTACCCGTCAGGATCCCAACTCCCACCTCAGCGTCTTCCTTCACTCTAAAGAAAGACAAAGATTCAGTGCTTAGCATTGCCTCCACTGCTCCGACTTTAACAACATCCCCAACAGTGGCGCTCAGTAAAACCACAAAAGGTCGGCCCATCCCGGTGGAAGACGAGGACACTCAAACGCAGCACCCGCGCAAGAGAAAGTTTGCCAGGTCGGCAGGGCAGCAGGTGCAAGTTCAGCTTGTGAACACAGCCATGAAACAAACCAGGGAGATGATCCAACAGACATTGGCTGTTGTGGTCAATGCCATTAAATTGGATGACATTGAGCCCTACCACAGTGACCGCTCCAATCCTTATTTTGAGTACCTCCAAATTAGGAAGAAGATCGAGGAAAAGCGGAAAATCCTGTGCTACATCACACCACAGGCTCCACAGTGTTACGCCGAGTATGTGACATACACTGGCTCCTACCTGCTGGACGGAAAGCCCCTCAGCAAGCTTCACATTCCTGTGGTAAGTAAAAGTGTTTTCTTTTTTACTTTGAGATTTAAATTGAGCATGTCTGAACATTTTGAATATATTTTCCAGATTGCTCCTCCTCCATCGCTGTCAGAACCTCTGAAAGAACTTTTCCGACAACAGGAGGCTGTAAGAGGAAAGCTCAGGTTGCAACACAGCATAGAGCGGGTACGTGTTGAACTCAAATTGATTTGTAAGTCTAGAAACAAAGAAGAGTAACCCCTACCTCAATAGTATTATCATTATTAGTAGTATTGTGGTGTTGGTATAGTTTTTTCCAGATGTTCATGTTGCTACCTTTCTGTGTTTCCAGGAAAAGCTGATTGTGTCGTGTGAGCAGGAAGTGCTGAGGGTCCACTGCAGAGCGGCCAGAACAATAGCCAATCAGGCTGTTCCGTTCAGCGCCTGCACCATGCTTTTGGACTCTGAAGTATACAATATGCCATCAGAGAGCCAGGTAGGAAAAGAACCATGTAGCATAAAAACAAATGTTCAATTACAACAGTGATTGCAACTTGTCTTTGTGTTTTAAGGGGGATGAAAACAAATCGGTGAGGGATCGGTTTAATGCTCGGCAGTTCATTTCGTGGATCCAGGATGTGGATGATAAATATGACCGCATGAAGGTTTGTATCAGATCCTGCTCAACATCTGAGCCAAACCTGAAGAGTTGGTTAATAGTTGTTTTCTATTTCAGACATGCTTATTGATGCGGCAACAGCATGAAGCAGCAGCGCTCAACGCCGTGCAGAGGATGGAGTGGCAGCTGAAGGTGCAGGAGCTGGACCCGGCGGTGCACAAGTCGTTGTGCGTCAATGAGGTGCCGTCCTTCTACGTGCCAATGGTCGATGTCAACGACGACTTTGTCTTGCTCCCTGCATGACAGCGCGCAGCCCTCAGACTCTCAAAATGATTTTGAATCATGTTCTCAAAGAGACTTCGTCACAAAAACGAATGGAAAGGGCTAGCAAGTTTAAGAAGGACTTCAGACAGGAAAAGACTATACTATATTGAAAAGAAATTAAAAAAACTTGCCCTCAATTCCCTTCCGTGAAGAAGGAACTACGTTTTTACTGGGAAATGAGACAGAACACAACTTGCACTTTCATCCTTTTTATGCTTTTCTTTGATCCGAGAAGCAAAAACAGTGTTGGCTTTGACACCGGGTCAGATCTCCTAATGCTCAGCTCATGGAGAAACAGGACAGAAATCAATTTTCTGAGTTTGTTTTTGGTCCTGAATTCAGCAGACCCGCCCCTGAGGGCACCAGAGAGGAGCTGTTCCGCAGAAGGATGAAGAACAGCGCTCCTTGAGGACCAGGAGAAGCAGAGCCGACCTGTTGGATGTTGCAGGAGCGTCATCAGATCAGTGCTACTGCATTGAAGCGGCTGAAATGGGGCAGACTTTTGAGCAACATGAGGACCCAGAGCAGTGGGACAGACTGACCTAGCCTCTGGGCCGTGCTCACACACGGGACAAAGCTGGAACTGAGGACTGACCGGAGGGTCCTCACCTCCACACTTTGTCCCAAAAACACAAGAGCGCCATAGACTGCAAAAACACCACAGGACAACCAGAAGATACAACCATAACGAATGTTACAATTCAAAGAGACTATTGAGAGTTTTGTGGTTGGGTGACAAGAGAAATATTGTTTTTGTCTATTTCTTTACTTGGGCATTTCATTGTTTCTGAGGAAGTGACTTGAAACACTACAGAGCCAATATTAGTTTAATGGAAAAAAAACAAAAGAAAACAGAAAAAAAGTTGTATTCCGTAAATTATGTACAGTTTTATATTCGTTAACCAATGTATTCTTGCTGCCTTCTAGATAATTTATTTTGCCACACATTACTGCACAGTTGTAAATAACCTATGTACTGTAATATCACTCAGTTAAGTGTAAAGAAAAACCGTAAAAGAAATAAAAACTATCTTTTTATGTACAATTCACTTTGGGCAGCACTTTCCCCCCTCATATCCATGGGCCAAACGTGTGTGACTCAAGTGCACAGTTTTATCCCGTCTGATTCAGTCCAGGGATCCCTACCACACACAGTATTCTGATAAAACAGGCCTAACCCATAAGCCAACCTCCATATAGTCCCTCTAATGTAGCAAAATAGTTATCAAGGATTTATTTAAGGAATAGACAGAGGATTATTATTCATTGCTTTACACAACTATATCTGAAATTTTTTGAGCCAAGAAAATGCCTTTTTCAGTGAAAAATGTACTCATTGTTGGGCAACGTCATAGATATTTATGGGTGAGGTGAAAGTTATGTCATTCACAAAAAGTGTCATGTCTGTTCATTGTTTTTACTTTTACTAAATTCACATTTGTCTCAAACTAACAAGACACGGGTCTCATCTTATTCTTTTTTATGCTCTCATAATTGTCATTCCATGTTCGAATTTGTTTGCCCTGTTCATTGTTGTAATTCAACTTTTACTCACTTGATGGCGCCAGTAGTCCTTTGTCTCAGCCAAAACTTGCGTGAGAGACCTGTGGCCTTTGTCATGAATGGGCTTTTCGTTTTTCTTTTTCTTTTTTTTTAAACAACTTGTTTAAATTGATTCACCATCGGCTCAAAATCTTCATTTACCTTTTTAAGCTTCACATTTTTAACTGATTTTAAAGTTAGAGTTACTTCCTCATGTTGATGTTCACCATTACTTAAGTTCAGGCCCAAGCAGACTCATTGTATCTTTACTCAGTATGTACCAAAAAGGACATTGAAACTCACAACTCAGCTGGTGGGAAGAGTAATGCTGAATATACATCCGTTTTTATTGTCTTTAGGTAATTGTTGATTTGTGATAACTATTTTAGTGGATTAAGCTTTCTTTGACCTGTCCCTCTTTGTGAGAGCTGCTCGTGTGTTTTTTCAGATGGCAATATTTCCCATTCACTCACACACTGTCAGTGGGCATAGCTGTGTATGGTATGTCTAGTCAGTGGTTGTTACGGTTACTGTGCAGGCGAGGTGGCTAGATGTTCTTCATACATCCATAGTCACCCATACAAGTAGATTTAAACCCCTCTTTATTCATGTTTTCATTTCATGTACTGTTTTTTTGGGGGGGGGGGTGTCTGTTTTGTTTTCAGCTAAATGTGTGTGTTTCGTGTTCATTCTTATTAAGGGGTTAATTTTGTTCCTGTATAGTTACGCATACATACCAGTGGCATGTCAATCACTTTGCTTAACAAGCAGAATGTATCCCATTTTACAATATATGCCCTGAACGACCACGCCCTCACTTTGTTTACAATTACATGTAGTTTTGCATCATTTGGAACGGTTTAATTTTGCCCTGCCTTTGATTTTAGTTCATTTATTTGAATCCACAAAGGCTTGAAATGGTGATGATGGCTGCTTCAAAGTTGTTTTTTCCCCAAATAGCAATATCCTAATCATATTATCTTCAGAAAACAATATATATTTTGGCCATGTTTTCAATAATCGATAGATTGATGCACAGCTGAGCAGCACTAGGCCATGGTGAAACAGTCAGCAACATATTACCTCTATGCTCTTACATTCACTAGCTTAGATTTGTTTGTGTTTAAAGGACATTTTTCATAGAAGAATCACAATTTCAAGCCTTTTTTTTTACTAGATTTATTTTATTTCTAATTGAACCCAAACTGTAGCTGTTTCATTTCTTTCCTTATGTTTTTTTTTGTTTGTTTTTTGTTTTTTAGACAAAGCATGGCAAACTACTCTTTAAAATAGTGAGAAAAAGCCTATTTATTATGTTTCTTTTTTTTTTCTGACACCTGTGGTATGTTTTTGAACTGAAGTTGGTCTCCGCTGTGTAAATTTTCCTTCTTGTTAATGCGTGAACGAGACATATTGTACATAGCTCTGTAAATAATAAAATCTCCCAGGACGTTTTTTGCACCCTCCTTTGTACTAGTCTGAAAAATTGCGTAGAATGTGGGGTTAATAACAGCTGAGAACGGGCTGATTATGATGTACCAATGTAACATTTTTTATTTGTACAATGTAGTTTATTTGTGTACATATTGTCGGAGCAGCTAAAGGGGCCGGGGTTTCAGGGGGTGGTCGTTGATGCTATCGTCAGTGCTGTAACAGATCCAGTACTTTCACCTCTAGCTGTTGTTGATTTCCTGCAAAAACATGACATGAAAAGCTATGAAAAAAAATCCATAAAAATACACAGGAAAAATGCGAGAACTGAAAATGAGGATGGATGGGGAAAAAACTCAAACTGAAAAGTAAAAATCTAAATTGTTATTTTCTACAGTTGCATGTACAGAGAGCGCGAGAACTGCTGTTGTTCCTCAGAGATTATGTTCGTTAATAAAATTTTGAAATATTACCAGTCGTCTATGATTCTTGGTTTGGGGCAGAATTTTGGATTAAATCATTTTGTGTGTACTTTACTTTGAAGTTAGATTAAATGGGGCTTTGAATTTCCTTAGGTTATATTAAAGGAGTAGAGGTGAAATTCTCATGGTTTTTAGGGCTGTAACGTCAGGTTCAAACCCATATGAAGTTTTGTCTAAATTTACCTTCATCAAATGTCTGAATATTACTTGGATAAACACAAGGGTGATTACTTGTGCACTGTGTCTCATGAAAACAAACTTGTTGACACAATTTGGTTTAAATAAGTTAAATGAAAAAATAGAATGTGTGTTAAAATCCAACAATAAAATACTACAACCGTCAAATCAACATTACACTGTGCATGGGAGTGGTAGAAGCCAAAAGGCTTTTACAGACACCGCTCCCAAAAAGTAAAGCAAAAAATGTATACATATTGTGTTATCTTATGTTTTAATCTGGTTTTGTACATCAATGGTGACAGAGGTTTGTAGAGGTCTGTTTGGGAGTTCCATGACTTGGATCAGTGATACCGAATTGAAAACTGCTCTCAACACTTAAATAAAGGTATATGCAGCTTCAGACCCTGTCAAGTGACATAATGGTGGAGTACAATAATGCTAAATGTAGGAAGCCTGTGGCAAGGTTAGAAACTCCTGTTCTGTCATCACAATTTATGTAATTTATGTATTAGTTATTTCTAGCAACTGGCATAAATCTAGACTTTTTTACATTTATTCACTATTGATTTGCTTTGAACAATTCTGAATAATTAAGGCCACAATTTTATTAATCAATAAGGGCATTAATATCTCTATTTGAAATAGATAGAAGTAAAATTTAAAATTTAACCTTGGGGTACACCATACTTTATAGAATTTATTTTTGATTTGTGATTCTGTGAAACATACTGTTTTCGGTTTGTCAAATAGCTACGCTGCCAATTATACAAATTATCCCGTCACATTTTTGTAATTTTAAAAGCAGAATATTCTGATTAACTGTATCACAAGCTTTAGAAAATATTTAAGGGAGAAGTGGTACATAAATACCTCTTACACAAATTATGTCAGTCCACAAGAAAATCCTGGATTATTTAAGTTTTCTTGATGCCTTACTGTAACATTTAATAATTGAAAAAGACTTCAGCGTCATTAAATAAATAAGTAAGTAAGTAAGTATTGAATTTTGTTATTAGTATTAACATTTCAATAAGTGAACATTAAACGAATGAATATATGAAATACTGTTAAAATGAACAGATGAGGATATTTCAAACTCCTCATCATTCAGAGTATGGAAAGAAAGGAAGCCACAACTTTCACTGAGCCATGTTTATCAGCACTATGTGAACCCACTGTCCTTTGACCTTTTGAACATATGTTGTGCCTTATCATGATATTGGTTTACTTTACTTTACTTCACTTTAAGAACCATATAAAGGTAAATATATTGATGAAAAAAATGCTTTTCAAACCTCCTTGTTGGAGGAAGAATGATGAGTTTGTCGTATCTGAGATGAGCAATGTCCCGTTTTTGTCTTGCTCCTTTCATTGCTGGAATCAACTCCTTGCGTCAAACTGATTTAGAAAAGTGTTCATTTATATATATAATTGTTTCTTAAGGTGTTTTGTCTTTTCCATCACACCCAAACGATCCTTTAACCCAGAAACTTGACCACTGCTGGTCCCGGGGTTTCCTCCTTGTCCTGGTGGTTTTCCCGAACATGTTCCATTTAAATACTTTAATCCAGTTTCAGTTTGTCAGAAATGATTTGTCCTCAGAATCAGACCATTTTTCATGCTCAGTCTCTGGTATCCCATCAAGAGTAGATTCTTTCGACGAGATTGATTCTCAGTGTAATCCACTTTACCAGTCTTTACATTTGAAGGAAAGTGATCAGAAAGCTTTTGCCTTGAGGTCACATCTTTGATAACCCCATCCAATATTTTACTGAAGGAATCCATGATGATTTGAACAAAGCCTTTAAAACACTTCCTGGTGTTGCAGTAGATTCTTGAATAGAGACGTTTGCTGTTCTAGAAGATCTTTTTCTTGAGAAAAGGTGATAAAATCCTCTTCAGATTTAGTTCTCTTTTGTGGCATCTTTGTTTGTTTGCAAGCAAACTTTTAGCAACAGGTGAAGGCCAGAAATCTGGTCTTTATTATGATAACCAAAAGGGAAAAAACAGATCATCTCTACTTTTGGCAAACAATTACTACATTACAGGACACTTTTCTATTATCATTTCAGAAAAATTAAATGATCGTTTCAGAATGATGAAAGGAACAGGAAGTCGCTGAAGATTCTTCTGATTTTGGGTAGATTGCCCTCAGTGAATCCTGGCAGCAGCTCTCTTAAAAACGACACAGAAAGGATTTCTTCCATTTTCTCACGTGCTTCAGCAGCCTACAGTGCACAGTCAGACCTACTGAGTAGGCTTCAAATAGATCATATTTAAGTCACTCTGAATCATGCATTTGAGCTTGTGTTGTAAAACCTGTTCTGTGTCATCAACACCACATGACGACTTGAGGTTGACTTTATGAAAACAAACAAGTGGAGCTAAAGACAGTCCCATAACTGGCCACAAGGGACCGGTTCATTCAGTGACAGTGTGAACTAACAGGAATGTGGCGTCTCCGCGTTTTCTTTTTCTTTGCATTTTCTTTTTCTTTGCATCACAAAAGTGACTCTTGTGCGTCACACGACCCCATGTCCCAGATCCCAAAATATGTCTCTGCCACTGACAGACTGAAATATGAGCTGTTTCTTGAGGGTGTGTTGAGCCGCTCCCCGCGGACCCCTGGAGGTTTCCCTGTCACTGAGTGAGTGCGGCCAGAGCAGGTGTGGCCCCTCCCCCTCCGGGCCCCTCTCCTCCGGGCCCCCCGCCTCCTCCTCCCACGGGCCCTCCTCCTCCACCTCCTCCTCCTCCTCCTCCTCCCCCTCCTCCCCGGGGCAGCTCCTAGGGGCCTCTCGCTGTTTGCGCTGCTCAGAAGACGATGTGCCATGGCCAGCAGCGGTGGAGGTGTCGGTGACCCGTGTGTCACCACGAACGGGTGCGTTCAAATGGACTACGAGGGCAAAGTGTTCCCCCTCACCGGCGGATACGGGCGCTACAACCGCCTCGTGGTGATCTTTAGCTGGTTCCCAAACTTTGCGGTCGCTCTCAACCTGTTTAGCGACGTGTTTTTTACGCACGTCCCGGAGGAGTTCCACTGCAAACCGGACCCGCAGCTTCTGCCCTCCGCCTTTCTGCTCAGTAACTTCTCCAGACAAGGCTACCTCAACATCACCATCCCCTGGGCGGAGGAGACCGGGGGCTTCAGCCACTGTGAACTCTTCAAGTATCCCCCAAACTCCTCGGACCTGTCGGACAATGCGCCCCGGGAGAGAGTGTCCTGCACCCGGGGCTGGGACTACCATCAGGCGGCGGGGCTCCAGAGCAACTTTGTCACTGAGGTAAGACTCTTGTTCAAATATGACAACCAGGTCTACTTAAAGGTGCACTACGTAACTTCTCTGGTGGAGTGTCTGCCTCCTGCTCGACTCTACTTTCTGATTTGCCTGAAATTTTCCACAATATGGCATTAGGCTGAAACATTTTTGAATTCTGAAACTTGTGAGCCGTCTTGCCTCTCCACAGATATGACCTGTAACTTGTCTCTATGGAATCAGAATCAAAAAAGGTTTATTGCCATTGTCCATGAACAGAACTCACAAACATAGGAACTTGTCTCGGCCTTAAGGTGCAACACAAAACACTGCTCAATAATAAAAACAACCTATATGAAATCCAAAGTGCATGCATTAAGAAACCATTTAAAATGACTATAGTATAGAATAAAAATAGGCATTACTATGTACACAGAATTTACAGTTGTAGCGCAGAAAGTGTGGGATTGATTGATTGTCCATGGCGGTCCATTGTCCATGGCGGTCCATTGTCCATGGCGGTCCATTGTCCATGGCGGTCCATTGTCCATGGCGGTCCATTGTCCATGGCGGTCCATTGTCCATGGCGGTCCATGGTGTCCATGGCGGTCCATTGTCCATGGCGGTCCATTGTCCATGGCGGTCCAGTGTCCATGGCGGTCCAGTGTCCATGGCGGTCCATTGTCCATGGCGGTCCATTGTCCATGGAGGTAGATCAGATCTAAACCATAACCATACTCTCGGGCAGTTCATACATTGAGTGCATCATACTTGTCTTCATACAGTAATGGATGCAACAATTTTGTAAATAATTCTAAGTTAATGCACAATCCGGTATCCATAGTGACATTGACACAGGCCTGTGTTTTGCCTTTTATTGAGAACATGAATAAAAGGCCGTACAAATGCAGTAAAAATTGGCCATATGAGTTCGAATCCACTCAAACCCAACTTAATTAACAGTGACCTACATTTGCTGACAGTCTGGGAAGTTGTTCAGAGACAAACGTTTTCTGTTGCCACTTACCGCTTAAATTAGAACCATGTAAAAAGTCATTGTCCATCTGTTTCGGTTCAATGTATCTTTGTTACGCCCCAAAATCGACAGAAACAAAAACAGCCGTTGCCTCAGTTAGAGAATCAAACAATAAATCACTCAGAAGCCGATTAAACAATGGTCAGAGAAATTTAGCAAATGGATAACTGTCCCAGAACGTCATCTGTGCTTCTCAACTACAAAAAAGAAAAAGTCGAAACCTCGAGGAGAACCACAAAGGAGAGACGGACGCGCTCCATTTGTCTGTGGAGCCAGAACCACTCAGGAGGAGAGAGGGCTGTTCATCTAGTGTGGAGACAGTTCATCCAGGCAGTACAGGGTCGTGAGATGGGTGTTACGTTCACTGACTGGACTGCTTTAGTTTGTAACTGTGCTCATTCATAATTTGCATGTCGTATCATCCGTTTCTTAGAGTGAAATCATGTCTAAGGCTTCAGTTGGTGTGTTGGGGTCAGGTTTAGCTCTTGTACACTTCAACTGGAATCGCTTGAACCGTTTGAAGATTGCTGCTCTGTCAATATTTGTTCATCTCGATCAGGTGGGATTTTTCCTTTGGGTATAGTTTGTTCCCAGTTTTGCTCACACCGAGGAACAAACAGTTTGACCAAAGCTGTGATGTTTGTTATTTATTATTTCTTCCAGACTTTGATCACAGCTGCAACAAGCTCTTTCTTAATAGCCTAAAAACAACAATTAAACAAACTGTACTTTAACTGAATCTTTCAACAAGTTCCAAATATGTCTCATAGTCAGAGGTGTGATTTGGAGTTACAAAAGCTGTGCTAAAGTAACAGTGACATCACCGTAAAATGAAAGTAAAAGGCGGTGACCCAAATAATTATTCATGTTATGTAATCAAACAGACAAAACATGAAATAATGCACAGATTCTGCCGTTTTCAAAGAACAGACACAAGCATCTAACGGTAAGGTGTAAGAAGCGCAAACAGCTTGTTTTTGTAAGCTTTAGTCCTACTCACAGTGGGAAGAGCAGCCAAAACCTTTACTCAAGTAAGAGTACTTGAATAATTGTACCTGAGTACTACCCACCACTTCTTATACCATATCATTTTCAAAGGAATTCAAGCCCAGACCCCAATCTGCAGTCCCTTTTTAAACCTTTGAAAAACATGCATTCTTACTGTGAGAGGGCCCACCTCTCCACAGACCTGACCTGTAACTTGGCCTGGTGAAGTTACGTGTTTGTTTTCCATGGAGATAAGTTTAAGTTTAATGGTATATTGTTCAACATTCCATCTAGAGCTAAGCGGGAGGCGGACCCCTGCACCAGAAAAGTCACATTTCAAAATGTGTCCCAGTCTTGGCAATGAACGAGTGAACGAGCCTCGTTTTAGCCCGTTCATACGAGACATTATCGTGCCTTCTTTAGTTCAGTTTCCTGCTTCCACACATTTACGTCTTCTGTAACATGAGACGTTTGTTGATACGGTTAAAGTCAATATGGTAAACTGCCTCTCCGGTTCGACTGAAATCTTCAAAGAAACCTTTTGTGCTGGACATGTAGTAAATGTTGATTGGACGGGGAAGTCTCCTGTTCCTTCCTGCGTCCCTCCCGCTGCCCTCGCTCCGGCCGTTTCCTCTGTCCCATACGACATGAGACGAAACCCTGGTCCAGAGAAGACATGGCCGACAGTGACTGAGCTCATCATCTCTGTTTTTACACAGATGCAGGATATTGTTTTTATTGCAGGTGAAACTGTCTGTTGGGGGGGCACTTACTTGTCTCCATTTAGATGTTATTATGGCTGCAAACTTGTAGTCGATAAATTGGTCAAATTTCTTTTAGTCAACTAATTATTTTGTGGGATTTTGAAGGATTTATATGCACAACAGCAGAAAGTGGAATGAATGTATGCCGTGTTATCTAAAGATTTGGATATTAATCCTGAGTTTAATCGGCCTTTTTACCGATGACACGCTGCGTGATCGTCTGTAATCTTGTGTTCTTGTCAGTGCACTCCAGATGCATGTTCAAATCATGGCTATACCTAAAAGACGATGTGTTCGATGTGTTCCTTAAGTCAAGTTCCAAAAGAAATAGCTGGTCAATTATTCAAAAAGCTAAAGCTGTATATCGTTTTACCATTTGGGCGACATGCTCACACATCCTGAGTATTCCCACGTCTCTTCGCATTCAAAGAACACATCAGATGTAATTTCCTCTTTCCTTGTGTCACTTTCCACTGTGGAGACATTTGGTTGTTGTGTCATTTATTTCCCTTTTTGTGCCGTCAACCAAGAGACAGTATATTTAACATGTATACTTCAAATAAAACCAAAGCCTATGATATTAACATAGTTTCACGTACACCATGCAATGTTTGATTGTTACAGGCCTGTGTAGCTCATGGGACACTGCTCCTCACTGGTTCATCCAAAAGCATTATTATGAACCAATTGCCTCCAGTAAAATGCAAATATCTGTAAGGTATTTGTGAAGTGGATGCAAGTACAATCGAATGTAAAAGTATAAATCTGTATTATCTTCTTGATATCAAAAGCATTAACACAACCAGGGGCAGATGAGGGACTTTCTCTTGTGATGTCAGTAATGTTCCCTCAAATACCTCAAAAACACATAGGAAACACTGCTTTTTACATTGTAATCGTCACTCTGGAGAATGAGCTTATTTTATTTGCACCAATTTTTGAAGAGTTCAAAGATGCATAGAAGAAAGCTACAACAGAAACCCATGAATGGACTGAAACGGATCAGGACATGTTAATCTTGCAGCTTGTTCATCGCTACAGCAAAAATACAATACCACAATGGAAAGTGCAACAGAAGTAAGCAGAGAATTTAGGCCAGTGGTTCTCAAAATGTTAATAAATACAACCTAAGAACATATTTAGGCTTTCGAGAACTGCAGGTCTATAATCGTTAATCATTGTAAGTCTGGAACCTCTGCTCTAGACCGTACAATAAATCAAATCGCCGCTCTGCCTGTTTGGTGTGATTGCTATACAGCGATTCAGTGCTTTTCTGATTATTGGAACTCTGTGTTCAAACAAACACGAAGCACTTTAAATTATAGATAAAAAGATGTTCTTATGTTCGAAAATAAAAGTTAGCCTTCACTTTAAAACAAAAAGCTAAAAGTGTCCTTTTCTTTCTTCATAAGATGTAGTTGCCTGTAGGCTTTATTAGACAGAAGAGGACAGGGTGAAATGGGTAATGAGAGAGAGGAGGACATGCAGTAAATCGTCAGAGTCGGGATTCGAACTCAAGACACTGCGGCCGGCTGCACTTGGAGCCTGGCATACGTGTGCTGTGACTTAACCACTCGACTACTATTTAGGGCGACTGAGGAAACCCCGTAGGGAATGGAAGTGGTGATGATCAGAATCAGGATGACTTTTATTCGTCCCCAAGAGTAAATTCTTTCAATAACCAGTGACAGGAGCCAGCAGAGGTGCTGGTGATACGGGCTGCCAAGCTCAAGGGAGACCTCCACTACAACGTCAAGATGGTGTACTCTGGATATACCAGACAGGATTCGTCAACAACGAGCCTGTGAGGAATTCAGCAAGAGGCTAGTTTCCATCTGGAGTCCTTGTAGTCTTCCGTGGGAAGAGGGTCATAGTTTGAAACAAAGGGAACATTGCAATGATTTAAACATTAATTCATCTCCATTTTTTGGGGAACAATAACAATTATAATAATAGAGTAGAGAGAAGAAATCTATGTGGTAACTAAGGACCATGATTTAATTTACTATACATTTCTGAAACTTAATAAGCATAAAGCCACAATTATGGTTTAAATGTTGTTTTTTTTATTAGTTACCTCATATCTGCTTCAGTCGTGCCATTCTAGAACAGCGCTGACTTTGACTGTTGAGCTCTTTGAGAAGAATATGAAAATAAACAAAATCCTATGACATCTTCTTGTATGACACACAAACATAAACAAATGTACTTGGACCTAAAAATCTACTCCACATTGTACAAGTGAACATTAAACTGACTCCAATGCCAGTCGGGAGGTGTAGATAACGGTCTTATGGAAGGAGTTTGGAGCTCATTCTACTTGAGTCTAATTGAATCAGGCCTCAGCAGGCATCTTAACTCAGTTACTGGGACATTCCTCCTCACTCGCTCCATTCTCTGCTATATTTGGTCATCCACTGAAAGGAAAGACTGAGTTTACATAAAGTAATAGTTTGGTAGTAATTAGGATCTGTGGCCTTGCCTCTTAATTGTTGATAAAGTGTGTATTATGGCAGATTAAGTCATTTTAATTATTTGTTTCTAGTGGGACTTGGTCTGTAGTGACTACTGGAAAATCCCTTTGCAACACATCTGCTTCATGCTGGGCTGGATTCTGGGATACATCCTCCTGGGCACACTCTGCGACTGGTAAGTTAGAAGCTATAAAACTACAGAAAAGACTTAATGAGGCCTAGAAAGTGAGTGGGGTTTTTTTTCCACAGTAAAAAGAATGCTCATGTCGCCATAGAGTGATGTACAGTGAAGTACTAAAAGACTTTGTATCGTATTTAATAGTCGATATACTCTAGTACTAGTGAGATTAATAGGCATCTTATATTTAAAGCTGCACTATGTAACACCAGCTGAAGCCGTTCTGTGGAACATTCAAGAAAATCAGTACGCTCTCTTTAAGTTTTTATTTTTATTTTGAGTTATAGCACTCTTGATCAGGTAAAATAGTCAGTGCATAGTAAGTGAGAAAACGTATTTTCTTTGGCCCTGAACGGCAAACCACACACACAAATATAAAAACACGCACATTAATTTGAAAGATTTTACCCTAATCCAAAATCACATCCGCAGACTTTAAACTGAACACCCTAGCATGGAGGATTACATATGAACTATGGAGTTATATTGTAACATGGTGCGAGCTTGTCATGGAAAAATCATAATTTTGCCCTTATGCTTGTCATTTGACCTGTCTGTATTCTATAAAAGAATGTTTGTCCCCTTTTGTGGGGACTTGAGACCAGGAAGGGACAGCTGAGAGCGACCGACGACAGGGATGTTTGAAGCAGGTACAGAGATTAATTCTGATTGTACAACTGAATTAAACCCTTCGCTTCTGAGAAAAGACAACTTTCTTCTATTGTTTTACTTTATTTCTCGATAACCGTTAAAGATGTGTTATTTCCACGACAAGCTGCAGCCACTGGCTCCTCGAGCTGGAATGCCTCCACAGCTCAGCCGAGCTGTCGGCCGTGGCGAGCGAAGCACGGCGGACATAGACCACGATTCACTGTCAATAAAGTGCTGTTGGACCAAACTTAGAGGACAGAGTGTGAACAGCTGCTGCACATGCACTCGAGGGTGTGCACAGGTGAACGCAGCGGTCAGGCCTGTGTGTGGCCTGTGACTCGCTGTGCTGTGTGTCACCATTTGGCTGCTTAAAAAATGTCGTAGGATCATAACATAAATCAGGCAATTAACATACCAACTAGGCTTATTAAAATGTCAACAAATAACCAATAATTTAAAGAATGATAAATAATAATAACATGATAAAAAAATGAATACAAAAAAATCCTGGTAGAACTATACTGTGACTAGCCTGCTTATGAAAGGTTTTATGGTTACTTAATAAGGAGAATAAGTAAAATACTTACCTTATTAGACGTTTGGTGGTGAAGGTTTATGTATTTTCGGGGTGTCTGAAGTGTCCGTCGACACCCCCTGCTGTCTCTGAGTGGAAAACCAGCTTTGCAGCATTTGCTGACATTGATCTGAAGAAAACCCACCTGAGAAACCCTGGCTTTATTTGTTTTTGTATGAACATGCTGGAAAAAAAGCACTATTCCAAAATCATTCCGCCGCCATCTCCAGCCTGCTCCTTCTGCGTCCAGATAAAGATACGAGACACTGCATTCCAGATTATATGGTTCAAATAAAATGATGTTGAAGTCTTCCGTGAAAACATTACACAGATTTCTTTGCAGGTTTGGTCGTCGGAAGAGCTTCCTGTTGTCTCTGAGTCTGTCCAGTCTTTTGGGGGTGTCCATGTGTCTGTCCAACAGCGCTGTGGCCTTCCTGCTGCTGCGCCTGGCTCAAGGCTGCACGCTCGCCGGAGTCTACGTGTCCACATACATCAACAGTGAGTATTGTTTCACCTGCACAGTGAAGTTAGACACAAAATGAATGAATCAAGACAAGCTTTTAAACGGTGTCATATGTTTGCGCTACAGTAGGTGCTGGAGCAGTCCGTTAGACTTTAAACTGCAGAAGAGACGTGTTCACATGAGGCAAGGCACGTTTCATACATCATACAACTACAGTTACTTAAATGTATAGTTTGTAGAAGTTGGTCCATGTTGGTAACTAATTACAAATACTTGAGCTCCAGTAAATTGGTGATTGTAATTTGTTACATGTTAAACTTTGGAGTCCCAGTTGTCCCAATCCACAGTCGTCTCTCTGCTGTCTTTGCTCCTTTCTAAACCAACGCACACACATAACACACACTGCATCACCTGCTCTGATTGGCCAGAGCGCAGAGCATATGTGCCTGATTACGATTTAAAAGGCTGATTTTGAAGTGGTTTGAGTTGTATTTTTCATGCATAGTTCATACTTTTTAACTAATTTGCAGCAGTAAAAATGTACTTCATTTCAAGTACATGTAACTGTACATTCACTTGAACAGATTTTCAGCAGTCTTTTCACCATTGCCCATATACATAAGACATTCATATGTAGGTGTAGTGGCCAAAGGCAATCAAATATAAGTAGTAAAAATATATATTGTGCGGAAAGTTTTTGATGTAATTTATTTCGAAATTTGCAGTTGTATGTAATGCAGAATGACCTCTGCTCACTACCGGGCTGTAGTTGAAAAGAAGATCCTTACACATAATCGGCCGAGTACTGTTTATTCTTGGAAGTACTTTGAGTCATGACTGGCACGGCGTCTGAGCTCGTGCCAACAAACTGTGGCGTAACCAAGGCCCAGGCACCTAAAGCGTGTTGAAAGTGGCTCAAACTTAAATTGGGTCCAAAAGTTGACATATGGTTCAGAATAAATGTATTGATTTGGTCCGTGCCATTAAGCTTCCTCTTTTTGCCAACTCAGACTTACGTAAAGGTTGCACAAGATTGATTGAATGTATGAAGGTCTTTGGATCGGTGAGTCACACTGTTGTACCGCGAGTACAAATCAGATTCAGTGACAGACACATATAGACTTAGATTATGCTGACTAATGTTCTTGTTTTTGTTTCTCTCAAAGAAATATGACATTTGTGGATCTCTATTTTGGATATTTCTTTTAAAAATCTGTAAATCTCCCATACAGTTACACAGTCTGAGCTTATGTCATCATTAAATTCTTGAATGTGAATACAACTTATTGAAGTGGGTTGTTCTGTTCCCAAAGAGTCGGGGCGCTTGTGCTACATTTCTGACGGACAGAAGCAGCCACCGTACGCTCGTCTCCTCTTACTTTTAACTTCTCCATTTACATCTCTGTGTGAATGACGTCCGTGTGGAGATGTCTCTGGAATACACGGATTCACAGAGGGTATTTGTTGTAGAACCACTGTGAAGTGTTGCAGGAATGTGATTTAGTGATGTTGTGTTGGCGTAGGTAACTGACATACTCCCACATTCCAGCCGGGTCAGGACTATATCAGGTCCAGATGGACTTTTGAACCTCCTGCAGATGTTGTTGGGTTGGGCAGCTGGTGTGGAGGGGGTGTGAGAGATTTTGAGCGTTTTCAAGTTGTTTTTTTATGTGAAATATAAAGTAAAAGTGTTACCAAAATCAAAAATATAATTTAACACATTATTATATATATATTCCTTGGTCCAATCATGGGTAGGTAAAAAAAAGTAGGATCAAATCTGACCTTTCATGAATAAGACCCCACATATTATAGAAATGTGGGTTTAAATTTACATTCTATTGTCTAATCTGTATTTATTTGCCATCATTTTGAGTATCAAAACCTGTATTGAATAACAGCCCAATGAAGCCTTTTCCTAAGTATCGCATATCGAGTTTGAAATTCAAGTATCATAACACTATTTCAATCATCATTTTCATATTTGTCTGTATTTCTTTTCTTTCATTTACTGTTTTTTTAAAATGTTTTCCCACGCTTTTCCAAGTGGTACAGTTGGGCTTGGAGAGTGACTTTGTTTTCACACTAACTGGAAGGTTTGTGGCTCCATCTGTGCTACGACACATGATGCTGCTGTCCCTGGGCCTGTGTAAGAGAGCGAGGGATTGTGGGAGGTTAGAGATGGTCCATTCATCTTACACCAGGGTCCTTCTGAAAATGGTCTTGCTGAATTAGCCTGCGTACGTTTTCTAGTGTTGAGAGCAAACATGTTATTGGTGATGTCCAGTGTGAGAGGGAGAACAATAGTAGGGCAGGAAGTAAGCAGGAAATGAGATCTTTGAGGGACCTATTTGCTCCTCGCACAACATTCAGGATGTGGAAGAAATCTTGTGGCCAAGGTCAGAAGTCAGGGGAACAAAGTAGGTCACATCACCAGCACACATAATGGCCTTTTATTTTGTATCCACTCTTCAAAACTGCTGATGGCCACGGGATGAACCGGAATTAGTGAAGCGTTGGACACTGTGGTGTAGGGGTCGAGCAAGAAGGCCCCGGGTTCAATTCCTGGATTGGACTCGCCCTTTTGTGTGGAGTTTGCATGTTGTTGTTCCCACGTCAACGGAGATTTCCACTGGGGTTTTACCTTACTTCAAAATAGTGTAATAAGCTGTTTCTTTACTATTCAGAATTGGTCGAACAGTCCTATTAATGTGATTTTTCTTCCCTATTACGCATCTAGTTTTGATACTCCTTTTAGTGATCGAAATAACCATTTTTTGTTGAATAACTTCCATGTATAATAATTAAAAATAAGACACTTAACTCTGTAGGACGGACAAAAACAAACGCTGGTTTTAAACATTACTGATGCAGTTTCGTCTCACTTGCACAACACCTTAATTATTACAATAGATTAAAGGTCAAAGATTTAACTGGATGTCAAGGTAGAAAAATTGTTCCGCTATGTGTGAATTTTTTCTTTCAAATTCCTCAAAATGCATCTAACCTTTCAACAGAAAAGTTGAAAAAGCTGGGTCACCTGAAAGAAATCAATTTTACAAGGCTTGACATTTACTTTCCCCTATAGAAGAGTAACATGCTTTTCCACATGCGTTTCTTTTGTGGAAAATCTTCTATTGACATGGTTGAATCAGTTTAGGGGTGTCACTGTATATTTTTTGCTTTGTTTTCTCTATTAAAACCCTTTACATCGCTATTACAAAAGATCAAATTGATGCGTTTGGCTTATGCAATTTAAACTCACACCTGTGAATAACAAAGTATAAAATTATTGTTATTGCATCTAATAAGAAAGCTTTTATCGGCTTTTATCACTTTTCCATGTCTGTTTACTGATGGAAAATGCATTAGTTCAGCAGATTAGTCTGGCTTGGTTTGATGCAGGTCTGTGATGACTTTCCTTGTGTAGGGCTGGAGCTGTGTGATCCTGCCCATCGCCTCATGGTGGCGATGGTGAGCGGGTTCTTTGGCATCTTGGCGGAGCTGTTGTTGCCGGGTCTCGCCGTGCTGTGCGGTGATTGGCCAATCCTTCAGGCCGTGGCCACGCTGCCGCTCATCCTGCTGCTGGGATACTGGTGGTGAGTTGTTGTTATTATTATTATTATTTATTATTACATAAATGTTTTAATTGCCTTTTTTACTTCTGCCAAAAGTGCTGCTTGTGCAAGGATCCATCAATCGTCTCTGTGCCTTTTTAAGTATTGAAGGATACAGATTTGAATATTAAAAGCCTGCAATTCCTAAACATTTGAAATTACAGTATGTAGTTAAATGGAACCTTTTTAGAGCTAATTTTTAGCCATTTATTTTGTATTTATTTATTTAATATAATGTTAAGACATTATATTAAATAAATAAATATTTTTATTTTTATTTGGTGCACAAATATATGCTCAGTGCAAACACCTGAAGCAATACCTGAGTGAACAGGATCTAAGCCTCCAGAGGACATTTTGCCTCAGGAAATTACACTTGCCTCTGAACACACCACGTTTTCATACACATAGACTGTAAATATCATAAACACGCATTACATAACCATAAAGCTTCTTACTAGTGATAGCAATAACTAATAATATAATTGAGAGTGAAGACGTTTCACCGATCATCCAAGCAGCTTCAGTTCCTGGCGAAACATCTTCACTCTGAACACTTTTGTCCAGTTGACCAAATTAAATCTTCTCTTTATTTTTTCTTTCTTTCTTTTATTTATTGGCTAAACATCCATTTGTATCCCCTTGCTAATTGAAACTAGTGCATCAATGCGCTTGGTCAATTATATACAGTATGTGTCAAGACAAATGGATGAAAGTGTGGGAATAGATGAAAGTGTGGGGAAAAAAAGAATGATTCCAAACAGTGCAGAGGTTTATCTATAGTCAAATCTGCTTGTAAATGAGTTAAACAGCCAGGCATCACAATAAAGCACACCCTGTAGAGACACTGTGCCTGATGTAGTCACGATTTATCTGAAGTGGTTTTAGTGGTTAATCTGCAAATCTCCCTCATTGATTTCCTCTTAATAAACAACTCATTTGATGTTTTCCAGTCAGGTTCTAGACCTCATCACAGCACAGAGACCGCTCTTGTCAAGGTGACAAATGACATCCACCTGAACACTGACGCGTGCAAAGCCTCAGTCTTAATTCTGTTAGATCTGAGTGCTGCTTTTGATTTTTGGTTAAAGTCCTATCTGGAAGACAGGAAGTACTTTGTCGAAATTGGTAACTGTGTCTCAGACCAGATGCCCCTGACCTGTGGGGTGCCCCAAGGGTCAAATCCTGGGATCCTGTGAAATGTACTGGTTTATCTGAATCTCTCAAACCACTAGAATATATCGGGCCTTGTAGGGGAAGTGTCTGGGCAATTCCAGTGTGCTGTTCGTGCGACAGTCCGAACGAGTCGACTGTGATGAATGTTCGTATGCAGTTAGATCGTGGCATTGCTTCTGTTAACCTCTACATGCTGGCCATTGGGTCAGTGGATACGCAGTGAAAATGTGTCCTATCACAATTACGCAGACGAGACTCAGATCTATTGTTTCACTGACGGCAGGTGAATATGGACCAGTGGATTCACTCTGTCACTGCATCCAACAGATCAGTGTGTGGATGCAAAACAACTTTCTCCAGCTGAACTCAGACAAGACTGAAATCATCGTCTTTGGCCCACAGAAACAAAGAGAAAGTGTTAGCAGTCACCTCCAGAGTCTCGCTCTAAAACCTACAAATCAAGTTAGAAATCTGGGGGTAATAATGGACTCAGACTTGAATTTTAACAGCCACGTCAAATCAATAACATCAGCAGCTTTTTACCATCTAAAAACATAGCCAAAATCAAAAGTATAGTGTCTAAACCAGACTTGGAGAGACTTATCCATGCGTTTGTCTCTAGTAAATTAGACTACTGTAACGGCCTGCTCACTGGCCTCTCCAAACGAGCTGTAAAACAGCTGCAGTACATCCAGAACGCTGCTGCTCGGGTCCTGACTAGAACCAGGAAGTACGATCACATTAGTCCTGTGCTCAGGTCTCTGCACTGGCACCCTGTGGCTCAGAGAATAGACTTCAAAGCAGCTCTGCTTGTATACAAGTCTCTCCATGGCCTAGCACCAAAGTACATCTCGGACATGTTAGTGCCATATGAACCATCTCGGACTCTGAGGACCTCAGGGACCGGCCTCTTGCTGGTGCCACAGAGTCGGGACTAAACACCAATAAAATCTGGAACAGTCTTCCAGAGGATGTGAGACAGGCCGCTACTCTGGCAATGTTCAAATCTAAACTAAAAACTGTTTTGTTTGGCTGTGCATATGACTGAAATGCTTTTCTTTGCACTCTTCTCTTTTATGTCTTGAACTGAAAATGGCACTTTTAAATTAAGATTTTGTGATTTCTGCCATGTCTTTGTGATTTTAATGAATTTTTTCCTGTTGTGTGAAGCACTTTGAATTGCCTTTTGTACGAATTGTGCTCTACAAAATAATCTTCCCTTGCCTTGCCTATAGGCTCTGTGATATAACATGTAAATTGTGCCTGTATGTGCGTGTGGATGATAACGAGCTCTGTTCCTCCTCAGCTGTGGCTCCGTGTTCCCAGAGTCTCCTCGCTGGCTCCTGGCCACGCAGCAGATCCCAGCTGCCAAGAAAAGCCTCCAGGACTTCAGCTCCAGGAACGGATCCCCTCTGCATGACGAGCTGTACCCGGGCCAAACCGCACTGACGGGTAACGGGTTTAGATTAGTCACTCGCACAAACTCACTTCATTAATGGTTCGTGAAATTATCATCAGTTTCATTGAAAGTACAGTCATGTTTACAATTAATAAAAACAAAAAAGTATTCCAAAATACTACTATGTCTACTCAAGTTCCAATAAATGCCCCCATCCATAGCTTTTGTAAAACCATCTATTGCAAGGTCAAAGCATGCTTTATTGATGGTGTCTATGTTATGCTGAATTGTAGCTGACTTGTTTACAGACATTGACTCAGCGTTTGGAGAGGACTCTCAGCCGAGGTACCACACACTTTTGGAGCTGCGTCGCACTCGAGTCATCTGGAAAAACTGCCTCATTCTCAGTTTCACTTTGTGAGTCCCGTCATCGTCTTCTGATCAGTGCCATACTTGGTGCGAAATGGGTCTTGAGAATTAGAAAAGGTTTTAAGTGTCTTTTAATTGCGGGATAATTGTGACTAATCAACTGTGGACATTATCGTTGAGTATTATAATCATTGCTAATCCTTACCTGGACCATGACCAGACCATTTAACGAGTATTGTAAACACTACCTTTATTCAAATGAAATATGTGGATTATGTTGCTTGCACTGATTTTACAAATGTCTGTATTGTATAGTTTTTATTGTGTTTTTTATGCACTCAAGCATTTCACTACAAATTTCTCTGAAACATTTTATTTTGTGATTTTCTAATTAAAAACACAATCGGGAACTCTCCATTCAGTATATTTTGGCTTTAGCTGGTTAAATAGTTTTTTTTCCGCAAATGCTCAAAAGACTAATCATTAGTGGCAGCCCTACTTTTAATTTTACTTGGATTTAAATGGTTCTCATATTTCAATTTAGTACCAGACAAATAATGTAACCTTGTGATTCATATGACCTTTTTACATTCATTCAAATTAGTTATAAGCTGTGATTCAAAATGCCTTGCACATAATGTATGTTTAATGTCCACTGTCACCTTTTTGTGTATGTTTCTTTTGATCACACTCCATGTTGTTTACAGGTTCATTGGGACGGGGATCCAGTACTGCTTCACCCGAAATGTCCACAGCTACAACACCAACTTCTACTTCACCTACTTCATCCGCGTGCTGACAGGGGCGCTCGCGTGTGTCTTCATCTGTTTGTCTGTGAATCATTTCGGACGGCGAGGCATGCTCCTACTGTCTGCCATCGTAACCGGACTGTCCTCACTTCTGCTCCTGGCACTGACTCCATGTGCGTAACTTACTGTATATGTCCAGTCTTTATAACGTAAACACACCATTTAATTTGTGAAGAAACAGTCAACATCTTTATCAAAATGTGTATAAATCACAGCAGTAGTTTGTAGTCACATTTTTATTTTAGAAAGATTAGGATCAAGACAGTGAATGCAAGAATACAACATTGTGTAGATTTATGTTCATAGAGTGTGTTAGAAATGTCGTACATTTCATGACATTAGCGCATCATGTTTGTTTTTAAATGCTTTGTATTGTGTCCTTCCGTGGCCTTGTTTTGGTTTCAGATCTGCGTGGAGGCTTGGTGCTGGTGCTCTCTGTGGTCGGGCTGCTGTTTTCTCAGGCCTTGGCGATGCTCAGCACCTTTTTTGCGACCGAGGTCCTGCCCACTGTCATTAGGTCAGTGTCTTTGAGTTACATTCTTGCTGTATTTGTATAGTAATGGCAGTAGTTTTGATAGTGTCTTAGTGCGAGGGATGTAAAGGTTATACATGACTATATAACATACAGTAAGAGTACTTTAAAAGTACTTTAAAAGTCAATATACTAAACGCTAAGTGCTTTTAACTTAACTTTTAATAATGACTTTGCATTATTCTTTAATGACAATGTTCAGGGCATTAAACATGCTATAAAATCCTGGGACCCCTTATATTCAACCTGATATTAACTGACCTCAATTATGCAGACGACACTCAGATCTATGTTTCACTGACAGCAGATGAATATGGACCAGTGGATTCACTCTGTCAGATGTGTATGGATGCAAAACAACTTTCTCCAGTCTTTGGCCCACAGAAGCAAAGACAAAGTGTTTGCAGTCACCTCCAGAGTCTAATTTTAAAACCTACAAGTCATGTTACAAATTTGAACTTTAACAGCCACGTCAAATCAATAACATCAGCAGCTTTTTACCATCTGAAGAACATTGCCAAAATCAAAAGTAGAGCGTCAAAATCAGACCTGGAGAGACTTATCCATGAATTTGTCTCTAGTAGATTAGACTACTGTAACGGCCTGCTCACTGGCCTCTCCAAACGAGTTGTAAAACAGCTGTAGTACATCCAGAACGCTGCTGCTCGGGTCCTGACTAGAACCAGGAAGAACGATCACATTAGTCCTGTGCTCAGGTCTGCACTGGCTTCAGGCTCAGATAATAGACTTTGAAGCAGCTCTGTTTGTGTACAAGTCTCTCAATGGCCTAGCACCAAAGTACATCTCGGACTTTGAGGACCTCAGGGACCGGCCTCCTGCTGGTGCCCAGAGTCAGGACTAAACATGGGGAATCTGTATTTCAGTTTTATGCAGGTAAAATCTGGAACAGAAGGTGTGAGACTGGCCTCTACTCTGGCAGTATTCAAATCGAAGCTAAAAACAGTTTTGTTTAGCTGTGCTTCTCTTTCATGTCTTTGATTGTTTTGTGATTTCTGTCATATCTTTTTTATTTAAATGCCTTTTTCCTGTTCTGTGAAGCACTTTGAATTGCCTTGTGTATGAATTGTGTTCTACAAATAAACTTGCCATGCCAATAATTGAACCACAACCAAGTGACGAATTGCAGAAATATCAAAAATCTTGTGTGTTGTTTCTCAGAGGTGGGTGCCTGGGCCTGGTGCTGGCTGCTGGCTCCGTGGGGATGGCGGCCTCTTCTCTGATGGAGCTCCAGAACAACGGTGGATACTTTTTGCATCACGTGATCTTCGCCTCCTTCGCCGTTCTGTCTGTCCTCTGCATCATGCTCCTCCCTGAAACCAAACGCAAGCCTCTCCCGGACTCGCTCAAAGAGGGGGAGAGCCAGCGCCGACCCCCCCTGTTCCTGACACATCCAGACCGGGACAGCCTGCCGCTACTATGCACCCGCGCCCCTCTGTCCGAATACAACCCTGATAATTACTCGCGTTTAGTTTCTGCCACGAGAAAGATGTTGGCGAAAGACAGTTTGCCCTATAGGATTGCAGTCCCGGGGCATTCCCCTCTGCTGTCGGACAGTGATGGTTCAGGGCAGGACAGTAATGGGACTCTCAGAGCTGTGGCGTGATCTCACCGGTCCTGTTTACATGCAGATTATAGACTCATTCTGACTATGGACCTACCTTGGAGTGTCTTGAACAGATACAATGCACTTTACATTTGTGGATTTAAAGGGGCACTTTTATTTTCTGGTGGAGGGTTTATATATATATATACAGTATATAGACATTCATAGACCCGAAATTCTCTAGCTCTTCCTGTTACTACAAATTTGATGACTTGGCCGATGCAAACCTTTACATCAGATCGAACTTTCCTCCACATACCGATGAATGATGGCGCCAATCCCCACATATAAAATGTTAATTCATGATGTTTATGTGATTGCTCTGATCTCCTCACCAGTAAAATGTTTAGTGATCACTAGATTCTTACCAGAAGCACACAAGATTAGAAATCTGAAATTAGTTAACTTAATGCCAGTTTTACACAGTAATTATTATCTTTTTAAAAATACCTAAAGGTTTAGACAGTAAACACTGAACAAAGCTTTGACCTCTCGTAAATTGGTGCCATCCCAAACCCTCTGGATTATTCCTGACTTTTGTTTTATGTGGGCTAATGCTCACGGCTATTGGAAAAAAGTGCTTGATAGCATGAGCATCGAACATCGCGTCTACTAATTTATGTCTATGAGTCCGCCAACCTGCTTGTCTCTGCTTTGCCTGGAAAGTTCCGCAGTATGGTATTAATGATCTATGTTCAGTATCTTGTAATATTTCAAATTGTTTCTTTTGCTCAAAAACAGGTTGAACAACATGTATTCTTTATATGAACGGGCTCGCATCTCTACAGAAATGACTAGCTTGCTTGTCTCCATTGAGATTGAGTTTAAAGCCATACTGTGGCACATTCCAGTCAAAGCAATAACATCTCAGTGAAGACAAACCTTCCACCAGAAAAGTTACATAGTGCACCTTTAAGTGTCTCAAACGTCTTATTTTTACACTGTTACATTGCTGTGTTATTTTCATGAACCAATGTTGTTTATTATCAGTTATTTGATGATATTGCTTATTGTACCGGCGCACATCAATCAAAGAGAATATCATGGAAAACTTAATTATTTTTGTATTTATTTTTGGTATAAATTGTATATACCTGTTAACAATGTTATACAAAATGAATGCAGAAATACTGACCTCGATACGTTTTATGCCATACTGTGGTTATATTATAGCTAAAGGAACAACACTTCCATGGAAACGGGCAGAAAAAAGAAACAGTTACAGGAGCTTTAAATACATTACCAAAATTTAGGCTTTAGTCATAATGATCATAACAATCATATAGGCCCGTAGAGGTGAATATTTAATTTTTGGATCTGTTTTCTAAATCTTTATTTCACGTGACAAACTAAAACTGTCCGTTACTCGACAGAACACTGCTCTAAACATGTGATTGCGGTTGTATCATGTGAGCAGCAGCACTTTTTCCATTTAAAGACCTCATGCACTTTTCATTAGGTCTGTCTTAATTCAGCAGCGTCACAGAGCTGCCAGGAGTGAGCACTAGAGGGCGCTGCATGACGCACTGGACACAGAACATAAACTCGGTTCATTCGGACTCATTTGTGAACCACTTTGTGCCCATTTGATGTGATTCTGCCTAACGCTGAAAGCACCCGTGGAGTGTTTTTGTTGTCAGGGGCATTTGCATTTTGTTTGTTCTTTTCTATTAATATCAAAGAGCTAGTTCTTTCCTTGTTTTATATATATTTTGTTTTCATTTTTTCTATTGCAAAATATCAAAGCAACAAATGTACTTCAATGATCCTGAA
Organism: Chaenogobius annularis; assembly: GCA_015082035.1. Classification (NCBI taxonomy): domain Eukaryota; kingdom Metazoa; phylum Chordata; class Actinopteri; order Gobiiformes; family Gobiidae; genus Chaenogobius; species Chaenogobius annularis. The sequence goes on from BJKM01000139.1 coordinate 439,249, forward strand.
GAGTTTCTGTATTTTGTCTTATTCTCTCTGCATTTCCCCCTTTATTGCATTCAATCCGCGGTATACTCTTAGTGCATTCCGCGCATTAATACGTAATGTGAAATCATGTGTGAAATGCTGGAGCTTCCATCTGCCTGTGAATCTAATTTAGATCTTTGTGTGTTGCCTTCAGGACAGGTGGGATTTTTGAACATTTTTGAACATGCAAAATAAAATCCATGTATGTTAAATTGATTGCTGCTTTTCAGGATTTTCTTCATATTTTAATGTAATATGTACATTGTCTTTCTGTTTATGACCACTAGATGGCGCTAACCTTTTGCAATCTTTATAGTTAAGTACTTGAAAGTTAGATTGGAGTCGATTTTGTGTTAGTAAAAGGGTGACTGCAGTACTGATAAAAGCTTAGCTGTAACACTGGCAAGCTTTATAATTTTCCAAATACTGTCATCTTGGATAAATCTATCATACACTGTTTTTGAATAACAATAATCATAATAATAATAATATGAAGTAATCATACTTTTAAGTGTGTAATCTCTGCTTCAGCATCCATAAACCCAGTGGTACATTCTGAAAATCCTGTGACTGTAAGACAACTTCTTAGAAACTTGAATCATCATTGATCATCACAGCATTTTAAACTGATACCAGGTCAAAACATGTAGCTCAGTTTTATACGAAGCACAGTTTAAAATCTCTGTAATAACTGGCAATCCACATGAAATAAAAACTGGTTCAATGTCTTCTCCCGTCAGCATAAGTCAATCAATTTACCCTCTACTTTTAAAATGTCTTTGTGAGTTTAAGAACAAATTACAGTTTGAATATTATGGAATATATTATGAGATGCTGTGAACGTAACCTATTAACATACGACAATAAAGTGTTGTATCTTAATTTATATAACCCACTTTAAACATTGAAAGGGCTTGTAAACGTGCCACTGCTGAGAGTGAAGAGAAGGAGAGAAAAAGATGATTCTAATGACGTCACGGTGCAGAAAAGTTGGCGTTTAATATTAGCAAAGACTGTGTGTGTGTATATATATATATATATATATATATATATGTGTGTGTGTCACTTGAATTGTAATGAAGATTTTAAAGTATTTTATGCCTGATATTTTTAATGATGCAAAAATGTGCACGCATAATCTTGTGCAGTGCATGTAGGAACAGCATGGCACTCACTCGGAGGCAGGAAAATGAGTGCAAATATATTATGTCCTGATATAACAAACGAGAGGTCACGTTGGGGAGATGAAGCCAAACATAAGAGATACTCAAGATTGTGGTATTTTTGAAGGACAAAAACAGAGTGGTTTCAGAGCAGATGTATTCACTGCCACCAGCAAACTGACCCAGATCTGTAAAGCCACTGGGTCAATGAGAAACATGTTTGGGTTGTTATGGGTGTCGCCCTGCTGCCTCCCACGTTCCACAAACTTCTGAGCGGTGTAATTATGTTCTCTACAGTGTATTATTTGTATGTGTTTGTTGATTGGTTTCACATCCCAAGAATGTTTTTTTCACCAATTTGTGATTTTGTATTTATTTTTGTATTTATTTTTTACACGTTGTAGGAAAATCTGGACGACAGAATTGAGTAGATTTTTTGGTTTTCAGTGGAATCTACCAGTAAAAAAGCCTTCCTTTTTTATCAGTCCAATATATATATATATATATATATATATATATATTTAAATGACATTTGGAGTTTTGCAATTGGAGAGTTACAACAGAAAATTGCCCAATACTGTATTATCATCATCATCATATTTTTTTTTTTTTTTCCTGTGAATATGAGACATATCCATGTGACCCGTTCCTTTGGGTTTGCGTTATCAAAAATAAAGAAACTCACTGTACAAGAAGAACATCTTGTTCCTCTTGAGTGTGTCAATGATTCCAGCACTCCAAACTGTTTATCTCATTCAACAATTCGTTCAACAGAGTGTTTGTGACGCACTTTACTGAAATAAATTAGTCCCAGGAGTATTATGACGCTTAGCTTACACCTCGACTGAAGTGCACTAAAGCTAACCTTTTCTGGTGAAGGGGCCACCAGATCCTTGTACAGTAAGTCACGCGAAAACTGTAAGAAGGTATCTTTTGTAGTGTATACTGCATATATTCAGACGTGCGCGCGGAAAAAAAAGACACGGTTTGGCCTTTTAGGGAGATTTCATCAAATATAGGAGCGTTATCGTTCCGATCTTTTTTCTAAGGCAGAGAGAGAATGGGCGGATTGAACATCTTGCTTCTTCCTATTTGATGTAATACCACCGCTTTGGAGAAAAGCAGGTGGCTTATACCCCCACATGAATAGTTACATTAAACAAGCACAGAATAAGTTAAATTTAATGTTAATGTATCGGTAAAACCATGTTCGATAAAACGGTTGTGGTTGTGCAGCTCTTTTAGTCTTTATGTGAGGTAACTCATGTTCGTACTAATGGAGGCCATGGGGTGTCTTGGGGGTGGTCAGTGGGTAGCGGAAGGAGAGAGGGAGATCATAACGCCGAGATATCTCGTCGTTGGATGAGTGTGGCTATATGTGGTTGTGCAGGCACGGCCGTCGTCTTTAGTGGAAGCGAAGTAAATGATCTGTGCTTCGTGACTCAGGCAGAGTGTCTGAGCTATTGTATATAGATCTATTGGCAATGGATATCACAGCGGCAGGGACAGAGTTTCCACGGGTGGCGGTACAGGATGCTGGGTCGTACCGTGGGGACGCGAGGTGTTCGTGTATACCAGGTTACTATAACTGGGTGGGGGGATAGTGAGGGGTAATGCAGGTGTGCAAAAAAAACAAAAAACACAAATATTCAAATGATTTATTATGGTCAGCATTAAGTTTTGTCACAGTGGGCGAAGAGGAACCAAAACGAAGGGTGTCTGAAAACTAGTCCGAGAGATGAAACAGCGAATGTATTTGAGTGCCACCGCCTCTGCTGTAACCTGGTAATTATTGTCTGTGTCTGACTTTATTCATGTGAGTGATATGAAAGCCTGTCCAGTAAGAGGAGCAAGATGTAGTCAGTGAGCAGGAGTGGGACTGCTCCGAGGAGGTGCACCGCTGCCTGGTTTGGGACGTCCACGTCGTAGCCGTAGCTCGTTCGACAGGGGTTTTCCACCTGCTCGTATGGGATAGGGAGGTCATCCGGAGCTCTGCTGCTTAGACTGTCCCGCACCTAAACAAGAGGCACCACGACCATTCAAGAATAAAGACTCCCAATCAAGAACACTCTGCACCTGCTGCTCCAGTGGTTTACGACAGCGGTGGAAGACTGTTAAAATGATATGTACACAGCTAAAGGCAACGAGTGTCTTCTGATCTCTTGCTGATCATAGTTCCCCTTGTTACTCACGCCACATTTAGCCGTTTGCATGTCATTTAAACATCATAATGGTAACTAGATATTTTAGTCCACATAAGCGCCAGCATATCAATTTAGTCATAATCTTTTTTTTAATCAATTGGCTTGGTTTATGACAAGTGTTGGCTCTGGAAGTAAATGAAATGCAATGTCCTGACATTCACTGACACATTTAATAGACCTCATATTCAAGGTTCATTGCATTAAAAACTATAGTAACTTGACCTTCAGATGTCGGTGCTTTACAATGATTATTATAAAATAAGTTTGACCTTTGAACCTATTTTCATCAATCACTAATGTAATTTAAATACATACTAATCTCTTTAATCTGTCCGCACAATCTTTTGCTCCATTCAGATATTGTATTGCATGATCTTTTAAATAGCTGGGTATAAATCTCACTTATTAGTGTTAATTGCTGCTTTTTAGTGATCCTCACCTTCTCTGCGTCCTTCAGCACTCGGAGCAAGTTCTCTCCCAGAGCAGCTTTCACCTCAGCGTCCGTCCAGCCCCTCCTCAGCAGCTCGGCCACGATGTTGGGCACTTTGGACACATCTTCCAGTCCCTCAGGAAGCCTGACAAAAGTAATTGTAGCTTTCCATCAAAGAGCCCAACGCCATTCCATAAACACTGCCAAATGATCTGTACACATTCTTTTGTGTATCATAGATTACATGATATTTGTTGATGACTATCAGATTATAACTTGAGTCCAAAGAGTAAAACTATATTAAAAATGGTCACCAAGAAGTTTTTATTTTCGTTTTTCCGCCTGGTTTCCTGTAGCCTATTCCTCCTGTCGGGAGCATAAAAGTGAAAGACAGTCTTTCCAATTACAGAGTTCCCCAAAGGAACTGACATCTAAAGAGCATTTGTGACTGGGTCTGATAGTTCATACAATTAACATTTAGGATCGAGGATAAATAACAGGGGAGTTTTCCACACAGGGCTTAAGAAAACACAAGACAATGTTGTGCTCTGCGAATCGCAAAAGAGGGCCAACCAACGTTTTGATCCAAACTATAATGATGGGTGAGCTATGGATACTCCACAAGTTACAGGTCAGATCTGTGGAACCAAGAATGCATTTTATTGGACACATGTGAGATGAAATTCTTACTGTGGAACACTCCAGGCAAAGCAATAACGTCTCCATAGAAACAAGCAAGTGGCCAACCCTCCCACTCGGAAAGTTACATAGTGCACCTTTAACCTTATAAAAATGTAATCCAAACCATTGACGGATGATCCCCATCATCTTATGCTTTGGTGTCGTCTTGGAGGTGATTGTGTCTCATCCTGACTAATGACTGACTGACTACTTATGATTAAAATGTAAGCTTTTTTTCATGAATGACGGGCCACTCACAATTTGGCATTTTACATTTCGATGTGTCCATTAGAAGCCAAACAGAAGCAGCTCTGGGCCGCCACAAAGACTTGAGCACCGTTTGGAATGAGGTAGATAAATAGTCAGTTATTATAGTGAGTCTGGAGTCCTGTCTCACCCCGGGTGGATTGAGATGTGCAAAAAGTGACGCGCTGAACAATGTTTATCAGAGATGAGGCAGTAATTAAGTTCCCTCTGAACGCTCCGGAGAGAGAGTTTGGAGGAAAATGTGTCCTGCATTTGAAAGACGCTGCAGATAAACGGCTGTGATTGACTGGGCTCCAAACGCTCCTGCAGAAAATAAAGTGAGTGCAGACCAGGCCAACATTATATATGTAACAAGCAGGGATATATTGTTTCATATTTCATTCACTTCATGAGTCATCAGAAGCCATTTCCCCGGTAGATTATCTGACATGACAAAGAGTGTGCATCAGTGAAACTAGACCAGAGATTCAAGTGAAGGAATCTGAGCTCTTAATGTTTTAAAAAAGGAACTACAATCACAACTGCAGATACCACACTGCACAGACCATGTTGACATTTTTCTCCTTCTAGGTCAGACAATCATCCTGAAAACCAACACACCAAATTATAACATAAACAACAAATTCATTCATGTCCAATGTTTTTGTAATCAAGTGTAAATCAGCCTTATATTTGTTATCAGTAAAAGCAATACTGGATTTGAACATGTCTTCCTTGTCTCTAGGGACACGGATAACTAAATGTAAATCTTACAAATCTCACAATCTTACACATTCCTAAAGATTAGGTTTGCAGCAGCACTTCCTCCCGCCACAGCAGGAGTTTCTTCCCACAGGCGCTGACGACTTTGAACGCCGCACTTGAAAACTGCAACACGCACTTTTGTTTTATCCTTTCTAAATTACGTATTAATTGTGTGTGTATTTTGCTCACTTTTTTTTTTTTTTTATGTGATTCGTGTCTCCTAAAATCTTTTTTTTTTTTTTTTTTCTCATGTTGGCTTGAATGGATGAATGCATGTATTCAGAAGACCATTTACTATAAGTACAGGACTCTCAATAGTGGTCATTTTACTCATTCAGCTGTGGCCATGCTTCCATTGTAAGTGAGTCACACAACCTTTGATGGCATAAACCAGACAGAGCGAGCCCCAAAGAAATGTCACCAAGGACAATGCCAGAGGTGTCCATGGCAATTTATTTAATTTAATGTTATTTAAAAATCCTTTATTCGAGCAGGAAAGTTTATTTAAGCAGGATAGTTTTACCCATGTACAGGAAAAAGATGCAAACTCCACATAGACATAGACCCATTGGGAATTGAACCAGAAACCTAATGCTGACTGTTGTTATACCATTGTAAACATTATGCATAACATTTCTTTTTCTTGTAAATGAATGGTTTTATGTAACTTTTAGCCATATTATCTTCAGGTTATATTTTTAAACATGGTTGCGAATAAACACGTGTAAAATAATTAGTAGTATAAATGCTGGAATCAATACGAACGCACAATCTGATGCTTTCGACCAATACACACTCAAAATGTCTCCAAGGACCAGCTCGTTATTCGAAAAGATACGAGGAAAACCAAAAAGCCTGGCATCTGATGTGCCCCTAAGCTGTGGCAGTGCTAAAACGGATGCAAACGGAAAGAAAAAGATGAATGCTTGGTGCAGAAAGAAGGGCTGAAGAGGCTGTGAATTGGAAATATATCTATAAGGGATCTGAGGGAGCCTTTTGACTTTGTGTACTTTAAATTAAGCTGTCAAATGCATTAAAGTGTATGCAAATGTTTTAAGGCTCTCAACGTTTCACTGAAATACAAATGCTATCACTAAAAGCATTTTGGTTATTGGGTATTGAAGTGCAAGCTTTAGCAAAAACTCATTTAAATGTTGTGTTTTCGACAGCTACATACCTCGTAACTCCATCATAGTCTCCACCAAAGCCAATAATCCCAGCACCACCTATTTTCTTTATGTGATCGAAGTGATCTGGAAACAATGGGAGAAAGGTGGCACGCAAATATAATAAAAGTTACTTCTTAACCCCTTTTACAGCAGGAAGTATTACAGAAGCTTACTGGCAACGTCTGAGATGTTGGCGGTGTGACTGCAGGTGACGTAATCGTTGTAAAAGTTCACCATCACGATCCCCTTCTTTTCTTTCTGGAGGAGGAGAAAACGTGTTGTGGGAGCGGACAGTAGCTTATCAACGAAGGTTATCACTCAAGTTCACTGAATACAAAGTACGAAGTATAAAAAGTAGGTTCTTTACGACTACACCCATAAAAAATAATTGGATTAAGTCAGTGATCCAGTTTTCATCATTTTTAATGCAGCAGTTTTCATTTTCAGCTTCACACTTTTGTACTTTTAAAATCTTTATGCAGAATTAAAGCCCATATTTGCCATTTGCAATTTAACTTTTACTCTGTTTGTTTTATGTATGTTGTTTTTCTTTTTTGTTTACGCTTTATGTAACAAAGAAAATCAATTTAACTGGGACAAATATTTAACAGATCTAGGGGTCAGTGACAGAAGGTAATACAGTTTTATTACCGATACGATACACACTGGAACTGACCTTCAGTCTCATCTGAAGTGCTTCCTGCTACCCACATGCTTTTCCTCGGTTAGTTGCTTGGTTTTATCTGTATTTACAGCAGTCATATTAGTTTATGAACTCACCACTTTTGTGAGGATGTGGTCCGGGACGTTCCTCTTGTGTTTACAGATGGAGTAGGCCGAGGAGTGGCTGAATATGACCGGGGCCTGGGACAACTCCAAAGCCTGCTCCATCACTTTGACTGGCATGTGGGCCAAGTCCACCAGCATACCCAGACGGTTCAACTCATGTATCACTTGCTGTGTTTAGAATTAAAACATAAAAGAATGAAAAGAATAAGCGTTTAATCATTTCTGACCAAGCGCCTAACAATTTAAAGAAGCATAACAAATTATAATGACAATAATAGCCAATTAAATTCAGCTCTGGATTGTGTTGATTACCTTGCCAAATGGTGACAAACCATTGTGTTGAGACGGCTCTGACCCTGTGTCAACAAGCCAGTTATCTGCCCTGATGAAAAACAAGAAACAACAGTACAGCAGGTAACAACAGATGCGAACAGAAGACAAAACTATGAATGTTCTAGAAAAGCCCAAAATTGGTCAATACCCAAACAATTCACAACAGTTCTTCACACATGCACTCTGTAACTTGTGTGGCTGAGCAGAGAGAACACTCTGCTCACAGATAGAATGCTTTTTATGTGTAGATTTATTTGATTGTTTTCTTCTTTTGCACTCTAAACACCGGTAATGAAACAACTGCAGGACAGATAATTGATCCCATACTGTGGAACAATCCAGGCAAAGCAACAACATCTAAAAGTAAAAGTATCACATTAAACAATCTACTTAAGTAAAGATTTTGAAGTACCCTATTTAAAAATCTACTTTAAGAGTAAGATGTAAAAGTATTTCACATAGATTTTGAGAACTATTAAAGCGTTAAATGTACTGTAGATTTTGTTTCAATTTGTAGTGATCTTTGGCCCAAAAAGTTCCATTTGAATATGTGGATTTTGTGTGCATATTTGGTTTGAACATCCCAAGTACTTTCTACTTTTAAGTCCAGTTAAAAAAAAATGTAGTGGAGCAAAAAGTACAGATACTTGGTCTCAAATGTAGTGAAGTAAAAGTAAAAAGTACGTAAAAGCTATTTAAGTAAAGTACAAATACCAAAAATGTTCCTTTAGTCCAGTACTTTTACTTTTCCACCACTGCCATAAGCAGACGGCGGACTCTCCACCAGAGGAGTTACATATTTCACTTTGCATGATGGGAAAAAACATAATTGTTGATGCGCTGTTTGGATAAATAATGTTGAAAAAGACAGGAATCAGAAAAACCATCTACTCCAAAACACAAACGAATATGGAATATAAAATAGTTTTCAAAGGTATAAAATGAGAGAAATTGTGTACCAGGGCGTGTTGCAGGAGTGCGTGAGGGTGAGGTATCGCACTCCCAGCTGGTACATGGTGCGGAGGGTGCCCAGGCTGCTGTCGATAGAGTGACCGCCCTCCACCCCAATCAGGCTGGCCGTCTTATTCTGCCCGAACGCATCCAATATGTCTGTGCAGCCACGTGAGACAGTCAGCAAACCTCAGCACTTGAGGTTTCATCTTGTTTAGCGCTCAAGGAGAGACAAGTCCTTACCTTGGCTGCTGGAGGCAAACATGAAAACCTCAGGGTATTTTTGACACATCCTGTGAATTACATCGATCTGCTCAAGCGTCTGCCTCACGGCGTCTTTGTACTGAGTATCACAGCGAACAAAGGCAGACCAGAACTGAAAAACATAACAACATATGCTCAATACAACACAAATACACGTCATTCAGCTGGCCCAATTACCCTTATTGGCAGAGTCTTGTGTGTGGATTTAGTCGTGGGGACTTAAAGTTTTGTAACTTTGCTCGTCTTTGTGGAGATGTTATTGCGTTGTCTTGCATGTTCCACAGTCTGGCTTTAAAATGATATGTCTTGCATTTATTCCACCGGGATTTTATTGATAGAAAAAATCCTGTGAGCTGGGTCGCCACTCCACAGAACTGACCTGTAATTTGGCCTGGTGGCATCTCTTGCTTTAATGCCATGCTATGGAACATTTAGAGCCAAGCGGGTGGCGAACTCTCAACCTTTATTATAGTGCTGCTCTTCACCTTTGAGTGAAGTCAAGGCACGAGCAGCACTATAATGATCAATCATATCGTACTCAGTTTTTACTTTGGTTTTTAAAGCAGATATTATATAAATGTATATCTATTATATTTCTAGTCTATAATTTCTTTATAAGACAAAGAATACAATACACTCACACATGACCCTTATTTTCAAACAAGTCTGACAGTTTCATCATAGTATATTCTTGTAAACATTTGATATTTTCTTACCTGCGCCCCCAGCCGTCCTTTCTTGATTTTTGGGATGTTGGTGTGTGTCCCATTATATGTGTTTAGATCCACTTTGCTGAGTTGGTTGTTAAATCGTAACCTCATTTGCCATGGCAGGTCGTTATGCCTACAAAGGACATTTCAGATGTTTTCTTGAATGTCTAGTTACTGGATTGGGATTTAAGAATGCATATAAAACTGCTGATTTAATAAGATCATTGTGGTAAATTGCTTCCAGAAGACTCAACGTTGGCACAAAATGTTTTCTTAGGATTTGTTAAGTTTTGGAATATTTCTTGGCACTCACCCATCGATTAACGGTGTCTCGGACATCAGCTTTAGTGCTCTGGTCAGGTGTGGATCCTCAGCACAGCTCACAAAACATTTCACCCAAAAAACTATAAAAATGGCCTTTGTTAGATCCCTGGACACCATCCTCACAAAATACAGAGATACAACGGTAAAAACTGTGTGTAGTTTCAAAAGGGCTTATCCAAGCTTGTGTTTTGCTGATAAAAATGATCAGCAGATTTGAAGTTGTCCCTCAGTCCTCCCTGCTTGTCTCATTCTGGCTTGACTGTTGCTCCTCCTGTTGTCTGTTCCCCATTATGGCGTCAGCAGTTGTAAATGTTTGACTATAGCTTCTATTTTTTAACAAGATTTGTCAATATGTATTCATTGAGGAATAAACTAAAATGCACTGTTTATATTGTGGAGTTGTTACCAAATTCATGGACAGGTTTAGTGGCCTCTTAGAAAGATTTGACTTCATAATTTGATTCATTGTTCCATGTTTCTGGGGAAACCTGTCGAGAGATGTGAACGGCCTCACTTTATATTTGAAAGTCTTTTCAGTGTGAAATTAACACTGAAATGATTTCAGGCCATGTGTGAACACAACACCACACGGTATGATTCATGACCATAGTGCACTATGGCATGGTGCTTCATTTACTGTTTCATTTAGTGCTTTATCGGGAATGGCCTTTATCGTTAATGAGCTAACAGCCATATACAGCTTAGAAAGGTCACACCAGTGTATTACATGTAAAGCACAGGTTATCTGAAAGTACATTTGGAAAAACAGTTGCAGAATTTAATTTCTTTTTGTATTGTAAGTGCCTTGAAACTTGAATTCTGTCTAATACAGCAAGAATGAATACGAAAGCAGTAATCTAGCAAAATAAAAAACATTGTAGATGATTTTTTTATCTTTCACTATGTGACACAAGTTGATTAAATGAAAAGACCCAACAACACAATGTCTGCAGCATGCTGTGTTGACAGCCTTAACTATTTCAGCCAATGCCTGTGACCTTAACCTCACACAGCACAGAAAGTAGGAGTGCGGAAGTGCGCCAGGCAGAGGGCGAGACACTCTGGGGAAGCACTTTTCACTACTTGGCTGTGCGCCCCCAGCTGACAGTAGAACGCATCAGGCGTGCTTCGCCACAAAAATGTGACATTGTGAATTAGATTTGACCCATGACCTGATGATTTTGTGCAACCTAAATTTAGAGATGCCTTCAAATTTACAGGTCAGGTCAGATTATGCCAGTGATGGATAGACCGAAAATGTGTACTGAAGTAAAAGTAACGTTACATGACCAAAACATTTACTGCTGCCAAAAAAGTGGGATTCAAAATCTAACTCCACCCACCACCAAAATTCTAAAAGAGCAGTCAAAAGAGCGTCAAAACTGGACAGTGCTTGAGGGCTGAAGAAAAGAAAGCGTGCATTAGACAATGGAGGCAGCACACATCTGCATGTGAATCTAGTTTGCAGTGGACAATGACATTCAAACGCCGTGTACACAGTTGTAAAAAGCTCAAAGTAGCTGACACATTAAAAAAGAAAAAAACCCTCAAAATAGTTACTTGTTAACATGGGTTCAGTAGACCTGTCATTTTACTTTAGTCAGTCTTTTATGCAACACTTGAGCAATGAAACAGTGTAAAGCTGAATTAAGTTTATTTAAAATATAATCCACATTGTCTGGTCAATCAGAGCATGCGCTGCAATGTTGTTATTTGTGTAAGAAAGAACAGAGAGACATTGGGAACATTGGGACTTTTATTGAACTCAGTGACACTTATGTAGTTAATTACAATAGTTTATAATTATGCTCACTTACAAGTTAGAATAAAAATCGAGTCAAAAAGTACAATTGCCCTAAAATATGCACTAAATTAACAAAAGTATTTGTATTTTGTTACTTTCTTTAGTTCGTTTACAACAAAATTCTGAAAATGTTCCATACATAATTTTCTGCTTCAGACGCTGGCACTGGAAGGGCATTTTCACACACAAGACAATCGCTATTGTGTCTCCCATAGACAAGCATTGAGTGGTGAGGCTGAGTATTGAAAATCTGCATAACAATTGCTGGTGTAATCCAAATGAAAATCTATAACTGCACAAAATTGGTAAAACATGCAGTAACTGTGTTGAATATTGCTAACCATGTGGTTGTAATGCTTTCAATTACTATATTGGACACGTGCAACTCACGGAAACTTCTGTAGGGGCAATAAATTATGGTATATAGAGTTTGAATATGAGTTTGCGTCACCAAAAAACAAATAAACCCAATATATACTTTCATATAAAGTCATATTGATCTGGTATCAGTGATTTTTTTGTTTCTATTTGACACAAAGTAGTACTTCAGCTTTTATTGCAATAGAGATCTGCTGTGTTTATTATAAAATTGCATTGAAAAAAAATTAAAATTCATTCCTATAAAGTTATTTTACTAAATATTTTAACATGACAATCAATATGTTTTGATATTGCAGCAGGAAGGAATGATTTATATTATGCATGGTTCAACCCTTGTTAAGCCTTATCCCTTTGTTCCCTTCTCTATCTTGATGAAGGTTGAACTTGTGTGAAATCTTCCCATAATGAAAGAAGGAGCATATGGCACTGGGACAGATTGGGCCTTCAGCACTGATAACTGCTGAAGAGGTCCTTATGGGTTGATAGGAGCATATAAATCCACTCAGGCTTATAACTGATAAGGGTTTGTGTCACATCCCAAAGATGCCCTGAAGCTCAGACCATGAAATTGTTGTCATTTTTTGCACAAGTTCTTTTATCTGGGGATAAGATGACACTTGGATCAACTATTCTTGTCTGCAACATGTATACAGGACAATTATTTTTGTCTCAGATTCTCAGAATTGTACCCAGACTTGGAGGTTGTATTGCAGACCTGGGCATTTGCATCAGAATCAGAATCAGAATGGGTTTATGGCCATTGTCAATGAACAAAATTCACAAACATAGGAACTTGTCTCGGCCTTAAGGTGCAACATAAAACACTGAGCAATAATAAAAACAACATATATTCAATCCAAAGGGCATGCATTAAGACACAATATAAAATTACTATATAGTATAGAACAAAAATTAAAATAGGCATTACTATGTACACGAGAATTACAGTTAAATTTACAGATGTAGTGCAGAAAGTGACAGTGCAGTGAGTGATGAATAGTTGTAGTTAAAGTGGCAGGTGTTTAGAAGTGTTCATGAGTCCAACAGCAGAGGGAAAGAAACTATTCTTGTGGCGGGAGGTTCTGGTCCGGATGGACCGTAGCCTCCTGCCTGAGGGGAGTGGTTCAAACAGACCATGTCCAGGGTGAGAAGGGTCAGCTGTGATCCGACCTGCTCGTCCCAGAGCCCTGGAGACGTACAGGTCCTGCAGAGATGGAAGTCCGCAGCCGATCACCTTCTCAGCAGAGGGCGTAATGCGCTGAAGTCTCTGTTTGTCCCTGGCTGTGGCTCCAGCGTACCACACGGTGATGGAGGAGGTGAGGATGGACTCAATGATGGCCGTGTAAAACTGCGCCATCATCTGCGCTGGCAGCTTGGCTTTCCTCAGCTGCCGCAGGAAGTACATCCTCTTGGGCCTTCTTGATGAGGGAGCTGATTGTCGACTTCTACTTGAGGTCCTGGGTGATGGTGATGTCGAGGGAGCGGAAGGAGTCCACGGTGGTGATGGGGGAGTCTGTCATGACGAGGGGGGGCTGGGGGGATGTGACTTTCCTGAAGTCCACGATCACCTCCACCGTTTTCTGGGCGTTGAACTCCAGATTGTTACCGCTGCACCAGGACACCAGCCGGTCCACCTCCCTCCTGTAGACAGACTCATCCCCGTCCAAGATGAGCCTGATGAGGGTGGTGTCGTCCCCAAACTTGATCAGTTTTACGGAGTCGTGGCTGGAGGTGCAGCAGTTTTGTGTACAGGGAGAAGAGCAGAGGAGAAAGTACACAGCCCTGAGGAGCTCCTGTGCTGATAGTCCGAGTGTCTGAGACATTCTTCCCCAGCCGCACGCAGTGCCTCCGATCTGTCAGGAAGTCAGTGATCCACCTGCAGGTGGAGTCAGGCACGTTGAGCTGGGAGAGCTTGTCCTGGAGCAGAGCAGGGAGGATGGTGTTGAAAGCAGAGCTGAAGTCCACAACCAGGATCCTGGCGTAGGTTCCCGGGGAGTCCAGATGCATCAAGATGAAGTGGAGCGCCAGGTTGATGGTGTCGTCCACAGACCTGTTGGCTCTGTAGGCGAACTGCAGGGGGTCCAGCAGGGAGGAGGTGAAGGACTTGAGGTGGGGCAAGACCAGGCGTTCAAATGACTTCATGACTACAGACGTCAGCGCCACAGGCCTGTAGTCATTAAGTCCAGTGATCCAGGGCTTCTTGGGGACAGGGACAATGGATGTGGCCCTTCGCCTGGTTTAGTCCAAACTCCTGAAAGTTTTTGATAGTAGTTTTCACTCTTTCTATTTTCATATGTTTAGCTATGGAATATGTCTCTGCGCTTGTGTCCTTAAAAAAGATGACATGAAATAATAGATTAGATTAGCCTATATTTTACAAAAAAACTTATAATGATAAGAATTTGCTGCAGCAATAATTGTGGCCTGGCTCTCAGTCACTTGCAATTCAATTATGGTCTTCAGTGAAAAAATAACTCCAAATCTAAAATAATCCACAATTTCTTCCATTATTAACCCCTTGTGGACGAAGCTTGTATTTGTGATCAATTTCAAAATATCGGACACATCGATTTTCAAACCATGAAAGGAGGAAGCTGGTATTTCAATTTATTTTAGGAAATTGAAATACCTGCTTTGTTTTATTTATTTATTTAGTTAGTTATGTATTTAGTTGTTTAGTTAGTTAGTTAGATAGTTTTAGTTTTTAAATGTATAAAACAAGACATAAAGCACAGAACACTGAACATTACACAAAATAAACGCATTTTCCAACATAAATGTAACAGCTCCAGTCCAAAGAGTTTCAAATTTGGCAAATCAAATGTTTATAATGTCTATTACTATTATTATTGCTGATATTAACTTTACATACTGAGAAGAGAAGCAAGGTGGACCACCAACACGCAGCCAATCATCTATCATCCCAAAGCAGCTTATGAAGATGCACACCGCTTTTTTTTAACCAGTTTATGAACAATAAAACAAATTACAATTAGATGTAGACATCCCGCATCATTCTATAACAAAGTACTGCTTCTGCATGATACTTGGGGGGGAAACAAAATGAACTAATTTACAAAAGAAAAGTTAGGTAAAGCTTTAAGTAAGAAAAAAGATGTTCATTAAGCTCCATTGACCCATCTTTATGCCAGTATTGCAGTGTAAATGTGCCCTTAATATGTTACATGTCTAAATTGCTTAATTTGAGACTGGCAAAGAGGTCGTATGATGGTTTTTCACTGCCTTCTCTTGACACGTGTGAGCAGAGTGAGAAGTGACTTTACACCTCAGTGTGTTGGACAGTGCGGGAGGAGACAGGGCCAGAGGGGAGGCTAGTGTCATGGCTAATGGGACCACGTCACTGCAGACAGTATCTCTAAGTATCTCTGACAGAATCTCTGAGGCAGCATCATGTGGTGTTTGGAATTATTCACTACATTATTATTTCAGTAGTAGATCCATAGGGCTGCAACAATTAATCAACTAGTTGTGACTAGTCGACTCTAAAAAATAAGTTGTATTTTGATCATCGTAATTGTTATCGGTGGTCCAGACTCTAAAACACATGTGAAAAGGCCTAACAAAGACAGTGCCATTATTAAATTAACACGTCATTGACATTAAATTAACATCTTCATGCATGACAATATATGCTAGCATTGGAATGATGGTGATAATAATATTTTATTTTAATAACACATTTCTACTCTGTTTGAATGCATGTACACTCACGCACACATATGCGCAAACAAACATACACGCAAACACACGTACACGCCTGTGTTGTTGTCTGTCTTTTGCCGTTTTTGTTCTTGTTGTCCTCACTATTGTTACTGTTTTTATTTGTAAATAAAGTTATAAATACAAATAAAATAAACTAACATGTCAAAAAAGAATAAACATGTTCTGATTTCCCTTAATAATATACTTTATGTTTTTGATGTTTTTATTTAATACAAAATAACGAATAGAAATAGTTTGACTAGCCGACCTATCAAAAACTAGTTGATGTTAGTTGCTGCCCTATAGATCAACTACTTCAAGTTGTCCTAACCTAACCCAAGTCCATCTCACACCATCTCATTTGCCTGTTCTTTTGTCTTTTTACAAGTTTGTAGGTTTCTTTATAAGGTACGATGGAGTATAAGGGCCAACCCAAAAAAATAATAATTTGAGGCACTACGTGAATAAACTCGTAAATTAACGAGAATAAAGTCGTAGTCAAAATGGCTTTGAAGGACATGGGGGCACTGCACGGGGGAAATTATTGTTGAGATGTCTCAAAGGCTCGCATTATAAAGTTCGATATCTATTGTGGGCTTTTAACTCATCCAAGCCATTTTGACTACGACTTTATTCTTGTCAATTTACGAGTTTATTGTAATTAATTTATGAGTTTATTCTCGTTAATTTACGAGTTTATTCTCGTTGTGCCCTGAATTATTATTATTTTTTGGGTTGGCCCTTATACTCCGTCGAAATAAGGTAAGATAATAAGTCGGTGTAATCCCTCATTCGTCCAGGAGTGTTCCATTGTAGAAAAAGATTCAGTTGTAGTCATCTGGACTCTGTTTTAGAAAAAACAAAACGTTTCGACTCTCATCCAAGAGTCATTCTCAATCAGAGAAACAAGTCTGAGATAATAAGTAAGATAATAAGAACAAAATAGAGCTGTCCAGACTCATCAATTATAGCAAAAATAACGTAAAATGCCAATGCTATTTGTAAAAAGTTTTTGATAATTTGGTCAACTTTCGTTAACGTTAACATCATGACATCAACCTTGTTTAGGCTTTGTCATTTGCGTCAGCATTCATGCAGAAGTCTGATGTTTGTGCTTGTCATGAATAGGTTATGACTGGTCAGTTAAAAAAACAATTAGACAGCAAAAAAGTAAAACGTAACATATTTGGTCACACACTAAATTAAAATTTAGACTGATGGCCAGATGCACAGAGATAGTTCACTAAATGGGCACAGATGTATCCCAACTTAAGTGTAGGTCATTCTCTGGCCTTTGCTGCCAAAAAAACAACAATTCAACACTGATGCTGAAAAGTCTCCAGAAATAAATAATCAAGCAGCTGTTGTTTTGTTGTCAACATGGGTAGCCTATATTTAAAAAAAAAAAAAGATAGTGTGAATATTCATGAACACCTGTTACAATATGGCTAAAGTTGTAAATTATGGCAGACTAATGCTTTCCAGCTCATCATCATCGTCACCAGGTTTGTTTCAAAAGATATACATTAAAAACCATTAGAACATTTTGTAAATGGGACCACCCTGAAGCTGTCCTTATAAGCGGGGCCCATGGTAGAAGTCATAATAATAATAAAGCATCTGTCTCTGGCGCAACTGCCGTTCCATAGCACAATGTGATAAGGATTTTATCTAAGATTTATTTATTAGCCTTGCCTGCCAAATACACTGCATACAGTAGGTCTACATGATGAAGTGAGCAGAGTTCCTCCTAAGCGAATGCAGAGTGTGCAAAGAGTGGGCCGGCCTTTTCTGTCCTTTACTGAAGAGGCCAAAGATGATGAGAAAAGGTTGTTGGTGAGAATCCTCGCGCGTCTGAATTTGAACCAAAAATAAATGTATTAAAAAACACGTCAAAACTATGGCAGTTGCTGCAGTTGCCTCGGAGGTAAAACTAGACACTGTTTATGTATTGTGATGGGGGAAAAAATACACTAAACTAACCAATTTACTAAAGTTTAAACTTTCACAGTTAGCTTAGCATTTTCTTTTTTTTAAATCAATTAATGTATTAATTTATTTTTACAATTGATACACTGCCCGATTGAGAATGCCTGTTTTAGAATTGAAGCTGCAGTTTTGGTTTTGTTTTGTTTTAGTCCTGAGTGTTGCATTTTGACCATTTGTCCACATCAGAGATTCATGATTGTAGTGCAGTTTCATACCTTTTTTCCTCTCAAATGCCAGACTGTCAGATTATGACTAAATCTGCAGGGTGTAACACAATATTGTTCAATGCTGTTTGTGTGTATTCTACATTAAATTTACTACTTTATTTCTGCATAGCTTTTCACGGTGAAGAGATGCTTTGCTGAGCTGGAGACGTGGCTTGCGTTGTGGGTGTGAGTGAGTGTGGCATTTGCATGGCATTTCATCTATCACACCTCTGTCATCGCCGGCTCCATTTTTACAAGCATGAGCAGGTCCCAACAGCTGGGCAGCCCACAGTGAGTACGCACAGGCCACTCACTCCACTCACCTCACCTCAATGCAACACAAGCAAGATACACTGCACTACCTGGCCAAAAGAAAAAAGTCACCTCTTGGAATCAACTAAGCAAGTAGGTCCGAGCCTCCTACTGGATAACTGCTGCATTGGCAATGATGTTTCAGCTGCAGCTCAGTATTTAAACCCAACTGATGAAGTGAGTGGCTTCTCATTTCTGAAACAACCATGCGGAAAGACAAATCCCGTGGTCATGGAAAAGATGTCAGTATGTTTCAGAAGGGTCAAATCACTGGCATCAAGCAGAGAAAACCTCTAAGGAGAAGCAGAAACTAATCTACTACAGATCTGAACCCCAGTGAGAATCTTTGGGATGAGCTGGAGAAGGCTTTGTGAGTTTCAACACAGAACAGTTTCTTTAAGTGTGTCATGTGATCACACAACTTCTGAGAATGTTAGTGTCGATATCTGCTCTCGACAATATTGTATATACAGAGACACAGCTGGAAGAATCAAACTCACCTCAGCGCATTGGCGTTTCCTTTAGTCCTCAGCGTAGCGGCATAATCTGATCACTCGATCAATCAAGTGTTTTTGGACAAGATGAATCATTAAAGGCAAAAGTAATATACACTTAGAGCATGAATTAACGTTTTTCAAAGACCAATTTTTGGTTTCTGTCAGTCAGGGGAGGGAGGTCCCAAGCATGGGCCAAACATAGTGTATCTCCATTTTATCCTTCTCAGACAGCTTTGAATTCCGATCCAACTGAAAGAATAGCTGGTAGCAAATCAGAACATATACTTTAACTGAATATAATTTGATTAATAACTTCAATAGTGAAAAGTAACTTGCAAGCCTGATTGTGTCGTGTATGTCCAAGTCAGGACAGTCATCCAGGGTGACTGTATAAGTTTCAGGAGAACCTCCAAGAAGAAGATACACAATGGCAGAGACAGACAACGGCCTCCATGGAGGAAGGACCCATCATCCTCCCAGCCATGAGGAAGAGGTCACTTTCAGCAAGAAAGTGTGAAGCTGATGGGCCCAGATGACACTGCTGTTTGCTTTGGAAAACAAAGATATGACACAACAAACCCAACAGTTTTCATTATAATGAATGAATGTTGTAAAAGATAAAGTACATACAAGTGGTTCCATGCCCTACAGCCGCGACATTTTAATTAATTAATTTGGCTATTTTTACTATTAACTTGTAGGTCTGGATTTCAGTGGACGGGCCCATTCCATATTTGCTTGCTTGGAAAAAGGATGAGGGCCATGTCCTGCTCTGTAAGATTATTTCTAATATGGTGAGAAATAACTCATTGTCCATTGAATGGTTTTGGAGATAATGTTTTGCACATTGAGAGATGACCTCTATTACATCACTCACAGATAACACATCTGAGAAAACATAACAACATAAAAAAATAAACATGAAATACCAGACAAACTTTTTGGAAATTTAATTGTAAATTTACAAAACCTGATAACAAGCTTTAAAGACTCAAAAATTAAGAAACATTTACAGCATAAGTCATATGTCAATCAGGAACATTCGCTCGCAAACCGGACATGCCACTGTTAACAGGCAGAAACAAGACAGACAGGTGTTGCACACAATTAAAAAGATAGCAAGCAACAGTGTCGATTATTAACAAAAATGCTTAATGCTTTTTAATAGTTTTTACAGATAAAACTGACATTTATTTCTAAGCATGTTGACTATTGTCCTGCTCAGGCTGGTCACTATCAAGTTCAGTGATTGAACATGAGTTGATGTGCTCTTTTAGAAGCTGCAAAGGAATATCTTCTCCACACTTCTGGCAGATGGCTTTTGCCTTGCCCTTGAACGCTTCATCAGTTCGTTGTAGTGGACTAGTACCTCTGGAAGTGGGACTACCCCCTTGAGCAACAGACTTTTTAACAGTCTGCCGGTATACCCATCATCAGGTGACACAAGGGTGAGCTTACGACTACCCCAACCACCTGTACAAATGGGACAGTACTTTTATGTTGCATAATGTACACATTTTAGAATATTAAACATCAAGTAGATATTACAGTACTTCATACCGGAGCAGTATGTAAACTTTTAGTAACTTAATGCTCCTTGTCTGTAGAACTGAACCAACCTCCAATTCAACTTGTCCCTGTGGATTTATATAGTAATCCACCTGTCACTGTTTGCAGTTTTGATATAAAGCTTTGAGAGCATCACATATCTACCAACAGAAAAGGGAAGTAAAGTCCATACGCTACATTTCGAATTAAAAATCCATATTTCAAAAAACAATTACAAGTAACACATTGTTATTGTTATTTTTTTATGTACAACCAAGCACTTATCACCTCCTCATGTGTCATGCTCTCATCCAATTGGGCTTTCTTTGAACCGGTAGAAAAATCGGTAGAAAAACCGGCTTCAGTGGATTACATTTTTAGGCTGGAATAACTGCAGGTTTAGGAAAGCGTTTCTTCCTTTTGCCTATAAAAAGTTATACTACTAAAAATAAATTAGTTTTGTATTATGTTCAATATTAAGGAAAATCTGTCTGTGTCATAACAGTTGTACTGAGATGTTATGAATAGCTAGTTGTAATAGTAATAGTAATAGTAAGTGGAAAGTTGGGAGCGTTCGCTGAGGTTTCCAAAGCATTTAACTTTTGAATTTACACTAATATAAGTAGTAACAATATAATAAACACTCATCCACCGAATGCTGGACGTGGTTGTCATAATAGACTTCCACTCCTGTGAAATACACGCTGCATTATTTATGATGTGCCCTCTCATGTCACAACTCGAGATTGAGGAGCAAAACGCTTATCTCACAGTCACAGTGCCTCTCGGTAAAGGGGCATTGAATCTAAATCACAGATGGAAATTAGCCGCTGCTGTTTGGACAGGTGTTGCTAGGTAATTTATTGTTTGTGATTAGGACATTCATTTTAGCCTTTTGTACTCAACATGCTTCATAGAAAAACAAATGCACTGACCAGCCTGGAGCACAAGATAAGACTCTGTTCAGGTGAGAAAGGAGTTTTACTAAGCGATGCCAATGTGAAACTACAAGAACTTGAGTGAGAACTCAAACGGAGCACAGTCCCAATGCTTTCCTTTAGGACCAATCCTTTTTTGTCCTGTTTTGTCTTTGTGCCTTTCATATGTGATGAAAAATATTATTAATGGCCCAGGGAGCATTTTCCTTATCGTAAAGCCTAACTGTGGTCATCAAAGAGAAAGGCAATTGTTTTCAGCTGACAAAAGCATTCGCACACCTGAGATTATGAGTATAATGAAATTACAGTACTTCAGCTCTCGACAGTATGTGTTAGAAGTATAACAAAAACAAAGATTCTGTTCCTGAGTTAATGAATCACTGTTTGTTGTGGGCAAACACTGTACTGTAACTAAATAAATGTATGGAGGAACTGACCTGATTACAACCAAAAAATAAACAGACAAGGTGTGATCAAAATGTGGCACGTCCAGTGGGTTTGCAAGAATTACATTGACCTTAGGTGAGAAACAGGACACCAAAAGGTCCAATAAAGTCACCTGGACAATTATGCGCTCAAGACCATGTTAAAAAGTGATGACAGAGGCAAAAGACAGTGTTATAATCAAGATGAATTATTTATAAATGATTTCAACTTTGTTTATAAATAGTAGTTTTCCAAGTTAAAATGTTTCAGTTAATTGTTCCTTATTAATCATTGCCCATCAGTTGAAGTTCTTTTAAGTTCGTTGGGCATTGTCCCAGAATTAGACATTTCAACTGAATATTATAAATCTTTTTAGTCCTTAAGTTACACAAACAAAAATGGCAGAGCGAGTTCTAACAGAAGGTGATGTGCGCTCTGCGAGGAGAGAAGGAGCCAGTTTGAGGAAGTTTGTGTTTAGTGCCCTATGCATTTTGATCCATTTGCTTTGTATTTGCGAAGTTCGAACAATTTCCACTTTATTCAAACGAGTTGGATCTGTTCTTCCAAAGCTAGCGGTTTCTTTATGAACAGGCTAAAAGTGCAACTTTTTCTGCCTCAGCTTTCATACGAGCTGATATAGTGAACCTTTTAGCTTTAGAAGAGGAACGCAGAACATCAGTTTCAATTCTGCAGATCCATTTTAACACTTGTTAGTTGGCATTTTTAGAATTAGTTCTGGCCTTAGTGTGAACTAAGTATAAACATGTACCTGTCGGTTCCAAAACTCCACTCCTACAGGCTAAAATAGCTTCTATTTTGGGTTAAAAGCAGGGAAACAATGAAACCAGTCTTACAATATGTATGTGATAAGACTGCGGAAAAGTCAATGACAAAAATGTTTTCAATGCAGAAACGCCTCCTCTAGCTTTAACATGAAATAGAATTGAGTGGTTGTCTTTGATGTCAGGCCTGTGACAAATTGACTCCAGGGGCCATTTAATTATGTAGGTACGCCTGTACAGTGAGATGAAGTAAATCATCTCACATACATCAGACATGCTAAATCCAGTGTAAAGTGTAAAACAAAGGCTGTTGGATTGAGCTGTGGTGAGAAATGTCTGACACAGGCCAACAAGCACTGTCAATGATCAGTGTGTTCAGTGTTGAGTGTTCAGATGCCAAAGAGAAGAGGAGAATCTTTACTCATTTAGATTTACCCAACGGACTGTATGGGATCTGGTGTAACCGTAAAGATCCTTTCATCTTTAAAGACAAATGACCTATTTTTGCATATACCCATTTGTTTGTATTGTGATTCTGCAAAGCACTTTGAATTATTTCTGTACAAATTGTGCTCTATAAATGAACTTGACTTGCCTTGCTTTAACCATACACTACAATGACAATGTATTTAATTTTTTGTTCGAAATGACGAGAGTATAAATGAAGCAGTGTGTTTTCACAGCAGTCCTGACTTTACCCAGGAACTGACAAATAAGGAGAAAAGAGGGGGAGGAGGGGGAGCAGGGAGAGGAGGAGGAAGGAGCAGCAGGGAAGGATCATGACAATAACACAGAAAGATGCGTTACAATAGCTAAATCACTTGAGTTTAGTACACAAAACACGCAAGATGAAAGGGAGGTTGTTTGGGTTACAACCAAAGTCCGTTCAAAGTTTGTTGTAATATGCCCCTTTCAGGCACACAGGACATGAATAGCAGGTGGATGAGCGGTTTAGCTACACCAAACGCAGAGCTGGCAGAAACCGGCCCGGAGGCCAAAGACGTACAGCGGCGAGAGAGCAGACACAAACAAAACAGGCAACGTGGAGGCACGATAATGCGTCGGCCTGCACAAAGTATGGGCAAAATTGCGGCTTCTACACAAAGAGGAGGAATAAAAGACTAAGATTCCATTATTACCGCTCCTGTACCACTGACCCAGGCATACTTACACTTCAGAGCGTAACTTGGAGCTACGATGAGGGAAAGGCGAGAGGAGAGAGCAAGCAGTTGTAGCCAAAGCCAATAAAACACAAGAGTCTAAGACACACGTCCGGAATGCTCTCTCAACCTGTGGATACCCGACTTGGGCTCTGAACAAAGTGAACAAAGTGAAGAGAACCAAAAAGCAGGACAAAAGGGACAAAAGGGAAACAGAACCAAGAAGAAGGGGTGTCTCTATCCCTTAAGACTCGGGACTGTCAGAAAAACTGCAACGAAGTCCCTGTTTATTTCAAACCAGGCAACATGTTAAGACAAAAACTGGTTCACCCTAAGGACAAGATGCCGACACTAAAACAGAGCAATGTAGTGTATTCTATTCAATGCAGTGAAGAAAGTTGTAAAGAGCGGTACATAGGGGAGACTAAACAGCCACTTCACAAGAGGCTTTATCAGCACAGAAGACACGCGAGTTCAGGACCTCAAAGCGCTGTGCATCTTCATCTCAAAGCCACAAACCACTCTATTGAAGACAGTGAGGTGGAGATTCTGAGCAGGGAGAAAAGATGGTTTGAAAGAGGAGTTAAGGAGGCAATCTTTGTTAAAAAAGAGAATCCTTCCTTAAATCGTAATGGAGGTTTAAGATTCAACCTTCCAGTTGTTTATAATGGTCTGCTGAAACCCTGGAGACGCCCGGGGCATTCGGATGCTAAATAGGCACTCAAGGTGAGGCAGGGAACAATAGAACAATAGGCCCATCCCAGTTTCAATGGGCCATTAGCAGGAGGTCCCGCCCTGTGGGCAGGGCTCTCACAGAGTAGGATAAAAACAGGAGTTCTCAGACTTGTTTCACTGATTGAGAATTACTCTTGGATGAGAGTTGAAACGTTTTGTTTTTTCTAAAACAGAGTCAAGATGACTACAACTGAATCTTTTTCGACACAAGAGTCTAAACACAAGCCGAATGCTCGCCCACTCCATTGGGCGGGCACAGAGCGAGAGACAAAAGGGGAGTTACCAGCAGAGGGGCACTTTTATGTATGGCGGCTGGCATGAATGGCCAATGAGAATCCAGGCCCCCACATGACAAGGACGGCCCACAATGCTATATTGCCAAATCCACTCCCCTAATCTGCATCAGCGCCCTGCCGATGAAACAACTAGGACCGCAGCCGAGAAGCTGGCACTTGTGGAACGAGCGGGGGAGTTTGACTCCCCAGGAGGCTGCTGGTCTTAGGAGACGATGGAGGTTCTGATGTTGGCCAGCTTTTGGCCTTGTGGACCTGCGCACTGACAGCTCGGCTGGACCAGTCATGGTGGTAGTGACTGTCCCAAGTGGAGGCTGGTCCGCAAAGGAGGCAGGCGGAACCAAAATGGGTCCAGTGGCATCTGGTGAGGTCCTCAATCTAACCCCAAAGGGTGGTTCAAGTGCCGCAGCCAGCCGGGCTGACCACCTCTGCGACTGGTGGTAATGCCTGAGGCAGCAGAACCAAAACCCCCTCATGGGACAACCCCTCTTCAGGGTTTTGCCTGCGGGAGCCGGACCTGTCACCTCACTCTGGATCAGGCACTTCAACAATGAGCGGTGCACTCTCTTAATTTTAGTCGGTTGTCAAACTGGGGCGACTGTGTACACTGTTCCACCCACATGTGGAACTTGCACAACCACATGTGTAATGGGACACCACTGGTCTTGAATTTTCTGGCGGCCCCTCACAACGTATTCCCGGAGCAACACGAGTTGGCTCTTATTAAGGGGTAACTCCTGGACATGTTGGTTATGGTTTGACGGGTCCGGTGTTCTTTAACCCACTCATGTACACTCCCTCCAAGGGGGTCCTGTACCTGTCCCAACAAGAAGTGTATAGGGAGACGCGGGGCCTGCCCGAAGATCACAAAGAACGTTGTCTCCCCAGTCGACTGGTGTGGAGTGGTGTTATAGGCAAAGAGTACCTGTGGCCAACAAGCACTCCTTGCCCTCTTACGGGACACAGGCAGTGTGCGCAGCAAGTTGTGCAGTGTCCAATTAAATGCTCACACTGCCCATTACCAGCAGGGTGATAAGGAGTGGTGTGTGACTTCAAAATTCCATGCAGGCTACACAACTGCTGGATCAGTAGATCCTCAAAATTGCGGCCCTGATCAGAGTGGATGCGAGCCGGAACCCCAAACTTGCTAAATCACTCCGTGACCAGGACCCGTGCCACCGTACTGGCACGTTGGTCACGGGTTGGCACCGCCATGGTGTACTTACTGAAGACATCAGTCATCAAAAGAACATTTTCTAGGCCAGCTGAGGTTGGCTCTAGCAGCGTAAAATCTACTGCCACAATTTAATTTGGTGAGAGAGGAGGTGGCCCATGAAGGCTTGTGCCGCATGATCGTTATTCTTGGCGAACTGACACCTCCTGCAAGCCTAGCACCAATGGATAACCTCCTGGGACATACCTGGCCAATAGCAGCGGGCGCGAAGCAGAGCCAAAGTTCTCCCCAAGCCTTGATGTCCATGGTCTTGATGGACCTGATTGAGAACCTCCTGAATCAAGGCCCTAGGCAGAAGAAGTTGGTAAACTGCCCCACTGCCGTCAGAACGGAAAATCTGCCTGTACAGCAAACATCCCACCTCAACCAAACGATCCGACTGATTCAGCAGGATCAGTGCTGACTGAGAGAGGTAACGCCGCTGGTGTTTCCAACAAGTCAGGATCTCCCGAATTACTGGGTCAGAACACTGAAGAGTGTAAAGATCAGCGGGGTAATGGTGGGGAAAGACTGTCACGACAGACTGAGTTGCCCAAGTCTGCCCTCCCTGCAAGGCTTGCCGTAATGCCTGCAGTAGAGAGGTGCTTGACACCACCTCGGTCTCATCCCTAGGTGAAGGCCATGGCTGACGAGACAAAGCATCAGCATTCCGGTTAGACTTACCCAATCGATACTTCAGCTCAAAGTTAAAAAATGTCAACTGGGCTGCCCAGCGCTGCTCGACAGCTCCCAGTTTATCAGAGGGTTATTATCAGTATAGACCACGCACTTGTGGCCCAACAGATACTCTCTGAACTTCTCCATTAATGCCCATTTAAGGACTAGTAGCTCCAACTTCATAGAGCTGTAATTGGACATATTCCACTCTGTAAGTCGGAGGCTTCTGCTAGCATATGCAATGGGTCTGACTTTCCCTTCCTGCTCGCCCGGGAGAGAACTGCGCCCAAGTCCGCATGGCTGGCATCTCCTGCCAGGATAAAAGGAAGAGAAAAATCTGCATATGCCAGCACTTGGGCAGACGTGAGTTTGGCCTTTAAAGCCTCAAAGCTCTGCTGGCACTCCTCCGTCCAAGGGACCGGAGCACCCTGAGATGTTCTCTTCCTCGACAAATTTCCGGTCAGCTCGGCCATTCTGCGATGTAAAGGAGCGGCCAGTTTGGCAAAGCCGTCAACAAAACGTTGGTAGTAGCTTGCAAACCCCAAAAATTAGTGCAGGTCAGAAACCATAGATGGGACAGGCCAGTTTGCTACTACGTCAATTTTGATCAGTGGCCACTCCCTGGTCAGAAATCATGTGCCCCAGATAGTGCACCTCACGCTGGAAAAAGTGGCACTTGCTCTGCTTTGCCTTGAGCCCTTCCTTCTGCAACCTCCCAAGCACCATGTCCAGCCTCTCCAGGTGTTGCATTACTGTAGATGAAAAAACACAATATCATCCAGATAGAGGAGGAGAGACTGGCACTGCTGGTCGCCAAAAATGCATTGCATAAGTCTTTGGAAGGTGCTGGGAGCATTGCAGAGCTCAAAAGGCATGCGATTCCACTCGAACAGGCCAAAAACAGGCGGACAGAATGCCGTTTTGTGCCGATCGCCCTCGGCAACAGGGACCTGATCGTACCCGCTGGCCAGGTCCAAAGTGGAAAACCAGCGGGCCCCCGTCAAAGCATCGAGCGACTCTTCGATAGGTGGGAGTGGAAAGGCATCCTTTCGGGTCTTGATGTCAACACATAGACGTATGCTGCCGTCCTTCTTCCGGACGAAGACAATGGGTGACGCGTAGGGGCTGGATCTCTCTCTAATTACCTGCGCATTCAAGAGCAGGTGGATATGTTCCTTGACCAGCTCGTACTCAGATGATGGGATACGGCGGAAGCGCTGACGGACCGGGACATCATCCAGTAGTGGGATGTCATGGGTGATCAGGTTGGTACAACCCAAATCTTGATCATTCGCAGCAAACACAGAGGAATACTTCCAAAGTAATGACCGTACCTCCGCCTGCTCCTTAGGAGACAGGGGGGATAGGTCGATGGCTGCGAGGGGGTCCGTAGCTGTAGAAACAGCACTTTGGGAGGAGACACTCGCAGCAACTGATGGAAGCTCCGTCCCTCCTGCAGGAAGACTCACCACATTAACATTGTCCAGAGTCCCTACCAGGGTTCGGGGGTATAGCAGCACGTCGTTGTCACCGACATTGACAATGGAAATGTACACCGTGCCTCGGACTACCTGAACCAGGGCGGGGGATACCAGCAGGCCTGCAGGCAAACCACGCTCGTGGCACTTGTATACTGTGTCGAACAGGTAGCAGGGACAATCTTTTTAACACACCCCGGGATGCGAACAGCCCGTTTACCCTGCACCTTGACCATACTTGGTTGTTTGGGGGTGGGCTGCAGAGCTGCAGCGTGACACTTCTGAAACGCGTCCACCAATGGAGTCGGACACGTGACGACAGGAGCCGTATCGAAAAGTGCAGCTCCATACTGTACAAACAGTTCCTTGTAACATCTGCGGATCACATTCATTCCCAAAACTCCAGGGACTTGAGGTGAGCAATGTCCAGACGTGTCCCTCACAACCTTCACTCCATAGTGGGCATCACTACCACAGAGCACAATAGTCAATTCCACATGGCCAATGTAAGGGATTGACAGACCATTGGTGGCTGTAAGCTGTAGCCAATGGCAAGCCTGCAAGCGTTCTTCCCCCCATGGCTCAAAACACGTGGAAAAAGCTCTACTGTAGACACCATCGACCCAGTGTCCACAAGACATGGCACCATTGTGGACAGGATGCAATCAACTTTGGAGCATCCATCCGTCCTTTACTAGTAATTGAGCGCATGGATGCCCCACCCATGCTTTGGCTCTGCAACACGCTGGGCACTAGTTTTCCGACTGATTAAAGTGACGACGGCTTGGCTACGAGTGACTGGGAACACGGGGGCCATCACAGTCTCTGGCAATATGGCCAGGTTGCATAACGAGGGGAGCGACTACGCTGATGTGCAGTTTGTGTGGTCTGCAGCAGCGCAATACTATGTCAACAGGTCTAGTTGCTCATGTTGCTTTTTCAGTAGCTCCTTCATTTCACTGTGTAGGAGTGGCCTCAGTCCCCGGGTGTCCACGCATGGCATATTGTATGCCAAAGGCCGAGAGCACCGAATTGCTCTGACCTCTCATGCCAGCCAGCAGACCCTCGAGCTCCCACCATATTACCTCTCCCCTGACCTCAAGCAAAGTTGCCCTAGGGCACCGGCGCACATACTGTTTCAGCTCACAACGCAAGGAACCGTCACTCACATGCTCAATAAACTGATCCTCAGCATTTGGTATGTCTCCAGGAACTTGTACTCTAACCTTCTCCATCATGTTCAGCAGGGACAGGGAGAACTCCTGCAATGTCTCATCCTCCTGCTGTCTCCGGGAGAAGAAAGCCTATTGCAAAGCAACATAAGACTCTGTGCACCCGTATAATTCCTTGAGAATAGAAACTATCCTGGTCGGGTCTTGGCGCTCTGCAGCAGATCGATATTTCAGTTCCTCCTTTGCCTCTCCCTCCAAGTGATCGAAAAGAAAGAATGCCTGGTCAGCTGGTGACAGGTGTCCAGCCCTCATACAGGCCTGTGCTTCCTCGGCCCACTCATCCACACTAATCCCCATACAGCCCCTAAACATGGGACATTTCCGGTCCCTAGGAAAAAACACTAACCGGTCTATGGCAGGGATGCCGGGAAGGACACAGAAGTGAAACGCTGGTGGGCGGGCACAAAGCGAGAGGCCAAAGGGAGAGTAAAGGGGGACACTTTTATGAATGGCGGCTGGCATGAATGGCCAATGAGAATCCGGGCCCTCACATGACAAGGATGGCCAACAATGCTTTATTGCCGCACAATCATGAATAAAATGTTTAACGATCTCAGAAGATCCCTTAGTGGTCAGGACACTGGCCGCAACTGGTCAATGATATGTAGGTACCACACCCCTGGCTCAAGCTCATGCAGATCTACAACTACAGTCTCATTATGTGTTGAAGCCAGTGGTAGACCAGCCGCAGGTTTGGGTTTGGTCTTACAGTACTTTTGATATCAGGTAAGATAAGGTATACTTTATTGTCTCCAAGAAATTTGTCTTGGGCTACAGTACCACTTAGCTGCATAACATGAACTCAGACACAATACAATCACTCAATACATTACATACAGTCATAATTCAATACAATATTTATGCTTCACACTGACCTACAACCTTTTGTAGTAAGCCAATGCATTCTGTGTCTTTGTTTCCAGAACTACTCAAAAGCCTTTGTAGTTTGTCAGCAGAAGCATGCCCAAACTGTTTAGGAAGTTTCTCTAAAACCTTTGTCTTATCACTTGTGTCCTTTTTGTCAGTGCTTGTCAACACTTCTTCCTCCGTCATTGCTAATATCTGATCAGCATTAACAGAATAATTTTCTTCACTGTCGACTATGTTCACACAGTAATGTCCCAAGCTTGTAAAGTCCAGTTTGATAGGTTGATTGAACATCACAGCACTGTAATTTTCCATGTCCAGAACTGTTCCTGCCCTTTTTGAAGATGTCTTACTCAAAAGCAGGGGGGTGGTACCACTTCAGTTTCTATATTACACTTTGTGGTGCCAATCTCAGCTGGTATCTTAACCTTTTTGACTGACCGCATCACTTTTCCCATCTCCAAACTTGAAGGGCCTATGACTTTTTGTTTCTGTTTTTATCATAGACTTGAAGTTTTTCTTTCCTGACACATTAATGTAGTTGTCCAGCTATTCTTGTCCACACACTGTCCTAGTGCAAGCAGTGTCAATTATAGCTGAGCCAAAACATTCAGTCATGAATGGTTCCTTGGTGTACAGAGTAATGTTACACTCTTCCACGTTTGCCTTTTCTTCAGTTATTTGAACACTCTCACCTTTGTGTGGACATTTTTTTGCCCAATGAAACTTACTTTGGCACACAGCACACTTTGACAGCCGACCGAACTTCTCCAGCTGGTTTTTACCGGGCTGTGGAGTTTTCGGTCTGGCGCTCCGTTGCCAGGACTTGTTTTGACGTCGCTGCTCCGTTGTAAACACAGATTCTTGACTAATTCCCTCTGTAGTGGCACTCGTTTTCCCGCTAAATATTGTCTTCAAAGCGGACTTCATAGAGGCGAATGTTAAATCTGTGCATGCAGTTAGAGCCAACTGTCTGTCTGTCGTATCCAAGCACGCCGTGTCTAGCAGCTTAAAAGCCAAAACTGCATCGGGTAGCTCTATTTTGTAATTGCGCATACGTGAATATCACTGTTCGAAATCAATCATGTAGTTCACCATGGACACTTTTCCGTCTTTCATAATGCTTCATAGCTCCTATCTTTCTATTCTTTTAGGAATCAAGTTTAGCAAACAGAGTGGCAATTCTTTATTTAAATCGTCAACCGGAATTTTCATCTCCACATTTAGTGGTAGATTTATTCAGTAACCACCATATTCACGTGAACAGCAACAACAACAACGTCTACCTCGGTTCACACCCAGACACGTAACACGTGTAATAAGAACAGTAGTTCCCCCTAGCTGTCAGGCATGAGAAGTAAAACATATAACAAACTAACACTATCAAGGAGGGACGCACTTCCATTTTGATTGCCGTAAGTTAATTTGGCTTTTGAAAACATTACTTTACAAACTGAAAGCAAACAATTACTTTTTAAAATGTTACTTAATTGTTTTTGTAAATTGACTATTCAAATGTGCAAAGATTCAAGGCTATAACTTTTCTTCTAACCACGAGACTCATGATTAGAGTTTTGTATTGGATGAAGCACCTGAACTATATCAATCCTGATTCAATTACGCGCAAGTTGTGTCCTTGCGCTCCTCAACTATTAATTACACAGCCTTAAGTGTCTCCAGCTTTTATCATTTCCACACTCAATTTGCAAATTAAACTTCTCTTCATCTCACCTAAACCTCCTTTAATGACCACTTGATTACATACTTTGCATTAAAATACATGATTACTGATTATTTATGATGTTGGAATAATAATTATGGGTTGTAGGACTGTCTGAACAGGTAAATTTGTGTCTGGATTTGAAGAGTGAAAGGCAGTCTTTTGCGGAGGTCTGGAGGGAGCGTTCCAAAGCAGCTGAAGGCTCTGCCCCCATGGTGACAAGGTGGGAAGAGAGGATAGATATAATCGCTGGAGAGAGAAGGAGTATAGATATGTGGAAATACCATAGCTGGGTAGTCACGCTGGGCCAGACATAAGGATAATGTGCAAACCTTACACGGAAAGGCCCCACAGTGTGCTAGCCACAGTGCTATGCTATTGAAAACAGTTTGCAGTAATTCAGTCTGCTTTTGGATTCAACAGTCACACATGCCACATGCCTCAAAAAATGTTTTAAAAAAGAATACAGTTATAAGGATTTTACACCAGAACAAACTGACGAAATAAGTCACGACTTTAATCATTTTTACTCTATACATGAAAACTGAAGTCCGGATTAGTTCTGTTTGA
Source organism: Chaenogobius annularis (assembly GCA_015082035.1). Taxonomy (NCBI): domain Eukaryota; kingdom Metazoa; phylum Chordata; class Actinopteri; order Gobiiformes; family Gobiidae; genus Chaenogobius; species Chaenogobius annularis. Next base: position 471,848 of record BJKM01000139.1, read on the forward strand.
AATTATTTTACAATTATGCCACCTTGACACAGCAAGTTTCTCACCACTGCGTCACAGAGATGTGGTGGAGGAGGGACAATCAAGACCCTACATTGGATGTACCACCAGAACATAAATGAAGTGGCTGATATCAAGAAATCCTAGAGAGAGAGACAGTGTTATCTCATCCTCACAGTTCCGATGTGCATGATCGGCACGGAAATGAACCAAATTAGAGAAATGCATCATCTGTTTGCATCAAAACAAACATCTGCCAGAAGAGCAAACCAGACCTTCATATTTTTATCGCCTGTAACATATTTTTAATAATTGGCCAAAAATCCTCCCTAACTTGAATGGAATTAAGATCCATTAAAAGTAGCAACCAGTTGTTCCCTGTCTGTTAGTTAATATTAGTTATTAGTTTAAATGAATCAAAAGCATTGTCAACACAACCACCAAATGTTTTTTCTGAAGGATCCAAACTCATTGAAGTCAGCCTTGTTCTACTCTGAGCACAATAAGGATGTCAGAGGAATTTGATTGTAGTTGCATCATTTCTTTGACGCACAACATCCCTGTGCTCTTTGCTTTTAAATGAAAAAAATAATAATAATGTAATTGTGCTTAACTGACATCAAAGAGATGTCTGCAGCTCGCAGCTGCATCTTTTTCTTTTTTCAGCCACAGGATCAACATTTACATTATGCCAGCACAAGAAGACTTAGAAGATTTACACTGCAAGCTGCCTTAAACCGTAGGAGCCCGCAATGCATGAAGCCTTTTTGAGTGGAGATAACATTCTCTCCATGTCAGCATAGGTTTCCTCCCGGTGCTCCAGTTTCCCCTACCACTAAAAATATGTACAATGGGCTACCCTCTGAGGCCAGAACCCCCCTGCAAAAGAGAATCTTAATCTCTGTGGGACTTTCCTGGTTAAATAAAGGTCAATAAAATGCATTTACTAACCCCTGGGTTGGTAGTTCAATCCCTGCTACCACCAATGCACACAGCATGTTGTGTACTTTGGGCAAGACACTGATGTGAAGAGGAAAGGAGTTACCTTAACTCCAGGTCTATTGTCTGCTCAATGTAGTAAAACCCTTTATTTACAGATAAAATAAAAATGATAACATTTTACTCATTTGAAATCAGTTCTTCCTTACGTTGTGTCTTAACTATTTCTAGGTTTTCATATTGGCAGAGAGGAATACATTTGTATTGGTGACCAGAGCAAGACCATACATGCGGACATCGCAAGTTGCGAAGGGCCCCCATGCCAACTTTTACTTAGTGCCCCCTGATGGTTGGATCTGGCTCTGAAGACGACTAGTCTTTCTTCCTCGGTAAATATAGGCTACAATTGCAGCATTAATATGTTGAGTCAAATTCCCTCTGAGAGCTGTATAAGTGTATTTTTTTCTCTAAAGTTAATTGTTTCTATAATGCCTGACCCAGAGTCCCAGAAAAGCCCTGTCTTTTCTGTTTGTCCAAGCATCCACTCATAGAAAAGCCTTTATGATTGCCATACAACATGTATCTGTGTGAGAGAGGTTCCCTGTATACTTCCAGATTTCCCCCATCAACTTAAAACATGCACACCCAGAGAAGGGTCACCAGGCACTGCACTGCTCCTGACAGATTGTCCTGATTTTGAAGGATGGGTCAAGTGCGGACAAACACATTTATCTACAGCAACAGGGACAATAAAGTATCTCTTAAAACTCTAACTTTAAAAATTAGGAGCTGTTGTGCTATTAGGCAGGCTGAAAGACATGCTCCTACATTGTTCAATGTGCCATTGTCTCAAATGACAATAGTTTTCTTAAAAAAAAGGGAGCTGTTTGAGCCAATCACCTGGTTGTTTAAAGAAGGGTTTGTGTGTTTTCTAGTTAATTTTACCATTGCAGAATAAAAGAACAGCATTACCACGAGACAAATACGCCAAAGAGAAGATGAACTGAACAGTGAACAAAAATGTGATCAGCAGCTTTCTCAAGTTGTGAGAATATTGAAATGGCATGTAAACAGCAACATTTGATGTCAGTAAATCTGATTCTCCCTCTGATCCACACATGTATGTGTTAACAATAAAATGTAAGCATTAAAATTACTTAATTAATTGTTAATACATGCTCATGTCATGCGTGAAATATCAGACATGAATACATTTTGTGGAAAATATCTACTCAAAGGAATTTACTCATTGTATACCGTTCATTATAGATGATGGCTTAAGTAAATCTTCATAGCCCACATTTTGACAAAGAGAGACAATAAAGAGCCCTTCAGGATGAACATGTCAGTTGAAGAGAGCAAAAGAAGAGCAAATATGGCTATGATTTATTCAAAGTGCCATGTTTTTGACAACGGCTGACATTATTTTAATTAAATTTATACCAATTCTGTTATAAAAATGGAACTAAACATGGCTAGGTGTCCTGGAAGAAAGCAAATGCTATGAAAGCGTGTACAAGGACACCATCAGCACTAATAACCACTTTCTTATTGCTACAGAGCTGTAGAAGTATATGTTTGGAAAAGGAACAAATGTGTTTCTTTTGGATTGGACCCATGCCACACGATTTAGAAGAGCTAAAATCCGTTTGGGTTTTGCTCTAAAATTGCAAGATATCTCCAAGATTCTAAATCCATCCGCAAGGGATCAGTTAAAGTTGAAATTGTTTTTTTTTTTCTTGTGTGGTTTTTTAACAAGATACATTTTAATGTCCTAGCGGAAGATTGCCATGATTTCCTGAATATTGTTTGAAAGTTAAATAAAAAACGTCATCCTTGTATTGATATAGATATAGATGTATAATGTAAGGCAACATCTCTGTCTATATAAAGCGCTGGGCCTCAGAGAGAATGCATAAACGCCTCCTGTGTGTTTCATTATTCATATCCTGAGTCTTGAAGGTTATGATTTAGTTTGGCAGTCAGGTATAAAACTGTTTAGCAGAGTATGCCAAAACCGTGAATCACCAGTCACTCAAGCCACGCAGGACTGTACGAACCGGAGAACTGCAAAATTCATACCGATGGGTTTGACAATTCAACTCAAATTGTGGGCTCTGTGAACTTACATAATAGATCTCATTGTTTAGTGCTTAACGGCTCCCCTCATCAGCACGTTAAGATATGGAAACAACTTAAGCTTCAATTTGCATACACATATTCAGAGGATTTTCAAAAGCAAATGATTTCCAAGGTACATGTCTGCTGTTGTATGAATGTTTGCAAATGGTGTGTAAAGGTCTGTCCTTGTCCCTCTCGCCTCCCTTGGGACACCTCTGGACCTTGGCCCTGGACATGTTTATGACATGGGCAGAGTTGGAGTAATTCAGCAGAGGACAGAGGTATTTAGCGCCTCTAAAGTGGAACAGGTTACATGCTCGCTGGGCTGTCAAGGCTGTTTTTTTTTTTTTTGTCATCTTCAATATATATTCACGCTGGGCTGTCAAGGCTGTTTTTTTTTTTTTTGTCATCTTCAATATATATTCACACTAGAAGAGCTTTACTTTGGAGACACTGTCAGCCTTTGTGAAAGATTTGACTTTGAATACTCTATCAAAGTCAAGGAATGAAGTCCACAATGTAAAGCACAGTGCATACCAAACAGTTATGAGTTCTTGTGCTGTTCAGAGTAGTAAGCGTTTTATTTACTGCAATTCATATCCAACATACAATTAGCTTAAAGTCATTCTATGAACTTTTAACCTTTTCCCCACATCATTAGTTGTGCTTCAACTGATTCATGTTTGTTTGAGTAATGAGTAATTCTGTATTGTGCTACATTTGAGAGTTGAGAAATTTTACATTTTCACCTACCCCCTATCCCAGCCCACCGCTCTGTACTTGCTATTATTGTTAAAAATTCAGACTCCGTTTCACACATGTAGAGTTAAAGAAACGTCATACAGCCAAATGTTTTACAGAGATAAAAACATATATGAAAGACTGCTGCTTGTCATGGTGAAATACCACTGCAAAGAGTCTGGGCCTATCAGTTCCACAATTTTGAACAGGAAGTCAATACACCATTGTATTAAGGGATTGGAGCTCCATACTGCAGTTTACAATGAACAAAATTGTAAAATAATGTCGTTTTTCACTTATACCAGATACAAATCCAGATGTTTCTTCTGTAAATAAATGTTGATGAATGGTCAACATATTTTCATTTTTGCAACAAGGTTAAATATCCAGGCATATTTCTCTTGTTGAATCGATGCACTGTAAATGTTTTATGTGCCTACAGTGTCGCGATGACTTTATGTTCCGCCCTCAGACCATCAAATTAATAATTCAGGCGGGAGTTATGCAGACATTTTGAAAGACATTCTTTTTTGCCCTTTAGTGCATGGTTTCTATAGTTTGACAGTTAGAGAATAATGTTCAAAATGTACCAAATCTGAAGGTTTACGATGTTTATCATTGTATCCCATAATTGAAGTGTTTCGGCATAAGATTAAGGCTTCATTGAAACAACAAACAATAGTAGAGGTGAACAGATCAAGAATGAAACAAACCGTACTTAACCTGTAAGATGCTTTGCTCTTCCTATTGTTTTAGCTTTTCGTTTTTTTTCTCCAAATAGATTAATTGTGTTTTTTATGTTTTACAGGACTTTTGGGTATGGCGCAGATTGCCTAGTCGCCCTGTCCTGCTGCCGATAGTTGCCTTTAAAATCTCCTTTTCACCCACAAACCAAGCAGCAAGCTGTAAGAGATGACTAAACCCGGAATAGCCAAGGGAGGTGATGCTTCAGGAACTAAACAATTCAGGAGGAGAAAACTATCCAGTCACTCTTCTGGTGACATTTGAAGGTAAGAAACACCAGCGGAGGCAGAAGAGCTCCTCAGAAAAATACAAAACACAGGGAACTTAACACCAACAAGAGATGGATCCATGGGGCATGTGAGTTCAGGTAATGATCACATGGTTGGACATTCGTGTTGTATTGAAGAGACTGATGGTAGTTGCGTGGCCTATTTGTTGGCTTCTGACTTTGTTACATCTTGGAAACATTGTTGTGGCTATGAGGAGGCAGAATAGAAAAACTCTTACTTTGAAAAATGTTCTTTTTTTTCTCTTATTTAGTTATTTAATTGACTGTCACAGTGATTATAACGTCACCTAATGAAGATGGTATTACATACATACATGCCTTATACTTTTGAGACACTCAGTGTCTAGTTACATGCACTCATTTGAGTGCTAAATGTGGAAGATTAGGTTTGTAGAAAACTGGATGAATAAATACAGAGGGCGGCGGAGGAGCGTAGTGGTCTGCGGAGGTAGAGTATCCAGTTCTTTGAGAGGGTGGTAACAGGAGTGGGCTGGGAGACGTTCACGGGGCCCCACAGTAGGAAGGGACTTTCCACTATTTTTGCTCTTTTACACAGGTTTTGGTGAAATGCATGTTTTTGTCATGGGCTTTTCTAATGTTTCAAGATTATGTAGGTCTTGTGTTTATATTTTTTGTTCAACCAGAAAGTAATACAAATAAAATCCACACAATCAACCCAATGACATCGGAAAAGTTAAGAGCAGCATCCTTTAATGTTAACCATATATTGAACCCAATCAGATGATCGAAAATATTAACAAAAATGAGAAAAGAAAAAATAAACATGTTATACTATACATTTAGGGGAACGTTTAATGGAAAGGTTTATACTTCGGTAAATGTGTATTCTGATATCACATTCTATACTAATATTATGGACCTGATTGAAAACCAGTCTGGAGGAACGATAATCTGTGGCAGCGATTGAAATCTTCGTGTTCAACCTACATTAGACGTGTCAAACTCAAGAGGCAGTGAAGGAGCAATTCATAAATGAATGAAGAATGTAGACCTGACATCTGGAGGGGGATGAACCCCAGTGCACATCAGTCATTTTTCTAATCCACATACAATCTACTCTAGAAAAGATTAGAATAGATTTTCTCAGAAACTCACAGAGGCAGATACGTATAGGCACAATAGACTTAGTGAAAATGCTCCTATCTACATTACTCTACACACTTTGGAGGTTCAATGCCAGCCTGCTTAAAGTCAAATTGAATGTCGGTGTTGAAGACACTCTGCAGTGCCTCTCTGATCTCAGTGCAGAATTTATGAATAATAGGGCAAAACACAAGATAGTGATGGGCTACTTGACAACCACAGTGTGTGTTTCCTTGTGAATAACTTTGACCATGATGTTATAAAATACCATGATACAATTTTACAACAGACTTCTTTCCAAACATGAGATTTTTTGATCCTCCATTGGGATGTGATTATTTGTTCCTTTTGAGATTATTCCCTTGGAGAGTTCTGATTGAAGCTTTAATAACATTTTCCATTTTCACTCAAAGGGCTGGGGTTGTTTTGATTAGTTGCTTAGTTATAATATCTCCTTATCTGTAAGTACCTATAAAAGTTCTGTTTCTATCAGTCACAGGACTCTTTTACAGTATCAGATCTTTTCATTTGATTTTCTTTTACAATCTGGTATAAAACCTTTCTTTATCCAGACATTAAATCTCAGGTCAGTGCTACTTGACAAAAAGCCTTGATCATAAACCAACCATCTTGATTTGTCCAGGTTTCCAGGTTGTAAACACAGACTTCACTAAGGGATTCTCAATTTTCTTCCGAATGACTCAGCCCATAACATCTGCTACCACCTTACACTCAATATTTTTCCATTGCGCTTCATATTCTAAGTCACACCAGCACAGCAACACTCATTTGAGCTGAAACAAAGTGATTTTCAAGGACACCTTTTTTTCTTTTTTTCTAGTTGTAGGGTTATGAATCATATAAATCTTGAGATTGCTTTATTACACTCATCAAACAGCTGGTTGGGGATGGCAAGTGAAGAGTTTGGAATAGATAGAGAAATCTGGTCAAAACATTAATTTTTATAGTTTAAATCCTTTGACTTTCAAGGTCTTTAAAGAGGGGTTTAGTTTTTCTCAAATCTTTATGGAGAACTGCACATTTAAGAGATTCAGTTTGCTATTCAAATAGGTCTTTATAAAAGTAAGAATGGATCTCAGTCTTTTGTATATTCAGTTTATGAAAGAAATACTTTAGGGATGGAAGTTTCTGGTTTGGTCAAATAGAACTTTATCAACATTCCATCCCTTCAATTGTTACATCACTGGTTGTTTGGGATTGTCTAATACATTAGGCCAGTGGTTCCAAGTACAAAGCAAACAAAAGGAATTTGAGCTTTTTTGAGTGCCCAGTTAAAAGTAATTAAAAGCAGAAGGGTAAGTGTGTCTTTTAAAGCTTTATACCACTGTAAGGTGAATCCATTGCTTCCCCGAGACTTGTTCTTTGATCTCTCGATTGCACTCTGTATTTCCAAAACTGTTATTTGAGTCGTAACGAGTAAATTGAGAATCCAGAAAATATTGTAATCTTCTTCATTTCCTGAATTTTTTTAAGAAAAGTTTTTTGCACAAATAGAGTATTTGGTTAAATTTCATTATTGTGCTTATCTCATGTTTTAATCATTTTCATTTGTTTATGTTTATTTTATTTATCATGGGACAGTGCACATTAATCAACATGTCTTGTCTTAAATGTGCCAGAGTTAGCCATGCACGCTTATTTTCATATGTAGTCCCATTGGCAGGTTGATGGATACTCTCACCCTGCTCAAACTATTATGTGTTGTATATTTAGCTATTCCCCCGGTACAGTGTTACTTGAGACTACATACTCACATGTGTTTTTGAGCAACACTTTACCTTTATACCTTTGTGTTAATTCAAGAGAAGATATTCTTATCCTGTTTTGTACACATCATTTAGATATATCGATTTGGGATATTACGCTTGCTGCCCTCTGGAGTAACATCATTTTTTCTATGTGTTGAAGAAGAAGGAAACAAAATTATAGCCAGGAGCGATGGATAAAGAGGGAGAGAGAGAGAGAGATGTGAAGATGAACGTGGGCGTAAAAAAACGAGAGAGAGAGAGAGAGAGAGAGAGAGAGAGAAAAGAATTGGAGCTGTAGACTTTACCTTGAAGCTTCGGGGGGGAAGTGAGTGCGTGTGAGAGGCAGGGGAGGGGACAGCAGTGTGGACCGGAGGCAGAGAGGTGGAGGAGGCGTCCACTGACTCACTGTGGCTCTGTGCTGATGCGCTGAGTCTGTGGTGGAGATGGTCAGACAGACGTGTGGTCAGAGGCACAGAACCACAATGCTGCTGAGGCGTCACTAATTGGATTTAAAGTCAACTTTAGATATTTTACCTTCACCAAAGATGGTTCAAGCAAGGCTCAAAGCTGGTAAGACACTTATTTTTATTATTTATACAGCACATGTATTCAATGTAAATGATATGCAGCAAAGGAATGTGCATTGTAAGAAAATGTACCCTCAAAAAGTAATAAATAGATAAAATAACTACAGTTGCACAGCTGTGATGCTATATAAAATACACACGGTTCACTTCTGTTTGTAAAGTAGCTTTTGGGTATTTTGTCTAGTATTATTCTGTATGCAGTTTTCTTATACAATTAACAGTATAAACAGTGCATATGAGCATGTCTACACTGAAATATTGTGATTTTTTCTTTCCCTTAATCTACAGTGCAATCCCATACACAAAATTAGATATCAATATCCAATCAGTGGCACAAACTGACAAATTGTGTATTCATTTTTTAAATGATTTTTAGACCATGTTCTGGTTTGACTCACAGTGCACTGGAACACGGTGGCATGTGGACATGTGAGGGGGGAGTATGTAGCTCATGTGCAGTGGCAGGTGCCTGCAGCAGGCCATTATTTCGGCACAGAGCCTGATCCACAGAGGGGCCAGGGGCCCAGCCCCACATGAGTTGACCTGTCATGCAGGGACACATGTCACTGTGGATACACAGCACTAAACTCTACTGAAAAACCTGTTTACACCATCAGAGGGCAGTGTTCAGGGGCTACGCCAGAACAAGGAAAACCAAATCAGTGAGTTTTGTCAAGCCCCACAATTACAGAGCCTTGAGTTTGATTAAACTGTGATTACCAACAGTACCTTTAAAGGGAGGTTTCAGTGGGTCATAACAAGCCACAGGAAAAAAAACAACTGGAAAACATTATGCGTCATGACCTGCCCCAAAGTGCTTTGCTCATAATAATTCACACACTTCCTAAAGGCCACGGATATTTTCATACCAGAAAAACATGCTATTTATATTTCCCAAATAAATTAACTTTTTATTCATGTTACATGTGTTTAAATACTTCAAACATGTAGCAGTAATTGTTGCTGAGATCCTATCTGCATATAACACAAACAATTACAGTGCCTTTTCAAGAGCATTACTGTCTCACAATCACCCAACAAACCAACCAACAATACAAATAATATGAACAAAATTCTGGGCAAACTTTCTCACTCTGTTTTCCTTCTCCTGCTGTTTTAATCCCTCATTAATCAAACATGACTGAATTATGTGCTATGTGTCAAAACGCTGACATGCCACTGATTAGCCATGTACAAATTGCAAAACAAACACTCTCAAGTTATATCTAGAATAAAAGAGCCACTCATTGTTAGAAAGCAACTGTAAAAACCTTATTGTTCAACATTGATTTAATCTTGTAGTTAAGGGGCTCTATCAAATTTTACAGTTCTAAATGGGAAAAACAGAAATTTTAAATGTTGCTGTTTTAGTGTGTCAAACTCATTCCTCAATTTTCTATAACATACTTTGTTTCCTGCATCCTAATGATTCACCAGTTTGTTGAGTTTGTTGCACATTTTAGAGAATTTTCACTGTCACACAAAAAATTAAACTGGAAATTTGGTTAAATATTTATTCTGTCCATGTGCTGAACTTGAACTGTGCGTGCAATGCACCGGGTTCGAAATCGATGCAATTACCGAACTTTACTATACTTTACTTTCCACCTCATTCCACCCCTCTGACTGCTACAACCCACACTTCCATTATCACATTTCCAGTTACGCCAATTCATTTCCATTGGAGAACAAGAGAAATGCCTTGCCCGTAAAATATAAAGTTGGTTGATTTGTCAAACTAGCAACGACTTGATGTCGAGGTCGGCAGCTCTATACAAAATCACACAACCAGAATGATAGTGGCGCCACTCTTGGCAACTTCCTTAATACGTTCAATAGTTAGCCTATTGTAGTCTGATTTTGACTATAAATCAAATTTGCTGATATAGACTCTGTGGCTCATTATATGTCCACTAGATGGAGTCTAGTCTCCTCCACCTCCAGTACATAAGAGATGGATTTCAACTCTTTGGTGCCACTCAACTCAAAATGGAAGATTTTTACGTTGCCTTGTTGTGATATGTTTTGTTTTTGTTCAGCTGTATAGGCTAAATCTGGTTGAAATCGGAATGAATTAATCAATGAATGAATAAAACTTAAAATGCACCTAAATTTAGTCAAAAAGAACATAGATAAATGTATTAGACCATGAAACTATATTGGGTTCCAATAATCTCAAAGGGAAACAAAAGATCAAAGAACACTATGGCAATATTCTCGGCGATGATGTTTTTTTTTATCACTGTAACTTGTTAATGTAGCGCCCCATTAGCGCAGTCAAGCTGTCACTATTCTTCCTGAGGTCCATAACCTTATTTGTTTATTTATTTTTGATTTTCATAAAAAACACAACCTAAGAAAACAATGTTCCATCTTTGCTCTGTTCTCTCGTCAAAGCCCATGGATCATTGCATTGTTCTACTGAGGCTATTAGAGGCATGTTCTAACTCCATGCTCTGCTCCTCTGCCAGCAGCTGCGTGTCTCTGTGCGCCTCAGGACTTGCCACAGGGAAGTCATCCACCTGTCATCTCAGTTCAAGGTAAAGGCTCTGCAATGAGGCCCCCAAAGATACTATATACCTTCCTTTTGTTAATGCACTCATACTCGGGAAAGGTCATGTTGAAGATGTAGAGTTTTTCAAGAAGACAGCAAAGGAATCTTTACATTACTCAGGTTAATGGGGATACATTATGTAAAATCAACATTTGTAATTTTTTTAATTAGCCATGTTGTTACGGTGTTCCCTCATCATTTGTTTTCTCCGTTGTGTTTCGATTGATTGATTGATTCATGCATGTTTGAGTTATCCTGCTCTGCCATGCAGTTGAGTTATGAGTGCTCAACCCACCAACTACCCTCGCACTTCCCTGTACTTGCAATTATTTAAAAAAATACACGTAGGGTTCAACAGTAAAAATACTTATGTGCTTGTTTAATTCTAAATGGAAAAGCATAATGTGTCAGAATACTAAGTTCAATGTAAGCAGAAGCGTATAATATATAAAGCGTTATTTTACACAAACGCAACTACAATTAATTGTTTTCAGAATCAGAATCAGAATCAGAATCAGAACACTAGGCTAACTACAGTTTATATTATATATTCCTCAGTGATGTCATTTGTATTGTAAAATGAGAAACACCAATGGCTTCTGCTTGAAACTGAGCAGTTGGAAAAAAAGGTTTGTAGAGTCAGCAAATATTTACTGTATATCCATAAAATGGATCAGGTTCATCACATGTGAAAAGAAAAGCTGTGTAAAGCAAACCATTTCATTGCAAATTTGAATATTATGATATCAATATTTATTTTTCCGCTAAGATTTAAGTAGTTTAGAAAAACTAAACCTTGTGTATGAAATAATGTATTGGCTCCACTTGCTTTGCAAGAATGTATCCCCCTGAAGGAGAATATATAGACGCAGGAGCCCAAAGCAGAGGCGAGCGTGCCATTCAAATTAGAAAAACAACTTCTGGGCAGATGAGCTTCACTGAACACTGTCCCAGCCAATATTGAGAATATCACAGCACTCAGGACCTTCTAGTTCAGAAAAACATTGGACAATCAAATCTGCCGTGACAATGTGGACTTGAAGCTTTTGCTAATGTTTAACGTGTCTATGTACTACTATTATATGTGTGTTATACCACATCTGTGCTGTCTTTTTGAGCAAAGCTTGTGCTAACTGCATGCTGCGTGCTTTTGATAACTTTTGCTAATTTGGACACACTGTGGCAGGGTGACAGAGTGGCTAGCACTCTCGCCTCATAGCAAGAAAGTCACAGGTTCAACTACTGGGCCAGATCGGGCCTGTCTATGCGGCGTTTGCATGTCTTGTCTTAACATAAACCTATCATGAGACTACAGATGGAAACCTGGCATATTTACATGATATGCACTCATAAAACATTAAACAGGATAAATTTATATTGTTGCCTTGCTCCTGAAGGTTTCAATTTGTATTTGATGTGAACAATAGCTGTGATGATACCGGATGATCAACTCCACATATAGCAATGACGTCCAAACGATTCCACCTACACGGTCAGAGAACAGATGCCATTCAGGTTTATGAGAATAATAGCAATCATGCAATCAGGCGGCCATTTCATGTTACAACCACCACAGAGAAAGTAGCATCACAGGCAATTTAAGTGATGAGTCAATCAATACAAAGGCACAGGAATGGAAAAATGCTGATATGAACTGTAATTTTACGCTGAAAGAGCTCCCAAGTCCCACAACTTTATTTATTGAAACAGAGGATTGCACAACATGCAAATTTAGGTGCTTTCCTGAATGTCCACCCGCCTCGCTCTTGTCCAGTGAGCAGCATCAATGATTGAAGCGGCCTATGGGCTGAGACTCTAAAGAGTTGGGTAAAGGAAATCAAATTAAATAGAACATAATTTGTTGTACCTCCGCCATTGAACTTCTACTGTATATGTTTTATATTACAACCCTGTACTGGAGGTCTGTCATTCTATACAGAGGATTTTCAATCTGGCCAGCAACCACCTGCCCTGCTGGAAGCAAGATTCTTACATGTTGTGTCATGTTTGATTTCATTATGCAATTCTCTAATCAATTAATCCACCTGTCAATCACACCCACCGGAGTTTGGGGAGACAAAACCCAGGGAATTCCAGATTTAAATGCCTTTATCTGGAATAAGAAACACATGTTGTTTGTAACTATATTTTGGCACTTGCTTCAGCCACTTAAAAAAAAAAGTACTTGCGCAACATGAATCGCATCAATTACAATTTGCTAATCTTTTTCATTAATTGTAGTTAAAAGTTTACAGATTTTTGTGTACTGAGAAACAATGCACTGGACATTTCTTACTTCAAATTGTGTTTGGACCAAACAATACAGCAGACAAGGCATGTCCTAGAGGAGCCCTTTATCTATGCATTTGAATTGTGTGGTAGAAGAGAGCAGAGGCATTTTGGGAACTTCCATATAAAAAAAATAAGAAACCAATCCACATAGGGAGTTTTTCTGATGCATTTTTTCCCCAGCATGGAATACTGACACACACGACACACACCTACACACATGCAAACGCACACACACATGCATACATTGGTCCTGACTGTTGTAAATATTGTCAAGACCAAGTTTAGTTTCAGGTTTAGTCATGTGTTTTCCCACAATTTTGGTGTTGTGAATGTGTAAAAGTGACAGTGACAATACAATCTGGATTGGTCTTAGCCAAACCTAATTTAAAGGAGATATGTTAAGCCTTTTTCAGGTACTTGGTATTTACCTTAAAATTAGTAGATCATAATTTAACATTTTGTTCATTGTAGAAAACGATATTGGTCTAAAACAGCTTAGTAATAAAAAGGCATCCATTGACTTCCTGCAGAACCGACAAGCTCCGCCTCTTCATAGTGACATTTCACTGTAACAAGCAGGAGATTATCATTTACATTTTTATCTTGATAAATTTGCTCTGTGACATTTGAGAACCTACATGTGTCACTGGGAGACTTAATTTTTCAAATAAATCATTTTTAAAAACAATGTGGGCGGGGATAGGGGGTAGGTGAGAACAGGAATTGTCTAAGCACTTTCTAATCAAGCCTCAGTTGCTGGACAATACAGAATTACCCAAACATGTATGACTCAATCAAAATACAACTTTGATAACACTAATGAGGAGGAAATACCGTTGCAATAGGTTAAATGCTTATTAAAGTTCATTTAGAATAATATATCCCTTTTAAAATAGCTAATCTAGAGGCTGATCAGTCTTTTTTTCTCAATGCTTTTGTTCCCCCAGAATAACCCTCAGGTCCATGGCATGGTTTAAAAGAAGACCCTCTGTACTGAAGGCACCAGCGCTCTCCCTTTGGCCATGACGGCTCTTCTCTTCAACACCAGCAGCGTCGCAGGGAGTACAGCAGCTCTGCTCCTCACCACTGATCCCTCCTTCAACCTGACCCCACCCACTACTCCCGGGACAGCGCCCCTCTGCACCCTCTGCTGCTGTGGAGTCCTGAACCGCACCCTGACTGTGGTGTTCATGGTCAGTCTGGCCTTTGCGATTGTGGTGGGAAATGTGGTCACGCTAACGGTCTTTGTGCAAACAAGGCAGTCCAGGACACCACAGGGATATCTCAAAGGTAAAGTCTTTTAATGGCCAGTCCAAGGGTGATTTTAAAAATGTGTCTACGAATTATAACTAAATGTGACCAGTTAGATTAACAACAGAATACCTATTCATTAGGACACGAGTTGGTTGATTTACTTGCACTAAGTTACCCATTTATGAAATGGAAACTAGGCAACTGGAAAACTTGGCAATGAAGTTGAGCAAGTTTTCATAAAGTGTTTGTTTATTTGTCAAGCAAAATAGTAGTTACTTCAGTATTTTCATTTTATCTAGGAAACGAAGCAGGATTTAGCCTGGTTAGTATTTTGATGGGAGACCGCCGGTAAAACCAGATGCCACTCAAAATTAGCGGAAAGATTTTTGCACAGACTGACCTGCTATAGTTGTGTACTTAGGCAAGACATTTCCACCTTGCCTGTATGTGAGAATGTGGTGTGTTTGTCCATGTGTGGGTGGTGGTCAGATAGGCCTTGGTTCAGGTTGGGTCCCCAGGGAACCCGTGGCTACAATGAATAGCTGCTTACCATCAGCGAGTGTGGACTGAATGAATAATGCACCTTAAAGCACTTTGGGTATCTTAGGTAATTAGTATTTTCAAGACCTGATCTGAGTACAGTGGGCTAACACAGACGGAAACAAAACATATGAAACACTTAGGTTAACAATGTGTTCAGAGTCAAAGTCTTGGTCTGGCAGGTTTTTCTATTCTGGACATTGGTTGTTCTTTTAGACAAGATTCAAAACACCGACCACAACAAACAATATTGTTGAAAGCTAATTATCTTCCCCACAGTTAAGATGGTAACAGAACTACTAATTATGTCAAATATTACTCAAATATTACTCACATTTTGTTGTAATACTGACCTTTGTTCTTAACCCCCCTGAGGTCTCATTGCAGGTTTAAAAGTTTTTAATTTCACTTCAAATACAATTAGTTAATGACCCCTATGTATTATAAAGACTTACTTCAGTTTCTCTTGGCAGTTTCTCTGGCCATAGCAGACATGATGGTGGGCGTCCTGGTGGTCCCATTCTCTGTCTACACCGAGGTCTCCCTGATGGTCACCAGTGTCCCCCCGAATTGGTGCCAGGGCAGTTCCAGCTCCCCGGCCCTGTCCACAGCTACGGGCGGCCTGGTCAGTCCCTGGCAGCCCTGCATGCTGATCGGGCCAGTTTTTGCTGGATGTACCTTTGTGTCTATTAGCACCATATTCCTCATGACTGTGGAGCGTAGCATTGCCATATTGAGACCCCTGCATAAGGACGCTTTGGTGACAAGAAGGCGAACACTGCTGCTGATCTTGCTTTCCTGGACGGCTAGTTTCATGTTAGCAATGGCCCCACTGATGTTCAGCAGTAACTTCACAATGGAGTACAATGAATGCAGTCGTATGTGCAACTACACCCCACTTCTTCATGGTGGCCAGTTGCCTCCCGATGCTAATATTTTGCTATTATTCCCTGCATTTGACTTTACACTTCTTGGTGGCACATTAGCGGTCAACATTATATCTTTTACAAGCATTCGGAGATACACCATGAAGCGCAAACTTCTTTCAGAGGGCAGTGTGAGTGAAACAGCAGGGGGGACCAGTGGTGCATGTCTCCATAGACCCTCTTTCTCTGACATCAAAGCGGCAAAAACAATTGGGATCCTGACATTCGCCTTCACAGCCTCTTTCTCGCCAATCGCTGTGTTTGTGGTCGGAAACGTAGTGGGGTACACATGGTGTAATTTTTCTTTTTTTGCCTTTTGGATATTAACTTCAAACAGCTGTTGTAATGTCATCATCTACAGTGTGAGGGATCAACGCTTCAGGAAAGG
This sequence comes from Chaenogobius annularis, assembly GCA_015082035.1. Taxonomy (NCBI): domain Eukaryota; kingdom Metazoa; phylum Chordata; class Actinopteri; order Gobiiformes; family Gobiidae; genus Chaenogobius; species Chaenogobius annularis. The sequence goes on from BJKM01000139.1 coordinate 488,093, forward strand.
CGTGACCTTGTTGTTTCAGTCCCCACCGCATGGAGAGAAATCTTAAGGCACCGCCTGCATCTCAGTGTATGTCATAAATATAGATGTTTTGTGTAAATGTGGTGCCAGTGGGCTCTGTGGCGACACTGTTGAATGATGAATAAGCTAAGCTTTTGACCATCACAGTTTGTGCATTGTCTATCTATGCATGGGATAACAAAAGGGTAACAGTTTAATGTAGATTTTAAATCATGACAAAATACAGGGTATTGAGCATATGGACACTTTATTTTCTCTGAAGGGACATTTTTGAAAATTATTCAATGCCACTTAATAACTTTTCAGGAGCAGTGCATGTGTGATTGTGGTAAGACATCCGCAAACACAACGTCAGATTTTGATTAAAGATTTTGGTAGGAAGCACCAAGCTGGAGGTAGTCTACTGTGCATGTTTGAGGAAACTAGTCTGAGAATCCAGTCGGGGAGCTTCCTGCTGTGAGGAGAGAGGGCTAAACCGCTAAGCCACTATGCCGCTATTTTGTAACCACTTCATAGTTGCCTTCAAGGGCCAGTTTCATAGACAGATTGCTGATTTGTAGGCTAAGGGTGTGCTGGCAGAGGCAGCATGATCCAGTGCAACTCAGCCCTGCAGCTGCAACTTTAAGGATCCTACCTCCAGCATTTGAAAATGGCATATTCCCTTGACCTTACAGCTGTCGTGAATTATTGTACATCCAAAAAACAAAAGTAAACCTAAAAAATACATTTATACTAATGGATAAACTGTATCATATCTCAAAGTTTTACAGAATACTGAAATAAATGTTGTATTTCACTCCATTTTGATTTTAGTGTTATCTTTCTCCCAGACAAAACCCAAACCAAACAAACCACATCCAATTAATCAGAGATCAGAGCAATAACAAGTAATTTAATATCTAAAAAAAGGAATCTTCACGGTTTATGCTCTTGACAAAAGCTTTGAACAGCTGGTGTAATCAGTCAAATGCATACATTTCACTTTAAAGTTGAACAATGGAAGAAAGAAAGATCATTAAGTATTTCACCAATTTGCAAATCAGCATTTTTTTGTGTGAAAACATCAAGACTTTACCACAGCAGTTAAAGGACATGACCTGACACAACTGTGGAAAACCGGAACGCAACATTTTCAGCATTTTATTTCATTGTATTTCATTGTATCATATATGGTCTCTCAGGCAGTTCCAAAGTAGTCCGCAGAGTGTAACAGATGGATTATAAACTTCAATGTTGGAAGCCCCAGGATCCTAGAAATGCATTTGTGTATCATTATTTTTCACACTCACATTTTCACTTCAAGGACCTCTCAGGTGTAAACTGTGTGTTTTGTAGGAAGAGAACATTTTTAAATCAGCTTCGGTTTTGTCTAACATTGCACTCTATACATTATATCGATCATATATTTGACCACTGATTTGTCCCATTTTTCTACCAAATTTGTATTAGCACTGATTATATTTTCTTCTTTATGAAGTGTTTCTTTTGCTCAGTATTAAGGGACATGGATAATCAATTGTATATTTATGATTTAGGGCCAAAGGAATCTTAATCTTAAAAGAGATTAAATGACAATTCCTCAGACCCGTCAACAGTGCAGGACTCTCCTTCAGGGCATTTGTATTCTTGTGTGTGGATGTTCTTGTTATTGCTTGAACTATTGTACAAACTGAAGCAAAAATATGTGTTGTTTGAGTTACTTATATGAATACATTGTGTAACAATATTGAATTGATTTATAAAGCCATCTGGGTGCTAACCAATAAAAAGGATGCCATGCTGATGAAATTGATGTATATTTTTGTGTTTTGATGTAATTTCATTATTTGAAATTCTAAAGGTTTGGAGAGTAGAGAGTCGACCACTGCCAAGGCATTCACCCTATCTTGCAATAAAACATGACCAGACCTAAATCTTAACCAAACCTGGTTCAGGGGTAAACTCTTCACCACCACATCAAAGGTCCTAAAGCAAAGAAGTTGTTCCTTTACTGACCCTTTCTAGCTGGAAATTAAATCACATATAATATCACATATGTATCCATATCAACTGTCACTGTAGCAGACAGGAAGGAGCTGAGAACTTGCTGCAGGGAATTAGCTGTGAACTGTAGTTGGCTACGTTGACATTGCAGCTGCTTGCAAAATTCTCATATACAGTGAATTGATCCCTTGCAATATGTCTTCATAGAGTGTAACTACTGAGATAAGGATCATCTTGACACAACAGAGCATTTTCTGTTATTCTGTTTTAAACCAGATGCTAAATATTAAACATAGACTTCATTCAAAAGTATTCTGATACTACAGTGTGATAAATGGATTTACCAGATGTGACACAGCAGCTTTTTGAGTTGTTCCACTGCGCAGTTTTGTTTACTTTTCTTGTTTTTTTTGCTTGTTGTTTATGCATCTCCATGGATGTTTGGCACATCTGCCCAATGATGTAAGTTTTCAGCATTTGATCTCAAGCGCTAAAGCATTTAAAAATAAAAATATTGCCAAGAGGAAAACAGTCTTAAGATTGGATGTCTTAGGTAAATTGGTAACTCTGGTTTAATTTCCCATGTAAAAATATGAGAGAAAAATAGTTTTGAAGCGCTATGACAGGCAGTGGTTATGTATGTGTCGGCCCCAGGACCAACTGGACATTTTCTGTTATATAACTTGTGTTCTAGCCTATATTCTCCAGCGCTCATAGAAAATGAAGATAAATGTATTAAATGAATGAAAAGAAGAAACAAGAGAGGGAGATCTAACAGTGTTGTAACAGTGTAATTTTACAGAATTTATTGCAAGTGATTGAGGGAAAGTTGCATATATAAATTACTTTTTGATGGGGCATGTTGTGACATGATGCACTCAGCTCTGTTGCAATATTCACTCGTTCCGAAGGTTACACAACGACGAGAAACCTCTTCAGAAGCTCCTTCCCAGCAGCCCATTGGCTCCTCTGGGGTTTATGGGGCTATGATCCCAATGGGACGTATTCACCTTCTCATACTAACCGAGGTATGCTAAGTATAAAGGTAAACTTACAGTATTATCCTCATGCGTTTGATGATAATGAAAGGGTTTAGTGGTGTTTCTGATCCATACTTGACACCATTAGCGTTCAAACAGTGAAGATTCACAGAGGAAGCACATTTGCAGTATTAGCGCGTGGTGATTTTGCATTTCAAACACGCATCACAAGTCAGTGCTGAGGGAGAAGTGAAATCAATTAGCCGACTGGCACTTATAAGATGTGAGCCGCTGTTGCTACAATGAAACAAATGATCCATTAATATTTCAAAACGTACAGTACGAGGACTGGGATCTGGATGGTTTATAAATGGATAAAAGTTAATGCACTAATACTTATGATCAATGTAGAACTGAATGTGAGCAAACCAAATGGACAAATCAAGAACATTAAGAAGATCAAGAAGATTATTCTGAATTTAGGCAAAAACAGACCAAACAACCACCTACCTCGCTCTATCCGCACTGAGGTTGTAGAGAGAATGGCTAACTTTGGGGCATTTCACTCCTTAGAACCATGCTTCTAAAACCTGAGGAAATAGTGGAGCACCAACCTCCCCAGACTACTAAACTCCTACAACTGTGTCATCAGTAGTGTTCTGACAAATGTTGTGTTTCTCCAGCTGCTCTGAAGCTGGTCAGCAGACACTACAGCGGGTGCTGAAGAAGACAGTGGGGAAAATAATTGGGACCTTTCTTTCAGAGATTAGCATTTACACCACCTACGCCATGATCATCACCTGTTCCACCTGCTGCCCTCAGATAGAAGGCACCTTAAATACCTCATAGCTATACAGTGTTTTATACTCTCAACTCAATTGTGTTCGGTAATGACAATTAAGAATTGATTCTTTCATTTGTAAAAACACACACTGGTTGTACTTTCACTATGTTTTTGCAACATATGCTATTTTGCCACTAAAATAAACAGATAAAGGATAAATCCCTGGACTAATTTAGCTCCCCTTGGGCCAGTATAAAATGTAGCTTCTCACTAGTATGTCAGATTGATAATGGTGACATCGCAGTTTCAAAAACATTGTCATGATCACCTTTGAAACCTTTTCTACTATGGAACACTCATGAATCAGACCTTCTCTCAAGGTTTTTCTTCTTCCGAAATTAATCTAGAGGAAATGTCCTTGTGTCCTTAGGCAAGACACATCACCCACATTTCCTAGTATGGATCAGGTGTTAGAGTGAATGTTGGTGGTGGTCAGAGGGGCCGATGGCACAGATTGGCAGCCTGGTTTCTGTCAGTCTGCCCCAGGGTAGTAGTACCTTACCACCATCGAGTGTGGAATGAATGAATAATCTTTGAGTAACCAAAAAAGTGCTGAATAAATATGATGCATTATTATTATTATTGTTATTATTATAGTATAAGGTGAACATCTTCAATTTGTCAGAGACAAAATAAGTGATAAGTGATGAAATGATGAGCCAAAATCAGACTGTTACTGTCATGAATGTTGAAAGGTGTTCTTTAATTTCAGTGAAACCTCTTGTGAAACAGTAAAGCATTTGAAACTTTTTTTTTTTTCAGTGAAAAACAGCAAATATTTTCAAAATATCTTCCTTGGTTGGCTCATTTGACCACAGAGTTTTACCCCTCAGGGGAATAAAAGAGTGTAGGTTGAGTGTTGTGGAGTTAGTTTGAATAAATGCACTAGTTTGTTTTATCCTTGACCCTGGTCCAAGCTTCGCTCCTGTTGCGTGTGTTCAAAACAAGCTTACGTAACATGAAAATGCATTGCAGGCATGGCCAGAGCTGAAACTTTGGCAGTGTCTATGTATAGCTAAATATTTAGAAGTTAAGTTGAACTCAGAAGACAAAATTTACCAATTTAAGTGAAGCATATTCACTAAAGATCCCTTAAAGTTTATAATCTACAAGATTTTTTAAAAACATTTTTTTGTACTTGTTTACATTGTAAGAATTTCAAACCATTTCAAACCAAAATCATGGCACTGTCTTGATTTATCTGAACAGTGGGTGGCGTGCTGTTCAAAATTCTACAACATGAGCTCAAGAAAGTCACTGAAGACTTATTTGCAAGTAGGAAAAACCTATTCCTGATGGGAATTTGTTAGTCAGAATAATTGAAATGTGTTCGCATTGCTGTGGATCTGATGTGCTCAAGCGAGGATGCACAGCCTTTTAAAGTAGAGAACAACAGACAACAACCAATGTCAAAATCGTCTAGAGACTTTAAAAGGAAAGTTTGAAATGCACCTACTCACCATTTCACTTTTTCATTTCAGGGCAGTTTCTTGATGACCAAATACAGTTCATATCAGAGTATTAAAATGGTCCCTTTTGCTCTAAAAAAAAAAATTATATATATATATATATATATATATATATATATATATATATATGTGTGTATTGCCTATATGCCTACATGAAATACTTCCCTTAAATGTGTTGTTGAGTGCTGAGTTAAGATCCAAACAAAGATACTTGGGGGCAATTCAGTGGGCATCAATGTTGAAGAAAACCTTATCACTTGAGATACAAACAAGAACCATACATTTCCGTTTTCTCTGACAATATGGTTATTTATGTAATCACTGATCTAATTACAGATTTCCAAAGTTAAAAAAGGTGGATTATCCTTGTAATATAATTGTTTTCTATCCTATTACACAAAGAGCGGGGGAAGCTTGCTGTCAACATTGCCCACAGCCACGAGACTGTGTGGACAATGGGTCACAGCCCTTCTGAAGCCTGTACGGGTATGTGTTTTTTTCCCCGTCCTACTTCTGTACTGCTCGTTTCATTGTCCTGATGAATTTTTAATTGTCCCTCTAAGCTCTTAAGGCCGGGCTGCGTGTCAGGAGCGATAAAGCGCGTTGACCACCTGTGGCTGCTGTCTGTTTTTGGCTCGGTGGAGGAAAGGGCAAAGCCTTATAGCTCAGCGGGCCAGTACTGCACGGGGTCAGCAATGAGCCACTGCACAGATATGATACAGTAGCGGGTCTCAAACTGTGAGGCGCGTACAGGGTTATTCTGGGTGTATTTCTGTAATTTTTCGTGTTCAGTTACATCATTGAAATTGATAAAGAAGTGAGTACTTGGTTACGTTTACAGTATATCTTGTACCTTTTGCATCTTGTATTGGTCTGTCTTATTGGCCAGGATAAGGATGGGATCTTTTGTAGGTATATTTTATAATAAACAGCTAGGAAGGCTGCAAAATGAGCAGATTAAAAATAAAAATGGAATAAACATATGCTCCTTTTGGCATAATATTTCACAGTATGGCATAAAACATATATATCTCCATGAAGAATGTTCCAAAGTATAGTTTAATTTTCTATTTCCATGTTGGTTTTGATTTTTTTAGTCAAGATATGTCAAAATTACCTTCTACATTCTATTACCTCCTAGTGCTCCAAGAGAAAGAGGCTCTGGGTTCGATCCTCATGGGCCAATAGCCTTTCTGTGTGATATTAACATGTAATGCCACAACAAGAATTAGTGACACGGTTTTACCGTATGTTCCAGTTTGCGTCACTGTTGTGCTGAAGCTAATATAAAACATGCTGTGCACACAAAAGTCCTTCAGTCATAGGCACACATAGCCAAAATTATGCTTTCTTTCTCAGGTAATTCTCAAATTCTCTGTCCATCACATTGACGGTAATTCATTTCCTAAATTTAACTGACCATGGGGGTTTGATTACAGACTGGATATTTCCATTTCCTCGTGTCCCTCCAGGCACAGGTCATTATTATTGCATACCATTTTCAGGTTTTACCTCAATGCCTTCAGAGCAGTGCTATCAGATGCACCTGATTAACACTAATTGCTATTCAATGTGTTAGACTCGATTCTTGAACTCTGTCTGAGGTTTTCTTTAGGATTGCCCTTTTCTATTATTTCTCACCTATCTGAACCTAGGTATGTGACCTGTAGTAAGAGTTTGTAGGTTTTTATTGTTTTAAGTATTGAATGATGTTGATGTCTTTTGTTCAATGCACATTGTGAAAGTTTCAAATTGATTATAAATTATGTAACCCACACTTAACGTTAAATAATATTTTAAAAACAGAGTCCAGATGACTACAACTGAATCTTTTTCTACAATGGAACACTCCTGGACGAATGAGGGATTACACCGACATTTAAAAAAATCATCATTATATTATTTAATATTATATGGAAAACAGTGGAATTATTTACTATTCATACTGAAACATATTACTGCCAAAGGTGTTTGTATAAAAGTCAGTATTTTGTTTTAAGTAGCGTTTATCTCACCTTGTATAAGCGAGCAACAGTGCCTCTCCACCGTGGCTTTACTTCCTCTTACATACCATGTAATTTCACAACAATCAAAATATAAATTCCATTTTAAAAAGTCTTATCACATAATATCATGACCATTATGTATCACATTTTAACATGAAACTAGAAAAATTAAAACATAAAAAAACAAAAAAAAAGTTCTATTTTATATTAAAAAATGACTGCTGACTTTTATTTAACATGGCAGTTTTGAGTTGGCGTATGTGGTAATGGAGAAAATCATAATTTATTTAGTAAATTATTTGAAATAAAAATATAAATCTGTGTAATCCCTCATTTGTCCAGGAGGGATCCATAGTAGAAAAGGTTTCAAGGGTAGTCACATGAACAATGCTTTAAAAATCAAAACATTCTTCAAAACAACTTCCATCCATTTTGAATCTGCGCACTGGCCTTTATAATCTGTTTGTTTACCCTGCCTCAGTAAAGGCAAATGAGTTTCAGGAAAACTCCTCCCTGAAGGCGGGCTTTGTCAGACCAGCGCAGGATAAAGTCGAGTTTTTCAAACCAGTTCCGCTGATTGAAATCTTTTCTACGATTTGACAATACACATAATGTCGCTCTTCTTCTTATGGATAGAACTGCAAATTTTCTTGATATCTAAAAACATACTGAGGATGTAATTACTCTTAAGTGGACTGAAAACGTGCCCATTCTTTTGTTCTTTTAATAGAGGAATAGAAGTTCACTATATCTAACTACTTGAGGATGGTAAAAGTTCAGCAGCGGAAATAGACTTCAATCAATATTCAGTGAGTCCTATAAAAGCAAAGAGTTCTCAGTACAAATCTGATGCTCGCTTACTTTAATTGGATTGCAGCTGGTGAAAAGTCAAGAGCCCTCATTTGCTTCCAGTGCTGTTCTGGTTCTCACTGTTAAATATATTATTATACATGCCAATCATCCTTCAGCTCAGGTGTGCACTGTCGTTAAAATGCACGCTCAAATATAAAATTAGTCGTGCTTTATGTTTACTATCCAATGAATTTGTAACAGTAAGGGGGGTTGCTCCTGACAGTTTGCCCCAGCAGCATTAAACGGTGGGTCAAATGCAGAGACAAAATTCTTTATGGAGATTAATGAAGGGTACCATCTGACTTTTTGAGATTATACAGTTACACCATGTAACTTTTCTTTGAAAAAGTCCGCAACCATCTTGTGTCTATGCAGCTGCAATTGCTTTTTCCGTGTGACATTAAACTTATCTATCTCTTAAAGTTACATCGTGCCGCTTTAAGGCGAGACACTGCATTGGTACGTCAAAAGGTATGTAATGAATTTGAAGTCAGGAGCTAATGGGGATCTTTATAAACTAAACTAAACCAAACTAAACTGCATGTGAATAGGAAACATTTTGGTGTAATTCCTCATTTGTCCAGGAGTGTTCCATTGTAGAAAAAGATTCAGTTCATCATCTGGACATTTCGACTCTCATCCAAGAGTCATTCTCAATCTATGGATCTAGTCTGAGAACTCAGACATTTATTTTACTCTGAGTAGGCCCTGCCCACCGGGCGGAACCTCCTGATGATAGCCTGTCCTGTTTATCTATTTGTGGTATAGTTTTAAGTTTTCCCTGAACTTAATCTTCTTTGTTACCTTAGCAGACCTGTAAAGAGCCATAGAAATCCTATTGTCATATGGGATGGAGCTGCTTACATTTAGTTGTATACATTTTAAACTTCTTGTGTAGTTTACTGACATATGTGTAAAAATGTTTCATGTCATATTTTTTTGAAATATATAAATACATTTTATGTGCAAAGATGTCACAAATTGCACATATTTAGAACAACGAAGTCTAAAAATTGATAGATCCTGGTTTCAATGTCTTTTGACAATGTTTTTGTAAAAATTTCAATTTTGCCTCATTATTTGGAGATCAGGCTTAGAATTACATAGCAACAAGCCTTCCATACAATTCGTCAAAATCTAGGTTAATTGTACAGTTTGGTGTGTGCCCCTGCTACTTTAAGGGCTGATCTTTATGTCTCTACGGAAGAAAAATGCCTTTGGAGTAAAGGACCTTTGAAGTTACAATGTCTCATATAAATCTATGTCTGCAAGTGGATTAAATTGAATAAGAAACCTTGTGTTCTGACTGGATTTATCAGATCTGCGGCATTCAATACAAGTGCTTTTATTCTGTTGTAATTGTAAAAATGAAAGCCTTTCTTAGTAGTCATGGTATGGATTAGAACCTTTTTTGTTTTCGCTAGAGCACATTTCTCCTTCATCCTCAGCCAAATAAACAAACCCACGTCTGCCAGTGTGTACATTTCCTCAAGGTTTAAATCTTGTCTGAAATCCATTGCCATCTGTCCTCCCGGTTTGTCTCACACCTCGCTGACATGTCACATAGATTATTCATCCCAAATCTCACTGTGACCTCAGCCATGCTACCTGCTCGCCCCCCACGACCCTCAGTCAACCATTGTGGCTGTTTTGCCTCCACAAGAGCCTCTGCTATAAATATCCACCTGCACAGTCCGGCCCAAGACCCACACTAAACATGCTCACATCTAAAATGGGTCTGTCTGCGGTCAATAAAGGCCACTGTGAAATATGAATAATTTGCTCTTCTGTGTTGGAAAGTATTTTGACACGTTAGTTTGCAAAAGTCAGAAAGATTGCCAATTCCCTCTGAACATTGTTTAATCTGTTCTCACTGTGGCAACCACTCCCGCTGTTGTGATTTAGGCATTCCAAAACTACATTTAATTTAATTTAATTGAAAAAGCTTGAAGAACAGAACTTTTCTATTGATTAAAGTGGAATGTTGAGTCACTGGAGAACATAACATTGGAGTTTCATTTCCGCTTTAGAGTTTGTCTGGGATCCAAACTGGTTCTGTTTGTGCAGGCAACATTGAGTGCCTTTACTTTGCTGTTTCCAAAATCTACACATTGACTCAAATTGGTTCCTGGATTTGTAAGGAAAATGCTTGGCAAAAGTCTAATAAAGAAAGAAAGAAAGATCTAGAATGATAAATCTTTGGTGGAACATTTTCTTGACATCTGATCGTTTGTCATGCGTTGGCTCAGTGACTTGACTGTTACTGTGTGTTTGTTCATGTTATCGATAACTTAGCAACTGGGCTAATCCGGAAAGGACTCCAGAGCCAGTGACTGCATTTTTTTCAATATATCTGTTAGCCTTAGCCCACAAAAAAACAAAAAATTATCAACGATCTAGAGAGTGTCAGCTGGTACCAACCCAGCGACCACATTTAGAATCAGAAAAGTTTTGCCATTGTCAGTAAACTAAATTCACAAACTAGGAACAGACTTCAGTGGTAAGGTGCAACATAAAACAATTAATTATAATAATGGTAAAAATATAGACTGTGTTAAAATAAGGGCATGCAAATATGTGAGTTATTTAAAGTGACATGTGTTATAAAGTGTTCATGGATGGAAAGAAAGTTCTTTTGCAGCTGGTGGTCGAGTGAATAGCACATATGCCGCAGCGTTGTGAGTCTGAATCCAGCTCTCGACACTTTATTGCATATCATTCCCTCGACTCATCCTCATTTCACATTGCACTATCCTGTCGAATTAAGCCTACAGGCCAAAGAAATCCTTAAAAAACATAAACAAAAACGGTTCTACAATGTGACAGCCAGCCCTGATAGAGTGGAGTAGAGTGAACCGAAAATAAAGATTACCAACCTATTTTTGAGGAAACAAAGGATTTTGAGCCGAGAGAAGGTTTGTGATTTAAAAATAAACAAAAATCACCACAAAATCTGACCTTGATTAAAGCTTTAGGTCCCTGTCAGCCGCTCTATGTGTAAAATGGATTGGCAACTCACGACAGGTTTAAGCGAGCAATACCCTATCCAGATCATTTAATAGATCCATGTGAGCTCAACTAGCTCGTTGAGGTTAAAGGTCGATCCACGTCAGGACCGTCCATTTATACAACACACGTTCAATTTAGCCCATACTGCAATATTCGGTTCTTCTGGTAAGAAGTTTTATTTTATAAGGGATCGGCTTTGACATTCATGTGTATGTGAAGGGACATAAGTCTGCGCAAGTGATCAAGTCTGAGCAACGGCAGAGACAATTCTGCGTCTGTGAACGTCTGTGAAAAAAATTCAAACCACTGCATTATTTCTGTGAGCAGGAGTTCTCTCTACAGATCTGACATAAAACTCTGAACTTGTGTTGCTTTTGTCCTGTTTAGCGCCGTACTAACCTTCTGTGCTTGTAAGTGTTCACTCTGCAGTGAACCATTGACTGATGGTCTCTTTGCCTGTATTTCTCACACTACATTGACCTAATCAGAGCTGAAGTCCCATATGGCCTATACAGAGAGTGAGGAAGAGCAGGAAGTTATGTAAAGCCTAAAACAACTGTAGGACAGCACTAAAAATAGAGCAGAGACACAGTGATATTAGGTGAAGGACCTTACGACTTGCACCTACTTTGAAGCTGCTTATATAACGGGCAATAAAATATGTATAGTATGAGTATGAAGATGATGAGTTTCCCCTGAGTGCTTTCAAGTACGGACTCGGGGAAATTGCGACAGTTATTTGATGCTTTGAGATCATAATTGTCTGGAATCACAAATGTAACCCTTTTATAGTCTGCACACACAGCTTTCAAATTCTAGTCTAGAGATTTGTTTTTCCTTTTTGAATCTGAGCTTGTCTTTTGATTAACTGATCAAATAATCCAGCCAGGCGCCGGCGCAAAGAATGACTGGAGTTTTGGTTCTTGTGGCAATGAAGCATAAAAAATAGGATGTTTAATACAACTATTATGATATTGACAAAAATCTCAATATCTATAATGACAATCAGACAATATTATGTAAATCCAACAGAAATGTGTTAAAACATGTCTGTTGACGTGTTAGTTGAGGTTTAACTATCAGACAAATGTGAAATGTCTGTAAAGTGAATCACACAAAGGCAAGAATATCCCCTTACACCTTACACTTTTTCGAAAGTTTGCATTTCACTTTTATCTCAACTCTTTTTGTAGAATATTGTAAACAATATACTGCATATTCAAATTTTACACATCTTCAAAACAACTATGAATTGTGCTCTACAAATAAATTTACCTTGCCTTATATATATTCCACCTCTATTTGTGAGTAAACTGACATATGTAATCACTAGGAAATATGTAAACAAGATGTGAAGAATTAGATAATCTTTTCTGAAAGATTTACAAACTATGGTCTTAACAAAAAGACCAAATTAAATCTTAAAAATTCCTATTGTACCTTTAAATCAAAAGCTAAATCATGTTACTTATGTACATGTTACTTTTTATGTCCAATACTCTATTGCATTATTAATAGCCGGTGTGTAGAGTCCATGACACCTGTGACTTCGCCTACAGCACATCGGACTTGTATGTACAGTCCATGCACAGCACAAAAGGACATGTTGAGCTCAAATGTTGGATCTTTGAACGCTAAGGTCAGTTTATGTTTGTGTTGCTTGGCGTGTCACAATAGAATTTCCACCTGTAGAGGCTCAAATGAAGACTATATGTGTTATATGACGCACAATTCAAAATTGTTATATAATAATAATAATAATAATAATAATAATAATAATAATAATAATAATAATAATAATAATAATAATAATAATAATAATAGTAATAATAATAATAAAAATAATAATAATAATAAAATGAGGTGCAGAGCAGGAGACTAAACATTGGTGGTGATGAAAACGAGAAACTAAGCTGCAAAGCTGGTTCTTGGGTGGAGGAAGCAAGGTTGCACATGTATCAATTGAACTGGGCTTTAAGGTATTGTGAGCCCTGAAAAAAAAAAAAAAAGATATAGATATAGATTGGCTTGAATGATTTACCATTTTGTTGTGTCCTGAGAAAACTCCTGCACAAATGAAAAGAAAGGAAAACAATCACTATTACCAAATTCTAAGAACAGGGCAAGGACAATTCACAACATCATTATTATTGCTTTTTACAGAAAGCTATGATTTGGTAAAGTTTTAATAGGTGATGGGCAACAGATTCATTTCAAACAAAATAGTGTGCCATGACTCAAAACAGGTTGTGAAACATGGGAATAAATAACTGATAGGGCATGGAGAGACAGAATTGTTGGGTAGGCGTATTTCATTTGTACATTTTGCAGTGTACGCTTGAATCTTGAGTTGAAAAGTTGCACAAGGAAATTTTGAAAACATGGCAACATTGCATTGTTGAACTTGATCTTAGTGACTCATGATCTTCATGAACTTGCAATATTAAATAAAGCTAAACTAAATGTAATCATAAGAATTAAAATTACGAAACTGTTCATCAACTAAAATGTAACTAAAGTTGATACTTTCATTGACTAAATGTACTTCTGTTATTTCTATTGAATAATAAACTAACAATAAATGGATTAAAGGAGCAAGTGGGGACTCCACTTCAGAGCTCAAAACCAGATTATAAACAAGCTCAATATTCAAGGAACACACATTATCACTTCCACGAGGAAATGACATACAATTTATCATAGTTAAAATAAAATAAATATATATTTTTTAAATAAAATTCTAATTAATTAAGTAGCCTAAATTAGCATGAAAAAAGTCAAAATAATTACAGGAGAAAATCTTGACTTCAATTAAAAATAACTGACTAAGATTAAAACAAAATTAAAACATCATGTAAAAATTAACATTCTAGAGTTGTAATTGTGCCTGAATGTTGTTGTCGTCTGAAACCCATTAATTAACTTGATTCGATGTATGTTACAAGCACTAAATAAAGTAAACACCCTATAGCCTTGAGAAATGTGGTTGTTTTTTTTGGTTCCAGTGGTTGCATTGCTGGAACCTGGGTGATCTCTCATTTCCATAAGTGCAGTGAAGTATGAAGGACTTGAAGGGAGTGGTTTGACTCTTGCCCACTCTTTAGTCCTTACCAGCTTCAGCATAACACATTTAAGACTTATGGGTCAAAAATCACATTCAAAAGAAATACACAACTTGTAAATGACACTTTGGCTCAGACACTATCATGTTCAGATCACATTTCAAACAGAAATGGTCCTTTTCTTCACTTGTTACATCGACATTTACGGTCTTCACATCCAGTGTGAGTTTGAGTTGAGTCTATAGTTTACATCCAAGACATAACTGCCTCTAATGGGTCTGATTACATAAGATGCACCTGACATATATAATGTACATCAAATGTCTAGTCCAATATGGCCCTGTTGTTGACATCTGTTACTGTGATGGAGGAAATCCACCTGTGTTACGCTTCATCCCATCGTCATCGCTCTCACGAGGATCCTTTGACGTCTGCAAAGTCAAAGGTTGGTGGAAAAGATAACAGAGATCACAAAAGGTAAACACTTGCTTGAAAAGAAGACTAGGGTTAAAACAATGGAAAGAAGAAAGTAGCCCTTTTAGACTGATAACCAGCACTAAAGTGCTTGCAGCCATGTAAGCTTAGTATTCCTCAGGTCATTTGTATTAGGATGCACTTGAATTGGGTTCAGGAAATGTGGTGCTCGAAAGGTAAAAAGCAAATGTGTTCACAAATAATTGTGATACTTGCATCTAGGATCTAAAAATAATACTTCCATTTTCAAAAAAACCTGGCTACAGTGAGGCAGTAAATTGGCCACCAACAGTATGGTCAACAGTTCAAACCTTGCTTGAGTTCAATGGCTGCAAGAATAGCAGCGACAAAAAGCCCTAGAACAAAGTATGAGAAAATATATCAACAAAAGATGAAAAAATGCTTTGGCCAAAATCAAATCTTCTTAAAGACTAACTACGCAGGTTACCATCACACGAGATGGACCATGAGCGTGAAACGTCATTCGTTTACAAAGCAGCTCAGCTGCTGCAGTGCTTAACAAGAACTCTCGTATGGACATTCTTGTCACACCACCACAGATGCAGAATCATTCTCATCTATTTTCCACTCTGCATATACAAAAGCTACAAAGGGCCCTTTTGCAAGTCAATACAATCAAATATTGAATTGGAAATACCATTCATTCAACACAAGGCCTTTTGAGTCCATCAATATCAAATAAACACTCTTTATTAATAGTATGTGTGTAACATTTGAAAAATAAAAATGTTCTAAATATATCCAAACTAATTACACTAGAAAGACCACAAGTTTAAATTTTTCCTTCACAAATTGTTATATTCTTGAATTCGCCAAATTGGCCATAAACCCTGACGCTCTAACATTCAGGATTGACTTCAACAGCAGTAAAGTACTTTCAGTATTTTGGTACCTGCCTGCATTCTGAAGCGACATATCAAAACTGCTGTTTGCCAGAGCAGAGGACAGCTTTGATGATGAAAACAAAAACTCCACAGTAATTCATTTGCCATTGCATTTTCCCTTTTGTGTGTAAAGTTGGTTGACGCAGTCCAGAAACCGGTCTATACTCGAGGCAAGAGCAGTTACCATTACTTTGTACCACAATAACTGGTGATGGTGACTTACTCAAGAAATGTAAAAAAAATTTGTATCCTAAATAAATGTACCATGTAAACTTTTTCATGTAATTACTATATTGCAATTTTAAGTTGATCTGTTTAAATGATATTAGTTCATTTCATATTTATGGCTGTATGTTGGTGTACAAATACTGAATGAATCGGCGTATACAGACTATGGCCATTTAATTCCATTTCTCCCTCAGTCTCTCCCTGTGGCATTAGCATTGCTTTGCTTACACACTTTGCATACGGAGACTCCACGGGCACATGATGTCATAAGCATTTCCTTTTCAAATAATAACCACCTTTAAGTTTTGAGTGGCTGCGAGTGACAACACATCCACTATATCCACTCGCCGCACAAACCCCACCTTTAGTGCACTCTTGCTGATGACCAGAGTGAATATTTGTCTTTCCCTACACTTCTCTTTAAGCAGAGTGCGCTGTCCTTGTGCAATCGATGTTGTATGGAGGTGAGTGTATCTAAAAGGCCATTAATCTGAAGTCATGTTGATCTTGTCTGCTGCTCGGATCTGCACATATGTGGACGAGCCAGCGTCGCCCGGGGAAAGTGAGAAGGCGCACAGCTGATCCCCCACATTAAAGGCTGTGTCTAATGACCTCAGCCTATTCTGGGATTGATTTAGGTTTACCCACGAGGAATATCAGATTCACAACTTAATATACTTACAATAATAACTAGCTCTTGGTTACGACTTGAGGATACGATATACAAATATAATTTTGATGTAAGTGGGTGGGCTTTAAAATGTGAACATTAACTTTTGTTACCATAAAACATTTGTGGGATCATTCATCAGTCAACAGTGAAAAAATAGACAAATAAAAAGGCAAGTAGCTGAAGGAAAAACAAAAGCATTTTATGATTATATTGTTTAGAACATTTCAGACAGAATCACAAAACATAATGGTTCCTTGTCTTAATATCATAAAACAATATATATGTCATAGTAAATGTTTACTGCTGTTACACAGTAAACAATTAAACAGTGTGGAAGGCTTCATGGTGAAGTACATTAGAGCAGTGATTCCCAAAGTGGGGGTTGTGAGGCATGAGCTGGGGGTCGCGAGATGTCTTGGAAGATGTTCATTTAATGATTAAAATACTGCATTTAATGTATTTGTAATTAAAAAAAGATGTATATATTTTTAAATTAAGTAAATTTACTAAATAAGCCACTCAATTAAACCTGAAATCATTGAAATAATCACAGATGACAATTACATTTAGCAGCGGGGGTCCCTGGTCGGTTGCATGGTTATTTTGGGGGTCTCAGCCTGAAAAGTTTGGGAACCACTGGGTTAGAGGACAAACACACACAAACACATTATCATTTATTCATTCATTAATTTTCTACCGCTTGTTCCCGTTAGGAGTCGCGGGTGACTGGAGCCTATCCCAGTGCCTTTGGGCCTTAGGCGGGGTACACCCTGGACAGTGGCCAACTCGTCGCAGGGTCACATTATCATTCAGTATTTGTGAATCTCAGCTGAAGCAGAGGTTAGTGCATTACATTCATCCGCTCTGCTTGAACAACAATGGAGGGTCTTCTTATCTGCCATAGTAAATATTTAACACACTGCCCTTTCAGGGAATCAGCTGATAATGTACAGTGGATGGACAAGGACACTGAGGGAAGGTCCCACGTGGATGATGTATTATGTTAGCTGTTCATTAGCAGCTGTAGTGTTTGTAATGTCCTTTTTAACAGTAAATGCCTCCTTCAAAACAGTGGTTTGCCTTTGAGTCGATATCGTCCGGTGATCTGCTCCGACTGCCTCTGCGACGCTGCTGAAGCCCTGCTCCCTGCACAGGCACAATTAAGTTGTTAATTGTAAAGTGTAAAGAAATGGAAGAAGATAATTACTCACTCCTCTCAAGAGGGTTTCAGTAATGTAACCCTAACCATCTGCAGCCTCTCAGTCGAGACCAAATGCCACCATTTGAGTAATCATTAAAAGTTCAACTCTGTATCTATAGCATGCCACGATTGAGTTTCAGGCCGCAAAATTGAATTGATCATTGTAACATATTTATAACTTACTGGTTGCATTTTCTTTTGTTAACGCAGCATCATCATTGCATACTAAATATATATTAGGGCAGAGAGAGTTGTAAATAGAGTGGCTCAAGAGGTATTACTGTATTACAGTATTAACATTGTGTTTAGTGTTGATTTGGGAGATCATCCTCGACATTTCTCCTACTATGGTTAATGTAAATTAGCAAGGCGGCAGCATAGCACTTTACTCTGATGAGTATGATCCACGTGTAATACAATGACAAAAGCATAATCCATCTTCTTTAATGTGGGTGATGTTCTTTAATTACATTTAATACAACTTTAAACAACATTTACCCACTTCTTCCTTTTATGATTTACAGTGGCTTGTAAAAGTATTGGAACTTTTCCACATTTTGTCACATCACGACTACAAACTTAAAATATAGCCGCAAGCGGCAATGATCGGCCCTCGCCAGGCTGCCACGCTACGCAAGATACACCTAATGCTGTATCCGTGGTGCTATCGTGCCTTCTCTTGAGGCTGCGCCGCATAAAGGCCGTAATTTCTTTTCAAGAAAAATTTGAATTAGAATTTTTTATGGTCCACCCCTGAAGATGAGTCTCACCAAATTTGAGGCAACTGGGCTACTGCGCTAGGAGGAGTTTGTAAACGTATAAAGTGAAAGCATGTTCAAATTTCAGAGATTTGGCGATTTCCCATTGGAATAACATTGGAGGTTTCTGTCATCGCCACAAATATGACATGGGTCTCTTTTTTGATCGGGATGCCAAAATTAAATTTTGTGCAAAATTTCAAAAACATTTAAAAAATAAAGAAATATTTTGCTCCCATATAAAACAAAAGAAACTAAAAAAAAAAAAAAAAAAAAATTACCTCTGCAAATTTGATGCATTCAGACTTTTCAGAATTTAACATTTCTGATATTCTAGCTACAGTTTGTGGCTTCGCCGCATAGATACCGTGAAAGATATCAAAATAATTTGGACAACTTTTGATGTCCCACTCCTCAACACCATTTTCACCCAATTTCAGCTTTTTCGGGCCAAAGCCCTTGGAGAAGTTCGTAAAAGTACGACATTTTGATCCACTATGGCTGACAGTTGGTTGGGTGGATGGCGTTGCTGTAATAATATTTTTTATTTCTCTTGACACCATCTACCTATGCACCAACATTTCATGATTCTACAAACTGTTTTTTGTTTGCCTCTTCTCATCTCTCAACCCATTTTTCAAATATCATAAACTATACATTTTTGGAAAGCGACTTCATGGCGAGGGTCCCTGGTCACTGACGGGCACTTTTGTTATTTTGGAGTGGGCTACGCCCACTTTGTGTTATTGGCCCTCTATACAATAATAATGTTACATTTTTGCATTACATGTTTATATGCATGGGCCGTGCATGAGTGGGGGGACGCATTAGTGAGCGCAAACGAGCGCCAGCTTGTGGGCCCAATATATTGTATTGGCATTATTTGTGAAAGAGCAACACAAAGCAGCAAACAATTGTGAAAAGGAAGGACAATTACACATGATTTGTCCATTCTTCTTTTTACACCTGCTCAGATTTGACGGAGAGCGTTGGTGAACAGCAGTTTTCAAATCTTGCTACAGATTCTCAATTGGATTTAGCTCTGTACTTTGACATGGTCATTCTAACACATGAATGTTTTATTTTAAACCATTCCCTCTTTGACTTTATGTCTAGGGTCTGCTGCAGGTGAACCTCCACCCCAGTCTCAAGTCACAAGTGGTGTGTTCAGAGTCATGTGCTGTGGTCGTTTTCCACCACAAAAAGTTCAGTTTTGATCTAATCAGACCAGAGTACCTTCTTCCACATGTTTTCTGTGTCCTCAACATGGCTTCTGCAAACAGGACTTCATATGGCTGTTTTTCACAAATGGCTTCTTCTTGCCACTCTTCCATAAAGGCCAAATTTGTGTAGTGCACGACTAATAGTTGTCCTGTGGACAGATTCTCTCTGCTGCTCCTCCAGAGTCACAATGGGCCTCTTGGCTGCATCTCTGATCAGTGCTCTCCTTGTTCGGCCTATAGGTTTTGGTGGGCGGCCATGTCTTGGTTTGTAGTTGTCCTAAAAAAATCTTTAAATCATGTACAATTGTCCTTCCATTTCACAATTGTGTGCCGCTTTGTGTTGCTCTTTCACAAAAAACGCAATTTATTTTTAAGTTTGCTGTTGTGACGTGACAAAATGTGCAAAAGTGCCAGGGGTACGATCACTTTTGCAAGCCACTATATATTAGCATTTCTTATCAAAGAGAGCGTCATTTGTGCCACTTACTGAAGAAGTTGTTCTAGTTCTCGCTTGATCTTGGTCACAACAGGCGGACCCTGGTAAGTCAGAGCAGTATAAAGCTGAACCAGGGATGCACCTGCTCGGATCTTATCTAACGCATCCTGCCCACTTGCCACGCCACCGATACCAATGATGGGCACTTTTCCTGCAGAAACATCACACATCATGGTGCATTCTTCAAATGTGGTACAAGATTAACAGTTGTGAACACATTATAATATCTAAAAACAGACCTTTGGTGAGGCTGTACATGTCTCTCACGGTTTGTGTGGAGAGCTCCTTCAGAGGCTGACCGCTGAGTCCTCCCACCTCAGTCCGCTCTGGGGCCTGTAGTGTCTCTGGTCTGGTCACTGTTGTGTTGGAAACCATCAAACCATCAACTCCCAACTACAAAAGATACAAGCAAAAGTATTAGAAACAATTGATTTATGACTTTGACAAACATACCTCTTTTTCCTGTTGGCAGTTCCCCATTTACCTTTACATGGCACAATTACAGTGAGAGTGGGTTTATGCTACATTCCAGACAAATGGGAGCTTGATCATTTCCCCCTTGAACATTACGAGTTCTGAATTCAGAGCATTTCAGCTGCATTAACTCATACTCAATATAGCTAATGTTGATCTGTAGGCTAAATAAAAATAAACGTTAAACAAATGTTTCAAACAGAATATTGTCAGACTTAACTTAAAACAAGTGTTTATGTGCTAGTTTACTACTCAAATCCAGAGATTGCTATTGTTAGAATACGTCAGTTTTGCATTTAATTTATTTGTAAAAGGTACAACACATAATGAATATTATGCATGTAAATATGTAAAGATTATAGCCAACATGGCTAATTTTCCATCTTCAGTACCCAGTCTCATATATGAAGCCCCTCGACCATCTCCAGTTCACAAGTAGGAATTACCAGTTCGAGCGGTGTTCCAGGAGATTTTTTTTCAAAGAGGAGGGAAAGTTCCCAGTTGCTTGGCACCATTAGATTTGCACTTGGTGCTAACATGGTAGCAGTTAAAAACAATGCTGCACATTTACTAAAACTCAATTTACAATTTGAAACTAGTCTAACATAACACAACACACCAACCCCAACTAACATTTTAAATAGACAAAAATGAAATAATTTTAAGAGTTGAGGCTTTTCTTCATATAACCATACTCAGGGATGTATATTGATTGATTCCTGCATCTTTGATTAATCCTGTATTGTCCTACGTGTGTCCACAGACCTGTACTTACTGCAGTTCTGGTTCTTATATTAAATATTTGTAGTTACTTTTTGTTCACTTACACACAGTAACTTCAATTCTCCAAGTGGCTTCGTTCAGTGCCTTTTTAATGCAAGTTTTTTCTCGTTATAATTCTGTTTTTAATGCATGTAAAGTGTATAATAATAACCATCTCAATTCTCACTCAAGTCTGGAATAAACCCTCCATTAAAATCCAAGTATTCAAAAATGCTGTGATTTAAACCCGCTGTTGTGAGGAAAGCTGGTTCAAGTAGCCTTCCTTTCCCGGTAATGTGTCCATTTAAGATGCTTCACTGAACACAATAACAACACCTCTGTATTTCTACAAACACCCCGCTGACTGAGTGATACCCTGACAAAAGCATGTGGCAAAAAAAAAAAAAAAGAGCACTTCATTCAAAATAATACAATTTCGAGGACGTGGACACGCGTGACCTACATAGCCTAAAAACGTCAGAATCCTTTGAAGAAATTAGAAATGTATTAATGACATGTCAAATCCAATTTTAAATGTATTTTAGGAGATATGACTCATCTTTAAAATGGGCATTAATTAAATTAGCT
This sequence comes from Chaenogobius annularis, assembly GCA_015082035.1. Classification (NCBI taxonomy): domain Eukaryota; kingdom Metazoa; phylum Chordata; class Actinopteri; order Gobiiformes; family Gobiidae; genus Chaenogobius; species Chaenogobius annularis. Next base: position 510,098 of record BJKM01000139.1, read on the forward strand.
GATTCAGAAATCAGGTTAGGAGACTATGAATAAAACAAATGGCTGCTGACCTCGGTGACTACATCAGCAATGTCGCATTTGTCCTGAGTGCTGAGGTCAGGGGCAATTTTGACCAGGACCGGCAGCTTGTGCTCTCTCTGCAGGGCGTCCCGTTCCTTCAACACCTAAAAAGATTAGATGAGCAAAAGGTTTTATTATTGGGGCACAGCCAGATCAGTGATTGTACATTTATCACTCAAAGTATCACAGATGAAAATGTATGTTATCCACTGAATAATTTGTGCCTAATGTAATTTATTTGGGTACTAGTTCCAAATAAAGTCTAAAGCAGGACTTCATAAATCAATCACTCATCCGGGACTTTGCCTTGATTAAATCAAAGACTAAAAATAGAATAGTCGATTTAATCAGGCGTAGAGATGTTGGATTATTTGGTTAATACATTTTAATAACTAAGAAATAAAAATTGTGACCATTTCAGAAGCAAAACATGTCTTTGGGATCTACCCTTCAAAATAATAAAACTAAATGTAAAAAGCTGTTTTATTGTGTCACAAACTTTTCTTTCCAATTTAGAAAGTTTGAATTCATAAAACCGATCCAAAACTGGTGATGGTGACAATAGGAATGAAAGAAAAGTGAAGCTTCCACTTTTTTTCTTTGCTTTGCATCAATAATTGTGAATGATTGTTAAATTGGGATGTTTCTTCTCACAACAACAGTGATACTGCCGTTTGATCTTGTCACAGTAGCTTAAGACCCACTGATGAAAACAAACCAAAAGCAGCTTCTAATGCGCTTTCTATGCATCCCAGGCTCTTAACATTGTAACAACGTAATGGGTGCGATGTGCAAATAAACAAAAAATAAAGTAGCAATGTTTTAATAACAGCCTTACCGTGCTTAGGAGATGGAGCAACTCATATTTCCCCTGCAGGTTTCTGAGTCCTGGCGTGTTGGGGCTGCTCACGTTGATCACCAAATAGTCTGCTAGAGGTCCCAAAGCTTTCACGCCCTCCTGGTAATCCGCTCCTGCGTCCTTTGACAGCTTGTTCTTACCCAGGTTGATACCTAAAGGGTGGCCAGCTAAAAACAAAAAAACAAAACATATTTTTTAACCCAAATTTGCATATGAAAAGGGTAAAAGTGATTATGGTCATTAGAAAACAGCTCAAACAAGGCGCTTTTATAGTCCAACTACTGTGGCTTTACTGTTCAGTCAAAGCTGCTTTCTAGTGTAGGTAATGCAAGTATGGAATGGAAATGTTGAGTGTTTTTTTGTTTCGGAGCTGCGTTTTTACACTTCAAACACTTCATCATGGTTAAATCGATTATGTCACTTTTACATATTATGGGACCTAGGCCATATTTAGTGTAACGTAATTTTGTTTTTACAACAGCCCACCTTTAGTCTGTTCCGTTTGTGTGGCTTCTCTGGCCTTGAGTCTTTGCTGCGCTTCAGTGAGGCCACAACTATTAAATCCATATCTGAAAGAAGGACACACAGATATAACAACTATGAGCAAGGGAGCTACAACCACATTCATAGAAAAGCACATTGTACACTGTATGGTTCAGTCATCTCTTTGTTGCATATATAGATCACCTGGTTCACTTCTGGATCATCTTAATGAGTTTAAGTATAATATGTTTCACTCAATTGGAAATAAATCTTTCATTGTTTGTGGTGATTTTAATGTTTACCTGCTTAACCCAGGTGGACACAAGAAGACCACAGACTTTATAAATACATATTATAATAGTACATCATTTCAAGTAATAGTAAAGCCAACTAGAACAACAACAGGATCAGCCACATTAATTGCCAACATTTACAAATTAAATTGAGTAGAGGTCTTTAATAACTGATATTAGTCACCATCTTCCTGTTTTTGCAATTCGCAATCTGCCCAATGTAATTATAATACCATGCAATCAGACTAGTTGCACAAGAACAGTGAGACATAGAAAACCTGAAGCAATTGAGACATTGAAAATAGAATTAAGTAGGCATAACTGAGATGAGATTTAGAGGTATGAAAATCCTATTGAGACAATATTTACAATATTTTTTGTCCACCAAGACAATCATTTGTAAAAGTAAGATGCTGAAACCTTGGAATAATTAAGGATTGCAAAAAGAAAACAACCATATAGGAAATTCCTAAAACCCAGAACGCAAGATTCTGAAAAGAAATACAAAGACTACAAGAATAAATTAGTTAATATAATAATTAGTTAAGAATACTATACTATATATCTCTATATATTTCCATTATGTTTATGTATGTAGTCAAATATAATCAAATCCCCAAATCATTGAAGACAAAGTTTACCCAGAGAGAAAGTAAATATAACTTAAAGGGAGCGTGTATGTTTGACAGACCTTTTGTGAGAACAAAGCTGGGGAAACATTGTTTATCAAGTTATGGAGTTATATTATGGAATAGTTGTTGCGACGAGTAAAAAAGCCACCTCTATTTCAGTTTAAAAGTATCTTTAAGAAAATAGTGATGAAAATATATTTTGAAGAATACAAATACATTTTATAATTGTAAAAATTTGAATGCTTGTAGATAATGCTTGGGAACATCCTGTCCAGTATTATGCCGTTTTGTTGATAAATTGTCCACTAATGTACAACAATGTCACAAATGTCCACTAACGTGCTTGAGAGATGGAGAGATGGAGAAGGGTAGGCACAATACACCTCGACTTCTGCCTACACCTGGTCAAATTACAACTATTTATTTCTTATCTTGTTTTGTGCTTGGAAGTAGTACACTTTTTGTTTTTACCAAACAATAAATTAATTCATTCAATTGTTCAATCATTAAATACATTTTGGATGCAAAAGGATTTCAATGAGGACAACTCTTCAAAAGCTAGCAATCGTTTCACCTGTTTCACCTGTGAAGTTGATTGTTGCACTGTCAATTATGACAATATTTTCTCAAGAACTTGGATAAAAGTTCAAAACTATAACTGTAAAATTGAGGTGCCTTTGCTTTGTCTGGGAAAAAAAAATATGCTTGTAACCTCCACATCCAAACATACCTGTTTATAATGGCTTGATCAGTGGTGAGTCGAAACACGCGTGGTTTGGGGTTACCCTCCTGAGGTTTAGGTGTGACGGACCCCACCTCCACAAAGCCAAAGCCCATTTTGTACAGTCCATCCACAGCCTCTCCATGTTTATCAAAACCTGCAGCAATGCCGATTGGATTTTTGAACTTTAAACCGAAGGCATTTGTTTGCTACAAAGACAAAACAACCAGAATAACAAAAATTTTTCCATTATGCGTCAAGGCAGAAAATGCGGCTCTTACCAACAATGGGGGGTCTTGGTAGCGGTTTACGGGGACCAGACCCAGGCCGATCATTTTCACAGCAAGAACATGGCCGGTCTCTGCTCCCACAATCCTTTGCAGCAGAGGCATGAGGTGGTTGGCATAAAAGGGCTCATCTCCTGTGGCAGTGAGATACAAGGCAAAGAGAACACTGCCAGAGCTGATCACCTTCACCGCATCCTTCAACTGTTTCTATGAAGAGACAAAAAAACAAAACTGTCTGATTCAACAAGCATGTTCTAGGTGATGGATCATAAAAAATACAACTTTGAATCTTAAAGTGCCCTATGTAACGTTGATAGGGGAGGATCAGCCACCTGCTTTTCTCTAGAGCTGCACGGGTATCGCAATTTCAGATGCTGCAATTATCAAATCGTAAAGGCTGCAAATACTTAGATTATGTTGTACATGTAGTTTCACCGTGTTCTAAAACGGATGGGATTCTCCTAATGGTTTATCAGTTCATATTTCAGTCTTCTCTCAACTGTTAATGCTCCTGGAGTTGTTTACAATGTGTACGCTGAACAGAATTCTACTTTTCGTATATATTGTAATAAAATATTCTCCAAAATCGTGCAACCCTACTTGACTCTAAGGAGATGTTTTTACTTGGCCTGGATTGTCCCACTGCATGGCGATATTTATTGCCATGGAGACGAGCAGGTGATAAAGTCACAGTTCAGATCTGTGGAGAGGTGACCTCACAGTAATGATGCAATTTTTCCCCCTTGCAGTAAAACACCTGTAATTGAATTAATCCAACCTTCAAGTATTGAATTGCAATATGAACAGTTTTTCAAGGAGATGAGCTCAATTAACAACACTTCAAGAAACCCACAATTTTAATTAAAACAGATGATCACTTAAAAACACCAGGAAACATGATAAGAAAGCAGAACCATTGCCATAGCGATTAACAAAGTAAAACTAAATATTAAATTTTTAGAATGGGGGGGAAAGTCCCCAAAATGTTGCCTATAACAGGAGCGGAAACCCATGAATCGCACAATATTATGTGGGTTTATGATCAGATTGCATTATTAACTACTGTGATATTCTCTAACATGCTAACGATAACACTAGACACGTAGACACGTATAGTTTTAACTTAAAAACTGTAAACAAGTAAATTATATAGATGAGTGATGTGGGCAACCACAACTCGAACAACTCCAAGTCAGTCCTCAGTCTCACTCAAAGGTGACGCCAACATAACGTTTTCATCTGCGGAGAAAATGGAACGTACAATAAAGATTTTGCAAAATACCTTCAGAAGACCCGCCATGGACGTGTTTCTGTCATTGTATGATTAGAGGGCACGTTTACCGGGCATTCATGTAACATGTAGCATATACATTAGCATTAGCATCCCGTGCGAGGACAGACCTCTCGCGAGATTTGATAACAAACGCTCTTGAATGAACTTTATTGAATAAATTATGAAACTACATAATTATAAGAAATGTATTCATATAGGCCTATAATGCATAATTTGTTTTATTAATTATTTAGACTGATTTAGACTATATTTCAAAAGACCAAAAACATGCTTTTACCGGATTAGCTAAAGAAGTACCAATAGGTTTAGAAGAGTTTAAAATATATATTATTATTGATTATTTGAAGGGCGGAAGCTAACATGTCGACTTTTATGCTACTTTAAAGACGTACTTTAGACAGTATTCAGTTACTTGAGCTTTATTAAGAGTTGAACATACAGGAGGCATTTTACTAAGGCACAGGAATCCCAAAGCACACAGCACTGTTCGCCCGTATATATGCTCTTTTCACTGGGCATGTCTCAAAATAAAGACCCATATAAGACCTTGTTTTGAACCTATCATATGTTGGATAACATCTTCCTATCCCCAGAATATCAAGATATACAGTTCATGTTTTGACATGTGTTAACGGATGGCACACAGTCAACTCATCGAACAGTTCATCTTTTGACATGTTTCGACATATGGCTCACATTCATCTTATTCTAATTATGTTGTAACTTACATGTTCATACAGTCAGAGCCAAGTAGTGTAACAGAACAGCACTTAGACAGTCTTATAAGAAAACTCAGAAATGCTAGCATAAATTGATTAAATATGTTCACACTAACATGTAGGCTATTTTGGATTGCAAGGAGGTTTCAGTGTGGCCCCAAGCAATCCAGGTAAGTCACTTTGCATCTTGTTTGGGTGCTTCAAGTCATTTTCCTATGGCATAAATAACTCTTGCGTCAGTTTATTTTTTTTCTCCTGGAGAAAGCTCTATCATTTCCATATCAAAGGGAAGGGAGCTCGTCCTTCTACAGAAGCTCCTTTAGTGATGACCACAATGGACATGTTAAGGAGAATGTCTCTCACTCTGCTCAGTATATTTGTATTTTTTCTTTTACTTGAGAAAACATACAGTTCAACATCGGCTCAAACCCCTGCAAAGTGCGACTATGTTTTCAGAAATTTGTGTCTTGAGTTTGTTGACGGATCTTACGGATGGAACGAGGCCAGGACGCGCTGTGAAAACCAAGGAGGGTATCTGCTGAAGGAGATCTGCAGCCAACTAAAACAGTTCCTGAAAAACATCAAGAAAGACTCAGGAACCAAAGATTTGAGCTGGTGGCTTGGAGACACCGCAGTTTTGAGTTGGTGGCTTGAATCAGAACTGAAAAAGAAGGGTGAGAGTAAGATTTCTTTTTGTCTTATTCTAAAAGTTTGCGACAAAAATGCAAATATGATGTGATGTTTTTGTTGAATTTTAACAATTATGCCAATTCTCTTTATCCACTAGTAATTAAAGCCTTCCAAAGCCTTTCTAATTGATATTATGGATATTTCTGTTGTGCACACTTCTAATTTACTTGACCTCCACGTACACGGAGGTGCAGTGAATGTGGTTTTTGCTGCCGATAGTGTACGTAACACTACTGACAACACTTGACTCAAAATAAATCTTAAAACAATATTAACCCCTTTAAATTACTCTAACTCTTCTCTTACTATATTTTGAAATTTTAACAAATCTAAGTGTTAGTTCTTGTTCTCCCAGATTGTATTTGAAGATAATTGCTTCCTTAAAATGGTGTCATTGTGGGCATTCTATTTTATACTTAGGGTGAATTCACGCTTCACAACACTTTTTGGTCCTAGTTTTAGCCGAGTTTTAGTCTAAATGTATTCTTGCTTTGGTGCTGTTTGTAGTCCTGGTTTAGTATTGGTCCTGTCAAGATTTTGTTTCAGTTTAGTCCCAGTTTAGTTCAATGTGTGTATGTGACTGTGAATGCACCCAGGTTTGGTTAATTTGCAAACAAAATTATTTACCAAAATTACCTCTAAAAACAAATAAACCTTAAACCTCAAATAAAAAGCACCCAAATCTGAATATGAATGCCAATTTAAAACCTTACCTTACCTTTTATATTTACAGGGGGAACTGCTGACAATGTCAGCGGCTCTTGCTCTTACCTGGAGTTGGAGCCACTGCTGTTCGTCACTTCAGACAAATGTGATGAGAGACGCGGCTTCCTCTGCATTCATAGTAGGGTCTACATTATTTACTTGATATCAACAGTAAAGCAACACTATGTTCATCACATACCGCATATTGATTTACTATATGCATTTTAAATTCAGTGCATTTGATATGTATTCACAAGCGCTTCACTTTTTCCACATTTTGTTATGTCTTCCAAAAAAGGATTACATTTATTGTTTGCCTCAAAATTCTGACAACTTGAAAGAAGGTTGTTAGTATTCTTTGCAAATGTATTAAAAATAATAATAATAATGTTTAAAAAAGCATGTGTACTAAGTATTCAAAGCGTTTGCCATGACACTCAAAATTGAGCTCTGATATGTGGGTTTTCCACGGCTCATCCTTGAGATGCTTCTACAACTTGGTTGGAGTCCACCTGTGGTAAATTCAGTTGATTAGACATGATTTTGAAAAGCACACACCAGTCTATACAAGGTTCCACAGTTAACAGTGATCACAAGCAGTGAAGTCCAAGGAATTGTCTGTAGACCTCTGTGACAGGATTGTATTAAGGCACAAATCTGGCGAAGGGAACAGAGACATTTCTGCAGCATTGAAGGTTCCTATGAGCACAGTGGCCTCCATCTTCCGTAAATGGAAAAAGTTGGGAACCACCAAGACTCTTCCTAAAGCTGAGCCCGTCCCAACTGAGCAATCGGGGGAGAAGGGCCCTAGTCAGGGAGGTGACCAAGAACCCGAAGGTCACTCTGACAGATCTCCAGCATGTCTCTGCTGAGAGAGGAGAACCTTCCAGAAGAACAACCATCTCTGCAGCACTCCACCAATCAGGCCTGTATGGTAGAGTAGATTAGACTACTGTAACGGCCTGCTCACTGGCCTCTCCAATCGAGCTGTAAAACAGCTGCAGTACATCCAGAACGCTGCTGCTCAGGTCCTGACTAGAACCAGGAAGTACGATCACATTAGTCCTGTGCTCAGGTCTCTGCACTGGCACCCTAGAGAATAAGACTTCAAGCAAGCTCTGCTTGTATACAAGTCTCTCCATGGCCTAGCACCAAAGTACATCTCGGACATGTTAGTGCCATATGAACCATCTCGGACTCTGAGGACCTCAGGGACCGGCCTCCTGCTGGTGCCCAGAGGCAGGACTAAACATGGGGAATCTGCGTTTCAGTTTTATGCAGCTAAAATCTGGAGCAGTCTTCCTGAGGATGTGAGACAGGCCTCTACTCTGGCAATGTTCAAATCTAAGCTAAGAACTGTTTTGTTTGGCTGGGCATATGAATGAAATGATTTTATTTCTCTTTTATGTCTTAAACTATTCTGTCATGTCTTTGTGCATTTTTTCCTGTTGTGTGAAGCACTTTGAATTGCCTTTTGTGTATGAATTGTGCTCTACAAATAAACTTGCCTTGCCTTGCCTGCCTGGAGTGACCAGACGGAAGCTACTCCTGAGTAAAAGGCACATGACAGCCCACATGGAGTTTGCAAAAAGGTATTTGAATGACAGACTATGAGAAACAAAAATCTCTGGTCTGATGAAACAAATATTGAACTCTTTGGCTTGAACAGAAAGTGTCCTGTTTGGAGGAAACCAGGCACCCCTCATCCTATGTCCAGTACCATCCCTACATGTGAAGCATGGTGGTGGCAGCATCATGCTGGGGGGATGTTTTCAGCGGCAAGAACTGGGAGACTAGTCAGGATCAAAAGAAAGATGAATGCAGCAGTATACAGAGACATCCTTGATGAAAACCTGCTCCAGAGCGCTCTGGACCTCAGACTGGAGCGAAGACTCATCTCTCAAAAAGACAACGTCCCTAAGCACAGTCAGGATATCAAAGGAGTGGCAACAGGACAACTCCGTGAATGTCCTTGAGTGGCTCATCCAGAGCTCAGATTTGTACTGAACATCTCTGGAGAGATCTGAAAATACCTGTGAACCGACGTTACCAGCCAAACTTATTGGGGTTCGGGAGGTTGTGCAAAGAAGAATGGATGAAATTGCCCATAAATAGGTGTAGCAAGCTTGTTGCATTAGTGCTTTTTTTTGTTTTGAATCAGAAGGATACATAGGAACTTATCTCTGCATTAAGGTGCAACACAAAACACTGAGCAATAAAAAAACAACATATATTCAATCAAAAGGCCATGCATTAAGAAACAATTTTAAAAATGACTATAGTATAAAATAAAAAATACTTTGCATTACTATGTACACAAGATTACAGTTAATTTAAAGTTGTAGTGCAGAAAGTGACAGTGCAGTGAGTGATGAATAGTTAAACCAAATAAATTTGCAAAGAATTAAAACAACCTTCTTTCACGTTGTCATTATGGTATTGTTTGTAGAATTTTGAGGTACATGATGAATTGAATCCATTTCGGAATATTGCTGTAACATAACAAAATGTGGAAAAAGTGACTGTGAATACTTTACGGATTCACTGTAAATAGACACAACAATGCACATTGCTTTAAGCTCAATGCATGGAAATGCTACTCTTGCTATGTCATTTTACAATGCATGTTACTTTAAATTCATGCACTATTGAAATTAACTTGACTGTTGTTTTGAAGGGATTCACGATGCATCTGAGGTGGAGGTATAGTGTGTATATATGTATATATATATATTATTTTTATCGTAACGTAAACATCTATGCAGAATTATTATTTTTGTTGAACAAGTTGTTCACTTATTTCAACAGAATTCATTTCAAGGGAGCACAAGCAACAATCCACGTGCGTCTTTTAAATTTTAGACCATAAAACAAGTTCTGTCAAATATTTTATATACATATTTATTTCTATTTCAGGGTCTAAAAGAGATGCTATGAATATAAATAATACCCTGGATGTAAGGACTTTGAATATTAAAATCTTTTCGATCAATGTGTATTTTCATACCATTGTTAAATCTTCTGAAACAGGAGATTGAACGTTTATTGCAAAGATTTGAACAGCATTTTGGAGAGCCTACACCAACCAACAGAGTAAATCCATTCAATTATTAGAATCAGTTTGATATATCTGATGTGCAATAATGAGAGTCTTTCTATTTTTTTTTTCCTTAGAGCAACATAATAAAAAAATTATTGGAAGCAGCTAACGCTCTGTCTAGTCCTGTTTTGAACTATACTGTGTCTCGAGTCCTCAACTGCACCACTGCTGCTCTCAAGCTGTCGCTGACGAGATGTGACGTTGACAATATGCCCAATCCAACTGTACGTACTCACCCACTAAATACAAGTACCTTTTCAAATCAGGCATATGTATCATTGCAAAATAAACGTTTTCCCTCACAGAGATTGTTTGAGGAGATTTTTGAGGTTTTCAGAATTGTTTCTCTTGTGATTGCTGCTGACCTCCCCAGCCTATTTGTGATAAATCACGCAGACGGAACTCTTTATCAGAAAAGGTAAGAAGAACACATCAACATTACTATTATGTACTGTATGTTGATTACATAAAACTGTATGAAGAAGGAAAATGTAAGAGACCTTTACATGTGATTTTACTTTCAGTAAATTCAGTTATTCATATTTTTAGTTACAATTTGGAGGATATTGGCCAGTCAACCCTGGGATCTAAGGAGAAGGGGGAATATGTGGTGATGCCTTCAAAAGAAGCCCTCTCGCCATTCTTACAAGGAAAATCAAATGTTGTCGCTCAGGTGGGTTTTATGGGCTACGAATGATTGCAGTTATTTATATCACAAACTCAAGCAATTGCATTTTCGCTGTTGTGACAAATGTCTGCATTGACTTCTTCAAATAATTACACTGATCAGATTACGCTAAAATAACCAGATGGCAATACTTCGACCACCATTATAAATTACTGTATTGTCTCTCACCTCTTATCATTTTATTTAGTTTAAAGGTGTGCACATTGGATATTGTGTTCAAATTGACCATTGATTGTGTGTGTGCCCTCCTTTTGTATCACTTGTTTTATTGATACCACAAATCCACCCTTAGTCATCAACTTACATGCATTTTTGGTAGGGTTATAGGACACTTTGTTTTTACCATCCTTTTAGGTGACTACTTTCAGATCAAACCCCCATCCCACTAATGAACCGATAAATGGATACATTTTTAGTCTTACATTAAATGATGGAAAAACGGATGAAGAAATCAAAATGGCCAATCTCTCCGATTGGTTTGAGGTAAGACAGTATTTTGGTGTTAATATTTGCACCTTTTAACAAAGAAAATGGCTGTCTTATAATTTAATCATTTCTTCTTTTTTTCCCTCAGATCTATTTGCCTCGCCCCAATGTTACAGAGGTAAACAGCACAGTGTTTTTGAATGAGTCTAGCAAAGCTGTGACCTCATTCAACATCACCGACACCAATGTGACTGTTTTTCTGACCATGGAGCCCAATGTCAATGTGTCACTGCGTCTGCTCCTGCATTACGGCGCGCCTCCAAACGACAGCTACAATGGAACCCAAGTCGTCCTCAACCATCAAGGTATCAGTGAACGCACTCTTTTTTATAAATGAAGAATCCAATATGTTTGTTTTCTGCAGCTTTGACTCCAGTTTTAACCCACCTGCCCAGCTTGTTTGGCTACTATCACTGGAAGTTCACTATTTCAAAACTTTGTGCTGTTTCACTTTAGATGTAATCTCTATTTAACCCAGTTTTTCAAATGCATGTTGGCCTATTTCACAGTAAATAGTCCAGAACAGCGCCTCCTAGAACCTCCTGCAATAATAGTAGGGCGTTACATTGTTGATATCTACAAAGAGCCCATGTAATATAAATCAATAAACATAAGGTCAGTTACTTGGTCACATAGATACATATCCACAATATATTGTTTATTTAGAGATTATATTAAGCATTGTTTCCTTTATTACATTTTAAAATGTTCCTTTGCAAAGTCTTTTACACGAAGAAACTGAGAAGAATAAATATTTACAGCATTATTAAATCAGTAAACATTTTGTGTCTCAATATGTAAACAATTTACAAATGTAAAACATAAACCAGTATATAAAACTACACTATATATTAGATATAAACATTTAAAAAGGACCAAATGTGATTCCCATGTAATGCACATTTAATATGCATATATATATATGTATACATACACTCCAAGGTTTAGAGGAAAGATCTTGATCACAAGATTGTCACAGTGGCTTGTCTTTAATCAGAGGGCTACCGCTGGATGATTACCCCCCGCATGTTGAGAGGTGTTCCCGGGACGTGGTACGTTGATGCCCGATTGCACAACTCGACGTGGGTCTCAAATCTGCACCTGAGTATCACCACACAGATGACCAAGTGCATGTACTGGGACAAACATAGCGAAATGTGGACAACTGACGGCTGTGTGGTACGTTTGTGTATTTAGATTTAACCAAAATCAGCTGCGTTTTGCAACAAGCACAATGTGGTTAATCTTACTGCAGGAAAAATTACTGCTGTTAAATTCTGAGAGCAAATCCAAAGTAAATATGTAAGATACCTTATTGGATATTTAGTGATGGATGCATCAATAATTGTATTTATTTTATAATAATAAAAAGATGCTTGAACAATTTCATGCAATATTTATCAATTCTCGACATGCTGGTGATAAGGTACGTCTGGTAAGGTACGTCTGGTAAGTCACAGCTGCCCTGGGATAGACAGAAGGAAGCGAAGCCCCTTTGACCACCACAAAACAAGCTTCTTGGGGTCATTACATTAACTTACATTCATTAACCTTAACCTAAACCCCAACCTTAACTTATTTTGACCCATATCTGAACTTTAAATCATGTTTTTGACCTAATAAAGTATTTTACTTCATGGGAACCTGATTTTGTCCCCATAAGTGAGGCAGGTTCCCATGAATTGAGAGCATATATTATATCTACATGTTAGTGATGTCCATAAGGAATACAGTGTATGTATGTAATTTGTTCCATATAAGGTCCAGTTTTGAATGAGGATCTGGTTGACTGGTTCATTTTCAGAATCAAACACTGCAATATTTATTCATTGTGTTTTAGGTGGGCCCGAAAAGCACCGCTGAGTCCACACAGTGCCTCTGTAACCACCTGACTCTGTTTGGGAGCTCCTTCTTTGTGATGCCCAACTACGTGGACATATCCCGCACCGCAGAGCTGTTCTCCACTGTTTCCAAAAACTATGTGGTGTTGGCCTTACTCTGTGCTTTCTTTGGTTTCTACTTCATGACCCTTATGTGGGCTTGCTACGCTGACCGCAAAGCTTCGTCGAAGGTAATATTGCTACATTTATACATTCAGCAAACGAACACAAAAGTCTCTGATTCAGACAAAAAAAGTTATTTATGTATTTATGTTCCCACACGGACAAAATTGATAAATGGATAACTGAAAAGCAAATGTAGAAAAATAAGTGGTAAGGGTAAAAAATAGATTAAATTGTGTATTACTTTCAACATACATCTGCATTCCTAGTTGTACAGATTGTATTTATTGTATTCCTAGTTTTATGGCTTGTATTTGGTGTTCCAAGTAAGTGCATAACAGTAATATTGTTTATATTGTAGAGGAAGATTACCCTTTTAGAAGACAACCATCCAGGAGCTCAATACAACTACCTGGTCTGTGTCCACACCGGTCATCGAAAAGGCGCTGGGACAACTGCAAATGTAAGAAAGTCTACTTGCAAAGAATCATATCCTTAATATCAGACCGACCATCATAATATGAATTATGTCCAAAATGTTTCCATATACAAGTCATAAAAACAGAGAAGGGAAGTATGGCGAGGAAATCAATCAACTTACATTAACAGTTTTATTTTATTTCTTTAAAGAAGGAAAAAGACTGTCTTCTATTCTTTCCGTGGACATTATAATGACTTGCATTCCTTAACTGGATATTTAGCCGAATGCTAACCATAGTTACTTGCCTAAACCCTAAGATTAATTTAACTGTAAACCATGTTATTGATCCAATATTGGAGAATTTATCTCATGGGAAATTCATTTTTTGTCCCTACAAACTAAAAGGTGTATACATTTATGTCCTCACAATGTGTTGAATACCAGCCCACAAACACAACTGTGACAAATATTTAGATGAGATTAAGTAAAATAGAAACACATTTATCAAGCATGTGATTTTAAAAGTGGTCCACCAAGACAGAAATCAAGAGAGATCCTGATTCTTGGTTCAGATGTGTTGAAGCAGACATGTTGGGTGATTATAATTGTTGCAGGTGACGGCGAATCTGATTGGCGATGAGGGAGAGAGTGGCACCCGTAACTTCACCGACCCGGAGAAGCCCGTCTTTGAGCGTGGGTCTGTGGACGTGTTTCTGTTGGCCACTCCGTATCCTCTGGGAGAACTGAAGAACCTGCGACTACAGCACGACAACTCGGGAGGGCAGCCATCTTGGTACTGTCCTTGAACTTACACGACAACAATAGAAGTGGGTTATAACAAAAAGTATTATTCTACTTTATGTAACTAAAGGTACATAAACCGAGTGGTCATTCAAGACCTCCAAACCAAGACTGTGTTTCAGTTCTTCTGCAATTGCTGGTTGAGCGCTGATAAAGGAGATGGAATGACCAAGAAAACATTCAATGTAGCAAAGAACAATGAGATTGCCAGTTTCAGGTACGCTTATCTCATCTTTTCCTCAGTTTTTGTGATCATTCAACACTAATGAACACTAATTCTTTACTTTGACTTTTCATTTCATTATATCATTGTAGTAGGTTTATGCTCTTTCCTAGTATTTATTTGACTATAACATTTTGAGATCATGATCTTATAATGTATTCATTGTAAACTGCAATATTGATAGAAATGGCTAAATAATAGAAACAGGTCCAGTGACTTTCTGTTCAAACCTGCAGAACTGAGAAGCCTCTTCAGTGGTAAATTTCCCTGTTACAAGCTGCTCTTGTTTTTATGGTTGTAATATGGTTGCGTGACAGTCTGACATTTTTGAATAATTGCAAATAAGTACAGAGCAGAGGGCTGAGAAAAGGGAGGAAAAAACAGGTCTTTTCTGAATACTCAAGCCTGGAATGCAGGACAATACAGGATTCCTCAAGAATTTAAATACACCTAAATACACTGAATAAACAAATGATGAGTGAACACAATTATAACATAGTTAAAAATTGGGTAGGGTATATTAAAGGGGTGGAATAAGGTTGTCCTCAAACTGGGACTAAACCTGGACTAGAACAGGATAAAACCAAGTCTACAAAGGGGGAAAAACTTGGCTCAAACCAGGACGAAGATGTAAAAAAAGTGTTTGGGCTATTATTCTGTTATGTGCTGTAAATAATGCAAAAGTTCCCAATCAGAATTGGAAAAACAAATACTTTTTTGTTCTCAGGAATATCTTTACAAGCCGAACGTCGAATGGCTTCAGGGATGAGCACATTTGGGTGTCTGTGTGGGATCCCCCCTCGCGGAGCCCCTTTACTCGGGCACAGAGGATCTCTTGCTGCATGAGTCTGCTCCTCTGCACCATGGCCATCAACATCGCCTTCTGGAACCTCCCTGTTGACGAAAGCTCACCTATAGTCCTGTCTATAGGTAAACAATACATTTAACAAGAGATTTACGTTGCCTGAAGTCCATATTATTATTGGTATTGGTAGTTGAAAATAAATCAAGGATGATCTGATCCCAAAGTTTTTTCACTTTTTCATTTTCACTTTTATTTAAAGGGAGGGTATGTACTGTAGCCTGCGTTCTCACTGAGTCACAAATCACAGCTGAACCTGGGTTGCCAGTGCTTTTCCAACTGGTTTTAGTCACAGGATCTGGCCCAAATGAGAAACTTTCTATTGTTTTGTAATTAAAATTAAATCAGTATTACAATGGTTGTCAGTAAAAGCTATATTTGATTGCAACATGTTTTACCTCGTATCTGGGGCACAAATAGGTCATGTTTATGCAATTTGAAATACCTTCCCTTTAACCATGAAAATCCCATTCAGATTGTACCACTTTTTCACCAGGCCAAAAGGAAATACAAGCATTATACCTATTGTTACAACATATACTCTGTTAGCATAATGCAGTGCAAAAATGTAGCTACTACTTTCCAGTCGTGGTGCTTCTTTGTCCAACTCGCATGGAAAATGACTTGAGTACTAAAATACTACCATAAACCTTTCTCCTATTTTACCTTGTTGTCGTCGACTTTCTGCCTATTGAACAAAGGCTCTGATTATACAGAAGCGTTTACGTTTTGTACATCTTGACAATGCTCCTTTTATGCCATTCATGTTCTTGTTTGGTCTTCACAATGTGTCAACAAGGCAAAAAAACAAAACAATTACACTTTTGTACTGTAAGAGTGGTGTGGAAAGGAGCCTGAAATGGTTCCACATGAAAATCAGATGTGCATCATATTAGTAAGTGAGAAGCAGAGGTGGATAATACACCCAACACATTTATTCAATTAAAATAAACTTCAATTGTAACATCTGGTTGATAATTTGAAGTTAATGTAATTGGAAGTATAAAACATTAAATCAGTGGTCCCCAAACTAAAGCCAGGGGGCCTCCACATTTGACCCCCTGAACAATACCCGAGACGCATTATTCATGCTTATATGAGTCATTTAAGAGATTCTGCTCTGACAACTGAAGCTTCTTCACAGAAACTTTTTTCTGTGAAGAACCCAGAGAGGGTTATTTGATCTTGAAAGGGTTATTAATATTTGGTTATGTGTGGCTTTCTGGAAAACAATAAATGTTTACATTTAGGCACCCCTGCGATCGTCACACTTTTTTCTGTTTCAAACTGACCCTGATCCCCCATCAGAGAAGGGAAAAGTATGTGGCCCTCACTGGAAAAAGTTTGGGGACCCCGGCATTAAATAACGCACTATATAAATGGAACAGAAATTTTGAAAAATTAAACATCTGAAAGAGCAGAGCAAGAAACGTTCACTTAATATAAATAAATCACTTAATATTGTCAATGTTTAGCTTCACTTGTAGACTCACTGGGGGAAGAGGAACTAAATGTGTTACTCAAGTAAGAGCCCTGTTACACTCAGGAGTAAAAGCACGGTGTCAGAAAACTACTCTGAAAAGAAATATTTTATTGAAGTTACTGAAATAACTAACCAGTAACTGAGAACTACCCTGGTCAAAACATAAGGCATCTGCGGTAGCTTAATTGTACTGTGTTACTGAACATTAGTCAACGTTAAATGAATTCCTTCACTTTTATGGCATAAGTATAAAGTTTGGATATAATTGCTCCTTACTACAATTCAGTGAACTTTCTAAGCTGTGTATAATGTACAGGGTGAAAGGTCTGGTATACATAAGAGATTTTAAATGTTGAAATGTAGCCTCCTACACATGTTCTCCCAGTCCACTCATAATGCACAAAATGGTCCAGAACCAGATGTAGAAGAATAAGCAAAAAAACATGCGTGGGTTGAAAGGCAAAATGTCCCCCACTGCAAAATAGCCTTTGAGCACTGACTATGTTCAGTGTGAAAGACTTCACTTCTCTCGTGTTCCTGTAAATGTGTGCAGGATTCCTGAAACTCACCTGGCAGGAGATAATGGTCGGCATCCAGAGTGGCCTGCTCATGTTCCCCATAAACATCCTGATCATCACCATTTTCCGCAGCATCAAGCCTCGGATCGTCACAAAAAAATACATCAACGAGGAAATCATGAAGCCCCCTGCTGTTTCCATACCAAACATTTTAAAGGTTTGTTTGCAATCAATTGTAACATTGGGTGACCCTGACAGTCTGTGCATTTTGTCTCAGGGTAATATTTGATGCTTGAAACCTATAATGACCCTTGCACAGTGGATTTCTGTGTATACAAATGGCTGTGGTACATTATATCTAGGAAACAGAGGAGGTGATTGCAATGGTGAGCCAAAGTCCAAGAAATAAGATTTGCCAGTCGAAGCATCTGGAGTCCAGCATTGATCTCTGCCCAGCCTTGGAGAATGTGCATGAATTCCTTCAGCTTATGCAAGGTTGGTTTCAGTGCTGTAGCCTATGCAGCATGCATTGTATCAACAAGGGCCAAAATAGACATTTGTTATACAGGTTTGATGTCCTGCTAAAAATGTACATCTCGCTTTATTTTTATTTATTTTTCAAGCTAGTCATTTTCACAACTTCTCACTATGGCAGTCAACATAAACCATAATAAACTTCAGACACAAAACGTACTGTACCATTTGTACACATTGCACATGTGATAATAAATACTGAGAAAAAGTAAGCTCAAAAGGGACTGGGAAACTTTTTTACTCCCAACTATCTATCAACTACTATCAATTGTTTTGTATATTAATATACAAAACAATTGATAACATCTTTGGTTGCCAGATACATTATCATAATTATTTTACTATACTGTTTGTACTATTTACGTACTGTAAAATCCTGTATGTGTTGTACCCAAAGATAGACCATTCTAAAAACAAAACCAGGCAAAGCTAAGGCCGTGCACTGCTGCCATAAAATCGGAAACAGAACAAACAAACAAAGACGCTTTATATTGAGTCTAGGAAAACTTTACATTTCCAATAAATGTCTTTTCTGTATTTTTCTTTTTGTTCCATATTAAGGTGAAACTGTGAGCGACTCGCACTGGGTTTACTGCAGTAAGTTCCTTCTGTGCGGCCTCAGTCACCTGCTGCAGTGTCTGGAGAAACTCGACGCCAGAAATTTCTCCACGACAACCGAGTACCAGCAACTGCTCAACACCACTAACATCCTGATCCGCAAGGCCGAGATGGTCTTCACCAGCCACCTCACCTTCTGGTCCGTCCCAGGGATGCAATTACATGAGAGAGATGGCTCACTTAACCAAAGTCTCGCATATTTAGAGCAGTGGTTTACAATCTGGGGGCGGAGCTTGTCTTTTGGCTTAGGACAAAAGAGGAGAGGAGAGGCACATTTTATTTCCACATCATAAATAAACCTAAGGTTACAGTGGTGGAGTGGTTAGTGCTGCGAGATCTTCCAACATGTCACCAGGCTGTAGCTCATTTAATGCCGATAGTTGCGGCTGTGATAACAAAGCAAGGAAGCACATGATTATTTAGTTTCTTTTACCATTTGAAACAATTAAGGATGCCACAAAGATTCATGAAGAACATTTAAATATAAAACGAAATACAATAGCTTTAAATCTGAATTTTGGAACTGCAAACTCTAAAGGTATATGTTGATATTGTGACATTTCAACACTGCGTTCTGGGTTGTTCTGAGATATTTAGGTTTAAAGTTTTGACCACTCATGTAATACAATGGAAGTAGAAATGTATTTTTGCTCACATAAACCAAAAACTGCACCAAACCCTATATAGTCTGTGTTTCATATCTGTTTGCCCATTGCTTTGACTGCATTGACTTAAAGTAATGTTGTCCCTGTTGCAGTCCATCTCCGGTGAAGGTGGTGAAGAAGAAGCACACTGCGAACTGCTGGCTGCCCTGGTGGTGTGTTTTTATCGGCTGGTTCTTGCTGCTCTCCATCAGCGGGATCTCGACCTTCTTTACGCTGCTCTACGGGTTTGAGTACGGGAAAGACAAGTCCGTGAAGTGGGTCATGTCCTTGGGTCTTTCTCTGTTTCAGAGCATCTTCATCCTTCAGCCGCTAAAGGTGGGTTTGCTTCCTGTGGTGCCAGCTGACTACAAGTGGTTTCAGTTTTTTGTGTTCAATCTAATGTGAGAAGAAACATTATGATTATTGATAGCACCAAACAACAGCAAAAGCCTTAATTCACTTCCCTTCCTTGTCTAAAACATAACCGTTCTTTTAACATTTGACCTCCTTTCAGGAAATCAATGTTACTGAATGATAAAGTAAAGTTAATGTGAAATAAACAGTACTTCACGTTTACTCTTTTGGAGTATGGATTTGATTGAAATGATGATCTTGGCATCCCTTGTCTGTATATGGCAAGATGAATTCAATGTGTATCTTCAAAACTCACGACATTATTCCTTAAGTGGTAAAAGTGTTCATCATAATACTTTTTTTTTTTTAAGGTGATTGGCCTTGCAGTGTTTTTTGCTTTGCTGCTGAAACCTGTTGCTATGGAGGAGACTGAAGAAGTTGAGCAAGTGCTGAAATGTAAGATGTTTTTACTTTAATTGGTGACTCTGGTTTTAGTTTTCACTGATTTGTAACACAGCATTAGAACATAGTCTGAAGCCAAGGCTCAAATAGCTTATTGAGATACACATAAAACATCTAAAATGCCAAACTTTGGAATATTTCATAAAAACATCACAAATACCTGGGGGATGCTGCAGTATGTAAGTGGTCAACAGTGGATGCAACCTGCACAAAAAAGCATCCATTCTCATTTATTACCCCTCAAAACCTGAGTAAAAGCCAATAATAAAACCAAGATTTTGATAAGTTTATTCACACACTGATCCATTTTGAATAGAAACTTTCTAGGTGTGACAAAGCAGGCCTGTCTCACGCAGTATAGATCAGTGCGACAACAGAACAATTGCATAACATTGTGCAACAGCTGCCGTGACTTTGTTTCACTAAGTGGATGAGTTCTTCTGAAATGTCTCTGCTTCTTTTTACAGCACAACAGGACAAGTGCAGGCGCTACACCGGCCGAGACGTTTGAAGAGACGCACTACTGTCAGGCTTTTTAGACATCTTTTTGCACTTGCGGGTAACACCTTCAAAATCCTGCACGGTTAAAACCAAAGTTTATCATTCATTGGCTGGAACTGAATTGAATCTTAGTTAATTAATCTGTTCTGAAAGGAATTGACAACTGACCAAATATGAGAAAATTATATTTACACCTCACTGTGATTGGTTAAATCTGCCTGTCACTCACTCAGAGAATAACCAATACGAGAAGTGGATAAGGAAAAGTGGACAGCCATTGTATTTGACTGTGTAAAAATCTCTCTAAATACTGTAGGCAAATCACAATTCAATCATCACATCGACCACACACATGCAAAATGTTAACTTACTCTTGTAAATGTTCATCCTGTTCCCAGCCAAGTGTTTTGATACCACTTTGATTTTTTATTTTATAGAGCCAGGGCATGAATATATTTAGGGTAAATTAAACAAAAATAGTGTACATAATACAGTGGCTACTATAACCTTATATTTAATTTATGCCAATGTGATAGAAACGTTTGTTTGCTTTATTTATTTTATTTCATTTACTTTCCTCACCAATAAAAATAAGTCAAAAGCACACATATTGAAACACGTATGTATATGTGTCATATTTTGAATTATAATCATTTAAATTCTTGTATATATATTGTATATCTGAGAAATACCCCT
This sequence comes from Chaenogobius annularis, assembly GCA_015082035.1. NCBI lineage: Eukaryota > Metazoa > Chordata > Actinopteri > Gobiiformes > Gobiidae > Chaenogobius > Chaenogobius annularis. The sequence continues at coordinate 531,235 of BJKM01000139.1, forward strand.
ATGTTCACCTGTATTTATTTAGATGTGAAATCCAGTGATTGGGTTATTAATCTTGTGTATAATGTCTGATTAATGTGTGCAAGATTTAGCACAGCAAACTACTGATCTGACATACTTTGAATAATTATAATAAATGTTTTGTAAATGTCGGTGTAATCCCTAAATATTATTATGGTAAATATTTACCATAATAGACTTTTGATTGAATGGGTCACGTCATGCACTGCCTCTGTCAGCCTTGATAACATCAAAGTCACAACCAAACATTATTGAAGCAGGAACATGAACTTTCACTTCAGTTGGGAGTTTATGTAACATATATGAGATCTGATTATTAATTTATTACTTTTTTTTCTCCAATATCCGTCCATCATCATAATAGATGCTGAAGGTTATAGCGGGGCTGTACATCTCTTACCTCTGTTTGCTGAGCAGCTGCATGGTTTATTTATTTATTCACATCCAAGTCAAATCGGTGGTTTGTTTTGTGCAATTCAACAAATAATTTATCCCTGATGTGCTTAGATTAGCGGTGGACGATATTGACAAAAAATTATGCAATATTTGTTTAATCTTATTAACTTGATAACTTTTCAGATGGTATTTTAACAAAGCATCAAGAATGTGTTAAAAAAAAATCCTATGATTTCTAGCGCCAAACGTGAATGGACCAAAAAAGTATATCAAGAAATATCAAGTTATACCCTTGTTTTGGAGATTACCCTAGACGTTTGTCTTTTTGTGGTCATTTTTAATTGTTTTAAATTTACACTCATTCATTCATTCATTTTCTACCGGTTGTTCCCGTTAGGGGTCGCAGGTGACTGGAGTCTATCCCAGTGCCTTTAATAATAATAATAATAATAATAATAATAATAATAATAATAATAATAATAATAATAATAATGATAATAATAATTGTGATATTATGCATTTTGTCAATATATCTACCACCTCTGGTTTAGAATGTGTAACAATAAACATTTAATTCACTTAAATCCTCTTCCAGGCAACAATACTCACAATAAAAAAAAAATACAACTGAAAAAAAGAAAATAGATTTGTGTTGGAGCCACACTGAAGACATATGACAATAACCACTGTATCCCGCTGGCTAAAACATGTGCTTTTTCTAGTAATATATGCGTGTGATTTTATAAATAAAGGGTTGCAGTTATGCCATGTTTCTGATTGATTTCTTTTAACCATATACTGCAGGCTACAATGACCACAAGGCCTTAACTTTGCATGGAAAAGAATTAAGATCCAGCACTAAATAAATCATTCATTGACCACTTGAGTTAGTATTTTGTCAGTTTGGCAATAATACATCCTCTGCTTCCACTCATGGTAGTGTACAACATCAATCCCACACACTTGAAAAATAACATTTTCTTTAAAAAAAAATTAATAAAAATGATGTCCTTCACTGATCAAAGGGACAAATACAATTTCTTTTTTCTTTACTGATGCCCTTCAGCATCACAAGAAACGGCCATTGATTACACATAAAATAACAACCTTGTTTTTATTTTTCAGATAAATAACTCATAGTGCTCAAGCCTGACACAAAGCCAGTCCATTCATCAAAACTGTTCTGCAAAAACTAGACTTAAAGCTTAATAGTCTACTTTTGTTCACATAAATGTTTTGACCTTTACCCACAGTGATTAGTTTGAACAAATGCGACATTGCAGCGATCCTTCGAGGGGGAGTTCACTCACCTCACATTTCAAGTTATTCAGAGTTATTATCCCAGAAATTTCATTCTTCACAAAGATAATGATGGTTATTTCAGAAAAGAGCTGGCAAGACTTCACATGCGAACAGTCCTTTAAAATAAGAAATATATGTTGAAGTGAAAATGTGTTCTCTCTTCTGTCGTTTTTCAGACACAATAGCAATATTTAACCTTGGCCTTGGACGCATCTTTTGTGTTGGCGATGATAAAGTCAAGAGGGGGCTGATGGTTCTGCTGCTGCGGTAGAGATGAAGAGGTTGAAAGGCAAATATGAGAAAGATACTGAGCTAAGATAGAAACTGGGAAATAAATCAGTTTAATTTTTCCAAAATACTATTAGTGTCATTTTGTTGTAACTCTTCTCATCATATTATCTTTACCGTTGATTTGCACAGAAGTTTTTGTAACTTTTCTGGTGCTGTGTCAATCACTTACTTGTAATGTTAGCCTGTAATGTTCCAGACTATAGCATTAGACTTCAATCACAGGTGTTTTTATTGCTGAAAAATACCTTTAAGGTTACATAGTGCACATCTCATTCAACCTATGTACAAAATAGTATCTGACATGTCACATTTGGTACTAGTACTTTAATATTGTCATGAAACCTCTTTACAGATCTCTTAAGATTTTCATTATCACTGAGGAGTTAGATTCAACTTAATGTACCCAAGTCGTCTCCAAACTCCTCCTCGTTTCAGACTTGCTCCATTACTAATGCTATATCGAATGTAACCGCACTTTCGATCAATACAGGCCAGAGAATGGATTGAGACGAGCATAAGCGCTCTCAGTCAGATAAATCTTCAGTATGTTCGCTCTATTTTACAGGATGACGCGGGGTGAGTTTCATTTGACAACGGCGACACCTGCTGTTCACCATAAGTAAAGCCATGGCGGCTGAAGCACAAATGAAAAGAAATTGCATAGGAAGAGATAGAAGAACAAGTACTGTTCTATAAATAAACTGCATAATGTGTCAACTGTGCTGACGGTGCAGAAACAGACACTACAATGTATGCATGTTACGATGCCAAATTTTTGTTTATGAAACGAAACATCACGATTTTACGATTATTAATTAAGATTATTGACACTGTGACCAAACAACAGTTCAAATCTTAACTTTCTATCATTCCCAGTGTCTAATACATCCATACATGCCAGCTCTATGAAAACTAACTTTCTGAATCATAAAGTTATGTCAATAATAATGTGGGGTAGGCAAGCGCTTAAGACGTAGGTTTATTTTTTGGGAGAATAAACTGAATTTAAATGACTCATTTTTGCTCCTAAAAATTCTCAATTACGATTATATTGTTCCCTGAATAATCACGATTTTGTACTCTTTTAATACCATTAAATAATAGTCATTCTGTTCTAAATGATCGGGATCCATAATTTAGCTGCTGGACGGTCCGCCACCTGCTTGACTCCGTGCGCGTTCTTCAATTTAACTTTTTCATCTCCACGGAGACAAACAGGTGACCCCACCAGGCCAAGTTACAGGTCAGATCTGTGGAGAGAGAAGCCCACTCACAGTAAGATATAGTTGTGCAATAAAAACAGCAATTGAATATGCAAGATGAGTTTATACCGTCAAATATTACAGCCAAAGCCATAAGATCTTCATGGAGACAAGCGGTGGATGAAAAAAAAGTTACAAGGCGCACCTTTGAGTGATCAACAAGATCAACATTGAAATTTTCATAAGAGGAATTCATTTTATTTATGATTTTATATTCCTCAAACTTGATGCTTAGTTAACTTGAGTTGATGTAGCTTCTTTGGTTCAGTATACAATTAAGTAAAGATTAACCATTCACATATTAAAGTTGAAGTAGTATTTAATAAACAGTTGCTTTACATCAGGTTTTTTGCACAATAAGACACCATTGTGTGTCCGAAGTTGTTGTATGAAAGAACAGTCCCCAATAGAAAAGACAGCATGATCACAGTTCTGTGTAATGCGATTAATCTCAATGCTTTTAAAACATGTACAACCAGTGACAAATGGTACTCGTCTAAATGCAGAATTTAAGATGTTTACTGCATACTTTCCTGAGACAACTCAATCCAGTCATGGCCACCTTACATTTGCAATGCAAGTACATGGGCGTGGCAAAATCACAGCAAGCCTTCAACAAACAAATGTATTGCCACCATTTGCACTCGGCTAACTTGGAGCAAATCTAAAAGAGCCAAGACTAAATAAATTAAACTGCTTATTAAAAATGAACAAGGCCTCAATGAGAAACTAAGGCAAATGCAGTGGTGCACAATAGTTACAGATGCAGACTCCAATCATCATAGGGGCATTTTTTTACAACAAACGTTTTGAGTCAGTTACACAAAAGTGCAGGTATTTGGTCATTGTGACATTCAACTTACCAAAATATTTACTTACATTTGTGGTATGTCCGTTTCAGTCACACAAATAACTGGGTCAAAGTATAATAGGAATTTTCCAATATACAGATTTTTTACTATCATTTTATGTGCAACAAAGCATTTTAGTGCACACAAAGAACTAGTATCGCATTGGAGTGCTTGTTAACTTTTTAATCTTTCCGTTGTAGCATTTTCTTAGTCGAGTATATTGAGGGTTATGTCATCAATGATCTCAACATTACATTGCGATAACAAACCACCAGTTGGGAATACATTGGTTTGACAAAACCAAACCTGTTGAACCAGTCCGACTGTTTTAGTGTGTGAATCGAGTGAAGGACAATAAGGCATGGAAAAAAATTACACTGACAAACCCAAATAACACAAAGACAACACATATCACCAAAAAAGGTTACAGGTATAGTATAAAAATGGGAGAATGAATTTAAATGAACAGATCAGTCACTTCCCGATTAACGTGTGTGAATTAAAATATTGGCCTTCAACAGATACTGCCTTGATAGTGATCGACAAGGTCAGATTGGCCACTACCCCTTCAGTTAAATGGTCATTTTGGTCTAGATGAGGTAAGATTACAGATTTATGCTATTAAAAAAGCTCAGAACAAAAACTATGTAAAGGTTAAAGATGTTCTATTTTACTATTCATAACTTTATGTGTATGCATTAAATAATTTAGGTCTTCTTCTTGAGCTCTTCAAACCTTCGAGTCAAATCATCAAAATCAATGTCGTCCGACGAAGTTGTTTTTCCACCGAATGAAGACGTGGGGAGTGTGTCGGGAACTGAAGGCAGTTCAGGCAAAGCACTGCTGTCGAATCCAGGCGGTGCTGGACCAGAGGCTGTCACAAAATAGCAAAATAAACCATAGGTGAGACACAGGTGAAAAGAAGAACATTATCAGGTATTAAGGAGTGACTTACCGACAGCCTGTGAAGGAGCAGATGAATTGTCATTTAGGTCATCGATCTAAATGACAAAATATGTCAGTTTTCATATTTACAACTAAAATGGTTGAGCGTTAAATAGGTTAGTGTTTATACTACACAACCCTAGTTATAAGATAGATTAAATATAAGTATCTGTAAAACACTCTAGTTTCAATGAGTGACTAATCTAGGCACTAGTGGGGACAATCCATGAGTTTCAGAATGACAAAAATTTAGGACCTTTGTCATAGCAATTAACACTTTAAAACAATATTTGTTTTGAATGGTGAAATGTCTTCAAAACGTTGCCTATAAACAGAAAGCTGACACCCATGTATGGTGAGGCGGTTAGTACAAACATGAACATTAAACTCCTTAAATTTGATGATATTGTGATTTTAGGAGACTACAAAACTAAATAATATTAGTAATTAGTACAGAAGTTTAGAGGACAAGTAAAGCACCAATAAACTGTTCTTCCCTGAGTGGTGCCCTGTCCGTCTGTCCAGCTGTAGGAACAAGGAGTGGACGTGGGGATGGTGCGGTCACTTACGGACTCGTATGTGGGGGGAGAAGTGGGTAGCTGTGGGGGCTGCCCTCCTCCCATGTGGGGCTGGAAGTTGCTGTAGGTCCCAACTGGGGCATTGAATGGTTGCTGAAAGAAAACGATATAAATGTACAGCTTTAAAATAAGCTACAACAATACAACTGAAAGTGATAAGCTCTAGCTTCAGTCACAGAGAAGCCCTTACAGCTCCTTTAGGTGTAGGATAGTTGAAGGCTGTAGGCATGGGCATGGGCATGGGCATTGGGCCCATGGGCATGGGAGCCATAGGAGCAGTGAAGCCACCGCCACCGCCACCGCCACCACCTCCCCCTCCCTTTCTGTCATTGTTCACATCGATCAGATCAGCCTCTTCTCCAGGACACACCTCCGGCTGTTGGAGAATCAGCATTTATTTAAATGCGTGTTGAATAAATGTTTCACCTTTGGGACTACATCTGAGCACTCACATGAACCATGGCATCGGGCTCATATGGCACATTATAGTTCTTTGCAATCTCGATCAGGTAACGCTCCACCAAGATTTTAGGAGGAGCCTCGACGCTCATTTTGTGCATCAACTGGAAACACAATGGGTGTTTATGGAATAAATAAACAGAACTGTACAATAACTTTTGCTTACCCTGTCATTGACCGTTCCAATCTGATTTGTCCTGCACAGTTTACCATACTCTTTACTGTATTTTGCACACAGCTGATCAGATACCTGACAAACGTTAAATGCAATGAAGTCAACGAGAGAATGGTATGCTGCTTCTTATAAAATGTTGGAAAGTGGCCTCACAGTTTTTAGCTCAGTCACTTCACACTGAAGACGAGGGGCTGCCCAGATAAGAGTAGACACTGCCTCTTGTAAACCTGGATCAAGCTCTCTGAAAATGTCAGCACATCTATGCAAGTCTCTGAAGTAAACAGAACATACTGGACAATATGAAAGTGCAGGATTTGTCGCTCACTTCATTGATTGAATGAGGCCGAATCGAGCAAGGAGCAGGTCGCAGTAAAGCTCCAAGATCTCCATGGCCTCCACCAGATAGTCCTCTCTGATGATCTGCTCCACTCTGATACGCGCCCGCTCATCTTTACCTGACGACAAGTAATCGGCAATCTCCTTCCGAGCCTTCTGAGCGAGTTCAGCTTTATTTTAAAGAGACACAATTGACAAAAGCTTACATACAGTAGATAATGATAATAAATGACTAGGCCTGTTACAGAAACACATTTTGAAGTGTGACATATTGCTGAAGAGAATATAAACGCTAAACAAGAGTATAGAAATGCATTTTTACCCCGCTGACAATGACAATAAAACTCTTCTAAATGTACAATATCATTAGAAGACACGAGCTGCAATAAATGAATAGTAGAATGAAACACTTAAGTACTTAGTTCGTATCTATAAAGAATCAAACTATTCTATACCTCAAATCTTAACAGAGTACAAAAGAATTTAAAAAAGTTCCCCACGAGTACAAAGATAAACATCTACCCCATCAATTATTTTTCCATCGATCATTCAATTTATTATAGAAGTCGATATAATATTTATCACGACAGACCTATACATGACCAGAACTTACTTTTCTTTTTCTCCAGAAGTTTCAGTCTGCTGATGGCAAGCTTCAGATTGATACTTAGCCTGTTAGCTTTGAACCCCCCACCAAGCATTTTATCAGTCCACCTGCAAACAGAGAAACGGGCTCAGATGACTCACCCGATCATGTGAGCAGCATGCCAAACCCGCTACGTTACTACTCCCACTAAATAACTACAAATGTTGTATTTCCAAATGGACAAGAAGCTAAACACACCACGATGTTAGATTGAATTAACGTTAATGGTAAAACATTCACCATGTTAGCAGTTATAATGACACGCTTTAGCAAAGATATGTGCCTCGTACGTGTCTACAGGAAATAATATAGAAGTACAGCAATGTCAACATATCATAAACAAGTTAAACATATCTATTAACTATCATCTACGCTTCCTGCTACATAGTTATCACATTGAACCTGTTTAACTTAATGAACCTTTGCTTTGTTCAATCTACTCTGTCATGGTCCACGTTAGCTGCTTAGCTTCAATAACGCTAACGGGAAAACAACTGACATAAAACTTGACAAACAAGAAAAAAATGCATGAACACAACAAGTAAACGACAAGTCAAAAACAAAGGCCAAACCCACAAATACTTACCAGGAGCTCTTGAGTAGATTTTGCGACCACTTTTGAGGGGTTTCGGTCAGTGTTTGGCTGTCCCGAGTTCACTTCCGTGTTATGTGTGGCGTGCGTGACGTCATGGGTTGTTTTTTTTTTTTTTTCAATGGGCGGAGCCTTGCGTATGTCATACAGTATTTCTAACAAACACAAAGGTATGAAGGTTATTTTGTGTTTTTATTACCAAACCTTTTTTCATATAACGGAACGCAGATCATGAGCTCTAATTTCATAATAATACATTTAATCATACACTTTTTCTTCAATTGATAAAACATTTTCTATCATAGCTGTCAAATGAAATTGGTTTATTTTATTATTGTTGTCCTTGTAACACACCCAATGACATCTTAGACACCAATCAACTCAATTGCAGTATGTGTTAAACCTTGTATCCCCCATTTTACCAGTGGATACACTGACAATCCAAATGTCCCAATAATAACTTTTATTGTTAATATTATAACAATGTTTAAGACCAGTAATCATTGGAAATGTAGGCCCTGACCCCAGGATGGAAAATCATTGGTATAAAATGGATGTTATTATACACAGCAATATGCTCCCAAAATTCTAAAATCTAACTTGAACTTGTTTATATGTTTCATCTGAATTATTAAAAGGGAAAAAAGTAACACACACATTTATTTTTATAGGTATCAATGAGACGTTTATATTTCCAAAAGGTGATTATAAAATAAAAACTGTACAATAAAACTGTCATTACAAACTGAGTTATAATTTGAGCTTGCTGGCAGACACTTCTTTGTGTTTCTTCTTTTTTGATGATTGATCTTTAGCACTTTTGATCTGGCTTTTAACTTGATCTTGGAGTTCAGAGAAAAAGGCTTGAGAGGAACGTAGTGCTTTGTCCTTTCCTTCATCCTGAGTCAAAAACACGGACACAGTTAATGAAGTGTAAAAAATAAAAGGTGACACAAAAAAGTACAAGGCTCTTACTTTTAACAGTGTTGCTTTGCCCCCTTTTGTGAGTTTCTTTAAATTTTCAGCGACTTGGGCCTTAGATGGCTTCTTATTTTCTCCGATTTGTTGAGCCTCTTTGAGTTTCTGTCTTCTTTCCTTTTCCTGAATTTTGAGACGCTTCACCTGTTTCTTGTGACGTCTCTCGCGCTTTTTGTCTGATGTAGTCTTTTCAGTGTCACCCAATATATCGCCTGCTTTGTTCTTTTCCTGATGTAGGAGTAAAGTAAAACATTATTGTCGAACACAAGAATATACGTTTGTAAAGCATTAAGAAAAACTGGGGAAAAAAATACAAAATACAAAAAGCCAACAATCTTGTTTATTTGTTAATAAACTTACCTTTACTTCTTCAGGAGCAAGTAAAGTGGCATCACTGACACTGACAGGAGCCACCTCCTCCATCACAATAGAGGGCAAGTTAGAGACCACTTTAACCTCTGGAGCAGACTGATAACAAAAAGAAAATAAACTCATTACCATATAATTCATAAAGAAAATAATGAGATGAAAAAATTGAATTATATGAGAGAGGCAGAGATGGCATCTACGTCATCTACAAATTCAAATAAGTGTATAGATTCAAATTATTTATACAAGTACAAGACTTACCGGTTTGGGGGTGAAGTGGAAGTTGGAAAGAGCATCTAACTTAAGGAAAAGTGTATCCATGAGCTTTTGAATCTCTACATGAGCTGGGTTTTCCTCTTCTTCAGTCTTTTTCTAAAAAAGAGAAATATTTAGAAACACAAAATATTATGCACAGAAATCTATTAAAGAGAATACATACCTGGATTTTTTTGATGTATTCTTGTTCATATACTTCAGCTAAGCTTTGTTTGCTTTTCTCGTGATCCAAGGTTAGCCTCTTCTTATACTCAAACACTTCCTCCTTGGGTTTCTCTTTGCGGACCACATCATCAAAAGCCTTGAATGTAGTGAACGTTGGATTCAGTCAAGTCAGATGCAAAAAGTACAAATTAAATAAATTTAAAATACACAAAACTAACCCCATCTTTAATTCTCTGTTTAATGATGTCTTCAAGTTGCAGTGTAGTTTCTTCTGTGATTGCGGGGGCTGAAAAAAGTGAGAATAGAGTTTAGATGGAGATTTCCAGTTTAATGCTTTGAATATAATATCAAATTTAACTTCTGACCCATCCTGGAAGACTGTTCAAACTCAACGTTCTCCTCGAGCATGCTGTTCTCTGGCCGAGCCTGGGCCGACACTTCTCCAGTAAGCTGCCATGGCTTTTCTCCCAACGCCGCTTTCTCCAGCTCGCTGATTTTCTCAGACATCTACACAAGCAATGAATTGGTTCAACAACAATTAGACCAAGCAATGATTACAGGTTCATAGTTCTCAGTAAGCGTAAATAAAATAAATTAAATGAGCAGAATCATAATCAACAAAACAGTGCAAGTCCTGAGTGTAATATGCATTAGGTTATGATCACATCAAATTCCAGAAAATATTTGTTAAAATAGTCCATAAATAAGCACAACTAAAGGCAATTCAATCGAAACTAAAAGCACCAATGCACCAAAATGTATGGGTTTCAGTGTCCTTTATATTGGAGCCATTTTGAGTACTAAAGACCATTCAGAAGACAATGCTAATGCAACAGTGCTTTTCATCACATAGTACTGTCCACGACACAAAAAGTGTCATTAGGGTCATTACCTTCTCTAGTCTTTTTTCAAATGGTGATTTTGATTCACTTTTGGCTGATTTGACTGATTTTTGAGAGTTGGCTGACTTTCCACCAAATATTTCCTCCATGTTCTCTCCTTCACTTTCTTCATCCCCTGAAAGGTTAAATGAAACTTTCTTCTGTTTGTCCATTAAACGTTTTGGTTCATCATTCCTAATAATGGAAAAGCAGAAAACAAAATTTGTTTTCAATTGGAGACATTATAAAAACTCCAAAAAGTAAATCCTATTCAGTCCTGTTACACATATGCTGTCCCATTACCCAACTAAACCGCTTAGTACACAAAATACTAAGTGTTGAAGACTAGGAGAGTATAACAGACTAGGAGAGTATTAAAAGTATTGTTCTTACTCATCATCATCTTCTTCTTCTTCTTCCTCCTCCTCTTCTTCGTCACTTGCATAAACATCGTCATCATCATCATCATCTTCACCACCTTGAGCCTCGTCGTCAGACTCTGAATCGGCATCTGCTTTTGCCATTCCTCCCTCGACAGGATCAAAGTAATCCTTGTACTTGAGATTCCTGGAACTTATTACCTAAAACAGTAAAGAATCAGAAAGGTTTATTGCCATTGCCAATGAACAGAATTCACAAACATAGGAACTTGCTTTGGTGATTCGGTGCAACATAAACCAATGAACAATGATAAAACAACAACAAAATTAAAGTTAGGATCAATTCAATAAAATTTGTTTGAAGAATGAATATAAAAAGAAACCCATACATTTGTTTTCTTTTTCTTCTTGGATAAAATCTGCTCTAGATTGAGCTCATCATCCTCATCAGATGGCAAATCCTTAAAATAATCTACATCATCTTCATTTTTATTTTCCTTTCCTTCCCGTTTGTCCATGTCATCGAGAAACGATTCCATATCTGACAATTTAAAGAACTTATCGTCAACTTCAGAAGGAATTCCCATTGTTTTGGACTGTTTTCCATCTATCTTTTTCTTAAGTTTTTCCCTTTTCTCCAAAGCATCCACGTCAAAATCGAAATCTGAGCCCTCATCTGTATATTCTTCTGCACTGTCATGAGGCTTTTTCTTTGAAGGTTTTTGCTTTTTCAACCTCTCTTCTTCCTCCTCCTCCTCATCTTCTTCTGCATCTTCATCATCAGACGCTCGGTCGCTTTCATCCAATTCCTCCTCATCTTCCTCGTCCTCCTCTTCCTCAAACACAGTTAAAGTCTCATCTGACACAATATTCTCCACAAACTGTTCAAAGTGTTGTAAAACAGGGTCGTTTTGCAGCTCCAGCTCCTGCCAGATCTGCTCCTCATCAAAGTTTTTCACTGCCAACTCAACCAGAGGACTCCCTTTAAAATGTTGATGCTCATGAGCCTTTTGAAGGTCATAAAGGGTTTTTGTGATTGAAGTGAAGTCTTCAGCCACATCATCTTGAAGACTAGGAGAGAAATGAATGACAGGTGAGGATTGCCATGTTTCTACAAATCTAGTATTATCAGAGGTACAGTACTCTCAGTTACATTTACTTGAGAAACGTTTTGGAGCTTGTACTTTTCTAGTTGGAATAGTTCATGTTTTGACCAAAATATAAATCAGAAGTTTAGTTAGTACTTTGGTAATTTAATTTCTTCTACCCATTTCTGAGTATTATTAGGACCTCGTATGACATGTTCACAAATAACTTCCAATAAAAATACTAATAAAAAATGAATACAAACATAACTTTACTTGAGAGAGAATTAATTTATCAACACAGGGCCTACAATCTACAACAAAATAAATACTGCAATTAGAAAAGAAGTTGCTCAAAAGAATAAACCCGTTGGATAAATTATAACCATATGCTGTCAAAGGAAGCTGAGCTAACTTGGCTACCATTAGTCGAATAGTTGGATGCAATTATATGCGTTATAACTTGATTACATTGAGATCAGATTTTGCAGGTAAAAACATAAAAATAATTACTTACCTAAGAAATGTTTCTAAATGTGTCGTGTTGACATTTATTCTCTTTATACAGTCTTCCAACGCGCTTCTCAACTCATTACTAGCCATTTTTCCACATGCGTAGCTCGTGGTGTCACAAGTAAACAGGCTCGACCACAAACTCTTGCGGCGATATTTGGTTCCGGGGCACTAAAATGGCGTCCACTGCGCTGAAGGTTGCAGGTTGGTTTGCGACAACAAAAACACCGCCACATTCTTGCTTCACAAATTGACAGATGTGATTGGGGGATATTTCATTTTACCTACAGTAACTGCCCGATTAGTGAAGCTGAAGTTGGTTAGTTTCTGGATAATGTCCCATATATGATTTCAAGACAACAGAACAAACAGAAATATGGTACAGACAGGCCAAAGTTAATTGATTCAGTTGTTAGCAAAACTTTACTCACCATCGGTTGTAGCTGGATTTATTGTTTAATATATTGTTTAATGTTTGAAGGCTTTTTTATAGACAACAAATATGATAATACTCAAAGGATAACTAGGAAGATGAAGGAAAAACGTGGTAGTATTATAGTTGGTGGGTACACTTGCATGACCAGAAATATCTGTATATTTTTACTGTTTCCTATAATTGCTACTTTTTGTGTACATTTTTCCTTTTCAAACCCTTCATAAAGAAATCAGATTACTCACATCAACATAACATGACATTTCAATAATCTGATAAATCCAGAAATTAAGAGTGATAACATTTTTGGTGTGCTTGTAAAACATATGCGCATGCAAGTTTATTGAAAAAATATATGTAAACTACAAAATCACCAGATTTCTTTCTGCTCATGGTTCCTCTTGAGTAGTCACGTTAGATTTTGAAGTTTGCATGCCGTTTAAATAATCTTTAAGGTTCAGAAATCACATAATCAATATTTTAATGTGCTTGTGAACATAATCAGTGTTACATTAGGCCTTTTCAGTTAGATCTATTTGAATAGCCTTTTAAATTGAGTGCATTTACTCACTTGTATTTGAGTCAGTAATTTTGAATAACTTTACATTTACCCAGTGTAACTTTTTCCCAGCTTTGTCCAAATGTTGTCATCACACCTTGATGATGAGAGCGTACTCCAGAACAGCAGCTCTGGGTCAGGGCGTCCCAGGATCAGTGTGGAAGCTGGGAAGACTCAACCACATCGCCATCGCTGTTCCCGACATGGAGAAGGCCACCTCCCTGTACAGGGATGTGCTGGGGGCCACAGTGAGCGCCCAGGTGCCTCTGCCGGAGCACGGAGTCTACACTGTTTTTGTGGAACTCGGTAACACAAAGCTCGAGCTTCTCCACCCTCTGGGAGAGAAGAGTCCCATCGCAGGATTCCTACAGAAGAACAAGGCTGGAGGGATGCACCACATTTGTATAGAGGTACTCTATTGTTCCTATTATTGCATACAACCAGTGTTTCCCTCACAAGCGAAACATTTTAAATATAGCTGCAAGATATTGCCTCTGATGAAAAATAACAGACTAAATATCTTTCTTGACAATATGACAATACAAGTTACTTGTTTTATAGTTTTTTATACAGCTTGAAACACTAATACTGGAATATATCATAACTTCTTGCCCAACCCATTTGTATCCCTTTTTTTTGCAGGTGGATAACATAAATGCAGCAATAGCCGAACTCAAAGTAAAAAACATCAGGACTCTCTCTGCAGAGCCGCGAATCGGTGCTCACGGAAAACCTGTTATGTTTCTTCATCCGAAAGACTGTGATGGTGTTCTGGTGGAGTTGGAGGAGGCCTAACACTGCCTTATGGAAGAGAGGGACTGGTCAATAACTAAATTCACAAAAGAAATTGCAGCTCAATGTAGAATTAATCATACCATATAGACCTAGACTTTTCTGCTTCTGAATCTAATCTGGTGTCTCTGCTTGGTGTTTATTGTAAATGTGCGTGAAGAACTTAAATAAAAAAAAAAGTACGCTGGTACTAGGCCAATGTTTATGCAGTACATAAACCACTAGAGAGCAGCAGACCTTTTATTTCGCGATGTAAAAATTCCAAATAAGAGCCCTACCATTGTAGTTGCGAATAATGCAATGTAAAGCGCATAGTCATTGTGAAAGGCACTGTATAAACCCAATGAATTATTAATGCTAAAAGGCAAGCTTTCATGGTCATTTTCAAATCAAAGTCCATGTTCAATTTTTAGAGCCGAGGAAACAGATTTAGAGGGCTAGTTCAGTTTCAAACAGCATTTAGCAGGAATAAAACACTGCTACTTAATTTACGTATTCATTTGTCAAACAGTAGAATCTTGGTTAGATAATTGCTAATCAATACGTTGGTGGGTATGAGTCAAAGGCTCTAAATTGAGACCGTATGTGTCAATATCAAAACGACTCGACATTCAATAAAAGTGAAATCGGAGCAAATTCCTGGCATCTTCCAATGTTTTATGATACCAGTTTGAAATTCTAAACTGCACAAACATGAGGCAAGGAAATTGGAACCAGAGGAGTTTATTGGGCGACTTATGGTGTCACACTTGCACGCCGCAAAGGAAAAAAGGACAGCCAAAAATATATTAACACAAATACAAGATGCTTTGCAGGTTACAATCCTTACTTGCCATGATGCCCTTTTTAAATAATCAAGAATTATGAGCTGAGCAGGAATATGGTTTTATGAATCATGCAGATGGCTAATAGCAAAAACACTTACAAGCAGATAGATATGCAAGTCATTGGTCATAAGGTTTAGCTGCTTTCTTTGCCCAGAGTGTGCTTGTCAAACAGGTACTCTGCCATTCCGTTTTGCGGCGCACCCATGCGACGCAGGTTTGTCACCCAGTCGCCCAGCTCTTTGATAGACTTCACCTGCTCGTCCAGGAAGTGAGTCTCGATGAAATCACACATCTATGAAAAAGAAATGGAGTTTGTTTAGTTTGAAGTCTTAGTTTTGTTGATCCAGCAACATTTATCACGACCTGAGGCGGAAGTGACTCATTTAGTTTAATTCCTTCCATATAATTGTGGTTAATTTTAATGTTTCTTCTCACAACAATCTTAAGACTAAAATTGTGATATTTGCACGTAAATTAACTGTTGGAGAATGTCAACTGAAATGTACATGATTACATTTTTGTATTTTCCATTACCAAGTAGCGGTCTCTAACTTTAAAAAAAATAGCTGCAGTCTGGTCTAGAGCTGTTAATGGTCCAGGTTTAGCAAGCTAGGAGTCATGGAATAAAACAACTGAAAGATGAGTGGGCCAGGTACATTTACTGTATTATTAAACAGAGTGATGTTGGCCTTACATGTGGGTCATTATGCTCGGAGCAGAGTTTGTGCAGGTCGAGCAGAGACTGGTTGACACTCTTCTCCAGCTGCAGAGCACAATCCAGGGCCTCCAAGCCACTGCCCCACTCGTCTCTCTCTGGTTTCTGAAAAGTAGAGCAGTCACATTGAGACAAAGACAGACTATGGGCAATGGTTTGACCCCAGGCAGCAACACGTTTGACTATTAGAGCGGTTTAACGTTTCACTAAAATACACCGGGTTGTGTCAAGGACAGATAAGACGTGGAGGGCAGGGCACACCCTCTGTAAACGTTCTGTTGAAATGCTCTTGATTCCCGCCACAGGTTTCTAAATTTCTATATATTTTAACAAAAGGCATAACCATAGCATACCCTGACATCCTGGAGGAAGATCCTTCCACCCCTCTGGTTCTGAAACTTCATTAACTTTTCAGCATGCTCACGTTCCTCGTGCGACTGGTTACGGAAAAACTTGGCAAAGTTGGGTAAAGCCTGGTCATCCCGGTCAAAGTAGTAAGACTGCAATGAGTCATAAAAAGATGATTAGTTTTGTACTGTTGAAAAGATTTAGAAATGCACATCAAAAGATTTTTATTATTTTTTGCTAGCCAATAACAATTGTGTTGCGCCACATGATCTAATCTTTGAACGAACTTTAGCCTCACATTTATTGTAGGACCACTTCACCTCAGCTGTAAGTCTGAAGTCAAGAGTTAACCTCAACAAGAGTTAAATACAAACAGCCATAAAAAAAAAAAAAAAAACATTACTGATGCCTACTGACCAGATAAGCCATAAAAAAAAAAAAAAAAACATTACTGATGCCTACTGACCAGAAAGTCCATTCTGTATATATGGTGACAAATGAAATATAAGCCCTAGTAAACATAGCAGTAGACACTTGGATCTGTTGGTGGCAGTCTGTACATTTGATCTCTCGTGCCTGTATTTTCCACATATGCACTGACTCAGCGTTTTGTTTCTCGTTGGCTCTTACCATGGACAGGTAGACGTAGGAGGCGTACAGCTCCAGGTTGATCTGCCTGTTGACTGCAGCCTCGCAGTCCTGGTGGAAGTTCTGTCTCACCTGTGAACTCATGACTCTGGAAATAAAGTGAACACAATGTTAGTGTATGTAGTTACATAGTATTGGCCTAGGATACGATTACAGCTCAATTACTATCATTACACTTTTATAAAGACAGGTTATTGCCTAAACTAGTAATTTTACTTCAGCCAACGTCTAGTGACCTGGCTTCACCCCGTTCATGTTTATGCACCTCTGGTACTCTGTACAGCCCAGCACTTGGCAACCTGTGAAGGTTTTTCCTAGCACATTTTCTTTTTTTACATTTATGAAGACAAGTACAAAGTCAAAAAGGAATTTCCCATATATCCTACACAAATAAGCAATGCATTGAGCAAAGTAGACAGTGATTAGGATAGAATGTTTCGTACATGTGCCTTTATGAGTCATTGTTTTCAAAGCTCATGGGGTCAAAGCGGAAAGGAACCTATTTTAGATATGATTTTTGTCACATGACCGCTTCGTGAGCGAATCTCTCGGGCACAGTCAAAAAAATCTGTAAAAGTCTCAAGAATGGCGGTAATGTAATACTATGGATACCAACCGCCATAAAACCCCAAAGTCGGCCAGTAGCAGAGCAAGCGAAGGGAACCAGGACAGAGGGTCATATTGCGCATTGAGAAGCGAAAGCCGTGACTCTTCTATGCCCAGGGCAAACATGGGGCACAGAGGCCGGCTGACCCACTCCTCCGATGCCCTCTTGAAGTGAGAGATTAACCAGTGTTGGCACTGGGCGGTTTTCTGTTGCTCGAAACGCGTCCGTCCAGCGTAATGTGCGCACATTTCCCCAAATGTCTCGCGCCCCACTCTGAGAAGCTCTGATGCAAGTTAACTGTTGACGTTAAGGCCAGAGCCCACTGAATGTAAACATTTATGCAGGTAACCGTTAAATAAACATACGCCAGACAGATCAAAACAGATCTGGATGAGGTTAAATAAATGTGTCGTGATGGAGCAGCGGCGCGGCTCAGATACAAAGAGCTGCGCCAGGCCACGCACACGGACAACGACATACTAACGTTAAATTAACGGTCTTATCCAGCAGAAACTCTTTGCCATTTAGCAAACCTTAAACGTGAAAACCCCGAATGTTTCAAATAAAACGAGAAATTCTTACCAAATTGGTGTGTTTCGAGGGGCTGAAAGCTTGTCCTTGATGAAAAACAAACCTCTTGAGCTAACGTCAACGCTGAGTGCGAACTGTGAACGCTGATGGACGATTTAAAACAAACGAGTAAAACAAGATGATGTTTAGCGATTATTATCGACTGATGGTGGCAGAAGACAGTAGAAAGGTTGCCGTTCAAGCACTGTTGAAGCAGGTAACCTTTACTGTCCGCTAATGTGAGGTCGACTGAAAGCAGCGCGAGCTCTGCGGCACATATAGCGCTCCAGCGCTGACGCTGCGTCACTTCCGCTACGAGCAACCCTGAACAACAAACTGACAAACAAATCTACAGATTACGCAAGATGGTTCAACATCTGCAAGATGGTAGAATGTGTCGTTTTATAATCTCTTAAAGTATTCTCCTTAATGTTTGGCAACAGTTTACTTTACTCATGGATCTACTGTACATACACCAATCTGTAGTCCCGCCATTTTTGCATCCTGTTACAATCTTTTCTTTTATAATGTTAAGCTAGTGTCCAAGTAGAATTTACTTAGGGTCAATATAAAGTTAGAGCTTGTCTAATGAACTTTACACAAAATGAGACTAATCATTTTCCCCAACAATTGACTCATCTTTCTTACGTGAATCACAAGACATTTCAACATGTTGAATTTTCCATTGTCGTAATGACATTGTTACATTTGCGGTCAGTCTCAACCACTTGGGACACAATGTTTTATAGTTTCTAATTTAGTTTATTTCTGTGTCAAAATGTCTTCGTTGGGAAGCAGTAAAAATGGGTCAAAATGGAGGGCAGGGCTCTGGGATGAGCAGGTCGGATCACAGCTGACCCTTCTTACCCTGGACATGGTCTATTTGAGCCACTCCTCAGGCAGGAGGCTACGGTCCATTCGGACCAGAACCTCCGCCACAATAAGTTTCTTCCCCTCTGCCGTGGGACTCATGAACACCTGTCACTTTAACTACAATCTAATCACTCACCGCACTCAGTTGTAAATTCTTGTGTATATAGTAAACCTATTTTTATTTTATACTATAGTGATTTTAAATTGTTTAATTTGACTTCATGTTTATTATGGAGTGTTTTATGTTAAACCTGAATGCCAAAACAAGTTCTTATGTTTGAATTCTGTTCATTGACAATGGCAATAAACAATTTCTGATTCCGAGATAACATTATGCATCTGTATCTTTTACTCGTTTGCAAAAGGTTTTGTTTCACAGATGCAAATGTAATAAGAGAACTTTTGTTCTGAAAAACGAAACCTCATCTGGTTCACTGTAAAATTACTTTCATTAAAAAAGGCACAATTCACACAGATTTTATAAATGTCATTTATTTTCCTTTTAGTCAAACAGGCCGAATCCCATGTCATCATCTGACTCCTCGGACTCTTCCTTCTTCTCTTCTTTCTTCTCTTCAGCTGCAAAGTAAAAATGAATCCATCATGCCAACAATCCATCAAAACACTCAGAGTATGAGAAGATGCCAGGTCAGTGGGAGACAAATGTGGGGTAAATGTGACTCACCTGCAGGAGCAGCGGCTCCACCTGCAGCAGGAGCTGCAGAGCTGGCAACAGCGACAGCGCCACCTGCTGGCATGCTGGCCAGCTTACCGTAACCTGAGAAGAGGATCGGTAAATATGAGCAGAGAACTAGGCCTTTAGTCGAATTAAAGATTGATATGTCTCAGGCAACCAAAATGTTTTATTAGTCAGCTAACTTTTTGGGACAATAAAGCATTTTATTAGGCACGAGAGCTGAAAAGGAGAGGACATTAAAAGAGTCATTTCTAGGAGTGAATAGTTTCATTTCCCCTTTATTGGAAAATGCAGTTCCTAAACATCTGTGTAAACAAAACTAATCTATTAAGAGGATTTTAGCAAATCATTAACAGGACAGTAGCTTAGCCTTTAGGGTTAGAAATCAAAATCATTGTATAAAATGATAATGTATATTTGAACAATTAAAAATCAAAACATTGTCCGGATGACCATCTTAGAATCTTTTTTTCTACAATGGTAACTTCCAGGATGAATTATACAGCCTTCATTTTAATTAAAAAACACAATTTCTATATGACGGAAGGACATTTAATTGTGAGCGAGTGAGTGATGGAGCACTGCCACTCACCTGAGGCAATCACCTCATTTACATTTTTGCCCTTGAGCTCAGTGATCACCTGTGGACAAAATAAAACAACACCATTAGTGCTGTATTTTAACTTAACGTGAACTAGTTCCAAGCTTTCGCCAGCCGCAGTTTTACCTTGTCCATACGTGTGTCGTCAGCCTCGATGCCGACGCTCTCCAGAATTTTCTTGAGGTCCTTGGACTCAGGGTTCTCATTACCACCGAGGGAGGCAAGAAGGTAAGCAGCAACGTAACGCATCCTGGAGAGACAAAGTATTAAATATTTCAGTTTGTTGAGAAAAAGTATTAAGACCTTTTCCTGCAGCAGCTGAGGAAAGCCAAGCTGCCAGTGCAGATGATGGTGCAGTTCTACACGGCCATCATTGAGTCCATCCTACAGACTACAGTGCATTGTGCGTTCTTCTGAGAAGGTCATTGGCTGAAGACTTCCATCTCTGCAGGACCTGTACGTCTCCATGGCTCTGGACGAGCAGGTTGGATCACAACTGACATTCTCACCCTGGACATGGTCTATTTGAACAACTCCCTCAGGCAGGAGGCTACGGTCCATCCGGACCAGAACTCCCGCACAAGAATAGTTTTTTTCTCTGCCGTTGGACTCATGAACGCTTCTTAAAAACCTGCCATTTAACTGAACTATTCACCACTCACTGCACTACATCTGTAATGTAATTCTCGCGTACATAGTAATGCCCATTTGATTCCTATTTATAGTCATTTTAAATTGTCTCTTAATGCATGCCCTTTGATTTCATTATTTGTTTTTATTGATTAGTGTTTTAGTTGCACCTTAATGCCATAACTGTAAACTTGTGTACATAGAAATGCCTATTTTTATTGTATAGTAATTTTTAAATTTTTTCTTAATGCATGCCCTTTTTTGATTGAATATATGTTGTTTTTTATTATCTCAGTGTTTTATGTTGCACCTTAAGGCCGAGACAAGTTCCTATGTTTGTGAATTTTGTTTATTTACAATGAACATAAACTCTTTCTGATTCTGATAAATCTTTTAGTTCTGAAGAGTAGATAATTTATACACATTTCCATTATACCAAGAGGCAGGACTTGATACATTTTAAATGGGATGTTAGCGTTGGCTCACTTTCATTATATTGTAAAGTGTGTGTACATATTGCACTATACATTTTCCGTATTTGTCATTCATGTTGCGCATGCCCTTTTTGAAATATGTTATTCATTGTTGTAGGTTGCTCCTTAAAGCAAACAAAGCAAGTTCCTAGACTGCGAATTCTGTTCATTAACGATGGCAGTGAACAGAATGATTCTGATGAACTTGAGGATGTACTTTTTAATCAGCGTGGGACAATATGCAGTACTACATATTCACCGGCTACACTTCTGCCACGTTAGTCCATCCTCTGAATTTTGTTATATACAAATAGATCAATATGCACCAACTAATGGATAATACAGCCAGGCCTGCTGATAGATTAACTCATAATCTTAAGGCCATATACTCCAACGGGTGATGGTAATAAAAAGTAAGTTCTTCCTTCAGCATAGGAATCACGTACCTTGCCTGCATAATACAATTCGATGTGTAAAGCTGACTAGGACTGAACAACACTAGGTTTAGATCTTTGAACACTTTGAAGAAGGAGGGGTTTTTTTCATGCCGATTATCGCTAGCGCATTAGCCGCTGCCAACTTGGTCGCAATTAAACAAAAATAACACAAAAATGTGTTCTTCAAAGCCACGCGGGCTCGGGTTTGTTTGAAATGACACTGAAGAATTGTTTGGCTTTGAGTTTGGTGACTTCGTGAGGGAAATCTTATAAAATGTGACACTCATTGGTTTCAGGCGAACGCGTGTTCACGGCGAGGTTAGCGCGGGCAGAAAGGAAATGACGACAGGGGATAAAGCGAAATAGAAACGTTTCTTCTTCTAATGTTGTGGAATGAAGAAGAAGTGTAGCGTTGTCTGCTGGACAAAAGCATGTAATACAACTCCTGAAAGCATGAAATATATAAATTATTATACAAATAATGTGGTGTGACATGAGGGACGAGCACATTTAAGTGTGTCAATAAAAACATGCAGCTTATCCTTTTTTTTTTTAACCATAACAGAGTGAGAGTGATGGGACCGCTCTCTCTCTTTTTTTTTTTTACGATATAGCGTAAAACACATACTTTGAAGACGTACAACTACAGAAGACATACAACTACTATAGGTGTACTACACTATACCTACTACTAACAACACATTAACAACTCTTTCTCTTTTTTTTCTTCTTTTTTTGGGGCGGTATAGCGTAAAACACATACTTTGAAGACGTACGACTACAGTAGGTGGCGGTAAATGCACCTTTTCAGTTGGTTGCCAATCGCCATTAAAAGCAACATCAACAAAGCCAGAATGCCCGAAAGCTATTTATTTCCTTTTTTCCATGAAGACTATTTATTTGATCATGTTTTGTATTTAAACGTATTCTTTTAATCAGATTTGTGTGGCATCAATGAAAAAGTGGAAGCTTCTCAGTGGGATCAGTAAAAGAAGCCTACATGGCTGAAAGAGAGACATCTGTTACAGCTAAATGTGTGTATTGATTTGTGCGTGGACATAATTTTGTGTTTGTTGAATCACTATCCATTTCAATAATATACACTTCCAAAGTATAATAAACATAAATATAAAAATAAATATCTACTGATATATATTTTTAAAGCCATTAATATGAAGTGAAAATCTATTTGTAGCCCTAAAAATAAACTGTTTCCCTAATGAGATAATTAAATTATCCAACTCTCCCAGCATAGTAGATACAAAATCTAACTTGAGTACCAAACCAATCTCAAAACACATTTTCTCAACTTCCATCCAAAATACACCAAAACAAGTGTACAGTGGACCAGTCTTAATGTTTGTTATTGACGTTACTCTGGTACTGTATGAGTGATGATCTGATAATCAATAATGTTTTACAACTAACCTGAGTAAATCAAAATCAAAGCTTAATTGAGTTTTCCGTTTGTGTGATTTAAAGATTTGCTGTAAACTGTAGTACTTGCGGTAATTTTGGCCAATTCAACAGGAAGTTGTAGGATCAACAGAAATTGATCAGGGCCACATTTGTACCCCTTGTTTCTACTTTATAGTCTTGTTTGTTTCTGTTTTTTTTATAACAATTTTAACATTTGCTGTTGCTGTTCATGTGAAGCACTTTGGTCAGCAGAAGTTCTTTTATGAGCTGTATAAATAAACTTGAATTTAATTGAGAATGCATTCACAGTGATTACACAATCCAATAAAAATTTAAATAAAATTAAAGTACAACGCTACTTAAATTACTTAACTTTGAAACGTGGCTGTTTAGATGTTCTGAGGTCTGAGTCCAGAGTTGGTTGGTCCAAGTCCCACTTAAGCCTGTTAGTCCGATAGGACTTGCGTCTCCAAACACCAGCTGGCCCTCACTCTCCAATGTCCACTCTTTGTCTCAAATGTGATGGATTTGTGCTGCCAAAAATGTGAAGTGAACCATTGTCAGTGAAGAGTTTACGCCCTACGAAATGCAGAACGAAAGCACAAAGATAACAATGAAAAAGTTTTGCCAAAGACTATTTTCATTCTTATATCTTGTTTTATGCATTTATTTATTTGGTCATTATTTAAGTGTTGTTATTATTATTCATTGTTTTACGTTGTATTACATCACCAAAGCAAATTCAGTTTTTTGTAACCTTTTTCTGATTTTAACAGAAGTACATGAGAGCGTGAAATTAATTGAAAAACGAGTGAAAAGCTTCAACTTGCTGGGTGACATTGCTCTTGATCGTGGTTTAAAATGTTTTGTTATTGTTTATTACAATATAGATTAAAATGTAAGTTCATGGACATCAAGGCAGACATTTTGCAAATTTGCAATTGTGTATATATATACACACACACACACATATATATATATATACACGTGTGTGTGTGTGTGTGTATATATATATATATATATATACACACACACACATGTATATATGCACATATATACACACATACATATATACACACACACGAATATATATATACACACGAATATATATATACACACACACGTATATATATACACACGAATATATATATACACACACACGTATATATATATACACGTATATATACACACGTATATATACACACGTACACACACACGTACACACACAAAATTGATACATCCAGAGTCTGAAATCCACTCCAAACTGCCTTTTCGTTGCTACTATTTTTACATATGTAAATGCAGAGTACTGCTTCAAAAACTAAAATGTAGCCAACTTTGCATTGCCCTAAATCTCCTCCAAACCATTTCCCACCAATAAGAAAAACAACTTTGGTCAATTGAAAAGTCACAACTTCAAGCGGTTTATTAAGCCTAAATTGTGAACACTAATTGTCTACATCACATTTTACATTCAACATTAAGAACAGTAAAGAGCGAAACAGAAAGGACAAAAACAGCAACAATTCTACGTGTAAGAAGCCGACGAGCATTACACATTTCAGACCTTTATCAAAAAGTTTCACAAATGCAGCAAATTTGGTCCTAAAACAGAAAAGAAAATCTGCCAAAATCTCAGAAAAAAGCAACAATTGAGGCCGGTTGTCGTTGTCACAAATGCCCGACCCGGCCGGCGTTACGTCAGTGCAGTAGTTTTCTGAGACCCGGCTGATATGGCCGTGGTACTTGAGCAAAATGAAGTACCGGACATTCCTCGAGTTATTTTATTCTTTAGGAAATTCACTTATAAAATTGAGAAAATATCAAAAGAAAACTATTATAAAAAATACTCTATTGACCATTTGAAGTGACAAAGAACAAACGGATAGAAAGGTAAAGAGTGCATCGCAAGGATAACAAACAGATGTGAGAGTCCGCAGCGACGTGCCGATATGAACATGTGTGAAAGCCGTATTGATAGTTTATATACAATACTGGTGTTCTATCTGTATGCAGCAAGCTTAATTTAAATTTAGCTGCGATTTAAAAAAGATTTAAGCACGTGATATTGCATTTCACACAGCCTGAAGTTATAATTTGACGGTAATTACAGTTGCTTGTCCCATCAACATCAATGGAAGTTTTCTCATCCCTGATCTTGCATAGATTATTACTGTGATTTGCACATTTATTTGCTGTGTATCATTCAAATTTAACCATCTGCTTCACAATTGTAAGCTAATTTAGAAAAATGGAAGAAAAAAAAAAAAGGTTTAAAAGGTTTTCCATGTAAATGTGTTATCAATGAATTTGGAAAACATGTTTATCAAAACATAGTGTCCATTTTTAACATTAAACATATTTTACAGCACGTAAGCACCAAACATCCTTTCGCTGACCACAATTATCAAGCCACAGTAACTAAAATAAAACATTAAAATTAAAATTAAAACAGCCACTTTGGACGGCAGACAATCAGTGACCTGCATCTTGTGAAATTAACTGCAAATCTAAAAGACACATGGCCCTCATAATTCCACTAAAACAAAAGTCTTTTATCCAACACATTTACTATTGACAAGCCAGTGTGCCACGCCCCTCCGAGACGCGACAGATTCACCTTAAGCCTAGTTTTACAGCATCCTTTGCTATGTACAGTATATTGCATCTAAAAAAACATTAATGTATAAATAAAAAAGCCACAATTTTGCTCGTGTATATTTTATAATATTAAAATAATCAATAATGGAAACATATTTCTAAATGGAGTTACCGGTGTATAAAAGCTGTAGTCTGAAGTCTATAACGCATTTTAGGCCAATTGAAATGATTCAAAATCTTAAAAAAAGCAATGAAAGACAAAGAAAATACAGTGATGAAACTTTGAGATGTAAAATGCATCGGATGATGCAAACACACTAACAAAAACACAGATCAAAGACAATAGTTGTATTATAACTCTTAGTGAACCAACAGTGAAAAACACTGGACTGGATGTGCTTTCCTCATAAAACAAAAAACACAAATTCTCCTTGATGTTTTAGTTCCTTCCCCAACATATTTGTGAAGAATTAACTGAATATTTTTTTCATGCAACTGTAAGCAGTTATTACCAATAATGATCTTAAAATTCTTAAAAGAAAAAAAAAAAAAAAAAAAAAAGTTCAAACAGTACACATTAGATACAAAAATAGCTTTGCCCTGAGGCACTTTGTAGTGACTGTGATAAAAGTATTAGAACCGTACCAGTCGAAGGAGCTGTGTGGTTTATCTCCAACTGCATTCAATCTGTCAACTAGAATAAATCACAAAATGCAAGTGCCCATCCAAAATGACAATCTTCAAGTGTTAAGCAAAACTGTGTTTTACAGAAACAAAAGAGTGTTAACATGCTAAAAGCCTGGTGTTGAGTTTTTGAATGTGAAGTACATCTAGAGTTGAGCTCGTTTGTTACACATGTTGTGCTGGGAAGAGGAAATAGGCCTGAACAGATGGCCTGAAGGCTGGAGGAGGAGGACAAGGGACTGGGCATCAGAATGAGAAAATCCTACTGGGGATAGTTGTTCTGTTGTCGGCGCTTTGCCGACCTCATTTTCTCAAAGCGAGACTCCATCTCTTCCAGGACTTTAGGAGTGTACCTCACCACCAGCTTCACTGTGCCCTGAGCCGCCTTCAGCAGCTCCACAGCCTTCTCATGGTGCTCTCCCTCCACACTCTAAAGAACGACAAAATCAGGACAAATGCAGCCAGATGTGAGCATAAAAAGGCACTACACAATTTTTGGGAAATCCATTGCAGAAGAAGAAATCATACTGTGCCACAAATAAATACACAAGCTACATACTTAATTTAATTTGAATACAAATGAAGTGTTATTCTTTCCGAAATTTACAGAACCTACAACCTTACGGAATTTACAAAACCTTTCACTTTACAAAATAAAAAAATACCAGCCCAAAATAATCTTTGAGTACCGTAAAGTGAGACCTGACTGAATAATTTAATGACTGTCTAATCTCACCACTCCGTTGACAGACAGCAGCTGGTCGCCCCTCTTCAGGCCGCCGTGCCGATCAGCTATTCCCCCTGGAATGATTCGGGAGATGTAGATGGGGGAGTTTTGCTCCTTCCCGCCCATTATATTAAAGCCCAGGCCTTCCTCAGTTTTGGGCAGTTCCACCACACGAGGGTGGGAGTGGCCTTCACTCGCTGCAAAAGCTGCCACTGTGGCCTGAAACAGTTAGGAAAAATATTTGACACAAAATAGATGCTTTTGCTAAATTAAACAGGTGCCTCATCATGGAACTGAAATGACGTCATCGTTACCAATACTCCTTAGGAAACACAGGGTCTGGATAATAAAATCCTTTATTACCTTTGCTGTGGCATTGGCGCGGACCTCAGGACTGCTGTTGATGTCTACGGTTTCATACACATGTTCGTAAACCTGAATTTAACAAAATAGAAATAAACACAACATGAACAGGGCATGTTTACAAAATCTCAGTCCAATGTGACAAAGGAGACTCACTTCTCGGACTGCGTTGCAGAACTCACTCTGGAGGACCCTCTGCAGAGCCTGCAGCTTCTGTGGAGGCACTTCCCCCGTCCGCTGCAGTTTATCCAGCAGCTCAATGGCACGATTAATATCTGCAAATAATTATTTCATTACTTTCTTTCAATAGAATCCTGCAGGATCATGTCCGCCCCAGTGGGTCGTGATTTACAAAATATGTTGGGGCACAAATGTCATGTTAATGCATTCAATATTAATGATGTATTAGTCTTATAAATTGCTTTTCGGGATGCTCAAATTGTATTTATTTATTATTGAAATAATATGCACTATCCCTGAAATTACACTTCTGTCACTGAGCTAATTATCCAAAAAGGCTGTTTTTCATCTGTATTTCCATGACAGATGTTACTGTCAGTCACTTTAAATATCATGCATTATTCATTCACTTGGTGGTGGTAAATTGCTATTGTAGCCACAGCTGCCTTGGGGCAAACTGACAGAAGAGAAGGCTGCCAATCTGCCCCATCAGCCCCTCTGAACAACACTTAACACTCACTCACACACTACATTCATAATAGGCAATATGAGCCACTGCTGCAGCATCTCCCATCCAAGCACTGACAGGCCCAGCCCTGCTTAGCTACAAACTTCAGATATTTTACAATAGTCTTTTATTTGTGTGTTTATTTGTTTACACGTCTAAAATACCTTCTGTTATTATTTAAGATGGAAAGGCAAAATTTCAAGTTTGACGCAGACACAGGCTTGGAACACATGTGACTGAACATTTACAGTTCTTTCACTAATGCTTAATAAAAAACGAATTATTAACGAAGTTTGTTACTTGTGGTGGACTAGAATAAAAGCCGCTCTGGTCATTTGTTATTTGTTAAAACTAGAATGCAATTCAACTTTGAACAGTATACAAACTAATGTGGATTGTTTATGTTATTAATGTTGAGTTGCAAAATGACAAATGTCCAAACAAATGAAATGAAAAACAAAAAAAACACTCTTCACAGTTAAAGCGAAACCCAAATGATCAAGAGTGTCAGCGTTAGTTGTGTTCAAAATGAAGGTTTGACAGGTTTTACTTTTGACAGAAAAGCTTTAGGGCAGCGCAGTCGCATAATTATGCACATATATGACCACTGACTAAACTAGAATAAGAGCTGTTTGTGCGAGCAAAGTGGCATAGTTAGAACTATGACCATTTGTCGGTGGCTAATCAATAGCTAGCATACATTGTAGTGAACCAAATGCACTTTTGACACGACTCTAAAATAACGATGAAGAAATAATAAGGCAAAATGCCCGTAAATCGTAAAGACTACGTGTGGTAGTAGTGAAGACTCGATCATAAACTCTGTGTTGGGCTAATGCTAAAAGAAAAGCAGAAACCGCCCCGTGTCACAACAAATACTCTTCAGCAGCTAACCTCAGTTAGCCAATTAATTTACCTCTTTCCAATCGCACAGGCTCTCCAAGTGACGCCATTCTTCGTTCAGGACACCTTTTGTTGATGGGTGTATAGTGAGTTAAAAGACAAATATGGAAAACAAAAATTGTTAATCCTTGGAAACGTCGGGAGCGCTTAGCCCAGACGATAAATCAGATTAGCCACGTTAGCTGCTAGGCTAGCTGCCAGTGTCAGAGTGTGCTCCAGGACTGCGGGAAAGAAGACACACATCCACTAAACCCATCAGTTCACCTGCTAAAGAGTATATTTATTTTACCAGGACGAGGTTAGTATCATGAATACAGTTGGTATTTTAATGATGCACTAAGGAATGCATGTATCGTGTTTTATAACACTAGTGTGTAGTAGCTAAATTATACCATTATGTCAAAGTTTAAAAATAAACAAATTAATGATGGCGGATGAAATATTCATGGCGGTTTAAGAATATAAATATGAATTAAATATGTTTGAGCTGATATACAGTATAACCCACAAGGGTAGTATATTATATTTATAATTAGATATAGTGGTTTATATTTTTCCCGAAACTTTGAACTAATCTCGCTTCTCTGCCTCCCTCTAGTGGCAGAACACACAGTGACCAGCTCTGATACCAGGGCTGCAGCTGAGTCTGATGTGACTGGAGGTTTGTGCTCTCTCTGTAATGCAGATGTTTTATTACTTAGACCTACTCTAAAGCATTACCTAAGAAAAGAACACTATAAATTGATGCATGTGCACATAACATGCATTTAATGCGGTTGGGATCACCAACCAGGGTTAAATATAGAACCATTTTACTAAAGTTTGTAGGTTTTATGTCATATGGCGTCTTCTTCCGAGTGTGCCCTTCTTTAAACCTCTTCAAAATAAAGAAGGCATTTTATCTTTTAACTTGCTATCTCCAAATCTCTGAATACCTGACCTTTTCCTCTTCTTGGATCTGTACTTACCTTAAAGTATACCAGGAACAAAATAGGGATGCATACTTGCTACTTGAAGTATTTTGTACTTCGGGCACATTTGGATTTGATCCATTGTCCAAAGTCAGGAGATGAAAGCTTTGCTGTGATTGTACATTATTACTTCACACTACAGTAATTAAACTTGGCAGCGAGGCACAGTTATGTGCAGATTTATCGTAATGCTTCAGGGGATGTTGTCGCCTTCAACCTAGTTTCCAAAGCTGGCTTTTGAGGGCCACCACAACATACATTAATTTAATTTCTTCTTTTATTTGAGAATTATATCCGTCTAATACTGATATATTTGTTCGGTATTTTAATGTACACAGAAAGCGGGAGCACCAATCCGTCTTTGTCAGATATGCTATGCCTCACATGAACCCTCAGCTTAAGGTACCTGTCTGCACATGTGTGTGGCTGTTCCTCTTTTGATATGTGGAGCTTGTAATTGTGAAATTTCATGTGTAACAATAGGCGGGGAATGACATTTAGTGATTTATCACAACATCCAGTCCTTAAATCAACGCTTTTATCAGATAGTTTGTGCTTGTGTCATCTGTGTTCATGCAAGAGACCGTGTGTGTGGTCCCTATTGGTGCCAAGTTTATCCTTCCTCGAAATGCACTTCTGAAACTTTATGAACATTGATTTTGTTTTTCAGTTGCCTATAGTCATTTTTATTTCTTCAAATATTTCAGTTTAATATTGCAAACAACTTCACAACATACAAAATGAATAATATTAACCCAGAAACATGTCATGAATAGATTTTGTGTGTGCATATATATATATATATATATATATATATATATATATATATATATATATATATATAATATTTTATACTGCTTTTATATATATCTTGTCCTCTGGTGGGGATAAAAAAATAAACAGCAAAGCTTTGACAACAGCACCTTGACATAGTATGTAGTTCCAACATTACCTTGAGAAGTTTAGAACAGTAAACAGATAAATTACTGCAGGAGGTTCTGAGTATGTAACGGGATGTTTTTGGTAAGCATCATATCCTTTTTTGTTATGTGGAAAATTTTTCAATTCACAATTGAAGCAGCATGCAAGCCTTAAAGATGGAGCTGTCCTCCTTCATTCCTTGCCATGTTTTTTTCCTTCATTTTCTAATTCTTGGCAACGTAAACAAATCACAATGTCTTGGAGGAATGTGACAGTAATTTAAACTGGGCGCAAATGACTGATCAGATTTTTTTTAATTGTTTACAAGGTCATGAATATGTTCAATAAATAGACTGTAGTATCACTTTTACTGTATAAACTTCATCTTTTTTTACATGCAGTCCATAAAATTTTCATTTGACGGAATAATTTACCCTGTTATGTATATATACAAATAGATATTTTCTCTTTATTCTCTTTTTTAAACTCTTCAATAAAATCTATACATTTTATACACTATCTCCCTCTTTTAATGGTCAATGTGCATACACATGAAGTGTCTATCCTTATAAAGCGCCAACCGATCTTCTTTTTGCTATCCATGGTAAGCGCTCGCACGTAGGACTGGGTTGTCCTGCATTGGGAATTATAATGCCGCTTGTCTATTCCTCTGCAGCCGTCCTTCGTGTACCCCATGGTGTTGCATTTGGTCTCATAAAAGTATTGCTTCAGTTGGCCATTGGGGACAGGGACCTTTTCCATGACGGTAACTGTCTGCCCAGACATGTCTATTGCAGTCTTTTTATCCACAGCTGTCACCCACTGGCTAGTACTGTCACACACACTGAGCTCTCCGCGCCGCGACGGGTCCGAGTGCCGGCGCACCCGCATCGACATGTTGGCGGCATCCAGATAGTTTTTGTATTCCTCCAGGAGAAAGAGCAACGGCGGCTCCAAAGGCACTTGGTTGCTGATCATCACCCGCGAGTTGTACAAGTCGACATCCTTGGTCTCTGCCGGGAGCACCGGACTGGGCCCTCCTCCGCCCTGGCTCTTGTCCGAGCCCTGTCCCAGATGGGCGTTGCCCTCCACCTCCAGCAGCTCCTCTATGACCTGCTCAAATGTGTCTGTGAGCGCCGCCAGCTCGCCCCCACTGCCCTGAGCAGTCCCATGGCCCCGGCCCGCAGTCGCAGCAGCGCCCAAGTAGCCCTCCGTCCGATGGGCCCTCATACCCGGGGCGTCTCTCAGGGGCGCGGCTCTCATGCAACTGAAGTATGAAATTACCATAGTAAGAAACAGGATGGTCATCACTCTTCTAACCTGGTGGAACTGCAACAAAAAAACACAAACAGAAGCACGTCAGTCAAAGAGCCTTTTGAACAGACTGGACTCAATTACCATTTACACTCATTTAATTCAAGCCAAAATTTGCCACTTGCCAGTGTTTTATTAAAGTGACATTGGCACTGTATTATCAGTTTTACAAATTGTTTGCAAACAAATCCTTCTAGTCCTGTGTGATGCCTGGCCTGAGTTTTATTTGCTGGCAGCAAAAAGGGCATATTTTTACAAAAGCTCCAAATTTCCAAACACACATTAATGTCCTTGGTGTTTAAAACCTCCTTACACTGAACAGTGATTTCTAGTTTTATTTCTACTCTTTAACATTTGCGTTCATTACTACAAAGCTTCTATCAGTCATTTTATTGTAATAACATAATTGACAGGAACAAACGATGGAGGAGACCTTTAAAGATTAATTTAGAGCGCCTGTGTGCATGTTTACTTAAGAATATGAGATTATTTGTTTCGGCTTTCATTGGACGTCATTGTTTGGACTGGATCAATATTATCCTTCCACTAACAAAATGACCTGTACACCAACATGAACAGCTCTTATTAAAAGGGGATTTTGTCTCGGCCTCGACAAACGTTCGAATATTTAAAAGTGCCCATTGTTTGTCAGGAAGTGGGAGTTTGCTGAGGGACAGAGATTTTTGTCGTACTGAGACCAAAAAAGGAATGGCAAAGAGGAGTGTCCTTTCGTCTACTATTAGATCACTGACACTGGAGATTCAAGACGCCACACATTTGCATTATGGCCTAAAAACTCATGTAACACATGTTTGTCCAAGCCAAAGACATCAAAACTAAATAAATCTTCTTAAGTAAAGGTGCACTATGCATGTTTATGTGTAGGGAGTCTGCCATCTGATTGTCTCCATGGAGATGCTTACTCTTTGCCTGGAATTTTCCACAGTATTAAATGTGTCTCAATTGTGTTTATTCTGCTAAAAAAACGTACATAACATACATTCTTTCTATGAGCATGATCGCTTCTCCACAGATCTGACCTGAAACTTGTCCTGGTGGTATCATCTGCTTGTTTCCATAGATAGATAAGTTTAATGCCACACAGTGGAACATTCCTGGCAAAGTAAAAACATCTCTACCAGAGAAAGTTACATATTTAACTTTTTCAAAAAACCTCAACAGTGACCTCACACTGACACATCGCGACCAGGCGACCCCAATAAGTCACCTCCGTTTTTAAGAGCAAACTCCACCTTTAAAAGCATTTGTTTCATTCTTAATTGGTATCTGGGGCCTTGGCTGCAATTAACCAACGCCACGGGACTGCCACCGCGCCTAAAAATAGAAGTGCTTGGAGTCTCACAGTCTCTATTCAGAATATCACATACTTGTTTCTAATGAGCCACTCTATCCCAGAGCTGCGTGATGTGCGTGTCCCAAGTCAGTGTCTGTTAGGGGCAGGGCAGATGGAGTTCTTTTTTTTTTTTTAATTCTCCCTCACTATAAACAACCATGAAAAAGTTGTCCATTTACGATAAAGGTTTTGATGCCTTCTCAGCTCCACTGCTTACCGGATTTGGGCCCTTTATGTGTAGGATGCATTTAGGCTTATATTATTATGACTCAATTGGTTCCACACGGAGACAAAGAGCGTCCGATTATCGTCCTGGGCGTCAAACTTCATGCTGGAAAATGGTGCAGCAGACCGGAGAAGTGCTGCTGCATCTTCCGTAATATAGACCACAGGGGTAATATTGCAGTAGCAGTAGGGGGGTGGAGAGTGTGCCAACGTCATTTCGCAGCATAACAACCGCGGATGACGTCTCTTCCAGGTCTCCATAGGGGAGCCAATGGAGGGGAGGAGGTTGCTGGGGGTAATGCCACTCAACGGTGTGCAATCGCCAGCCCTTCCTTTCCCCTGGGTCTCCTCACACTGGGAACAACAAATGATTTTATTTCTAACTCCGCGATTTCCTGTTTTCCATCAGGACAATCAATACGGCTTATGCTCTCAATCAACATCCTGTTAAAACGTGATAAACCCAATGAATCTTTTAATTGCTGTGGGACCGGGCTGAGGACTGTGGCTTTAAATCTCCTCAAACGTCCCAACGCGACGCAAGTTTGGCCCGTTTCTTACACGGCCGCCGTTGCGTTTCACCGTGAACAGATTTGTAGCAGTCGTAAGATGACACAATATTGCAACGATACACAAGAGATGTCGTAGTCCACACCGAATCATTTCTTTGCGCTGGTGAGAGATTTTCTGATTTCTGTCCGGCAGGTTCACCGCGCCACTCATCTGACAATAAACCACTACGCAAACAAGCTTTCATTCACAACGACACAGCTCAAAACACCAGGAACAATGTGTGCAGAGGAGCAGGTGAGTGCGCAGCCATCCTGACCACCTGTTTGTGCATTAGGCGCTGCACGACTGCATAAGCCTTACATTTTATTCTTTGAGAGCCAGGTAGGGATTATGACATAAGATCCCTCCTTTGACAGATGCTGAAAAGTTGTTCTAAAGCATGAAAGGACAGGCAGCCTAATGCTCTTCTAACTCTGTGAACACGTCAACACAAAATAGGGCAACATCTTCCCCAGCAGCACCTGATATCAACATCAAAGACAGAAATAAATAGATACACATTTGAATGACTGACTATTACACCTGAGCGCACAATTCTTTCATTCCTGGAACATGTTTGATCACGTTTTACCAATTACCACTTGACGCCTCAAAATACAGTTTCCGGCTAAAAATCAGAACCTTCTGTACAACTTCTGCACCATAGTCTGCAAAAGGACCCCTTGTGTGTTCAACAATGCAACACTTAAAAAAAAAAAAAATGCAATTAGAGTTGTCAGCAGTAATGGCTGACACGTGTGGAAGGTCGCTGCCTTCTTCTTGTCTGGGATCTGCTTACAATCTGACACAGTTTCAAAGCATGTTTAGTAATAGATGAGCATCACTGAAGGATTATACCTGGCCTGGTCTGAGCCAACCCCAGCCTTTGCCACAAAGAGACGGCTCTTCAAACAACTGCTGAGTGATGCGTCCATTTCCAAATAAGTATCCTCCACACACAAGAAGATGAACACGACCTGTTCAGAAATGTTTACAAAGGCAGACCTGACTATAATTGAGATCACTTGGTTATTGCTGCCACATTGCCTTCTGTATTGAAACGTTCACTCTTCCACATTAGAGTTAAAATAAAGCCGTGTGCAGTACCGGATCGGGACCACTAGAGCGCGCACGAGACCGCGAAATATTGTGAGGGCCTTGTTTCCCTCCGCCTTTTATGCAGTGTGCCCCCCTCCTTGGCGTGAAAGCAGATAAATAAATATGGAGTTACACACACAGGGTCTAATTTTCGGGATATTTGAGTGTTATCAAGTTCAGTATTTTACCTTCAAAACCTGCAAAGGTGGAAATAAAAAGTTGACACCCCAGATCGGAAATAGTAGGCTATAGTCCAAAAAAGAAAAGAATAACAAAAATCAACCCTAATGATTCAGCTTTCCACCACACTAAACGGGACGTTTAACAAAGCAATTTAAAGTTAGTGATGGCAAATAGTCCTGGGGTACAACCCCAACACCGTGTGTGGTGTTGGCTAACGTAGCAGCTCTATCTCAGGTTTCCTATAAAGTCTTAATGAGTTCATCAAAGTTTTCTGTATTTTCCAAATCAGCAACACAAAAACGTGACGGGACATCGTGTCCGCAGTAATGATGTGGCTCATTCTGCGCAGTTGCAGATGCGTTTTGTTGGATTTTACGCGCTTGGAGTGTCCAAAGTGTCTGATTTCATATATTGGATAGCCTCCACTTTGTTACTTCATAGGAATAATAAACAGTCGCATCGCTAGGACTGGATCAAGTCTAATGCTAAGATTGTTGTTAAAAGAAGAGCATGATATCCGGGGCCTCGGTGTGTTCTCTGGAAACCCAATCAACATAATAACTCCGTTTTTTATTAATGAACGCGAGGATAAGGTTACGCATATCCCTCACAGTCTGTTCGCAGGAGAACCGGACTTGATCGAGCTACTTTTAGACCCCCTCCCCTCCCCATCTCCCTCGTGCTTTCACACATACACAACAATAAAACACAAATGCATAAAATAAGTTATGGCAAACAAACATAAAACATACCTTTTACTGCCCAAGTCGTAAAAGAGACCATTCAAGAAGACAGTGTCATCTGGAACGCTTAAGACAAACTCCCTACTCTGAGTAATTAACTTTAAGCTGTATTTTCCTCTCTCTTCTCCCCCAAGTCAAGCTTCAGGATATCTCTTCTTCGGCTATGGAGCAAATATATTAAATTATTGATGGTGGAAATTGCATGGATGAGGTAATGCACTCCCATGGCTGCGCGGCGCGTTTGGAGATCGTTTGGAGATCGCGTCAAAGTGAAGTTGTCGCATGGTGAAAGCAGAGGGGGGAAAAACGCCGCACTTCTTGGAGTAGCGCAGCGGCGGCAGTCGGCAGCACACGGCGGATGACAGACCTCTGAGGCTGGAATGAGGAGCCGTGGCAAACTACAGTAACTTTACTACACACAATGACGCTGCAACATGTGACCTGCCGCTGGCTGACTGGTTGCCATCAAACTCCTGTTTAAACAGCCCCGAGGCGGAACTATTAGCGCTTTTGTTTGTCCGCCAGCATCTACTTCATACGTCTGCCAATATATGCACCCTACATTGAGGCTATATAAAGCACAAAGCCCTCCACTCTGCTCTCCTCTCTTCCGTATTTTTATGCTCAGTGAGTTCAAAGAGGGAGGCTTTTGCGTAACAGCGCGTCTCCAGCAAGTCGTGATACACCGCGAGTGGTTTTAGACTTGGCCTATTTGTATAAAATTAGGCGTGCAGGGAACTAAAAACAGCGTGCCTCTGCCTCTAAACAGCACACACTGAGGGGGATAGATGTGTTATATTAAAACAAGCCCAGCTCAGATGCTATGCGTCGTTTTGCGTCAGCATCTAACCCAATTATAGCCCTATATGAGGTTTCCTGGATGTTATTTTAAAGCATCCTTCTATAGGGCCATGTTTAGACCAGAATTTATGGACTCTCTCATTTCAACACAATGCTAGACAAATGCTTTCAGATTGGATAGCGTAAACATGTACTTATAGACAAGCAATAAACCATAGATGAGCCAGAAACAATGACATTCTGTGCACTGTAATGACTGGACGGTATTCACTTTTGACTCTAGAACAGATTAGAATGTTAAACTCCATGTTATTGCATACATTTCAGGAAATACACATTGATTAGACTATTGTATTGTCAAATTGGCATGCATCCGCTTGTGTTAGTCATTGACAAAGGGATGCTGTGGCAGTGTGTGGAGGCTATGGAAATATGAACTTGACTACTTTCTTGGAGGCTTTGAGACAAGTTGCCTCCACAACAGATGGGCGCCTCCCCTGCAATGCCCCGCCGTGTAGTAACCATCCTTTCACAGGTCAATCTAACCTCATAAATGCTAAATAAACACAGTTAAATTGCAACAACAAAGCTCAAAAGGGTCTTCCTCTTGTTGTGGGCAAACTGCTCCCTTTGCCGCTTGAATAAAGACGTCAGAGGAGACACAAGCTTTCAGTGGGTGATTTGGAAAGTCCACCTGTGTTGAATACAAGAGTTATTATAATGGGGAGGGAGCTGCTCATTATCCTCGCGACTTGGCCTTGATCCAGGGCAAAGATTTATTATGATGTGTTTGCTATATTACCATCATATCTCTCTTCCCTGCATGCGCCTATGAGCCGTGGAGAGCTCTTGTTTGGCATGTAGCATTATGGGAGTGGATTCTCACACCTGCCTAATGAGTCAGTCCCACCTCCAACACACCCGGGGACATGCCAAGATAGATATAGCCCTCCCCAAAGGCGCACAGGAGGTGAGGGCAAACTCTGGATGACAAAGACTTACATCAGCAATCACAGAGCGACTTGACTCCAGGGAGGATAAAAAAAATGCACACTGCACATGGGGCTGTTCCAAACAAGTAATTCATAAATAAATCACTTGGCATCTCATTAAGGAGAGCAAAACAACAACATGGTGTGTCTCTCCATTTTGCAAAGACAGCACAACTTCACACAAGAGGGCCAGCTCGCACGCCGAAGAGGGTTTTTGTGAATGAAATTTTTAAAGGCAAAGACAAGTGGAATTTGTTGGCTCATGCGGGTGAAACTTGAAGAGAAGCGTGGCCAAACTGCCGTCCATCTAAAACTGCGAAACCACTATTTCATCGGAACTGAGGTGTACGATTTCTGTAGGTTTAAGATTTCCCCGCACAACGCCCGGGACAATGACTTCAAATGGGACCGGTGGCTGTGGAGATCTTTTGTCTTTGTCAGTTTTGGGAATAAGTTAAAAGTGATACAGGTTTGGTGACGGCATACATTTCTAGACTATAGTCACCTAAACATCTTTGGACTGCAGATAAATCGACCATCGAGTGACAATATGACACACTTGGATAACCTTTCAAGGCTCGTCTCCTGCCAAACTGCAGCGTGATGCCGGCAGTGCGGAGAAAAAAAAAAAAAAAATCCTCTCCAAGAGTCTCCAAGTATGCCTGTGCCTAATGCTTGTGCAAGAAAACATGGACGAACTGACATTTTGCAGAAATGTCATTTCAGTAGGGATAAGTTGGCAGCGAGGCATTTTGATCAAAGTAAATGAAAGAAAACACGTCTAACTGTGGGTGGGGACGACTCGCTATAGTGACGCAAGTCCGGAGTGTGAACAGTGTCTGCTAAACAAATAAAGACCAACCTAATCAAAGTTTGTAGTGAGATTTAATGTCTCTTATTGTCATCACACCCTTTCATCTAATCACAAATACAGATACAATACCAGCTTTTCATATGTGACCACGCTTTATTATGTGCAGTCTTGTTCTTCCCTTGCCTTGTGCACCCCACCTCCCCCACACTACACATCCCCCCCCCCCCCCCCTCAACCACACCCCCCCAACCCAGACTCCTCAATCCAATATCACCACAGCGTCAAAACCTTTGGTTCACTGCTGGGGGAAAAATACTCCAGCAAGGCCTTTATACTGGATTTCATCAATTTGGTAGGTGCACAAATGAGCGTGTGCACTGTGGCTGTAATGTGACTCATGATTTGTTTGATAATATGCACATGCTGGTCCCATACTGTGATTCAGATTATTGATATGTACACATATCAGGCAGAAGAAACAAATATAGATGCCATAAAGGAAGTAGCTGTGTTGTTTCATCAAAGACTTTCTCACGCACGAGCCTTGACTCCTCGTGGACAGACACTAACACTAAAACTACCCACTGTGATTAAAACTTGTCGTGGGCTTGTGGCCACTGTAAAAAAAAAAAAAGAAAAAAAAAAGAATAGAAAAAATACCAAAAACAACCGTGTGACGAATAGCTGATAATTAAGAATCGAAATAAGGCTCAAGGCCTCCTGCCAGAACTTGTTTAAACAAGCCTGCTAATTGGATGGAGGTGTTGACGATGGAGATGATGGTGACGCGAGTGGTGACTAAAGCAGGCGCTCAAAAGACACAGAAGCAACAGAAAAAAGCCATAGCACAAGAAATGCTTTTATATGGTTAAATGTGTTCGTTAAATATGGTGATATTGGGCAATATACAAATAATCAATACTTGTCAGTGAAGAGCAGATGTGACATTAGTTATGTGTTCGCTCGGTAATGAAGGAAATGCGTCTTAATTGACAAATTTAGCGAAAGTAAAAACCACTGAGGAGACTCGTGGGAATTAAACGCCTAGCAACGACTTCAGAAGCGCGCGTGGCAACGTCGGCGCGCGTGAACATTCTATGATGGAATGTTCACTAAATAAATGCCTAGCAACTAAAATAATGTAAAGACATGCCTTCTCACTGTGGCTCACAGGCCCAGCTCTGCACACATGAAACGTACCGGATAAACTGCGCCAATCCGCACTCATCCAAAGGGAATAAAATAAGCGATGAGAATAAAACTGAAGATGTCGACCATAAAACGCAGAACTGCTTCACTTTCAAAGTTATGAGGAGCGATTCAAAATTGTTTATAGCTCACAGTTTGAAAATTAGAGCCATTTAGAATAAATATAGCGTTATTTGGCACCAATGCGTAGACGAGAATCATTTAGGCACAGTTTGGCGGAATGTCAGATAATGGCAAACTAATGAGCATTGTTTCTTTTAATTTAAAGTTTTTAGGCCTAAAACATAATTCCACTTTTGCAGTAAACCCTCCCTCCTGACGCCCACCCCAACTCTGCAGAGCTGAGAGTGCAGAGAGAGCAGAGAGAGGGAGAGGAGGGAGATTCTCGGGAAAGATAACACACGCGGAGACGCACGCGTGGAGCGCGCACGGCCGCACACAAGAACGTGCAGCCCCATTTATGGACTGATCCGCTGACGTACATTGCAGAAAAGTGCTATAAAAAAACCTTCATACATACAAAGTGTGTCGTGCCACCCCACAGACCCCTCCTAACCCGCCTTCGCTCATCCCTCCTCCTTCACCCAACACGCCCACGCCCACGCTATAATCCCACGTCTCAGCGCGAGGGGAAAGCGTAATAAATATACTGCCACATTATCGCTGAAATAAATTAAGAAGAATAACAATTCAATGAACAATACACCGCGAAAGACGTTTAAAAGCATTATCATTCACACCGTAACATTATTTTGATCAGCCTAATGACGATAATCCTCTTAAATGTGAGAGAAAAAACACTGTTGTAATTTCATCTTTTATTATGAATACCCGGAAGCCTAATAAGTCATCTGATCTATTTTTGGTTTAATAGGCAGGAAAAATTGAGAAATCGATCTGCGCACATGACGTTAAATTTTCCTTCTTTCACGTCTTATTATTAATCACGTTAAGATTAACAATATGTTTTATTCCCGAACGGAAATCCGGATTTTTTTTTTAATTCTTTTTTTTTTTTTTTACATTTGCTGTGGATTAAACATCTACGGCAGTCAGTGGGCGTTGGCTTTCTCCTTCCTTGCAGTTCCCAAAGCTTCATCCGTCTTGATCAGAAATCTTAAATCTTGTGGAGAGCGCAATAATATCTCTTCGTTTCTGCTGGGTCGTAACGACATAATATTTAAAAAGACAGACCGGAAATAAGAAAAATACACGCCGATTAAAAAATAATCCCACAGTAATTACGAGACTTAAACCGGAACCAATAATAGTACTGATATTAGTCAAAACAGAACGAATGAAAAATCATGCGCCGGAACAAGCCTTCATCTTACTCTCCACTCCATCATATTCAGCCATCACATCTGTCAGTGACGCTTGACCACGCCCATCGCTATTGTAATATTTTACAGGAATTCTTGTGTGCGACAATTTTCCCATAGGTAAAAGAACGCGATTTCGCACGGGTTTAAGATGGTTTTTTACGACTCTCATTTTCGTTTCGACGTTTGTTTTACGCACGAGACCGGCGAAACAAAGCGGAGCACAGGCTTATGGGAAGCAGGTGAAGTGAAAAGTCACCTTATGAATGAAACCGTGGAGCGGTCGTAGTAAAACACAAGTGATTTGATAGCGATGGTCGATGACGGCGGGAGGGGTGGAGGGGGGGTCTGGGAAGGGTGGGAAGGGAGGGAGGGGGGTAAAGTGTAGGGCTATTTTTGGTAGGTAACAAAA
The DNA here is from genome assembly GCA_015082035.1 of Chaenogobius annularis. NCBI lineage: Eukaryota > Metazoa > Chordata > Actinopteri > Gobiiformes > Gobiidae > Chaenogobius > Chaenogobius annularis. The sequence goes on from BJKM01000139.1 coordinate 573,239, forward strand.
AAAAAATTCACAGACATCAAGACAAAACATGAATGCTGCAGACCAAATAAGACAATTGATAGGTGGATAAGATGGATAAGATGGATAAGATGGATACGATGGATACGATGGATGGATAGATGGGTAGATGGGTAGATGAATAGATGGATAGATGGACAGATGGATAGATGGATAGATGGATGCACACTAGAAGCATCACTGCAGCGTCTTTAAATCCCATATTGGGAGCATGATTAGGCACAACGCAACGATTACGCAAATTATGTTGCAGCAGACACTGTTCGGAAACTCCAAAAACGCTTTCCAAAGAGCCGCACTTGAAGCACAAACACACTGTAGACCCATTTAACGCGTTTACGCCAGGTTTATAAACGCATCTGAGAGTGTACAGAAAAACAGAGATAAGTTCTGTTACACAAAAACAGCTGCGTCTGCGATGTATAGTGCACTATGAGTCACCTGGGTTGGGATTATGCTTTATTTCGGAGAGATTCCGGTCAGTGATGGAACAATGAAAAGCTGGCTGCATGCTGTACTTATTAAAAGCCCAAGTTCACACGTGAGGAAAAGAGAGAAGCACATATATAGCAACAAAAGAGTGATATGAAAACAATGGATTGTGCTCTTACCTTTTACAAGGGGCTGACAACCACTATGTGCGTGGTTAGATCTCCGCGACCAACACTTGCATGTCCCAAAGTTTAACGCAGTGTGGGGGGGCTGCTTATAGGTAGCGACTATGAGATGAGCAAAACACCAGACGCCCTAACATTTTTTACTTTAACCAGAACACATCTTTGAAGCACAGGCGCCTTAAACTGCAAGCGCTTTCCTTTCCTTCCTCGTTTTTATTATTATTATATTTTTTTTACAGAAGGCTATCCCGCTGTTTCCGTCTACAAAAGAGCACAGGCTTCCTCAGAATAAGCTTACCAAAAGTTGAAAAAACAATCCCAGGTTTGGCAAAGGGGGTTGGGAAAAGAGAGAAAAGAGAGTTGGCGTCCACTCGGCGTGTTAGTCCATGCACGACTCCGGTGCCTCTGTCCAACGTGCTGAAAGCATAACACAGCCAATGTAACTATGAGGGGCCAACAAAATGTCTATAGACTTTTTTTGAGTGCCCACTTTAAACAGCTTTTTAACTGAGCGGCTTCCCACAGCCTTGTCACGTGTAATTTTCACCCCCCTTGCCAAACCAGCCCTGTTAATATTTGATCACATGTTGGTTGGACATTTCCTTTTAGATAGCTCCCAACACAATTAAACCGGTCCCAGTGCCAGCGTTTACGCGCAAAAACAATACTCCGGATCAAAAAAAGAGGCTACATTTATTCTGAATGGCAGTGGCACATGTTGCTTGGCATAAAAAATGGGGTTAAAAAAAAAAAAAAAAAGGCTACATACATACATGCGTGAGCCAACACATTCAGCAGATCCACAGCAGAGCGTAGACACAATGTAGAAAATATTCCTTTTCTTTTCCTCAGCCTTACCTCTCTCACTGAACCGGCATGTCCACAGCAGAGAAATGCCACACACGAGCCTTTTTTGCAATGAAGGTTTGACAACATCAACCTCATCAGGCATGAGTCTCGACACTGACTTTCTCAAGTAGCCAAGTATAGTCCAACCCTTCCAGTAATGCAAGCGCCAAACAACACCAGCCAGAGCAAGCACGACTATTTAGTGCTCATCAGTCCGTTGTATATACCGCTGTTTCCTTTGCCACTTACCATTTTCCCCTACGCTGTCCTGGAGATAGAGGTGTCTTAATATCCACTCACTCCAACAGATGCTGGTAGGTAATGTGTCTTGTTTGAAGTCATCATATGAGAACTTCAGCTGTGCTCAGTAGATCGCCCACCACTTCGCTGACTTATGAATCGAATAACCCTTTGCAATATCGTCTTGCTTTTAACTCTCTTAGGCAACACCTGGGTGGTTCAACAGGAAAAAGGGAAGAGGCAAATATCAACAACAGTGCAAGCTTGTCAGAAAAGCTTGTTCAGATGTACGCAACACCGTCGCCTGGTCAACGCCATCAAGGGTCTTCTTACGTGAGCGACGGGCAATTCCAAGTTTATAAAGGGGAAAAAAGGGGGCTACACTGGGTTCCAGAAGCGCGCACTAGTGTCGCTCGATCGTTTCCCTGCCTCCTCAAATGTTCTGATCCGCATCAAGCTACAATAAAACTTCTGAGACCATTTCACTTGCTGTTAACTCCCTCCTTGTTTGTGAGCCGTATGCTGTGGGCCTATTACGCATGAACACAACTTGTCATTTTGGGTTCATAACAAGCTACACGAGCCCTTTTCAAATTATTATTATTGGGGGAAACGCACCGTGCAGCGCCACAACTTCTATGGGGGGGAACTTGTTGCTGCTCAAAAATGCTCCACCAGCGCTCCTCTCCTCGTGCGGTTCATCTCATACTTACATCAATATCTCGTAAAGCGCTTCCCTTTTTCTTTGAGTCAGGAGAAATCCAAAAAAGTTATTCCGTCTTCCAGGTGCAACGCTGGGGGTATGTGAGCGAGAGAGCGCAGCCTTCAGAGTGCTACTTTTCGGTCATGTATATGTGGAAGTTCAAAAGGCGAAATCTGTTTTCTGTAAAATTCCATCAGTTGCGCTGCCAACACTTCACCATCTGATTGTTATGCAGTGACGAGGCGCGCAGTGCAAGTGGAGCCCCAAATGTACTAAGTAACATGAGTAATAGGTGATATTTGCCTGACTCTATGCCAGCATCTCTAAAACTTTGTGCAAGAGAAGTGTCATGTCCGTGGTACCCGAAACGATCTCTGCTGTCGTGTTTATATGTTTTGAGGGAAACGCAAAGAAAATGGGGGGGGAACAAAAGAAAACAGTAGGCGTTTTTGTCAGTGAGAAGTAATAGCGCCAATATGATAAATCAATGGACGTATTTGACAATAAAAGAAAGGTGTTTGTCTAAAGTGATGTGTAAGTCTTTGTCATGGATACCAAAAGAGACACTCAACGTCACAACTAAAATAAAATAACCTTATATTATATTATTTAGGCTGTGTTTGTGGTAGAAACATTTCTTCTAAAGTAGTTTCTCAGTGGGGAAAATGAGTTGAATATTGTGTTACCAATCTAAGGCTGTAAGAATAAAAAGTAGATTATATTGCCTGTTGGATTTCCTCTTTCACTGTCTCCAAAGTAAACTATAGCCTGTGTATGTCTTATGATGCTGTGATTGATTTGACATAACATAAGTTTTACCTCGGATGCCCCTCCTGACCCATCCATCTCCTTTTCTCCAGGGCTGGGACTCCGGAAGTAAGAATTTGAGGATATTTTCATAATTTCAGCTCGATATGACTCTATGGAAGATACTGATTTTGATAGAAATAGCTAAACAGAAAATCCACAAATGTTGAATCTTTGCATTATTTGTTATGGATTGGCTCCACAAACTTGCCATATTAATCTCATGGTTTAAAGTCCTTTCAATTCACAACGATAACATCTTTGGAGTTGAATATTGGCACCACTTTCTGAAGCTACTGTGGGAAAATAATTTCACTTTTGACAAAGATGTTGAACATTATGGTGTTTTCATGTGGATAGACCCAGTAATTACACACATATTAACCATAAACCATGTCAACAAATACAATTAAATATAAAGTTAATCTGACTGTCAAAAACTAATCCTGCCATGTAATTCTGACCTATCCTCCAGCTCAGTGTTAAACTCAGATATTCTACAACATTGTGATGTTACATGAACTTAACCCATTGACTCCTTGCTGCTGGATAAGGGAAATCCTCAATATAATGTGATACAAAATATGGAAACCCCTGAAACATTGCTGATGATGCCAGTCTATCGCCGCCCCCTTCCATCACAGCGCACACAAGCCTCCCCAAATATCTATCACCGCCCAATTATTGCTGCGTTATCAACAGTTTAGGCTCTGACACAGTATTAAGTGTTTCTTGGCTTAGGCACTTGCTTCTAATTTTGTCTAACTACGCATGTACCGCATGTCCTCTCACTTTTGGACACACTGCCAAAGTTATTCCATCATTTTCATTAACAACACAAGATGGCATGAGCAGATAAAGATATCCAAAAAGCAACCTGTGACTATAGCTGAAGCTGCCATCCTTGAAATGTATGCTTTCCCTGCCTATAAATGCAGGCTTTTCACACTTGTAACAGGATAGTAATAACAGAGCCAGTGACGTAAAAGTTGCTTAGGTGTGGACATCAGGCTGGAGACGACCGAAGTCCCCCGGGCGCGATGAAATGATTAGGGAATAAACCGGCCATCACCTCTTATAAGCCTCGTCCTACTCGGGTGAGTCCTCCGCGCTTCCTTGACGTGGTAAACTTGACTTGCTCCTACTTGTGATGTTGTTAACACTTCCACTGCTCCCACAGCTTTCACAGAGCACTGACTCACGCTCGTCTCTTGTCTCTGTGCGCTTGCCGTACGCCCTCCCCTACGTGCGCACACACACGCACACACACACGCACACACGCGCGCTTTGCCACCACAGTATTTTACGGCCAGGCTTGAGGTCATGAGATCAGTCATCCCAATCCCCCCCAGGCTGCATTTGGCTCAATGGGAAAATGAGCCACTTCACCCCACCGTGAGTAGTTACAACTAAGTGGGCAGAGTAGCAGGGCAATGTATGAGGGTTGTTAGTTCAATATTACTCAAGAAGAGGTAAGTATAAGATGAAAAGGGAAAAGGAGCAGGTACAGTGCTGTGCAATTAATACGCTTTTTTAAATCCAGATTCAGTAATTGTCGGCGATAACCTTGGGTCTTTTTAATCGAGAAGTCCACAGCCAATCCTCTGTCAATTAGAGTAAAATAAATGATTTCAGATTTGAACAAATGGGTCATATCACTCAGCCCAAAGCAGGTGGTATCAATGATTTGAAATTTGTACTTGAAGATTTAAGGTGAAGTAAAAATATTTGGGGTAAATCTTTATTAATATATTTTTGTTTGTGGGTGTGCAGCATAAAATGAGGTGAAAAGTGGACACAATATAATGAAATATCTTCCCCCAAATTTATACTCGAGTAGTTATCTCAAAATAATATCTCAAAATAAATTTGAAAAATTGAAGTAAAAATATTCCAAAAGTTATTAACCTAAATAGTCAATGGTCTTTTGACAGTCGTTCAGTTTCAGAAAGGGCACACTGAGCCAGATGAAATTCAAGTACATCTTTAAGTGACCCTGCAAAACTTGAAAAAAGACCCTTTACTCACAAAAGGGTCATACTTTTATAGACTTTAGTATTTAATGTTATAATACATTAGGTATTCCTTATAAATCAATTACATAACATAAAAATAAATAAAAAAGTAGTGTGAAACAGTAAAGACAATGGAGTACACGTAGCCGCTTATTGCAACTCTCCTTTTTGAGACTTTGAACTTGCCAAAATAAAATAATCCAGTTCATTCATGTCTTCACAAGTGTGCCAGCCCCTTCTCTGACAACTGTGTGACAGGATTTGTATTGAATAAAGTAATTTGAGTGTCTTTATGCTGCGGCCCTCACACACTCCTGTTTACATCTGCTAATTACATTTGGGCCCTGCTTGGTCTCAGAAATCATTACTAAAATGTACAGTGCCAGGCGAAAATTTTCTGACTATCAGCACTTTCCTCTTGCCGTAATGACAACTATTAAGCCCGGGCTGTGTATCATTACTCTATCTTAATCTTTGGCTCCATAAATATTGATAATCAAGAGTCCACGTCATACACTACTATAGTACCCGCTGGTTAAAAATAGAAGGTTATCTTTTACAGTCTCTTACGCACAGCCAGCTGCCAACCTGTGGTAGTGGAGTTCAAACTCTGGGGTTTGCTGTTCAACAGTGAGGAGAGGCCGTCTTTGTGGTTTATCTGTTATCCAAATGCCAATATGCAGAAACAGACATAAACTTTATAAACATTTTTAATAAGCTTATTTAAGTTATTGTGCAACTATGCGCTGTTTTGAAGTAGAGGGGGCAGATGATTTGGAAAAAAAATAATTTCATAATTGTTGTTTTGGAGATATTATAATTATAACATGGAGTTTACAAAAGTAAAATAAAAGGCTTCAGATCATATTGAAATAAAACAAACTTGCAGTGTAATCTTTCCAATAAGGGTTTTAAGAGATGTTACTGGTTCATTTTACTGCCAAGTCATTTACAGGCATGTTTCACCACATACTATTTTATTTGATTAATATCTGCTCACTCTATGCAACAGTAGGACATCTATTGTAACAGATGATTCAAGATAGTGAATCATTTGTTGTGTAATTTGGCATTGATTTGTGCCCAATTCTGGCTGGAAAATGCCTAATTATCTGACAATTAAATGTGTCACTATATTTACTCATATTGATTATTTTAACACGTGAACTTTCATTACCAAAACCATCACCAATAAAGCAGGTATGGTTGCCAAACTCTCGCAGCCTGGTTACAATATGCTTCCCGCTGAACATTTGTCACTCTGCCTCATAATATTTCCTCAGAGAGACAGAGAGGAATCAATTATGGGTCTGGGGAGGTGAGTCAGAGCTCGAGTCTTCAGAAAGCAGTGCTGCCCCGTAAATAACGCCCCGCTGCCACCATACCTCACAGTGATGCCCCGCGCAGCGTTTGTGCTAATTTCTCTGATACTAAATTTAGCCAGACGGACAGAAGAGGATGGATGGTTTTTGGGTTGCCCACTCGTTTATGGCAGGCCAAAGAGTGTCCATCTGATACAGAAGCCGCCGAGGGGAACTGATTGACAGAAATTGTATAATATCACTTAAGTAGAAGAACACTGTCAAGTTGTATGTGAGGTATAAGAGTGTAGAATATTTGTGTGGAAGATAAAAAAATAGTTCTTTACATCGTCTTGACTAATACATGTTTTTGGACGTTTTTGCTATTGACAACAACACTTTAAGTAGTGATCTAATAACAGCTTTGTAATAGAAACAGGTCTGTTGACTTGAAATGTGGCTATGTGACCTTTTAGAACCATACATGTGACACTCAAGAGTCTTAATTAACACGGGGATGTGGGCGGGGATAGGGGGTGGGTGAAAACAAACATTTTATGATCACTTGAGCCTCAAATGCACGACAATCCAGGATTACTTAAACATGCAGGAACCAATAAAATACAACTTTGAGTACACTAATGATGAGGAAACACTGTTGTAACAAGGGAAAAAGTTGATTTAGAATAATACTAACCCCACCCCTTTAAATGTATGTGCCCAATCTTTTTTTCCAATCAAATTTGTTTTGTACATTAACTTTAGTGGGGGCCATCCTGGATTCATATTTTACAAGTTAAATGTAAGGGTACTGTGTGTATGTTACTTCTTGAGATACAATGCATTTAAAAAGTTACTCTTGCTTTAATATGAGTTAGCGTCCATCCATCCTGCTGGCGTGTGTGCGTGAAACAGCAGGTGAGTATGTAAACTGGCCTGAGGGGAGGTATGCGGCGCGGGCTGTGACATACAAGTGCATTGATCTCAGGGCTGACTAATGCCCGTCTGCTCCACAGGCTGACAGTGGAGGATGCTGCCTGTCTCCATTATCTTTATGGTTTATGCCTGGGCCAGACGGGCTACGGCGCTGCGGTGGGACGAGGGGGACGCTGCCAGGGGGAGCGGCAACACCCACAAGGAGGAGGGAGGCAACGACACTTACTTTGCCTATACTGTGCATAGTTTTGGAGTTCGGTCAGTGAAAATTGACTTAACTTTTACCTACGACAGCACATTTTGGTTCTCTGGTTTTATGTTGGTGTCACTGCAACAACAATTGATTGCCTCTTACTGATTGGTTGTACTCAGCAGCCTTTAGATCACAGGTTCTCAGTGTGGGATGATTTCAAGATATGGCAGTGAAAGGTTGATATCTTTAATCATGTAATTCATTCTAAACAACGATTTATTTAAAAAAAATAAAACAAACATTCTTACAACAGATTTTAAAAGTTTCCTACTTTGATAATGTTTTACAATATGGTTCCTGGGTTGTTTGCTTGGTTTTCTTTGGGGTGTTCAGACTAAAGACCTGATTTAGAATTAGTCAAATAGTCTCTATCAAGAACATTTTTACTTGATCATTGTCTGTATTATACTTATGAGACTGCATTATTAGCCCAGGAATCTACAAATGTTCCAACCACAATTTAAAAAAGAAAAAAAACCTCTTTATCGAGTCAAGCTGGTGTTTAGTTTAATTGGCTGCGTTACATCAAATCAGAATTCCAGGTGTGATTTCTGAATGATAAAACTTTGTAAAACCTCTCAAATTAACCCAACATTCCTCATACTTATTATCATCCTGAACAATCAAAAATATTAACCAAAACTTGGACAAGCTTCATACATTTTCCCTAGTTGGTTTGTGCTTTACTGGCATTGGTCCAAACTGAAAGAGGACATTTTGCATGTGTTGATGCTGCCTCCTCTTGTCTGGGTAAAGCTGCACTATGTAACTTTTCTGGTGGGGGGATCTACCGACTTGTCTCCAGGGAGTGAAGTGGAAAGTTTGACAGTATGGCATTAAACGTAATGTATTAATTAAAAAACAGATGTTTTTATTACTCAAAATACCATTAAAAACTGGACGATTATGAATTGTGTGACAATCTTGATTCACTGCTGTTTAATACTTTAAACACAGATACGTTTCCCCACTCCTCCTGCTGGTCAGTCCTGTTAAGGCTCCGAGTGAGTGATAGGTGGATTTAACCAATCACCGTGAAGTGTGGATGCTGAGTAGAAGCTGATGTCTTTGCCCTTTAATGGCAGATAAAAACGTACTAACTGCATGAATTATGATGAAATCGAAATCCTGATGTGACCCCTAAAATTGCATAAAATTGGCAAATCGCCAACTCCTATTGTGAGCAGCCTCGCCTCTCCACAGATCTGACATGTACCTTGGCCTGGCGGTTTCCTGCTTGTCTCCATGGAGAAAGATAAGTAACCAGTTTTGTCATGCAATGTAACATTTTGCCCCTGTACAGATGTACTGTACAAACAGCTCTTGGGTCAAAATGAGACCACCGTGTACTGTCGGCATGTAATTATAGAGCGTTTTTATCCTCACGTTTCTGAAAGTTGAGAAAAGCGCTTATAAACTCATTGAGGTGAATAATTACTGTAGAATCCTAGGAATGCGTTTAGAAAGTGACGCTCGTAGTTACATAGTGCTTTCAATGTCTGTCTCTGAACCCCATCTTGGCAGAAATTCTTCTAAATTCTTCTTTGTACAGAATAACTCTCAAATGCATGGTAATTTTTTAAGCCTTTTTTAATTGTGTAACTCAGTGTATTTGGTGCTGCGTTTCAGACTTGGGTTGAGCTTGAATGTCTACAGGAAAATTTGAATACAAGTATTTGCATCTCGTTGCTTAGCCAAAGGCGTTATTGGTTCCCAGTGGTAGTGACCAGAGATTTTGCATTTCAGGCAAGTCTTGAAAATGTCCGAGCCCCCTGTATTTGAGAGTGACTAACCTTCAGAAAGGCACAGATGAGCAACGCGCAGCGACAAAGGTGGTCACATTGCATGGCTATGTCTCCGTCCACTGTCTCTGTCAAGGAAAAGCAGAAGTTTTTATTGCAACATTTTAAATTCCCTGAAATAAATTAAATGGCAAATGTACCTTTTAATTTAGCCGTAATTTAGCAGGATGATGCTAACTGATAAGAGAAGGCCACAACATATTCGAATCAGTCTTCTTGTGCATAAGTGCAGAGTTTATAGACCTAAAAAAAGATTAGCAAAACAATTGTGTATAAATTAATTTGTACATTGATTAGAAGATAGAAGATTAGAAGCATTAGAAGACAGCAAGTTTCCTCATGAACCAAAACAGTTATCGAGAGCCACACAAAAATAAGTAACTTTTAAACATAGTTAACGTGTTGTTGTTGTTGTTGTTGTTGTTGTTGTTATTGTTATCCAAATGGAATAATTTGGCATTAATTTAATATTTTAAGCTGACAACATGGTATAAGTATGAACATGAGAACCAGAATATATTTTTTTAGTGGTTAAAACAGGTTCAAAACAACAGTAAGTTTATTTGTTATGTGCCCGGAGTAAATCTGTACCTTTAGAGTTTTCTCCCTTTTGAGTAATTAAGCATCGCTGAATTGTCCTTGACCCTTAGAGTCACATTTTTTGAAATGCCATCATCAGCGAAGCTTCTAAAGAGCTTTTCACTTTGGGAATTTAGAAATACCTTTCATTACAAAAATGGCACAGTGAAAAATAATATATTTGATGAGTGCAAAAACAGTATACAGTACAGTGGGGCTTCTCTTGCTTACTTCTTGGAAGATTTTTTTAATGAATAATTTGTCAGGGGCATCGGCCTGGAGGAAAAAGGGTACTTGTTTTTCTGGGACCTTTGCTGGAACGAGGCCCTCACAATGTTTGTAATGTGAATTTATCTTAGAACATAGTCGTGCAGTCCTACCAAGGTTTGTACCCAGTACCCATTTCTGCTACACCCCTGTAATTGTCTGTCTGTCAATTATTACTCCAATTAGGAGGCTAAAACATTGTAATAATTGATTATTATACCAATGTATTTGCAGAGACTGAGACAGACTGAGAGACAAAGCTTAAGGGGTACTTCAGACAAAATAAGTTGGGAACCATTGCACTAAAGAGACCTTTATCAAGTAATTTGTAGGTTGGCGGTAGGGCTGGGCTTTATGTGGAAAAAAACACAATATTTTGCCTCGTATTGATCAACCTCTATTTGATATTATTTCGACTTGAACAAAAACAAAATAAAAAATATTTTAGTAATGATTTCATGAACATCAACTAGCCAGACTTTTGTGTCGGACCTCTTCTCCAAACCACAGGTTTTTACTGACAGTTTGTCTGTGGACCTCTTGATTAAAAAAAACAACCATATCATTGACGATTAGACATGACTGAATCTCAATCTCTTAATCGTTCGATTAATTGCCCAGCTCTAGCTGGAGGGTTTATTCCTCTTGTTAGCACTGCTCCCTGTTGTTGTGTCAACGGGCAAAACACTCCGCCCCCCTTTTTCTGTATGAATGTGTTAGTGTTAGTGTTAATGTTAAGAGAACAAAGGCGACATTGTGGAGGAGAGTTTTACCCAAAGGCACAACGGCAGTCTGTGCTCAGGCACTTACAAATGTTCAAAACATTTTACACCATTTGTGCAGAATGTTGACCATACAACTTTACTTTTCACTTTGAGCTGAACTGACATGAACTAAACTAAACTAAATGAGTAGATTTACAGCGATCATACATCCATGTATTATAAGGCAGCTGTTGTCTGAAGGGGTTCCCTAAAATGAATCCTATTTGTTTGTACCTCCATGCTTCCTTCAGCCTAAAGTCAAAGTGTCCTACTTGATAAACAAAGTCACTGGATCCTGCCAAGTTTTTTTTTTCTTCCTCCCCTGAACCGCGTGCCCTCTCTATCGCCCCTTCCCTCCTCCCGCCCCTCATTACAGTTGACAGACAGACAGTAGGCACAGCGTTTTTAAAATAAAGGATCTTAAAAGGGAATAAAAGCTTTGCGCAGTGAATGGGCAGGTGAATTGTTAAAGATGATACAATGGAGTGGGATTTCTGGTGCATTTGTCTGCAGAAGGGATACCCCCGGCCTGAAGTTTTCTCTACACATCAAAGGGGCCGGCGCAAATAAAAGCACACTTGTCAGTAGTGAACAAACTGCCTCTTTTGTGCAACTCCAGCAGCCAAATTCGGCTGCACAAAAGCCTTGGATGTACAACACTGCAAAGAAGACATACTATTCACCTGACATGCTTTGCTCTCTGGTGGTTTGCCGTGGCCCATTGTCTATCGCTGACCAGGACACATATAAAATATCACTTGGATCAAACTCCTTTCAGTGGCTTTTGGAGACTCCCGTTACAGTCCCTCCCCCCTGTGTGCTCCCCCCGAATTTCCTTCTTTTCTTCCCTTAAACAAAGTCAACTTGATGCAGCCAGATAACAGTCGCGGCCTCAGGGCTAATGTCCCAAAAATAAGGCTCAAGTTTATTCAAGTTTTTTTCCCTCTCTCTTTGCACAAACTGTGGTCAGACAGACTCCTGCTGGACACGTTTCCCCATCGTCGCCTCCGGAAATCTTTGTCCAAATTTCGGTTCACGTTTCACTCCGAGCATCTGCTGAGCGCATCTTTTAAATTCCTTGCTTATAAATCAACTTTAGTTTCACACTTCATCCACGGCAAGAATAAAAAGAAAAGCTACAGAGTTTCCACCCGCACATAAACTTAGTCTTAGACACGACTTCGGTGCATTTACCTGAAAATAACACGTGAGTTCAGCTGCCACCTCCACGCGCACATGAAGTAAGTCTTTTAATAGTGTGTTTTTACTTGGGAAGACAATAAATGTGAATTATTACATCACAAGAAGAAGGTAAATAGTGATGTAACTTATATGAGTTAAATAAGTTATACGTAGACAAAGAGTAGTGCGGTGTAGGTTTATGTCAATGGTTCTCAAACTTTATACTCAAAGTACCCACTAACCACTTGACAGGCACCTCTCGGACTAACCCAAGACTGAATGTGAACACAATGAAACACTATAAAACTGGAGCATAATAGACCTAAATTTGATCTAAAGTGGAGTTAAACTATAATGGGAGAAAGGAAAATTACATAGGACTGTAAATGCAGAAGATCCCGAGCCACCAGAGGTGCACAGACCACAGTTTGAGAAGCGCTGCATTAGGTGCTGCTGACTAACTTACTCTTCACTAGTTTCTTATTCATAGGTTTCAGCTCCTGTTTTATGCAACATTTTGAGGACGGTTCCCCATTTAAAAGATATAACATTTTGTTTTGAATTGTTAATCGCTATGGCAACGGTCCTATTTTCTCATCATTCTGAAACCCATGGATAAACTGCATGTTTCCAGTTACAACTTCAAAAACATTGAAAGTAGAAACATTAAATTACCACTGATTTGGAATAATGTGTAATAATAATATTTTTTTTATTTATTTTTTATCAAATAATTGATCCACCGTCTCATTTCTAACTCCACAACAAATGTCTCCCCAATATTGCAATAAAAACATTATGTATCTCATTTGTGATTCTATTTTCCTCCAGGCGAAAACTAAAACCTGCTCATCATTAGAGTTGATTTGACTGGACCTAATGTGCCTCAGATCTCGCACCTCAGCTTGACTGACCAAACTAATGCAGCCTAACAATGAAAATATTCTTACATTCAATTTAACATGTCAGAAAGTATAACAAATAAAAAAAATAAAAATCCATTATAAATTGGAAAGCTTGTGGTTTAAAAAAGAAGATATGAGCCTAGATGTTTCACAGATGAAATTGACATACATAAAGTGTGAACATACATGACATATACATTGAGAGAGAGGCAACTAACGGACCTCAGCAGTGAACAGTACATTTCCCATACATTTTTCTCGAAGGCTTAAAATGAATAAAATAAAATAGATAGTCCAATTAAAAGTTAAATGCCTCATTTATACTCAATACGGGTTCGCCATATATTTTTAGCAGGTTATTTTCAGTCTTTTTGTCACACCACGACGTACTGCAGTGTTTATTTGCCTAATGCAGGGCAGGCTCACGTGGGTTCATGTGATAACAGATAAAAGCATTCATTTATTTACCTGAAAACCGTTCCAGATCACTGCAGTGTCTGGGAAAAACCTGCACCCGCCCAGACACCTACCACAGTGCTCCGAGGTCAGTGTAACGGCACGCATTGACCCTGTGTTTATAAACTGATAATTTATTAAAACATTTAACTGAATTTAGCTGAAGTTTTGAATGTGTTTTGATGGACTGAAAACAACTGCATTGTGGACATTAGTTACCACATAGCTATTAAACCTCTGTCGTTCAACTCTTACTATTTGAATGGGGAAAAAGGAGTGGGAAACTTAATAGATAATCATCCAAGATGGTGCCGCAGACGGATGACCCTGGCTTTTTGGTGCTCTTTGTTTTGTCTGTTTTTGTTCGTAAATTGTGTGTCAGCGTGCTCTTACGCCCGTGAAGAGCTCTTATCCAGCCGAGCCACAACTCCTACGGATCTAGTTCCAGTTGCGGCAGTTGAGGAAAGCCAAGCTGCCAGCGCAGATGATGGTGCAGTTTTACTCTGCCATCATTGAGTCCATCCTCACCTCCCCCATCACCTTGTGGCACGCTGGAGCCACAGCCAGGGACAAACAGAGACTACAGCGCATTGTGCGTTCTGCTGAGAAGGTGATCGGCTGCAGACTTCCATCTCTGTAGGACCTGTTCGCCTCTAGGACAGTGGGAGGAGCAGGTCGGATCACAGACCGACCCTTCTCACCTTGGACATGGACTATTTAAACCACTCCCCTCAGGCAGGAGGCTAAGGTCCATCCAGACCAGAACCTCCCGCCACAAGAATAGTTTCTTTCCCTCTGCCGTTGGACTCATGAACACTTCTAAACACCTGCCACTTTAACTACAACTATTCAATCTCTCACTGCACTGTCACTTTCTGCACTACAACTGTAAATTTCACTGTAATTCTCGTGTACATAGTAATGCCTATATTTATTTTTATTTTATACTATAGTAATTTTTAATTGTTTCCTAATGCATGCCCTTTTGATTTCATATACGTTATTTTTATTATTGCTCAGTGTTTTATGTTGCACCTTAATGCCAAAACAAGTTCCTATGTTTGTTCATTGACAATGGCAATAAACCTTTTTCTGAGTACGATTCTGATTCTAACTGTTGGCAGACATACAACTGTCGATAAGTAAACGATAGTTGTCCAAAAGCCCCCTTCCAAACTGCACAGAACATCGGCCTTATGATCTTATTTAGAATACCAGAAGGTGATTAGACAAATGATTTGTCACTGGGTAATTTGACACAAACGGCTAAAAGAAATACATGCAACATTCATCCAAAGTTGTGGACGATTTAAAAGGACCTATTTGTGGTACATTTAAAAATCTATTATTGAATTGCTGACAGCTTGTTACAAAAATACATAAATAAGGCCACAGTGAAAACGTTTCAGCTTGAAGGCTAAATATGCCAGATTCATGGAGAAATACAGTATTTAAGTAAAATATCTTCCACCCAATTTGTTTATTATAAATTCATACTGTTAATTAGCTGTTGACAAATCAATGAATGAGTGAAGACAAACAAACTTTTCATTTGTTGAATGATGTGCAAATGCTAAATGATATACGTTATGTAACTCCTGAGGACCTCTAGCAAACGCCCGTGTAACACGTCGAGCTTTAGTATCTAGAGACAGTAGAGCAGTCCTTAGGTCTAACAAAGGCTGCAGCTGCTTCCGACCTGATTGAAGATAAAATTCACTGTCTGTCTAATGAAGTACGGTGCTATTTTAGTTTTAACTTGTATATTTTTCTTGTGTCTTATGCACCTGAGCTCGTGGTGCGGCACAATGGATGAGGACGGCCGCCTCTCGCTCACTCCCCGGAATAAAAAAAAGTCTCGCAGTGAATGCAGTGACTCATCACCAGGGTCACTTGCCTTTCACAGCAAATGAATGTGGGTGTCTGAATAAGTTGCCGTTATAATCTCTATATTGCTTTTTAATTATGGCAAAAGTGAACAAAATGATGAGTGCACGATGTGTGGAAGAATGCGTGGACAGACACGGTTGAGCGCATATCATTTTCGTTGATGACTCCAAGTCAGGTCATGGTTAAAAGTCATCTGCATCACCAGTAGTATTTTTCCTCACATTTGCATATTGTGCTTTGACGTTATGCCTACAGTTTACAATGCAGGATTACTATTAGCCATCACCCACATAAGAGTGACTCACAGCTGTTGGAAAACCTTCACTTTATTGTCAGTTTTTAACTCTTTACAAGTATAAGGTGCACTATGTAACCTTCCTGGTGGAGGGTCCTCCTTGTCTCCATGGAGATGTTATTGCTTTGCCTGGAATGTTCCACAGAATGGCATTAAACTTACCATCTCCATGGGAACAAGCCAAGTTACACATGTAGTTGTTCAACATACAGTTTGTCATGAGTACACCTGTTTTGAGTCGCTCTTTCGCTGTCTTTTTATTGTCTAATGTGTGAAAGAAAAAAAAAAAGAAAAGATAAATCGACCTGGGTAAATAAAGGTTAAATAAAATGAAAATTAAACTGATCCGTGGCGTGGCGAGCCCACTATTACCGGTAGTATTTTTTTTATCACAATCAGAATTGGATTTATTGCCATTGTCTGTGAACAATTCACAAACCTGGAACTTGCTTCAGTGTTAAGGTGCAACATAAAACAGCATCCATCATCATCATCATCATCATCATCATCATCATCATCATCACAGTAATAATAACAGTAAAAAGTATTGACTATGATAAAATATGGGCATTCAAAATAAAATGTGTAGAATAAGCGAGATATAATGTATGTACAGCAACAGGATCAGAATGATACTGGAAAATACTGAATACTGAAAATACTTAAATAAATGGAAGATAAATGATTTGACTGTAACCTGGCTCATGCTAGATTGATATGCAGCACTCTGAATTGAGTTCTACACATTTATCCACTTGGAAAGGCTTTTTCTGAAAGCAGTCACCTTCAGCTAAACCACAATGCCGCCCTGTGATTGGTTCAGTCTCTGCACCACTGGTGGCTCAGGCCCAATCCCAACAGTGGCTTTGAGTTTAAGAACTCAAATATTGCAAGAATTCATCTTTCTGGACAGGTTTTGTTTTGTTTTGTGAGTAGTAATGTATCATATTTTCTTTCAATAGGTTAAGTTTAATGCCAGTGACTAATTCCAGGCAAAGCATTCTGGGCGACACGGTAGCGATTCCCGGGTGGTGTAGGGCCTTTCTGTGTTGAGTTTGCATGTTCTCTCCATGTCTGCGTAGGTTTCTTCCAGGTACTCAGGTTTCCCCTACCACTAAAAACATGCGTATGAATGAGAGTGTGTTGTGATAGTGAATGTGGGACAGCGGATGAAAATCAGCCCACAGCTAATCTGGCGTGTTTACATCATGTGTTTCATGTATGTTCATTAACATGCACTGTCCCGACAACAACAACAAAATGCTATGACCTCATGTGAGACAAGCATGCCGCGAACCCTTCACAAGAAAAAGTGACGTAGTCCACATTTCATAAAAGAAATAGCTGAAAAGATAATTCAAACAGGACAAAGAAATTACCGGGAATAGTTGGGTATTTTAAGTGTTTAGGTTAGCAGTAGGAAATGGGCCATTGCCGCAGAAGTAAATGTACTTCAAAACATAAGATAAAGCCACTCCTTGTGCCAGTCCAAAGCCCTTATAAAAACTTTATAAATAAATAACTCATAGATTAAAGATCTTTAGAGCTTGAATTACTGTAGCAGTTAAAAATTGTTCACATTGTCGTGGTGCACTTTTTCTTCAGCTTTGTGATGTGATGTTTGTAAATGGCTTAAAGACCATGGTCCAGACTAAATTACTACATATTCACATTAAATAGCATTAGTTAGCATAGCGTTGCCTGTGTATTTTTCACACAATTCAAAATCCACAATAGCATAAATGTGACAAAGAGTGTAATTGGCTCCAACTATAAAAAGGCCTTTATGTTATAATAATACAATAATATGTAATAATCTAACCCCAATGTATGTAAAATATGATTGCTTTCAACCAAATGTCAAATCACCTGATTATGGTGTGTGTCTGTGAAGTGCCTTGTGAGCCTTTCTCTATGAAAAACGCTCTACAAATAAAATCAACTTACTTACAGTAAATCAGACATAATATTACAAGTTTTCCTATAATAAAAACAGTTAAAAAAAAAAGAAGAAAACAAAAATGTCTGTTTTGAATCCAAAAAAGGGGTTTAGCGGCTGTGGTGCTCGTAACAAGAAACATGCGTGAATTTGCAGCCTATAATGATATGCACAAATCTAAATATTAAAAAACTAAACGGGTGCTGTCGGGTGGTTGAGTGGTTAAGGCAGCAGAACACATGCCAGGTTCTGTGCAGCCGGCCAAAAACAAATAAGCAATTATTTTTTAGTCTGAATCTAATAAATATAATATATATATATTTGAATGGATCATAAAGTTACACTTCAACTTTACAGTGATTCAAATTTCTCACATAAAGCAATTAGAAAACAGAGCTTTACCACATCTAAAGCAATCTTGTAAACTTGAACCAACTAATAAGTCTACCAAGAGATTAATATCACTTGAATGTGTCTCTCAAAAACAAATCTAAAATGCTATATACAATTTTCCCCCTTTTGCAACACTTTTGCAACACTTCAGGAGTACTTGAATGGAGCACAGGACTCGGGGGAGCCGGCGAGAAACTTCTGGGAAACCTTAGATAATTTGAATTTTGTCCCTAATTGCCCGTAAGAGGTGGAGTTACAGGGTTCTACTGCATTTCAGGGAAGAGTCATTAGCATACACGCCTATAATGTATTAGCAGCAGGTTTGAGACTTGTCGCCATGGCAATTGCCGCAACGATGACAAATTTGCAGTTTCAATAAACAAAATGAGTCAATTCCTGGAGCCTTAACTGATGCATCACATTTGTGCTTCGATATAGGAGCGAGTGGCACAAGACACAAGCACCTTGCACTCAATGCCCCCAATACAACAATAAAATGTTTTCACTTCTGTCGAGCGGTGGGATTGAAGGAAGAAAATATGTCACACCCACAGTTAAAGAGGATATATGGGGTCGCAATGAGTTTAGGCCAACATGCCCCACACAGAATTATCATTTGTGCAATAAACCAAATCAACAATGCAAAAGCAACACATTTTAAGAGACTCTGGAGTAGATGGGACATAGGCATTTGTTGTGCTATGATTTTTGTTTTGTTTAATGGATGTCTTGATTTTGTTTATTTGCTCTCTGTGTCGTGTTCTTTGTTTTATGTGTTTACATTAAAAGAAATAATACAAAAAAATTGAATTTATATATATATACACACATATATATATATAAACACATATATATACACACACGCACACGTATATACACACACACATATACATATATATGTATGTATATATATATATACACACACACACACATATACACACACACACACATATATATATATATATGCACAATTGCCCCGCTCTGAGCCCTCTATTTGTCTACTGTCTGTGCTGTTATTGTTGTTATCACCTACAGATGCCATGATCAAGAGACAATCTAATATATTTATGCACTGCTCCTTGTAAAAGCAACTCCTGTGTTTGTATTGGGTAGCACTTTATAATAACAACAACACTTCTACTAACCTTAATAAAGTAAAATCATCAAACATTTGATCAAGAATGATTATCCTACACTTAGTAATTATGTACTTACTAAGCTTGAATCATTCTTAATTAAGGACAATTGAGTTGTATTTATGATTAACTGGTACCCAAGTGTTCATTTTTAAGGCAAAGACACACATTTTTAATCACTCTGAAATAAAATGCGGAAGCAGCTCAGTTTGTGAAGACTTTCGTTACCCAATCTGAATCCTAATTACTTTTCTTCATCCTCAGACATGTATTTCCAACCAGAAGAAGAAATAGGATACTCAGTTTAAAATGCAATGAAACACTTTCTTAAATCAGATGGTTCAATCACTGTTATTTGCAAAGAATACTGTTGCTTTTAAAAAAAATATTTTTGTTAATTTTTACAATTTTTTCATTGGTATTTTACCTATATATCGTGTATTTGTTTAATCTGTATTTAGCATTTGACAGGGTACTCACGAAAAAGAGATGATCTCATTTAATAAATAAAAACACTACCGTTACAGAAATGAGACCATAGAAGGCTTATTACAATAAAAAGCCACTATTGTAAAACATGTGAGCAAAAGTCAATAACTCACAAATACGTTCCATTTCCCTGCTCTCTCTAGTTTGTCTTTGAGCGTGAGAAGTGAAATGTTTATTCACTAAGATACCTGCGCCACACGTCTGGATCCACTGGGAATGAGTCATCTTCAGGGCCCGTATACAGCAGCAGCTCTGAGGTGGGCTCTGACATGAACATGGCTAAACAACATCTTTGCTGAGGCATCACAACACCAATGATTTCCTCTCACATTGCTCACAACTGAAGACATTACCTGCTAAACTGTAAATCGCGCCCCACTCACTCACCCCACGTCCAAGACAAACAGTCGTGTGAAAAGATGGGGATACGCTTTTGTGTTTCTTACGTTTGTGGTCGCTAAATGTTACGATTATAAATGTAATGTAGACCTATAGGCTACTTCTTTGAGGTTGTTTATCCTGGTTTTAGGGCAGACTTCGGTTTTGTTCTGTTCTGCTTCAGGTTCAGTCCTAACACACTCACACCATTCATACATACTGCAGTGGTGAATGTGGGATAAAACCATCGACTTTTAGGTTTATGGATCAATTCGCTCACCACTGAGAAACAGCTCTCTTGAAAGGCGCTCTTTCTGGTAGAAGGTCCGCCATCCGCTCGTCTCCATGGAGGTGTTATTACTTTGCAAGGAATTTTTTCACAGTATGACGTTTAAGATATTTTATTTATCTATTTGTTTGAAAAGGGATTCTGTGTTGTTGAATGTCTATACCCCCTCTTTCCCCATTGCACACTACAACTGTCCAGTCAAACAAAGCCTTAGGCCATAAAGAAAAAGCAAAGGCACATTCCACATTAATCAACATCAAACAATGTGTACATTTTGTGCCCGAGTGAGTCGATTCTCATAGATTCAAGCTCATTTTCATTGGCTCTCCCTTTGAGCAGATGTTTGTCAAGGAAGGTTTTAGCAATACAAATACCTCTTATAGAATAAATGCCAGATAAATTGGTTTAATGCCGTAGTGTGGAACATTCAATACACTCACAGCATTCATAAAGGTGAGGTTGATTACACTTCAGGCCAAGCCATTTCATCCTCAGACAGTTCACCTTTAATGTAATTAAGAACAAACCATGTAAATAAAAAGTAGTTTTGTTGTTTATTGATAACATGCTGTCATTTTTTTATGTAATCAGTTGTTCGTTGTTCCTTTTTTTAAAAATAAAAACTGTTTGGTTATCATTTTAGTGGGACTCGTACACAAAACCGTTTGAAATACAAACATATGTGTCTGTTTGTGTGTACATTGATCGGCCATAACATAATGACCATTTAAGTAAACAGATCACAGTCATGATGGCAGCTGTGAGTGGGTGTGGTGTATAAGAGGAAAGTGGACATTTTGTCCTCAAAGTGGATGTGTAAAAAACAGGACAATAGGGAAATGAATGGATTAGACTAAATGTGATGGCGTTGGCTCGACCAATCTTATTTACATTTTTGTGTCCGCCTTTCGCTAAGTCCCGGTTAGACTTCAGTGAAGTCCAATTTTAGACCTGTTTAAGTCACGTTACATGCCTTTAGAGAATGCAGCACCAGAGAAGTTAATTATGTTTTAAAAGTGGTACCTGGTGTGAAAAGTTTGGGAATCACTAGTCAACTGGGTATTTCCAAAACTGCAGCTCTTGTGTCGTGTCATTGATCTGCAATTGTCAAAAGTAGTCAAGACACAAACTGATACTAAAACTAGGACTGGAACTAAATACTAATTTGAACAAAAAGTAAATGCATACATAGGACAAAAATGTAGCTTTTCTGACTAGTTTTGGTTTCTTTCAGAACTAGAATAAATGTAATTAGTTTATGTTGAAAATCCCATTGTATTGTCTAAATAACAGTTGTGGTATCGAGTGTTCAGCTTTTTCCTTAAGTATCAGAATCGAGTTTGACATTTTAGTAATGTGACACTACTATTTGCAATGGTTAGTATGAGGAAGCAGTGATGGTAATGCACGTGTGAAGTCGGGGGTATGTGGTCAATAGACGAGCCAAAGGTGTTTATACAAGGTGTAAACATATCAAAATAATGACCACCAATAAAGCAGAGGTGGTCAGATTGTTCTGCCTGATTGGAGTGAAGTTTATGAACTGGAGCACTTGTGTTCCCGCCACAGAATTTGCCTGTGGAGTCAAATGTAGAGGAAGTGCATACTCTGGAGCAACAAACATGTCTGATTGTGTAAACTATTACCATTCAAAAAGTGTTATAAAATCAACTTCTTATAGAGAATATTAACGCTTTTATTGGCTTGAATGAACATTTAAAGTGTTAATAGCTTAATATAATTTACAAACGAAATCTAAAATCTACAAAGCAGACATTTCGTGCTCAATTTTTCAAGAACATTTGAAAGAAAACCAGCGTATTATTTGCATATCTATGACATGCCATGGCAAATAAAGTGTTTAAAACCTACCTTGTCCTGAAACCTTTCCCAAACTTTCTGCACCCCAGACACTCGTTTGTAATCCCTTTAGTTTTCCCGTCCAAAGTGTCGGACTCAGATGGACTGGGAGTAAACAAGAATCCTGCTTTACATGCCAAATCCAGAGTGCGTGCCAGGAATTTCCATAAACCCCATTTAAATATTTGCATTTGGCATCGCAGGACAATGAGTGAACACAGCCACACTCTTCACCTTTGGAACGATAAAATGTTATTGTTCAATATGGACACAAAAAAAAGCCAATTTATCACATTTATGATGAAAAAAATGTATTCTTTCCCATGTATGCTTTAATATTATTGTATGGAATAAATTGTCTTACCATGATCTGAATTGGTTGGTAAAGGTGATCTTAAATCCTAAAGAAGAAAACGTTCCAACAGTCACCTTCTGCATTAACATGGTATTAATTTTAATTGTCGTTCAAGACAAACAAGATAATACCTTTAAATATACACGGTTACAGGTTCTACCAAACAATACAGCGTCATTGGGTGTAAGGAATGTTATACTTTTACCATTTAAAATAAGATTGTTTATTTTTAAAAACTTATGGACTTAAAATGCGGTCTTAACATGCTGGTCCCAAGCCATGATAAATGATCAGTTGTGACAGGGAAAGCATCTGACGTGAAACTGAAGCCGCTTGAATCTGCTCATCTCTTCACTCTCTGTGGCAAATCATTTGATGGCAATTCTGGAACAAAAAGATGAAAGGAAATGGTAAATGGTCACATTCATATAGCGCTTTTCTACCGTCACCCATTCACACACACATTCACACACTAGATGTACGCAGACACTGGGAGCGAGGCGGGTTAAGTGTCTTGCCCAAGGACACAACTGCAGTATTCACCAGGCATCTGCGATCGCGCCGCCAACCTGTGAGTCAGTGGATCTGACTGCTTTACCAGGAGAGAGTGGTATTCAAACCGCCAACCTTCGGATCACAAGACGAGCACTCTACCACTGAGCCCCCAAAATGGAACTTTGTCACTTTATTAACTGAGTCGTGTTGACACCATACGCTCTATAACAGGGCTATTCAACTTTATTTTCCCAAGGGCCAGATTTTTCGGAGGGCCAAGGTCTCTGGGCCGGAGGGGCACAACACGCCACGACTGTAACAACACTTTGGGTCGCACAACACCGTTTAATAACTTCAGTTAATACAGTATAATAACTACTGATTCGATTTTTGTGAGAAATACCATGATTTTCATTGCTTTGGAAAACTGCCCATCCAAGACTGAAACAGAAGTAAACTAGGACTAGACTAGTACCAATCAGGTCTAAACTCGTGCTAAACCAGAAATAAACCAGTAAAGAAGATTTTTTTTATTTTTTTTCAATATTTGGAAGATGGGTCTTTGGCCGGATTAAATTGCTTGGAGGGCCTGATTTGGCCCCAGGGCCTTATGCTGAATAGCCCTGCTCTATAAGATGGCATTCATTTGTGAGTGTACGTTTTCTAAATTGAAAACAACTTTGTAGTGATGTGTATTTTCTCATACCAGAGTTACACAACAAACATTTAAATAGGCAAATGCAGATCAGAGGCAAAGTTATCGGGAGAGTAGCAGTGCTCCTTTTAATAAACCCACGTTCACATCGGAGACATAGCAGAACATACACTACAGAAGAGAGGTAAAACAAGGCATGATTAGTGGTGAAAGGACAGGGCTTTGTGAGTTATTCCTCTCTGACATATTGGTCTGAGATATCAGGTCATCTCATTAGACGAGGGACAAAAAGTTCACAGCTGTGACGTGCTGCCTCGTGGGAGTCAAGAACATTGTAGGAGGATCACATGCTTATTTAAGACCGTCTTCTTTTAACTAAAAGTGAAGACCTCTTTTAATTTAGCAGTTACAATCTTGACACTTGAGTTTTCTACCGTTTGTTGATGCTTGGATAAGTAACATAACCAGTAAAACTTCCTTTATTTAATATCTTGAATATGTTTCGATAATGTTCAGTGCCTCACACCAACAATGCAAACAGCAGTGTGGTGATGGAAGCTGCAGATGGATACTATGCTTCATTAAAAGTGTTGTATGACTGAGATCACAGAAACTTCAATGGCATTTCAGTCACAACACAAAAATAGAGTTGACAACTTTGTGACGCATTTACAAAAATATATATATTTTTCTTTACAAACAATCACAATACAAGCTCGTAGTCTCCCTCATAAAAACAATGGGTCCGGAATGAGCCGAGATTCTACCTGCAGTTGCTAAGCAACACCCACCTCCAACCTCTCGGCCTGCCCCATTGGTCAGTGGGAAAAACGCACACACCGCCCTATTGGCTCGTAGAAAGTTAATAAACTTTAGCCACGGCCTGCCTGTGTGCAGCGCTCACACAATGAGGAGCTTCTTGTGAATGAGAGCAGAGGTGTTGTGCCTGTGCAGTACAGTGCTGATATATGCATTGAGCCCTGAGCTAAAAATAAAGATCACACTGAACGTGGTGGCATTGAAAACTGCAGGACTAAATTCAAAGTGACAGGTCTAGTCCTCTCAGACACGGCAATGAGGTCCCACCCTCAGCACAGCGGGGGGCCAGGCTTTTGTGATGTGCACATTTCTAATAAAAGCTGTGACTCTTTACATCTGAGCCAGCTAAAAACACAACACAGAGAAGCCTAAAATATTTTGGAAACACAACTCAAAAGTGGAAAAGCATCAAGTATAAAGAGCTAAAGTTTGGAGCTGGTGGGAGCTCGTCTCATTCAGGGTATAAATGTTTATTGTAGTAAAAAGCACTCACCAGGTAAACTGTGTAGGCAGAGCATCAGTAACTTCCCCTGCACTCTCAAAGCTACAGTGTATCATCTTGATGTGGACTCTGACAAAGTTTTTTTTTTGAATTTTGCAGCGAGTCACCCTTGGGTCACTTCAGTTTTTTGAGCCATTGTATTTTCACCTTTCTTGAGTCAGAGCTGTATCACGTACTGTGGGAACAGCCTGTAACTCAAACGTCATTTAAGGCTCATTCACGCACAGAAAGCACACTCAATTAAAGAGAAAATAAAGTTGATCAGAAGAAAAGATTCAGGGTCATACAAGCAGCATTTATTGCAGTCCCATGTGTAACTGTACAGAAACATATTACCTATATACAACCAACGCAAAACAGAGCAGTTTTTTCTTCGACATTGTAATGCTTTATTCAGTCCATCAATGTCATTAGCTGCCCAGAGACTCCGCAGAGACACCAGAAATGTTCCTATGGAAAAGCCTCCACAGGACCTTTTACTTGAAATAGAGTACATTAAAAACCTAAATTAAAATATGTCCCAACACAAAAATCACAATACTCTAAGTGCAACTATAAAATTTTTATTTAAAAGTCAGGTAAAATTCAGTGGTTTGTCGGCTTAGTCTTCATATTAATCCATATTGTTGCACTGCGGAGAGCTACTCAATAATCTGTGTAAATGATAGTTACAAAAGACGGAGATGTACATTGTTGCCTCACATCCGTTTGGCCACTTGCTTGAACTTTTGTGTGGTTTTGTAGAAAATGGATCTGGGTTTGTGAGGCTCCAGGAGGTTGAGGTTTCCTTCAGAAATGCTCCTGACGACTCTCTGAGGCTTGTTCTCCTCTGAACCTGGGGGCACACAGCAAACACAGTGTCAAGAATAAACATGAGACAAAGGAGAGAAAATAGCTCGACACATCGTTCAAGCACTGACGTCAAGTCCTGGTTTACACTTCAACTTGAGACTGGCTCTGCTTCTGTGCAACCAAAACTACTTTAAGTAACATTAAGTTGTGAAGATATGGACGATAAGAATATTGCAAATATTAATCTAAAAATATCTGCATGAGACAATTAAGAATAATCATAATAATCAGGCATCATGTGACATTTTTGTACTTGTGGGTTTATTGTTGTAATGCTTTAACCTCAACCATAAAAAGCCCTTTCAGCACATTGCTGATGGTCTACAAATACACAAAGGTGGTCAAAGTACTGAGTAAAAGGACAGATGCACCTGCTCAAATATTACTCAGCTCAAATTATTACTTCAGTTTAAGTACTGAAGCATTTGTTGTAGGAATTACAAGTACGTAAGTGTTGAAAGTGATAATAAAATACAGTCAGCAACCTCTAAAGACAAGATGGAAATTGTATTTCAGTCTTGTCCAGTAAAACTAGTAAAACTAATGATTAGATTAGAAAGAGGAATTCAATGAGCCTATATTTTGTATTTTTACCATTTCCAGAATGAATGATTGAACTCAAACAAACTGATCAGTGACAATGCACCCACCACCTGCACGGGGTCTGTAACAGTAAACTCTCTGGACTGAGCATTATAAGGCTTTAATGGGACAAAAGACAGGAAAACCAACCGCCAAAATATGTTGTACCTTTTTTAGAAATGTAGTGGGGTAGAAAGTATTATATTTGTCTTTCAAATGTAGTAGAGTCAAAATGGGGAGTACTCAAGTAAAGAACAGATCCTCAAAAACTACTTAAGTACAGTACTTTGATTTACTCAATAACGTATAGAGTTATTGACCGCCTCTGCAAATACAATGACATTAGACAAAAAGTGAAGGATGGCAAAAGCCAGAGGTGTCCAAATGCAGCCCTGAAAATGTTTTGTTTCATTTCATTTAATTTCATTTCAGGTGAATTGCCCACATTATCCTAAGAAACATTTGAAATATACTTTTTACTACAAGTTTAAAATCCTTGACCACTAAAAGCTAAATAACTAACTAGCATCCTGGTATATGATAGATCGTGATATTAAGGTTCCGAGACTGAATTAAAGTGTCGCGGCACTTTAACCCAGAGTGGGGAAACTGCAACTTAAAAGTACAAGAATCCAAAAACAAACATCAAAATGGACTTCTTCAAACATGTTTTGAAATGCATTTTTCAAATCCATCCATAAAATGCCACCTAAAGTTAAAACAGGACTAAAAGTGTCACTCACCGCCTGTCCGATGCACCCGGAGTGGTTTGCGTGTCACAGAAGGGTCTTTCTTGATGCGTTTTGCTGCAGAAATCCCCTGCGAGCCATCTTCTTTGATCAAACTAAAGAATAAAAAAGACAAACATACATGATACTTTAAACCCTATAACAAACACAAGTAAAGTTAAAAGAAAAACAGAAAGAAGCATTACTGGTTAAGTTTGCGTTTTCCTTGTGAAGACGACGTCATCTCCATGTACTTTGGCTTGGCCCGTCGGATTTCTTGTAACGACAGGATTGGCGGTCTAAAGGTAAAAAATAATAAAAACAAGATTACTAAAAATGACAAAGAGGACAGATTTGAGCTTGAGTATTTTGACAGACTCCTCAAATTAATGTTTGTACAAAGTCAAATAAATGGCAACAGTGGCTCAGCGTTTTTTTTGTGGGAGGAATGCGGTTCAATGAGGGTCTTAAACTTTTGCCATACAATAATAGAAGATGGGGTAGATATATTGAAAAATAAATAATATCACATTTGTCGTTTTGGATGTGTGTAAAATTTGAATATTGAGTATACTGTCTGTAATTAAAACTTAAAAATAGCAAAAAGAGCTGATTGCACTTGACATTTCTATTCAAGTGCAAAACAAGAGTATAAAGTGCGTTAATTTGATGGTCCATTCACGCTTTGTACAAGACTGAACCTCAACCAGGGCATTTACCGGCACATTTCAGCACATTCCTGATGCAATGTGAAAATATTGCCTGAATATCATTACCGAGATCATAGGTGCATTAGTGTTGTTATTAAAAATGTTGTAACCTAAACTGTACAAAGTAAAACGGTTCTCATGGACATACAGTAGGCCTGTCTGTGCTGCCCATCATAAATCATTAATCTATGACTTGAAGGAGGATGTAGCGTTCAGCGATTTGCGCTCGGGCCTGTGCTCTGGAGCCGTGCAGCAGACTGTAATCCTACAAATCCAGTGACTGCGTTTCAATGGGCCGGCGCCTCCCCTGGGATGATTTGATATGAAAAATACATTGTTGCATCACAAACACTGATACGGTTGGGGTTTGTTGTGTCGTCTGCTGCAGGGAACGGCACCCGGATGCGGCTCAGCTCTCGTAAGCCTCTTGGTCTAATGTTCTAGTTATTTTCCCTTTTGTCTGGATCGAATAAGGTTTTAGGGATTAAGCCCCTTCGAATGGTTTAGGCCAACTGCGCTTCTTAAAAAAACCCTTACTTTAAAAGCGCACAAAACCTACACATAGATCTTAATAGATAAAAGGCAGGCCTCGTTTATGTTTTTATGGTACTTTTATAATAATACCTGATTAAGTGTAGATTTGAGAACATCACTGACCTTTTGCTCGTGTTGGCCTTGGGAGGTTGCAGAGATTGGCTCTGACCCGAGATGAGCGCAGATTTTGACCCCTGAGTTGGACTGCTGCTCCGGCCCAAGACAATGGTCGTGTTGGTTTGATCTTCTGGTTCTACAACCTCAAAAGTGGCGTTGGGGTCTATGCTAGCGGCCTGGACAGCATTCTGGATGTGCTCGGGAGTGCGCTGCAGGGGAACCACTCCGTCCTCAGACACAGGAAGCATTTCAGAGGGCCTGGGACTCTGGGGGGCCATAGAAGCAGACAGGTTTCTTCTGGTGGGCGCTTTGGGACGGGCGTCTGTCTGATGTGCATGTCCTAAAACACATAAAAGGGTTAGACCAAAAAAAAAAGAAAGAAAAAGTTATATGTAATTATCATTTTCGACTCTTGTGTGTATCCCTTCTGCAGAATTGTTGTTGAAAATGCGAAAAATGTTGGGACGTGCGTCAGAGGTACTCCGTGATCCAACGTTTGCTGATAAATAAATAAAACTATTGTCTTTATCTCAATTAAGACGTCAGCAAACGGCACATGGTTAACTGGAAACTCAGAAGGTCGCACACGTTGAAGTAGGCTTGTAAAAAGAATCAAAACTCTGATACTAATCTCTACCAAAAACTAGTATCGAAAAAAAGAGATACTGATTGTATACTGAAGTATTGATACAATTTTTTTTAATAAAAATAACATTAACTGGACAAAACTGGACCTGAACTGTATAGGAACTAGTAGAAGAGCACATGGAAACATACAAAAGTACAATTATTATTCACAAGGAAATGCTAACTGTTGGAGAAAACGTGGCAGTCAGGAGGCAAACAACTATCACGTGTTTTGGGACTAGAATCAATAATGCACTGCAGAAAGTGTTTGACATTGCCATCCCTCTCAATTTTAGAACGATGTATCTGGGCCTCAAAACTCCTGCCATGGACACCATTAATGGATACCTTTGCAAAGTACTTTTGGTGGCAGGAAAAAAGGCCATAACAGAGAAATGGATGTAACAAACTGCACCAACGATCAAGGACTGGACTGACATCAGGACAAATGGTAAAAATGGACATTCGCACTTCATTTGGAAATGGACAAATTTGATAGAATTTTGACTTTTATTTTTATTCAATTATGCTGTGATTTTGTTTGTATTTTTGTATAGCTGATGGTTTTCTTTTGATTTCTATGTTGATTTCTATATTTGATACATAAAAAATGTATCAAATAAAAATGAAATGAACAATCTATTGTCTGAAAAGATTGTACATTTATAATCCTTGTGGTATCAAACTCAAACCGAAGTAACAAAATTGGGTTTAACATTTTTATATGATGACAACACTGTGTCACACTGATACACCCATTAGCTTCCTTAAGTGGTCGCTTGTCTTCCCGGGGTTATTGAAGTTGTTGATTTATTTAGAAGTTTAGGAAACTATGAGACTGAGGTTTATGAACAAAACATAAGTTTTTCTTTCCTTTTCATGCATGAATTAAAGCTATTAAAAACAGCTCGTCGTTTTGTTTTAGTATTGGGGCAGTGAGAGTATTTTTGTGGGTACTGTGCCTTTAAATGCTAAAATGTTTTTTTTTATATCTTCTGCAGTTCTTTCACAGTGGCCCATTCACAAAACACCGCCCTCCACAACGCATCTGTGCACAGGTTGCGGTGCATAATGGGGTCAATGTGTTTGGTCTATGTCTGCATCGCATTATAAAAGCCATTATAGTCATGGCATTTCCTGCAGAGCTGCTCCGTGTGTGTGTGATGGAGAGAGGAGACGCAGGACAAATGCCAGAACAGTAAATGCGAATGAAAAAAACCGAGACCATACTTTCCATAAATACCAGAATGCAATTTTTAGCCAAAAGTGAGTCAGACTCGGGAGGTGAGGAGACAAAGATGAATCGTCCCTTTCTGCAGCGCTGTAGAGTTGTCCTTAGCAATAAATGGCAGCAGAGTTCTTTCAATCACATATTTTTGGCTTGTAGGGGATTAATACATGCATGAGTTGCTATTTCTGGTGTAGGCTGCACTGAATCAGGGTCGCCTGGTTGCCGCTGCCTGTTTTTTATAGTGCGCCTTTTCTGGTTGGTGGAGCAGGGGAGTTTACGTGTGTTGACGTTTTTCCCCTGCCCTGCTGTGGATTTTCATGAATGAAGCTCAAGAGGGATTGGGAGGGTTAGGCTGCGAGACAGAGAAAAGACAGTGACAAGCAGGAGGGAACAAAAGGTATAGGACGGAGGAGAGAGGAGACAAGCAGACATCTGAGGCATTAAGGAAATGCAATTATAGAGATGAAGCGACAAGATGTCAAACAGAAAAGGTGCTAAAGACACATAAGGAGGAGATATAAAGTACAACTATTATAAATGAGCCAAAAAACATGGTCACTCGGGTACTAAATGTTCAATATCATGTTTACGATGACGTTAAAGTGTGTATTGGTTAGCTATGGCTGTGGAAACCAGTAGTGGAAGAGTTAATACACTTTCAAATCCCCAGCTCGCTCTAAAACTGATCAGATTTGATTGGTTTAGCGAGCTGCAGGGTGGAGCTTTTTCTCATAACATGCTGCAGTGACGAGCATTAAGAGCCCAGGAGGCAGTAAGGGAGTGACAAACAGCAGCGGATCAGATTAGAGCGGTCGCCTAAATAACAGCGGCGTTGTCTGTAAAAACATTTGTCATTTTGCTCTGCGCCAGTGTTCACCCGGATGTGTGCGGACGGGGCATTTTCAGAGGGCGAGGCGGGGCGAGACAAGTTCATGTTTATTATTAGGTCCTTCATCCCGACTTCTGTTGAGACGCTAACAGCACATCCGTTTAGTTAGTATCCAAAAAATGTTAATAGGAAACGTTTGCTTATGGACATTTAGATGTTTTAAAGATATGATACATTTTAATATTGAGTACATAGTTTACAGCAATAAACTCAGCTAATACTTTTAAAGATACATTTGAAGATATTGCTTCTGGACTGACATTATAATATCACACGGATATTGTTACAAGATATTCATTTTTGTCAATATTGCCCACACCCATTTACAACTCATTAAAAACACCAACTATTCAAGCTTTCATTCTGCTATTCATTTATTACAGCAGGTGTTTTTTATATTTTATCGGGATTCTCCTGCTTTAGGGTTATTGTGTCAGCTGCATAAAGTGGTGTCATTATTATTGTTTATCAGGATCTTTTCTGTAACAATACACTTCAAAATGTGTCATTGTGACGGGCCTAATTGCATTTACGTCCACTGTAAGCTCAATAAAGTTAAATCTTATCCTAATAGAGATCGTGTTGTGATTATATTGTATGCACTGTCTTATGAGATGCTGAAAGGGTGACGATTTCTGCCACTGCGTAACATATTGACTGATGGTGACTGATATCGCTAAAGAAAGGCCTCTTCTTTGCATGTGCAGATTATTCAAGATGGCTGATTACTATTTAATTACAGCGTCATTATGCTCCATAATTAATAACGAGCATTATTGTGAGTAAACATGGCACGATTAATAGAGAATAGGCTTGAAATAAAGCAGCAATTACTCATTCTATAATATGTACAAATACTGAATGTACTAAAATGTTTGTTGTTTTCTGTAATTCAGTGCATTTCCAGTGTATTATTTGTGCCAATCTCTGAGACATTAGTGAGACTTGGAAATTTTATAAACTGCATTTTTTTCCCAGAACGTCAACACATTTCAGGCCAAATGGTTTACAAAACAATCCAGTTTAATAGGCCATGAAAATATACTCCCCATTCGCGACTAATTTGGTCAATTACAAGCAAATAAACACTTGTAGAGCCTGGCATCACCTCTACTTTTGTGAGTGAACCAAAAAACTGAAAGTGGGAAAAATTCTTCACAAAATGTACTTTTTAATTCATGTTGACATTAGCGACACCTTTTCATACTTTTTATTTACTTATTCACTGATCACTTGGCACAGCTGTTTTTCCTCCCACAATTTTCCCACAATATGCTTCAATAAAATGAGACCACCTGCAGTAAATGTCATTACACACAATTTGAAGAGCAATATTTCACGGGGCTTTTTTGAGTTCACCTCCCTGAAGGCCCCTCTCTACTTTCTCCTCTATAAAACTGGCTGTGAACATTTACATCTTTTCATTATTCGGCTTTGGCCAGGACAAACGTCTGCAACACTGCAATAAATCACAGTAGATTACATGTGTCATTTTTATGGTGCATTTTACTGTCTCTGCCTCACTAAAGTAAAAAAAACAAAAAACAAAAAAACCCACAAGAGCTCGTAATAAAGAGGAGTCATATTTACATTTACATGCAATAGGAAATTATAGTTTTGTGCTTACAACGAGCTTAGAAGAGTCTTGTGAAATGTCTGTTTTGATAAAATCCAGACTCACTTTATTTATCTATTTATCACATTTTACAAACAAAAACAAAGTGCTGCACAGACAAAAAACTACAAAAAACAATAAAAGGTTAACAAGTGCTCAATTTGATTTTACTAGTCCCAAAACAAGAAAACCAGCCAAATCAAAGCAATCTGTTAGTGAATTGTGATCATTGGGCGCTGGGTGACGTGTAACTGAACGGATGACTGGAGCTGAAGGGGATTTAAGAGGAGTGTAAGGGCTTTAGGTGAATGGGCAAAGCATGTTAGGACAGAGAGCGGTTTACCTTTTGGTGAGAAAGCGCCGTGACACAGTGAGGGCCCCTTTGAACGGGTATCTGAACCTGTGCAAACAAGATTAAAACAATGAAAAAACTTTGATAATAAATGTTTACTAGCCATGTTACATTTACTAGCCATGTTACATTTACAATATTTGGCTAGAGTAGAAGTTTTGCGGCTCATAATAATGAATCTTGCTCATTTAGTATAATATTGTTTGCCTGGAAAGTTCAGAACGACATCACTGTATTTTGTACACAGATTTGTTTAATACAGATGTTCATTAATGTGTGCTGTCTCAATTAAAAATTTCAAATAATAAATTTAAGAACCATATTCAGTGTTTCCCATAGATCCTGAAGAGTCTGTGTTGGTACAAATAATTTGAATTTACATAATTTAATGTGTGGAGTAAAAATGTTGTTTATTGCCCAAATGTGATCTTTTGGGAGCCGTTTTTGCACAGTTAAAAGGTATCGCTAATAGAATGGGAAACTATTTTTGTGATGCCAATGTGAAGTCCAGGTTGTTTTAGTATGGAGGATTTTTTTAAAAACCATAATCTTTTATTAATAGGAGATAAGTGTATTATTTATTATAACAGTGAAATGGTTTACCAGGACCAAAAGTGGGTTGGTAGTTTGTATAGAGTTGTTCAAGTATGGTTTTAATGACAATAAACTGAATAAGGTAGTAATAATGTAATATTGTAAATTACATCTGTATAATTGGGGATAAAATGTGTTCAACAATCAGACCAGTTTAAACACAGTGATTTAAGGACTGCACCAGGCGTTGTTTGAAGGCTGTACACAGCTGACGACCAGTGTGTTCTAGTGGAAGCCCAGGGTCAGGTGCAGTTTGGGCTGATAAATGATCGACATGCTGCGAGTAATGGAGAGATGTTGGCGTGTTTGGGTGCTGCTCTGCTGTCTGTCATGTGCGTGTGTCACGCGGCCGCGTCTGCTGCCGGGTCATGTGGGGATGACAGTTAAGAATGATCAGAGCGCCGCACGGTCCCACAACAAACACTGGACTTGGACCAGAGCCAGACGCACTGGTCCATGCGGGACACCTGACACAGGCCTGACATGTGTATACAACGGGGCGAAATATGTTCATGCATTCACACGGGCATTTAGTGCTAG
Source organism: Chaenogobius annularis (assembly GCA_015082035.1). Lineage (NCBI taxonomy): Eukaryota > Metazoa > Chordata > Actinopteri > Gobiiformes > Gobiidae > Chaenogobius > Chaenogobius annularis. Next base: position 607,799 of record BJKM01000139.1, read on the forward strand.
GTTAAAACAGTTCAAATACAATTATTATCTTTCATTTTGTAACAGCCTAGATTAAAGAGAGATTCAAGCAGTATCTATTAAATCTTGATCCAGTAAGTTTTGTATGGATTTAAAACTTGATTAGTTTGCACAGTAGTATGTGGACATACATGTTTTTATGGGAAAATGTTAAACCTTAAAAGAGAAAAAGTCTGATTAGAACAAATTTGGAGGACCAGTCAAGAGCTGTAGCTACTAAAGTTCACTGTACTCATCATATATTAATTTCCAATGGTCACATGAGCAAAGTGTTTTAATAGAAAAATGAGAAAGGAACAGAGATGTTAAACTGAAATGGATAACAAGTACTTGACCATCTCTCTCTGTAATTGCCATAGTCACTTAATGGTGTACAAATGCCTGTTGGGTGAGCAAACAAGCTTGTAGTCAACCATTGCCAAGTAACTGTGAATCACATAACCTGCTCTTGGAGCTGTTGACGGTTTATTTTCCTTCCCATTGGTTCAACTTTAATTCATTCACTGTGAAGCCTCTCTCTGGGAGATCAGCGCTGTAGCAGGCTCTTCATGGAGTTAATTAAAGGGACGGGTGATTTATACATTATTATTGGTTAGATTGCTTTGCAATATATTGCCATCTTGTCTATATTTTGTAGTTAGCACAGAGAAGATTGAACGTTTCTGTAAATAATTGATTAAATAGCTATTCTATTTCAGTTGTGAAATGTATTAAATCAAATTATTATGTTATGGATCAAGCTATGACTACAGACTATATAACTATAGATCAATACAATCAAGACTTATAAAATGAAAACAGCAAAGTTGAAAATAGCCATGATTGTTTACAGTGACAAACTTACTGCAGGGGCTGCTCTGGTGGTACTGCAGGTGTGAGAAAGAAAGGAAAGGTGCCAGTTCACTGCGGAGACCCACAGCATCAGTTTTATTGATCTCTTTTGATTCGGGGCCGTTTCCTTCAAGCTTCAGTGTAAGTTCTGCCCCCTCCTGATCCGCCCACACCACGCCCCTCTCTCTGAGAACCAGGTGCTCCAACTCCGCCGTCTCCTCTTGGTCTGTTTTCGTGCTTAGCCCAGCCTCCCATAAAGACGAGTGATGGCGGCTATAAGCGGGCAGGAGAATGTTCACCATTCTGGGAGCAAAACAAATCCTTTTCAATACAAGTCTTAATTCATAATTGTTCAAAAAGTGTCTGTTCATCCAGAATCATTCACTTCAGAGAATTGCCCTTTATTTGTATATTTCTAGCTTTCCAAAGATTATTATTATTATTTTTTTTTTTTTTAAATGAGACATATGGGCTGGGCGATATGGTGGGGAAAGAAAATCTGATCTTGAGATGTTTTTTGATATTGACAGATTGTGATTCAGTGCTTTTCTATTTAATGCCGCTTTTCCCCACCGACTTCTCCTATTGGTCAGATTTGTTACATTCTAAGTGAGTGACAGTTGGATTTAACCAATCACAGTCAAATCTGAACTCTCAGAAGCAGCAGATGGCTTTGGTAAGACCCTAACGGCTGATAAAAGATACCAACTGCATGATTCATGGTATATTCATACATATACATATATATACATATATATACATATATACACACATATATATATATACATACACACACACACATATATATTCATACATATATACATATATATACATTTATATACATATATACATACATATATTAATATATATATTATATATATATATTATATATATGTATATATTTATTCATATATATTCCTATATATACATCCATATATATATATTCATATATATATTCATATATATATTCATATATATATATATATATTTTCATACATATATTCATATATATATTTTCATACATATATTCATATATATATATTCATACATATATATATATATTCATACATATATTCATACATATATTCATACATATATTCATACATATATATCCATACATATATTCATACATATATATATTCATACATATATTCATATATATATATATTCATACATATATTCATACATACATACATATATATATATGAATATATGTATGAATATATATATCTATATATATATACACACACACACACACATACATACATACATACATACACACTTACATATATATATATGTATATATATGTATATGATGTTTCTGGCATATTTCAGCCAATTGTTTCTGCCTTTTGTAAATAGAAATACAAACACCCTTATATGGAAAAGAAAATATTGTAAATTGGTAAAACAGGAAACTAGGGAAGAAGGGGAAAGGCTTTTTGTGGTGCTTGGTGCAACCTACTTTTGCATCCGTTTGTTCTCCTGGTCCTGCAGTGCTGTGAGCTCAACCATCTGCTTGATGTGTTGTTTTAGATCGTTCACCTGCAATTCCAGTCTGTGGCAGTGTAGATCCTTCTCCAACACCTGCACAAGGTCGAGGCAGCAAAGTCATAAGTGCACACGTCAAATCAGCAGTGAGTCCTAACCGGGCCCCAGTAGGGAGTCAGGAGTAAGACGAGGGTGAATATGCACTTTTCATGTAGGTTTGTAGCTGAATGAATGCCAGTAAGAAGGGGGAAAGGAACTCTGATGCAAGAAAACTACGAAACAACAGAGTTGAGAACATTTGACCAGAGGTGCGTCATAGTTCTGGGCTGGTTCCTGGAAAAAGAGTAAAGACGAAAAAAATAACATGGACGAGGTTTTAGGTAACTGGCTCCTGTGTGAAGGATGAGCAAAGGCTATTGATTTATTCTCTTCAGTGATCTACGAGTGAGCCGGAGAAATAAAATGAGCACGGCTCTAATTACTGGGGGAACAGATGGGAAGAAAACAAAGACAGTCACGACACCAGAGAGACACAGCCTACCTTCCAAAATAAACAAACAAAAAACAACAAGTGATGGGTTTTGAAGGCTCTAATGCACATTGTAAAGTTTTAGTTTTTATCTAATTAAGCAGCCCGGGCTTGTTAGAGTGAGTCAACAGGTTAGATTGCTCTTAGCTTGTGTAAATAAGCCCACTGCCATCAAGCGTTGTGAGCAGGACAAGGATATTGTTGACAAATAAGTTTTAAAGTGTCAAGAGTTACATACCCACTGCTAGTCGTTTAAGTATTCAAAACAAACCCTTGAACAGGTTTTTACAAAGGATTGCATCAGGCTCCAGGTTGCACTTACCTCAGAGATATCATTAGTCTTTAACAACTTCATTTCATTTTCGACACGGTGCAGGCAACCGTCATTGTCCAAGAAGCGCGTTTTTGCCTCTTTCAATCGTTTGCAAATGTGCTGCTGCTGGGTACGTAAGCTGGCAATCTTGCGCTCAAACTTACAAGTGGCCTGTTAGGGAGAAGGAGTATTAGAGCAACACTCAAAAGTCCTGGATGTAAAAACATAACACTCACTGTGAATGGACTGAGTCTGTTGAAGGCAATGTTTGCATCTAAAGAAACTAAAAGCTAGCAGAGGCCTATGTTTTATATGAGTAAAATGAGTCATCCATTAAATGTCTTGTTTTTCTTTAACACAAAAATCACATAAAAACTACATATTTTGTAGCCTTCTAGGTGGACGCTTAAACAGCAGAGCATATTCCAACAAAAGTATCAAAGACCTTGTGCACAAGGGCCATGAGTGAGAGAGTTATAATGAACTTTGGGGAAGTGAAATGATGCGTCAGCAGCGGTGTTCTGCAGGGATGCTGGACCCAGTGGAACGCAGAGTAAGCAGCATGTACCTTTTCCGTCTTCTCTTTGGCACAGAAGTACTGGACCTGCAGTTGGTCCTCCTCACAGTAGCGCTGCCGGAGCTCGTTCTCCTTCAGCTGCCTCTCCAGCTCCAGCTGCTCCTGCCTGATCTGAGCACGACTCGAGAAGATCCTCTGCAGCGCCTCGGACACTCTGCACAGAAACAACTCCTGTGAGACTCAAACTTCAAATAATCTCAGTGTTTACTTACTTAAATGTCGATCAATTTGATCAACTTTATTATTGATCCCAGATGCAAATCCCTTCAATGCAATTACTGCATAAATACCCATAACTTCACCCATTTGTGTTTAATTTCATTGCAAGCAAAGGGCAAAAGGAGTCTTGAAATACATTATAAGAAGCAACTTTTTGCATCCAGAAAATGAAAGTTTGTTGAGTTTAAAAACATAATAATTGTCAAAACATGCAATTTGTTAAATTGTGATAAGAGTCCAGTTGAATACTGGTGCGTAAAATGTTCATTGCTATAGCCAACATTTAAAAGCATATTTAGAACAAAAAACCCTTTAGCTATAAATATTTTGCAGACTAGACATCTGCAGAATTCTGCGAAAAAAACCTTAAAAATCAAGAGATAAATAAAACACAAGCAATGGCATGAGCCGCACATCTATTCAAGGTCACAAGTTTGTTTTAACAGGACCAGAAATACATTTCTGACGTATGTTCTGAATATAATCCCAGGGAAAAGAAGATATACCAGATTAGATGCTGGAGACTGTCTGCGGAGGCTAAAGTGGGAGGAGAGGCAGCAGGTAAATAAGAGCTGAGAGCATCTCTGAAATGTGACTGCACTCTTCAATGTAACGCCAGTGACGTAGGAGCCGTCGTGGCCTTGCTAGACTGCTGAATTTTTAATAGTGTGAGAAGCGTGCTGCCTCTATTCAGAGCCTCTGTGTGAGTTGTGAATTCTGATGCCACTGAATGAAACGAGTGGGAGAGAGACTCATTCAGCTTTTCTGTATCTCCCGCCCCAAATACCTATGTGCACTGAATACATATTTGTGACACGGAACGGGGATACACTGATTGACCATGGCCTTGTACACAAACCTCTCACATCCAACAACGTGGATCTATTGACCATATTAGAAGACTAGACAAACATGAACACTAAATTAAAGGGGTAAATAGAGTTAAGACTTTGGTATAAGAGGAAGAATTTAAAATCACACTTTACTAGTGTATTTCATTCTTATTCATCATAAGCAATAATGTTCAATGCACTCATCAAGCTTTGTCCAACTATGGCTGTCTTCCTTCTAATAATCAACACCTGAATGTATATTATGAACTGCAACATTCCCACACAATTTAGCCTAAACTTAATTCGTCCTCACATCTAAGCTACTGACAACACACTCAAACTCTGGCCAAAAGTATAAGTAAAGTATAGCAAAAGCTTCTTGTCTACAACAAAATCAAGCCGTTCTGTCCCGGTCTGTGTCAAACGCATGAGTCCTCTCCACCTTCTCCTATTTGCCCGTCTGGTCGCGGACCCTGCTGGAGCCTGTGGCCAGACTCTGCAACACTCATTGTAGGCTTCCTGGCTGGGGTCACCACTGCACTGTACTAGGTCTGAATGATTAATTGCATTTGCGATAAGATCAAAATATTACAAAATGCAATTATGTAATCGCAGAGGCATGCAATTGTGGCACATACGCGTCCAGCATTTGGATGTGAATGGAGCAGTTCCGCCCGTGCGGCCCTGTGAGCGCAGCCACTGTCTGCAGTCTGCAGCTTTATATTTTACGCTCTGCTCCTCCAGAGTCCTCTGTGTTTGTGCTTCACTTTTCTATGTGGCCAAATGAAAAGTTGTACAGTATTCTACAAGACCAAGGCAGCCACAATGCATAAATACACAGATATCTTGGACTGACATTTTTACTGTTGGTTAATCTGCACTTAAATAGGGGGAAAACAGATTCAATATCAAACTGATATCAAATTACAATAATACAACACGTTAAAATGAAAAAAAAAAAAAATCTGGTACCAATTTCTGGTAAAAGTTTGGTAAAAGAACAGGGATCTGTGGAAAAACAATTTTCTGAGCAAGGCTAGATTACTGTATTTACATTTTTTCCAGTAAAAATTATTCACAAATAAAATATAAACTAAAACCTCAAAACAAATACTGTTATTGGAGATGATGAATTGACACAATAATATTTACAGTATAACCTTGCCAGCAAGATGAATTCTTGCAATTTTTGTGAGTTCACAAACTCTTGAGAATCCATCTTGTTATTGCAACCAATCACAGAGCAGCATTGTGGATTGGGCGGAAGCCAAAACAATCCGAACCAGAACAAACATGGTGGCGCTGACGGCCGTACTTCGGCCTATTTTAGGAAAAATACAAACTATTTTGTTTTTCAAATACGTGCACATAATGGTGCTCTGTACATTTGTGGATGAGAAAGATGACTGTGCTTTTCTGAACACTAACACCATTTCGATTTTTCAGCTTCTTCCACTGTTGTGACTCTTCGAACAATCAGTGTGAAGAATTTTCTAACATCCCGATTGCTTTTGGCGAGAGCCTTCCCAGATTGATTGATGTGAAAAACTCAATTCAGAGTGAGACACAGATCAACCTGATGTGAGCCAGGTTAGTTATAGACATTATGCACAATTCACTTTCAAGTGCTTTAAACCATGTTAGAATCGTTTTCCCTTCTCATTTACCCACTTAAAGTTGTATTTAGAGTTTCATGCATGTTTGAGTAATCTTAAGTAATTCTTATGCTTGCAATAGCTCTGAAATTGTCAGTTTCCCCTGACCCCCCCAGACACGCCCACTTCACAATACATCTAAGATTCAGCAGCATCGTGTAGCCAGTTTGGCAAAAATGAAAAAAAGAATAAAATAAAATAAAATATATGAATAAAACACTTCTCGCTATCGCAATCTGCAGCTGTTCATAGTTGAGCCGTCAGCACGGCCCAGCAGTGCAGCACTTTGTTATGAGGACGTTCACGGCGATGCACCACATAGAGGCAGGTGGAAATGGGCTCTGGGGTTTTCAGACAGAAGCCAGTACTCGTTTCTTTTATTAGGAGGTTTTAGACCAATATTGTGATTTAAAATGATTGTAATATAAAAGAATGATCTACGAGTGTCAGAGATTAGCACTATTAAACAGACTAAAGCCTATGTCTTCTTTAATAGCACTTGATTGATTGTTATTGACTTTGTAACACCAATGAGAGCCATGTTATGTCACAGATGCATGAGTTTTCCTGGAAGCACTACTTCCAGGAAATATTAGTTCCAGCCTAAACATGGCAGCGACAAAAACAGGTTTGTTCAGAAGAGGAATTCTTTAATTAGACTGATGTATTCACCTCAGAACCCAAATGGGGGAACAGCAACAGCCTAATGACACAGGGGGAGTAATCCACTTTCATATATCCTTATCAAACACACAGAAATCGCGTGAATTCACCTTAGTTGGATATTTTGGATGACGTTCTACTGCGCGATTCAGAACCAAATTATCTTAATAAAGGGATCTAGCATGTTCAAAAGGTGTGTAAAGGGTATTTATCACTTCTGGTGTGAGGTGGTAGTGTAGACAACCAACGGAAGTCAGTGCTTGTTACACTACATTACTCAGTTAATTACTGAAGACAGGTATAGGCTTACCTTTTAAACTCGGCTTGCTTCGGTAAAGCGTTCATTCCAAATACTCCAGAAGACACATTTCTTTCCTCATACTCCTTAAGTTTAAGCTTCAATTGTTGAATCTTTGTTTGTGAAAGAGAGTTGTGTTAGTTAGTTTTGAATATTTCAACAACAAAAAATTACTTGATTTACCTCTAGCCGTTGCTTCTCACATATCACTGCATATTGGCCAATGTGACTATCCAGACTCACAACATTACTTTTGAGCTGGTAAAAAAAAGAAAGAAAAAGAAATATATAAATCATTATGACACAGAAACAGAGGATATTTGGTTCACCAACAAAGAAAAACACAAAGCTTTGTCCACTAACCGTAGACTTGATCTCCTTGGCTCTGTTGGCATACTTCAGCGTATTGTGGGTGTCGTCATACGATTTCGAAGAAGGACTGATATTAGCGATCATAACAGTTCGACAGTTACCACCCAAAGAGTCTTTGAGGATTCTTGTCAGCTTACTGTCTCTGTATGGGATGTGAGCCTTCTTGCTCTGAAACAAACAATAAGCCTGTTAATTTGCATTCCATTCCATATGAACATAAGTCACTTAATTCACTAAATCATACTTGTATCATTAAATCACTTTTGTTGCAACTAGACTGTAGAGCAATTAAGTACAATTGTGCTTTTCATAGTTTACGGTCTGATTAGTTTTTTGTCTATAAGACCAGTGTTTGAAAAAACATTCAAAATTGAATAAATTCTGCCTGTAAAGGTGATTGAAGAAATATAATTCTTAAATTTTACACCACGTCCCTGCATTTGAATAACTACGTTTTAGAGTTAAGCAACCAAACAAAGATGCCTAGACACTTCCTCCAACTCAGCCAAGAGAGCTCCAAGGCATTTCCAAGTCAGTCAACAGACAGAATGTAACCCTTTTTGTAGACAGGTGTTTGTCATCTCCATTTATATCGCATGCAAGTAATTTAGGCTAAAGTAAGAAATGGTTGGAATCCTAGAATGATGATAAAATCCACTTTAACACTGAGGTTTCAGTCCAAAACTCTAAAATAATAGTTATCAAATTGGGACATTGCACCACAGACAGGACAGCACTGGTCTGAAGTCTGTCTGCAGCTGGTCTCTGCTCAAAGCCGTGTCTGTAAAATGGCATTAGATAAACTGCAGACACTTGAGTCACACTCTCTGGGGTGTTGGGACAGCACAAAGTCAAAGTTAAAGTAAAATGATCTGTTGGGGCTTTACAGCTGCGCAAGTATTTCAGAGCACATCTGGATCCAGTGGTTTCAGTTACAGGTCGTGTTGGGCCCTGAGAACTACGGCCACACCTTTAGCACATTTAATAAGAGCAGGAGCCCGTTTTAATAGAGGTAAAAGATCCAATGTATTAAGGTTTAGTTTTCATACTTCTGTACAGTTAAAAACATATTTTGTATATATAAAATCTCTCAACCTGAAAATGAGCCTTACGGTCATAAAAACAATGGCATTTTTACAATTACAACAATTGTGAGAGAAATCCATTAAGTGTCCAATCCGCCCTTGCTTTATAAAACAAACAACATTTTTAAGAAATCCTTTTTGGGTGAGATACATACATAGGCTTATTGAAATGGATGTCTGTAATCATGAGAAAGGACTACCGGTAATCAGAAAATCATTTTGTACATCGCCAAAGGCGACTTCTAATAAAACTTCTGTACGGCATAGCACGAAGATGACATAGTGAACTGGCTAAACAGAAGTAGCCTGCATTCTTCTCACTCAAATGAATGGTATGTCATCCCAGGACACAAGTGGGGACATTCTTTCCTTTAAACAATGGCCATAACATAGATTTCCCTGTCTGCAGACATTAAACAGTACACCGCCAACAACCGCAGGGTGTGGAGGGATCAGGCCTAAGTCATGGCCATTAAAGTAGTCCACAAAGCTCAAAACCCTTGGACTACAAGTTCAACACACAAGTATGCAGTGCAAGTGTCTAGGACTAAGTGATCAGTGTCCATGAAAGAGTGTTGTTTGAACCTAAGAATGGAGCGACCTGTTGAAGGAGGATCGCCTTTCAACATGGCAGTGGGACGTTTACACAGCACTTCCTATATGCATACAGCCTGCCTCAGCTCTGTCTCCTGAGACTGAGTGTAAAACGAGAGGACTGCTTGACAGGTTAATGTATGCAACAGGAATGAAATAATACCCAAATACTGTTCAGTCGCTGGGTCTTGTCTCATATGGGGACACTTGTTTGCGTGGACATTTTAAACTCTTAACCCAAGTAGTGTATGATTAACTTTTTAGATCTGTGTATTGAAACACAAACTCTTTGTTTACATCAACACATAATTTTCAACAGTTTCCAACTCAAATTAGGTCTATTTTCTTTTATCTTTGAGTTAATGATTTTAGTCAGACCCGTCTCAAATGACTCAAGCGAACGCTGCATCAACACCACTGTAACAGTCTAAATTTGGTTAAGTGGCAAATGTCATAATATACTTAACCCTGACGTTTTTACAACTAGCATGATGCTTACTAGGCTATAATTTTAAATGCTAAATATTTTGCATGTGTGGAACAGAACTCACCTTGGGGTCAGCAAGGGCATTGATAACATTTCCAAGAGCGAGGAGTGAGCGATTTATGTTTGCCCCTTCCCGTAAACGTGCCCCTTTGGCATTTGTGTTGCTGGCTCTCTCTGAACCGGCCAAATCAATTAGGCTCATTTTGGCAATGCATGCATTTGGATTGAGACTGGCAGTTTTGTCCTGCTGTCTCAAATATATCTGAAAAACAAAGTAGTAACAGGTTGTGAAACGTTTTTGTGTACGAACCAAGCTGGGCATATACTTTATGACAAATCCTTCTAGAAACTTTTTGCCGTTTAATATTAAGGGTTACATTCACATGCCTCCAAGTGTGTCAGTTGCATTATTGTTTTGACATACATTTTTCCCCAGGCACATTAATCATTGTTGGGTCTGGCACAAAAGTTAGTTTACGACCTCCACTCTATTCTGAAGGTGCAGATAAGATCTTGAAATAATGCATATTGTTTTTGCTTTGTTTATATGAAATGAGGTACCTGGAAGACAGCGTGTGAACGAGAGGAGGTGGCATTCATGTCTGTGGGGTGCTGTGTCCTGTTTCGGTTGCCAGAATCCAGCGCCTCAAGAATGTGCTCTGCAGATTTGGGCTATAACAGAAAACAGGAGCTCAATGACTACGAGTGTGATCGAGGAGCATGTGGGAAGCACAGCAGGTAAACATCAGTAGTTTACACAGGCACTCACACCTTTCACATAAACTGAATCTCTGCCACAACTGCAGTAATAAATGAATACATTTAAACATTAAATTTTGTGATACAGAATTAGACTGGAGAATATGTACTGCTTGTGTTATTACAGCATAATAACAGTGATCTTTTGACAACGTTTATTATTATTTACAATTGAACTTACTTTCCGGGTTAATTTTAACCATTAACAAGTGTTCAAAGTATTTAACAAAGGACACAAAAATAAAAAATTCTAGTGAAAAGTGTTACCAACCTGATGCAAAGTGAGGTTTTGTACTACCACACCTTTCTGTCCATCATCTCGCACTGCAAGAGGACCTGCTTTTGTTAGCAAATCTCTGATCTGCTCATTGTAAACCTGTAAAATATCAGAAAATATTAAATATTTTGACATACAATGTCAATGTCAATGTAATTACATTAAGTAAATAGTATAGATATACAAATTAAATCGATCACCTCAAGATATGAGAAAGCAACAGCAAACTCTTTCTCCTCCTTGGCCTCATCCATCCGTTTGAACAACTCTTTCATTGTGCGATACATAACCCCTGGGTTATTCTGTGATCCTAACATTGTATGTGTCTTCCCAGCTCCAGTGGAACCATAGGCAAACACTGTGGAATTAAAACACAGGTGGAGGAAAAAGTACCATAAAAATGCACAAAACATAAATCAGTAGTGGCTGTTTGATCATGGGAAAAATATTTAGAAATTGAAATTACGATTATTCACACAGCAGCACAGGTTCCCCTCTTTGTCTAATTATGATTTGGTGGGATAGAACCTGTGGCAAATATGTATCATAGTTTCAGATCCGAGAAAATGCAGTTTGTAAAGAAATCTTTGAAAAAAAAAACCCACTTACATACAGGTAACATTTATTGTCAAATCACAATGATTGTGTAATTGATATAAATGTTAGCCATTGTTTATAAAATTATAGCTTAGTAACAGTTGTGGATTTATGGTCATATTTTTTGCTCATGTCCAACCAAGAAGAAATAAAATAAAATCTTTACAAAAACTGTCAAATTGGGGACAACTAGGCAGAATGTTTGGTAAAATTTGAAATATAATCATGTTCACTACATTTTAGTGGAAGGTGTCATATCAGAATCAGGGGTTTATTTTCCATTGTCAATGAACAAAATTCACAAACATAGGAACTTGTCTCGGCATATGCACTTAATTAAAGAAATTCAATTAAGAGAACAGAGTTGTTGTTGTTTTAAGTACGAGACGTACCTGTGTGTGCATAGAACACACATCAAATCTAGGATAAATAATAGTTTTGTATTGATTATGTAATTTTTGTAATTGTTGGATTTACTAATTACGATTAATCAATGAACGGGGTTAACTACAGTATAGCGTTTATCAGTAGTTTATTTAAACTCTGGGAAGTCGTGTTCGATTGTTGTCCGGGAGTGTTGACGTCTAATGGCAAACATGTGCACCAATGTTGCACACAAAGTAAATTACCACCAACAGAGCAAGTACGCGAGAATGTGAGTGAGATGTCTGTATTAACCTAAACAAAAACAAGTCTATGAATCTAAATAAAACATACTAATTTAGGGTTAGAAAATGTTACCTGTGCAGTTAAATCCATTCATTACTCCATCAATAATTGCTTTTGTTGTGTTCTCAAAAATGTCCACTTGAGTAGAGTTTTCTCCAAAGACATGGTCAAAAACAAACTTGAGGTCTTTGTTGGACTTCTTGTTAAGGTCTCTGTTTCGCACTCTTTGAGACCCAAAACAAGATACATCCTGTTGCTTGGGATCAAATATGAGCATGTGGTTATCCACAACTTGAACAACGTTGCGGAAGTTTTCACGCTTCTCGCTCTCATTTTCTGGCCTCACACGCACGACCACCTTCACATGGCTGCAGACATCACTGGCCATTGTGAACTGTTGAGCAGCAATCTGGAATAAAGAAAACAAGTTACAAGTATTTTACATATTATTTAACACTATCTGAGCTGTGTCCTTATTGCTTGTTAACTTTATGTGTATTTTCATTGATTGTATCTATGTATTACCCCACTTTTCAGTACAGCACTTTGGGTTTGTAAGTTGTAAGTGTGCTTTATAAAATAAACTTTGACATTGACATTATTAAGTTAATAAATTTGCCTTTGTACATAAATATTGAAAATGAAGGTATTATGTAATGTAGGAATGTTAAATTAAAGAAAACAAAATAGTAGACATAAAAAACACTGTGAACTAACTGGCAAAAATAGACTGCACAGGTCAGGAGCTAAATAAGCCTTTTGTAAACCTTTTTTTCTTTTATTGAACCAGGAAATATTACTAATCTCTTAATCAAGCTAGTCCTGGTCAAGACAGCAGCACAGATCATTCCTATCAAGACACTTAAAGACTTATAAAAATGTATTCCCTTAAAACAGTTACAAACTATAGATCCCATTTCCAAACCTACCAATGTAGATTCAAACAGTAAATGTATAGCTCTACTTAGGTCATAGTGGAAATGTTAGATTTGTATTCATTACATTCTGACATGTATACTGACAATAGACATCGGTAGTAACGCATAATAGTATTTTATAAGCACGGCTAAATAAAACTTGTTATTACGGTGTAACAATGAGTCATGCCTAAACAATCACTCGTAGTTATAATTGATCTTCCTTTTTTGTGATTGATCCGCAAGCTTTGAATGTATGAACAACAATGAAAGCTTGAGCGGGTTTAGCAGCATTACCTCCTCCCTCCATTAGCCTGATAGGCTAAGTCCTGATAGCATCCGAGACACAACAGTTAACGGTGATTTACCGCTGCGTGCTTTCACTTCATGATTAACTTACCTCGTACTAAAGAGTGACTTTAAATCCAGCAGCGTGCCATTCTTGCGTTACATTGACGATTATTTACGCTGAAAGAGCGGCGATTATCACTAAAACTACAAGCGCCAATATTTTCAAAAACAGCACACTTCCTCCGTGGACTTGCGCCTCCGCTCATTGGCTACACCCAACTGACGTCAAAGTAAACCCGTTCCTGATTGGCTAACATGTGACGTCATTGTGACAAAGATAGGGGCGCGGCTTGGGAACTTGTCCTCCACGGTAAGCTTTTCTGTCCCCGTGGTGCTCCGATAGCTAATGTTGTGACGCGGGCGCTGTCCGTGTCGCCGTTAGCCTTGATAGTTCTTTGCACGTGGCAGGAGGGCATCAGTTGTGATTCACCGTAGCAAGCTGGATACACCTATCCAGCCTGCGACCTCGTGGATGATGTTCCTGAAGTTAGCTCGTGTGTTTTGCACGTGTTCTCTGGTACCAGTCCTCTAAATGTGAGGCACATAACTGTCTTTAATCATTGTGTTAGGAATAGGCCACGTCTATTTTATAATCAAGTGTCCATGGTTGCTGATAAACATTGTATTTGTTCCATGTGGGTCAAGACGGCTAACTTTGCTATTCAGATAAGACTTCTCTGCAACAACACGGTTTTTTTTGGTTGTGTTTACTATAGCATTACGTTTTTGTTGTTGACTAGAATCTTTTTAAAAGTAGTTAACTAATTCACATGCCCGTGTGAATCTGACTGTAGTTAATTCACTTGACGTGGAAAAGTCTGTTCCATGTTCACTCAGAATTCTTTGCATACTGATGCCTGAAAATAATTAAACTAATAATTAATAATTAATAAAATTTTTATCCTATAGGAATATCTGTCATAATCAAATAATACGTAGATTAGGTTTCAACTAGGTTTTCTTTTTTTCCCCACTACACTTTTATTAAATTGTGTTGATCTTTCAGGGGACAAAATGATCTTCCAGTGCTCCAAAGTTCTGCGGTCCAGCTTATTGTTGAAGAGCATGGTGTCCATACGAATCTGGAGGTGTGAAGTTCCATACTGTTCAGTTGGTGCGTCACCATATCCTGGACCTACAGGAACAGTTTGTCACACTCCTGTCATGCTCAAAGAAGTGCTGCATTACTTAGACCTTCAACCAGGGCAGGTAAGGTAATACCTAATTATTGTCGATAGTCCAATGAAGTTAGGTCAGTTGTCATTTTAAATAAAAGAAAAATGTAATCACAGTCAAGTCAAAAGTCCACACTACTGAAATTAGATTGTCTGGACGGTCAATACGTTTGCAAAGTTCAATTAAGTGCTATTTGCATTTTATTTGCCATTGTTAAGTGCCTTTGGACTCTAGTGTACAGCCTGCAACAAGTGTTTTGACTATTTGTCCTTATTGGGTATGACAGAACATTGTAAAAAACATTTTTTGTATCTGTTCACTTTAGGCGGATTTTTTGTTTAACTGTAAAGAATTATGGTAGCTGTTCTTATCTAATTCTACAAATGTAACAGTTACAAATGGTTAAGTTAAGAAGAAAGGAACAGTGGTTCCCACCAACCAAACGGCGGTCGTTCATAATGTTATGTACTTTATGGTAAAGTACTCTTAATTATCACCATAGTAAAATTTGTCCCCCGCTTTGACCCTTACTTTAATGCTGCTGTCAGGAGCAGTGAGGGGACCATCTTCAGATTTTTAGATAAGCTTGGACATAATGGTTAAAAGGCACCAGCTAAGGAGAGCCACCTTTGCTTGTTTCCTTTCCTTTTTATTATGGAAAGGAACAACAAGGAAAACAAATATGTAAACTCCACACAGAAAGACTGAGAATGCATTATTATTTGACTCTACATTCAAACACAGTTTCAACAAATATGTACTTCCTAACCTGCTAGACATCATATTTTCTAATTTGACCAGATTGTGAATATGCTTCATACATGATCTAAACAAATCTAAATTAAGGCACAGCCACGATATGAACATGATGATGACTATTTTAATGTATACTACCAGGGCAGATGGGAATGAGTCAAAAGCCTTCTGGTGTGGCATGCATCATATCATCTTAGCAGGGAAGTGATAACCCTCCATAGAATGCATGGTCAGGGCAGGTGGAGGCCATGGTTCAACAATTTAGTCAGGATTTACGCCACTGTAAGGCAGTTGGCAGGACACAGGGTACTGCGTCGCGCCTGCGTGAACTTTAGCAGCTCTAAACTCCTCCGCTGACCGCCCATTTGCCAACTGTCCCAAACCGCTTGCCAATCACATGCTATTAAAAACACTTTGAAAGAATTGGGCAACATTTTGTGTATTCTATAGTGCTGTAATTGAATCTTTGTAAAATTATTTCTACTGTCACACATAATTGATCTTAGACTAAAGTGCTGTCTAATAGGAATAGGACATGCTGTGTCAATCTTACTCAAGCCCTCTAATTTCTGACACCTCTATGTCACAGAGCTGCCATTTAAGCTGTCATAGTTATAGACGGTTAGTGATGGTGTCAGCTGCAGACAGGCGGCAGTGGCGTGAAGGAAACCCGACAGTGGACAACGATTCACCTACTGCAAAATATACATTTAAGGATACTTGTCAATAACCCTTATTTTTATTTTTTTTACACATTTTTTGGGTTATCAGTTTAAATTACATTCTAAATGTTTTTCTTCCTCCAAAATTCAACTTAACAAAAATGTATTCTATAAAGTGCACATAGTTTAAGAATCAAGTTGTGTTTTATTTCATACACTTAATTTATTTATTTGTGTGTGCCACTTCAATTGAATAAATGAGTCACTTGTGTCAGAGACCCCTTTTAATAAAGGTGTTTGCATTAAGATAAGTATGTATTTGTTCCAAAACCTTTTTATCTATTTTAAATCAAAAAAAGATATAAGAATTTATTGCTGTAATCCAAAGGGTGCCCTGAGGTGTGATGTGAAAAAAGACAAAACAAAAGACAAAAAACAAAGAGATTCTGACATTTATGCACCAGGAAGACCTCTGGCGTTAAAGGTTCGAGATAAGGATCACATTTTTTTATTTGAAATCCAACTTTCTGATAAAATGCTATTTAAATTGTTGTTTTAATATCCTCTAAGATGGAACAGTTATACAATTATGAAATTAGCACTATAGACAGATTCAGTATCTAATTATATATTTTGTTTAACAAAATTATCTAAAGCTTATGAAAAGCCTTGATTGTTATATATTTTTTATTTATTTTTTCACTTGGCAGGACAGAAAAAAAAGGCATTACTGTCAAGTACCCCAAAATAATATGCAGTATAGCAGTAGTTTGGATGGCTATTGTGAAACAATCAGCAGTTCATAATCGTCAATCAAAGCAGAGGAAATGGAGTACTTAATGTGATGATAGGTGTCAGAGCAATCGCCACACTTACTGTGCCAATAAAGACTTTCAGTGGCCCATAGCCCCCCACACACAGCGGCCGCATGCAGATTTTCTGGTATAGTACTTTGTGTTTCATAGAGTCACTTACATCATGGCGCTACAATCACATTACCTGGTAGTTCTTGTGTTATTGCTTTGGATTATATCATATAATGTTACAGTATGAAGTGACTCGCCCTTGCAAGTTACTACCTTAACTGGCAGTTTAGGATATAGCAAAGAAAAGTTCGTATTCATGCAATTAAGTCCCTGGTTTGATTTCTCAAGTTCCAACATGCACAATTGACTAACCCCCCTGCTACTGCTGACCATAAACCAAGAGAAGGTTACCCTACGACTCCTGTCCCAGCACTTTATATTGCATTATTCATTTACTCCACTCTCTGTGGTGGTAAGCTACTTCTGTCTTCTGTTGCCTTAGCTGCCCTGGCGCAGACTGACTGAAGTGGCTGCCAATCTGTGCCAGTGTCCCCTTCAACCACCATCAATCATTTTTCATTTCATTTCATTTCAGTTTTATTTTATTTTATTTAGATTGTTTCAGTCGATGGAAAACTTTCAACTAAACATCACAATCAAACTAATCAAAACAACAAAATCAGTCCCCAACCAGGTGTATAGGCAGAAGCTAGAATGTTTTATGCTTATCCTTCTCTTCAAACTCAAATTTGCACCACATTACAAGACATTCATGAATCATGTATAAATCAAATTATTACTAAATTATATAAACATTACCAAAATTATTCTTAGTGTTCTGTCATGTATTTTTCTAATAGTATTCTCTTAAAAGCACTGTACTGTAAAAGAGAAGCTGTTCACTCCCTCACACCACATTCATACAAGGACATAACGACAATATGCACGACTAGAGTAACTGCTGACCAACATGGCACCAGGTACGTACGCCCAGTGGTCTCCCACCCCAGTATTGGCAGGCCCAACCTGCTTAGCACCGAGATCAGACAAGATTTTGAAGATATGGCCACATCATTTTTAAATTTTTAACACTCTATAAGTATCAATTCATTTTCAGCCTTTGTATGTTTCCGGTCAACATTTTCTATGCGTTTAGACAGTTGTTATAGCTTGTCCCACAGCATTTATTTTACCAGAGGATTGCCTCGTAAACTCTGTGTTTTGTAATTTACCACTTCTACACTTTCTGTATGTTGAGCCTCTTCCCCACTCCAGTTTTAGTGGTGCTTAAGTAAAAATATCACATTGAAAAGGGGTGAAGCCTGCGGAGTCCTCCTTTGGCACAGACTGCTTGCGTTGGGGACCTCCTCTCCTTCAGATTAATGAGCCATCAGCTGAGAGTCCAGGGGAAAAACCCTGTGCAGCTGTAGAGAAACGAGCTGCCTGCTTTTACATTGCAGCTTCAACACACTCCCCCTTGTGGAATTAATGAACGTGAACGTGTTCAAGCCTACTTTTTTTAATCAATGGCAGTGTCTTTCCTGAAAAGAGCTTTTCTTAACATAATTAGGCAAATTATTAGGGGTTAGACACCTCATTAGAATTAGTGCATATCTGAGACCTGGTTATAAAGTAAATGTATTTTGTATACTTAACATAACAATGCAAAGTAGCTTGATGGTAAGGAATCCTCGCCGCAATAATGTAATGCGTACTAAGTGGGAAATGTATAGGGGTACTTGACATTTGGGGATGTAACGCCTTTTTCTGTCATACTGTTTTACGCGAACCTGGCTCGCGCACTCTGAATTGACTTCTACACATTTATCAATCGGGAACGGCTATTTGCTGAAAAGCCATCGAGAAAGGGCGGAACGACATGATGAACATTCAAAGCTGATTGGTCGAAGCGGCACAACTGCAGAGCAAGCAGAGAAATCAAACTTTGGCTAAAGCCTGTTTGCTGAAAAGCACAAACATCTTTTCATGGACAAAGTGCTTCTCTCTGCACGTTTTTTTTTAATAGTTTTATTTCTGCTAAAATAGGCCATAGAACGTCTGTCAGCGCCGCTATGTTTATTTTGATTTGTTTGGGCGCTTCACCATTGGCTTCCACTCAGACCCAATAATGCCCTTTTTGGAATTATTTCTTTTGACTTGTAGTTTAAACCTTTAATACCAGAGCTCTTCATACTGCATTAGATGAGCTCCTTCTGGGTTTGGGTGCTCTTTTTAAATATATGTGGTTATTCATTACAGCATTAAACTTCTTATATTTTTGTTTTAAATTTAAAGTAGAGATACAGATGTAGTTTCAGTAAAGAATGTATACTTATCATTTATTTATGCAACAACAGTAGGCACTACTGCTCCATTGGGGCACTTGGTGTTCTAGCGGTCTACGTCATTATACTAACACCTTTTTATTAACTGTCTGTGAAGCAAGTGACTAATTCTAGAAAAGTTTAAAAATGTGTTTCAGGCACACTGCAAGACATTTTAGTGCTTTGGCCTAAAAAATACCCCAAAAAAGGAAACATTACGTAGTTTTAAAATTGTGTAATTTTAGATAAGACATATTTGTGCACTGTTGGATATTTAAGTAATTTAAGCTGATACATTTTTTTTTACAAGTATAAGTTAAAGTATTTTTTGGGATATACAGTTTAGAGGGACTGCACCAATTTTTTACCATTACAAAACTGTGAAAAACAGAAATATTTAATTTTAAACCATTTGGAGCGGTCCAAACGTATTCCTCACTTTTCTAACGTATTCCTAACATCATAGTTAATGAATGATGAGTTTCTGTGTGTTTCACAACCAAAACAGAGCAGTGTAGCTCTATTTAATGATCAATACAATTGCTTTATTATTGGATGGAGACAGCGCATAGCTGTCTGATTTTGACCCCAAAAGCAGCTTTTATATATGTAGCACAGCAAAACTAATTTTACTCTTCTACATGAAAAAAATCTGGAACAGCCTCTTACATGCTTAATTAGAGAGGCTTTTTAATGTAATTGTTTAGCACCTGTTGTGCATTATTGATGTTACTGATGTAATATCAAATGTTTCAGAGTGATAAATCCTTGTGTCTCTCACAATGTCGTGGTTACAATTCCAGTATGACTAAAAGTGAAGGAAAATCCATCTTTGTGGTTGTATCTGTCCATCTATCTATACAAGCCTAAACTTTCTGCAGTGTGTGGCTTAGATCCATGGTTGTAAAGTTAGAGAATGACAACATGTTGTATTTTTATATTTATTTGGAATACATCATGACGTTTAGGGTGCACGTTGACAGAGCGGTTAGAACTCTCACCTCCCAAGAAGGAAATCATGGGTTCGATTCCTGGGCAAACATTAAATCACATGATTTCTCTGGGTGGAGTCTGCATGTCCTCCCCGTGTTACTGTGGGTTCTCTCCGGGGTCTCCGGCTTCCCCCCACCGTCCAAAGACATGCATATGTTAGGTAAATTGGCCCTAGTGAATGAGTGTGAGAGTGAATGGTTGTCTGTGTGTCTATGTCTCTGTGTTAGCCCTGCGACGAGTTGGCCACTGTCCAGGGTGTACCCCGCTTAAGGCCCAAAGGCACTGGGATTGGCTCCAGTCACCTACAACCCCTAATGGGAACAAGCGGTAGAAAATGAATGAATGAATGAATGAATGAACATCATGACGTTGATGTTCATAATCTTTTGATAAATAAGAAATGTTGCTTTTCAAGGCAATAGAAACTTGAAATACTGTCTCATCTTATTTACATTAATAGACTGTATAATGATATTAGTAGTATTGTCTGAAACATGTCATGTAAATTCTCATTATATTGTGAGTTGCCCTGTGATTCCCAGCTGTTGCCAATATGCTTATAAGGAATGAGGAACCTATTAAATAATAAATGCCCATTCCAACTCTTGTGGTTTGTGATAATAACTTTGACTACCTGTAGAACACTTTGCAGACCAAGGAAATCTAAAGCAGGCATGAATCACAGGTGTTGCCTCTTGTTAAGGCCCAGTGCAGAGAACATCGTTAGGTGCTGCTTTCTTCCCTTGTGTCCCTTGTTATTTCGACTATTGGCTGCCTGTAATGTGGATGTTTGAAGAGGCACTCTCATCTGAGACTAGATGACCACAAAACACTCTTCCAGCTGCTGCTTTGTTGTTCATTTTAAAATTTCAGATCCAACTAATAAAAGATGTGTGTGGTTCTTCAGATGTTTACAAATTAACATAACTCTGATTTCTTTCTGGATTTAAAAAAAGTGAATTTTTCTGTGTCTTACTGGAAGTGCAAAAGTAATCTTTCAGCGTCAGGATGCAGTAGACTTTTATCTGACTGAACATGTCTCTTATTAGAGTGATAATGGCCTTTCCTTCTTTCATCTTTTTTACCAGCACAGGCTGTACTACCTTGTAAATGAAGACAATGCCAGGGTTAAAATGATCTTGTCTTTTTATATTTGTTTAAAGTTTTACAGCTGGATTTGGGTTGAGTAAAACTTTGGCGTGACCTGCCAGTTGCTTCAATCATACATTTGTGATTCCTTTTGAAACTTTATAAAGATTATATGTGGCTAACAGATATAGGTCATAGGTGCTAGGAGGTTAGTGATAGTGGCTGTGGTTCCTTGTCCAGCCTCATCTAAGTGTAGCGCTGTTGTGAATACAGTCAAAGGGGTAACCGGATCTTGTCTCTTCAAATTAGTTAAAAGCCTTGCAGTTGGTCATGCAGCTGATGTCAGTAGCAAAGGACTATGAGATCATATCCAGGACATATTGTTGCTACAAAAGATGGTCCACCTCCACAAATAAATATGTCAAACTCTTTCCCCATTGTATGTATAATGGATATTGACTTAAAACATGTAAATTACTTTACAATTCTAGTAGAAAAATTGTTTTTAGGTAACATGATTAGTATTTAAAAAAATCACATTATATTGTGCCCATTTATAATAAAATGTTTTACTTGACCATTTCAAAACAAATGTCAGTGTGGTGTTTGTTTACGTCTTGACGAAGTTTTTTTCTTTTTTTTATCTCTTGACACTCCTTTTTTGGGAGCACTGAGTAGTGAAAGAGGAGGCTGGTAAATAATTGATCTTTGTAATTAAACACTCCAGCCAGGGATGCTAGGGCTGATTGACGGCCAGATATTAGGCCCTTGTCTCGTAAGGTTGCAAGTTTAGTCTGAGGTTATCAGTGGCCCCAAGTCTTTCTCTCTCCCTGCCTCATTACTTTCATGAGTAGAGCATTTCATAGGGGGGCAGTGGGAGTAGGGGGTGTGGTGTGAAGACAGTCTGGGACTTCATTAACCAAATGGGGTACCTCACAGACCGCCAAGTTGTTTGGTCTTGGCACAAGCAACTTTTTGTGGGTACCTTACCACACCTTCATGTTTTAAGCGTTTGTTTTGTGAGCATTTAGCTTTAGTTACAAACTAAGAGGCATTCCCACTTCTCCAACTAACCTAAGAAATATGTGTCAGCATATGAAGCGTTTTTGCAAAGCTTGTAAAAATCATAGCAAGTTATCTACATTTTCAATAATGCAACAACCTAGACTAAGGCAAGGCAAGTTTATTAGTAGAACACAATTCGTACATAAGGCAATTCATAGTGTTTCACTCAACAGGGGAAAAAAATCATTTAAATTACAAAGACATGACAGAAATCACAAATTAGTTTGATTACATAAAAGAGAAGAGTGCAAAGAAAATTATTTCAGTCATATGCACAGCTAAATAAAACTTTTTAGCTTAGATTTGAACATTGCTAGAGTAGCGGCCTGTCTCACATCCTCAGGAAGACTGTTCCAGATTTTTGCTCCATAAAACAAACGCAGATTCCCCATGTTTAGTCCTGACTCAGGAGGCCGATCCCTGAGGTCCTCAGAGTCCGAGATGGTTCATATGGCACTAACATGTCCGAGATGTACTTTGGTGCTAGGCCATGGAGAGACGTGTATACAGCAGAACTGCTTTGAAGTCTATTCTCTGAGCCACAGAGACAGAGACTATTTTCCAAGCTAGTACAATTTTCTACAAAGAAGACCTCATATACCTGATGAAGGTCAGCGGGACCAAAACGTCATGCCAAAATGAATGAATGAATGAAGAGCAAATCAGTGTGCAAGAGTTTTCTTGAGTTTTCATGGAAAATGAGACCTCCATAGTATTAAATATTACAAATTAGGGGTGGGCAATATGCCCCAAAAAATTTATCAGTTTTCTTGGAGCCAAATCATAATTTTTATTTTTATCATCTGCTGATGTTCACACCTCAAGGTCACTCACTCAGAACTTAACAGAGCCTGACTAAGAGGAGGAGTTGATGGAGAAAGTATCTGTGTTTTAGTGCATAGAGTCGTAATATAACATATGACTACTGCCATTGTGTCCTTGGGCAAGACACTTAACCCGCCCCAGTCACCCCTGTGAATGGGTGACTGGTTCCTTGATGTAAAGCGCTTTGAGTGCCTTGAAGGTAGAAAAGCGCTATATAAATGTGACCATTTTTAACTGTCACTTGATATGACAATTTCATTAAAATAGAATATCGTCACAGGGATCAGATAACGATATGATTTTTATCACCATATTTCCTTGCGCTACTAATTTCAGTCCTTTTACATACATTGTACTTTATCAGTATGTTGTCATTTGTGATTCCTTTAAGCAATCTTCTCCAACTGTGTGAACCAAACATGAACCAATTTAGAAATGCTGGTGCTGCTTTTGTATCAATTACTGCAGCAGTGTTGTAATAACAATTACTGGAACTGTACATCCCCTTTGCACACAACACCCATCTAATATTGTTCAATTTGGGGTGGAATAAAATGCATGTTTTCTAGGCTGCTGTATGGGTACAATTACTGTTGGTTTTATTACAATATTTACATTTGTTGGTGGTGTGTGAGTGTGGATATGCTAATCAGATACATGCCCTGTGGACAGCTGGATTGAGATGACTCATTGCTGCAACACATCTTCAATTGGTGTTTGTGAAGTCCAAATGTATTATCTCTCCATGCGCCAAATCTGTTCAGAAGATATGTACACAACTACTGTACAATGGGCATAATTTACTGCTTCCCTGCAGTTTGTGTTTTGTTGACTACTCAGCCCTTTTTACAAAATTGCATGTATGCATTGGTATGACATTGTGAGTAAGAAATTTTTCGCTAATTTTGAGCAGCGAGAGAAGCAAGCTGAACCAGCGCACATTGATGTTGTGACCCCATTGCCCATGTAAATTTTGACCCCACGAACAGAGAGGACCGAAATGCCTCATATTAAGGGGGTGTGTTTGTATGTTGGTTGCATGCTATGTGCTGCTGTTTTTGTTCCACTCCCTCCCTCCTGTGTAAAGGTGGAAAGGGGTTTTGCTCGTAACATGAATCGGATCATACAGTTTATCTGTCAAAACGCGCACCTGGTTTGTCAGTTCAGCCACTTTGGTTTGTAAAGTAGAGACGGTGTCCCTCAGGTTAGAGACCTCCTCCTCGACCGCTTCAGCCCAATTTGCCAGTTCTTGGATTTAAAATCCCGCATTTCCACCACTCCACCGTGTTTGTTATCTTGTCTGTAATCTCCCGTAAGGCCGCCGGGTCTATCCCGCTCCGAGTCTCTTCTGCAGAAGAATCTGATCTGGAGCTGGAAATGTAGCTGCATGACGCAACCGGGCAGCAGCGGGGCCTGGACGCGCAGTAGCCGGTGTATAGACGCAGAGGCTAGCGCCGGTACAGAGCTAGTTAGCTTAGGTGCAGCATTGCTAGCCTGATCCCAGGTGAAGTCGTAATAAAGACTGTCCACACTAAGCATCATCCCGGAAGTAGACATTTTTTTTTACAATACACATTTTTGTAACATAGCAAAGAATTGGCATAAGAGAAACCCTTGATGTTCTGGACCCTTGTTTGTGGAAATTTCCTCAGTATGGAATTAAACTTATCTTGCATTTACTAAATAACATTCATTTTAGTGCTGTCTCTGAGGATGATCGGTTGGCTGATATGTCAGGCCAATATTTGCACTTTTTCACATATCGGTTGTTGGCTTTAAAGCTCCAGCAGATGCCAATATTTTATTATGGCCAAAAAACCTTATTAAAGGAGATACATGGTGTAGGAGATAGCCTTACATGTTAACTTTAGCCAATAAGAAGATGGCACTGCGACTACGGAGACAGGACTGTGGTTGTTTAAAAATAGAATAAAGACAAATATTCTATTATTATACTTTGACTATGTCGAGCCGTGCCCTGTAGTAACATAACTTTGGTTATTACTCATCCTATAATTTTATATCAGCCTCTAAATATCGGCAGAACGTATCGGCCATCAGATGCTCTAGATTCAATAACATCTGTAGTAGTATTGGCTATGAAAAATATTGGTCGATCTGCATTTTGGCTGATTTGAGCACTTTCCTCCTTTTATTACTTAATTAGGTCATTACTGTAATACACTGCTCTTTGTGGAACACAGAAATTCACTGGAATTACCGACCTTCGAGTACAACTAACGCAGCATTATGCTGCAATCACATGCCACCAGGCTAAAGGACACTTTTCCTCGACCCACAGTTACATTTCCTAAAAAGACTCAAGAACAACTTATTCAAAGGTAATCTGTTCAACGGTGTATGATGCCAAAGTCGGTATAAATAATTAATCCGTGCATAGCCTGTCTCGTCTGATTTTCTGCTGTTCCACTCCACTGCGGGTCATGGTGTTCTAGACTCTGCGTTGGTGCATGCAACACTTTTCCTCGTTGTTTAATATTGACTTAATACAAATGAGGATGTTTATGCTGAATATTGTATTTGCCTTGTCAATTAAATCTGTTAACAGTCTTAGTCGACCCAAATTTTTATTTTGTGTGTGTGTTTTTTTTAAGGAGAAAGGTGTGAAGGTTATTATTGTATGTTATATGTTGTTGTGAGCTTTCTCTTAGTAAAGTTTGGATCAGATACATGGTCAGGCCATACAGGGTATTAGACACTTCTGAGAACTTTACTGACCCCCTTTTAGTTGATTAATTGATACAAAGAGCTGGCCTTTTATTTCTTACTGTACTGATCTGGCCCAGTATGTGTCCCTGCATAATAATGTCTATTTTTTTTATTTTTTTTCCAGAGCTTGTTTATTTGCTTGCTTTGACCTTATCTGTGCTACAAGCGTTATCTATATTTGTGGCGCCGTTCAGTGGAAGTGCTGTTGTTCTCAGCTGGAGTGCTCCCTCTTCTAGCTCGCTCTGTTTCCCCACTAATTTGGCAGGGGAGGGCATGTCCGCCCAACACTACATGACACCACTGACCTAAACCATAATACAAGTTTCCTGCTCCATTCTCACTGTTTCTACTCTGCTAGCGCCGCAGTTTAATCAGACCGCTGCTTTCTCTGCCTTTATGCATATAATTGACTTCAAAGATTGAGTTTCCTTAACAATACATGGAGGTTTTACAGTTTTAGTTCATATAGTGCATTTGAATAGATTTGTAGCACATAAAACCTTTACTCATCAAAGCTTATTCATTAAACTTGCCTGTTAGAGGGCCTTGTGTTTATTCCAACATCTCTGACCCTAAGGCCTTTAACAATTGCATCTTATCACTTTATAACTTGCGTCATAGCCAACAAGCCACTCCACTCAAAGGCATTCAATATGAATAGTTTAGGTTGTGTCATCAAATGGCATGCATGCCTTGAATAGCATGAGGAAGAAAATCCTTAAAGAATCACTAACACTTTAACAATAGCAATAATAATCGTAATAATCTTAATAGTCATCATAATCATCATAATGCCATACAGGTGTAATGTGCTTTATAGGCTTTATAGCCTCTCAAAGCGCTACACTGTCATTATTCTTTAATTTTCTCCGCTTTAGTTTGACTTCTGTCCCCTTGAAAGAAAATGCATTGCATTTTTAAAAGAATGTCCTCTAACTCGAGTAATTTACGGTCCCCGTAAGAGAAGAGACTTTAATTTTTTTTCTTATTCAACTGTATTTTTAATCATTTTGAAGTTTTTGAATCAAGTGTCCACAGTCAGTGAAAACATGGTTTGAGCAGAGGCCAAACTTTGGAGGAAGAAATTTGTGTTAAATGTCACTTTTAAAGTCTGCATCGTATATGTTCATGATGGCCATTTTTAGTAATGATAATAAATTATACATAGTTACTATATTAAGATAGTGTACAAAGTGACTTGAAGCGTGCTTGACAATACAATACAATCAACGTTGATGATTAATTAGCTGAAAATCGCTGTACAGTATTGGTAAGTGTTTGTGTGAGTGCCTGTTTCACAATCTGATGCAAAAGCTTCACAATATTGTTACTGGAAGATTGGTTGTTTTCACAATGGTATGGTCCGACTTCAGAGTGTTCCAGTTGAATAAACAGGTATATAAACAATGAATCTTTAGCCTTTGCAAAACCATAGGCTAAAGAAAAAAACCTCACCTCTACTTCGGTGGTCCATCCCCAAATAGGATTGCTCATCCGCTTTCTTCAACAGGATGCAGTTTGTACCACGACCAGCCCACTAAAACAAAAGTAGTAATTTATTCCCAAGGGCCAAAAGAACCCGCACAAATGTACTATGGGCGAATGCACGTCATGTATCGGCCGCATTTGGAGTTCAAACGGTATGGTGAAGTTGAGACATTTGGCATCAAGGGGTTAACAAAAAAGTAACAATGGATTTAACCTGTAACAAATGGGAGTGTAATATTTATGTTTGGTAATCTCTTCATAAACTCAATCTGAACATTGTCGTAATACTTTAGCTCTTCTTCTAGTGTATATCCAGCAGACTGTATGAATGACTGTAGTGGTGGTCTCTGTTATATGAGCTGACTGAGAGGTTACTGTAAGGAGCAGTGGGGTCTGGCTGACACTGGCTCCAGCCTAATTGAACACCTTTTGAATATTTTTGAAAAAATGTTCTGTGAAACAACGTATAGACTTATTGAGCCGATATCTCGAACTTTTCAGAATGTTCACATTTTCTGAAACCAATTGTTTTTGCAGCTTGTCCACCCTGACTAAAATGTACATGTTCACCAAATGAATGGATTATTTTTTAGTTTAAATTCCTCCTTCTGCCCAGTTCTGATACTGACTTTTTCATGTAATTATTACTGTAAAAATAATAATAATTAGCATGCAAATGTTACTAAATATTGATGAACACCCCAAGTCTGCTTGCCTCTCCTTAAAAGTCACTAGATACTACTGGATTGTTCTATCTAACTTTTATGGGTCTAAAACTTTTTGTCTCAAAATATAACTAATATATGTTATATGAGGAAAAAAAAATATTACCAATACCGAGGATTGATATTCACTGATATGCTGATTTAAAAACATCAGACAGTCCAGAAAAGTGAGTTTGGAAGGATGAGATTGCTCATAGATGGTGAAGGTAATTTTGTTTTAAGACAATTGGATGATTGGGTGTAATATTAACAAACTACATTGATAACTTTACATGCGACACTTGTAATATCTGCCAATCAAAAACATATTTATCAACAATAACATTGAGCAACTGAGCAGAGAGGTCTTAAATTTAAGATCAGTGATTCCCCTGCCTTAAACATGTTTCTCCTTTCTCTTTGCTCAGCCCCGCTCTGTCCTACTGGAACTGGAAGCCTCTCCTCAAACGCCTCTGGATGTCTTGTGCCTATTACTGCTCGCCCACCATCAAGCCTTCATTTACCCCGGCCTGTCTTTGCACTCCCTAATGGACTTGGCCCTGTTCTGCCTTTGTCTTTCTTTAGTACCATGAAATTCACCTTGGGGAGGGAGAAAGCCCTATTCTTCGCACCTCTTTACATTTTGTGAATATAGTTAGAAGATGCCACCCCCTCTTTTCAGTTTTACTCATGTTATCTCATGGGCTTTATATAGTTTGTATTGTTTCCTTTGCACACTTTATTGACTGCCGTGTCACACTTGGGGGAAATAAGAGTAAGCAGTGATGCGTGTAGTCATTTTGAATAGATCCCCTGCATCATATTTGACCTTATTTCCAGCTCCCTGCTAAAACAAAGATGCTTTCAAATGGCACTTTGACACAATTTTTATATTTCAAAGGCATCATATATTCATTTAATGCACTTTTATTCACAAGCTTTCTCACCTCCCAAGTTAAAGTAGATTACATTACATCGTTATTTGGTCAAACTGTGATATAATCCATGATGTAAAACCGCAAAAGGTCAAAGTGGGATTAATTGCTTCCTGTGGCTATATATTAATCATGATATATTTAGCTTCACTATGATCTTATGCAGGGCTTATGAGGGTTTTATCACCGGAAAGATTTTCAATTTGGGACAGATTAAAGCATGCTAGTACGTGTCCAGTATTTTTTATGTCAGGAAAGGCTGCTAAAATGTAGCTACAAGTGTTAATTGTGTATCTTATCGGTTGGAAAGGAAAGAGCTGCTTCTGTACTCTGTGCTGTCCTTCACCTTTGACCAAAATGTTGCTCTTTAAACACAAGCCACACACTCACTTGCATAGTGCGTAAAATGTTCCTCACTTCTTTAGGTCTCTCATTGCCCCTCCTGCAATGGTCTGGTCTGTTTGAAACATGAATTCTTTCCAAAGAGTTATGTCCTTTCCAGGCTTTCCAGTCAGTAATTGACAGTTGCCTTCTACTTTTCATTGATATATTGGATCCATATTGTTAAGTGTTGCCTCATGCTAATTACCAAGTGTTTATTCCTATTGATTCTTTAATGCCTATTACCGTTTTTTGTCACGGTACTAAATTCAAACTCCATTTCATTATTAAGGAATATACTTAAGTCTCAATACCGATTTTGATATAACAAAGATAATAAAAATTGCTCAACAGACCTTTTAACACAAAATAGTAGTACTTTCTTAATATTTTTTTCTGTTTATTCTTTTTTCAAACATCACACAAACTAACCTACCGGTATATAAAAAGAGAATTAAAAAAAAAGATGATTATTATATATGTACACATACACAGACATTCATCTGCACATATACATACATGTATACGTACGCATTTTCCCTTATACCAATACATATATATGTTTGCACTTACATATCCACGTATACATACATACACACACACTCATTCTCTATTTATTATAATAATAATAATAATAATTTTTAAAAAAGAGCAGGGTTGGTCAGGACCTTAGGGAACTCAGAATAAGTAAAGTATAAGTTTAGCAGTTAATGAGGTAGCATCCAATGGAGTGAGGGGTTAACGCATCTTATGGCATTAAGTATGAGTCCCATTTTGTTCATTGTTTGTTGAATTTGTCCATTTTCAAGCTGAGTCCGACGGTTATTTTTTTCGTGGTGCATATGTCAGTTATGATGTCCATCCGGTCCTTAATCGTCGGAGCAGTCTGTGTCATCCATTTTTTGTGATTGCCTCCTATCCATCCATTATGTCCTTAACGAGAGTTTTGAGGCCTAAATGCATTGTCCCAAAATTGAGTGGAATAGCGGTATATTTCTGTGTTACAGGACAGTCCCACAGTCCCAAAACACATGGTAATGGTTTGCCTCCCGGCAACCACAAATTCTCCAGCATTCAGCCCCCTCCCTGTGAAGGATGTGCACTTTGACATGGTGTTATGAAAAAATGCGTCTCATTCAGTACTTTCTCTTATTTCAAATTGTATCGATACTTCAAATAATTATCAAGTTTTTATACTAGTTTTAGTAGCGATTCTGATTTGGTTTTGAGACTTTTGATAACCTGATAATCAACTGTTTTCCCTTAAGCCCTTTACACAGTATGAAGTATTAAAAGCGTTGCTCTTTATAGATCTAAAAAAGTCCACTGGCGCTGACACCCTCGAACCTAGGTTGCTATTTTTATCAGCTCCACTAATAGTATTATTACACTAATAATAATAATTGTTTAACTCATGTTTATAATATCACAATTCAAACTGAAAGAATTCCCTTAATTTGGAAACGGCTTTAGTTCTCCCTTTGCATTAAGGAATTTCCATCCCATTTTAAAACTCTTGGAGAGCCAATAAGTAACCAGGGCAGTGCTTTCTTAACCAAATATTCAATTTTAACTAGCTACCAGTTTGGTTTTAGACAAGGGCATAGTACTATCACAGCTGCTTCAAAAGTTAATGAAATTATATTGCTATTGCGTTTTTGTTGATTTATTAAAGGCCTTTGAGTCTGTAGATCATTGTATTTTGGATCATTTGGCTGCTATTGGGTTCAATACAAATGCAAAAAGTGGTTCGCAGATTACCTCACATATACTGTAGAGCTCAAGCTGTTTCTGTCAATCTGAATTCTTAACAGAGGTGTTCCCTTTGGACCACTACTATTTAAAATTTATATCAACACAATTGTCCAGAATCTAAAACATTGTAGCATCTACTTGTATGTACATGATCCTATTCTATATGCTGGAGCGCTTTCTAGATAAGATAAGATCACCTTTATTTGTCCCACAATGGGGAAATTGCAGTGTTGCAACAAAGGGTACAGAAACACATTATGCACAGTATAATAATAAAAACAGATAACTTAGAAAAAAAAAGAAAACTCTTCTTAATAATAATAATAATACTCTTATTACAGCTGTCATATGGACAGAAAATATTGCACAGGGATGATTGACATGTCACAGTATTGCACTAGATAATGAAAGCTGAATGACACGTTCAGGACTAACAGTGTTTGTTGTAAAGTCTGACAGCAGCAGAAAGGAAACCTCTCCTTCACACAGCGAGGGTGGATCAGTCTGTCACTGAAGCTGCTCTCCAGAGCGGACAGAGTGTCCTGCAGGGGGTGAGACTCATGGTCCAGCATAGTGTGAGTTTAGCCAGGACCCTACTGTCCCCCACCTCCTGCACAGAGTCCAGAGCAAAGCCCAGGACGGAGCTGGACTTCTTGATGACTTTGTCCAGCTTCTTCCTCTCTGTGATGCTGCTGCTCCAGCAGACCACAACGTACAGGAGGGCTGATGCCACCACCGAGTTGTAGAAGGTCCTGAGGAGTGGCCCTGTCACGCCAAAGGACAGGCGTCTCCTCAGGAGGTAGAGTCAACTCTGGTTCTTCCTGTACAGTGCGTCTGTGTGATCAGTCCAGTTTGTGGTTCAGATGAACACCCAGTTACTTGTATGAGTCCACTCTCTCAATGTCCCTTCCCTCGATGTTCACTGGTGAGGGGGCAGCAGAGTGGCGTCTGCGGAAGTCCACCACCATCTCCTTGGTCTTCCCCGTATTGATGAGGAGGTGGTTTTGCTGACACCAGTCCACAGTCCTGTGCGAGTCCTCTGAGTCATCAGAGAACTTCTGCAGGACACAGCTGTCCGTGTCGTGTCTGAGGTCTGCAGTGTAGAAGGGTGAAGAGAAAGCGCGCGAGTACGGTGCCCTGGGGCGCCCCCACACTGCAGGTCCGAGTGTCAGACACACAGTCCCGGGCTCTCACAAACTGGGGTCGGTGAGGTGGTCCAGGATCCACTCCGCCAGGTCGTAGTCCACAACAGCCGTCTCCAGCTTGTCCCTCTGGAGCAGCGGCTGGATTGTGTTGAAGGCGCTGGAGAGATTAAAAAAAAATAGGATCCTCGCAGCGCTGCTAGCCTTCTCCAGGTGAGAGAGAGCGTCCTCCACTCTGATGCCAGGCCGGTATGCAAACTGCAGCGGGTCCATGGCTGAGCTCATGGTGGAGCGGAGGTGGTCCAAGACTCCTTCACGTTGGAAACCGGAGTTCGGAAAATGTTTTTGCACGCAAGTTCGTTTTTTGTTTTTGTTTTTTGTTTTAAGTTCTTCCATTTTTGAGTTATCCACTAAACATTGATGACCACCCTGAGTCCGTTTGCCCATCCATAATGCACGCTACGGTTATATCGTGACCTGAATAATCATGATCATCGAGTAACATAATTGAAAAAACAAAGAGCAAATATATTATTTCAATTAATTAATTTCTATCTCAAATTCTAAGAATGGGCTGATATGATTTTGCTATTAAGCATACAAATGGATGAATTTGCTAAACTCGATCTTATAATATACAGTAGGTACTTTCAGAGTCGCGTCTAACCTTCAAACAAAAGTTGGAATGGGGGCCCTGTAGTGCCACTCCACCTTAACTATTGTTAAGCCTAGCTATTTTGTAAAATAGTCCTATATTTCAATAAAAATATTGCACAGCTGTGCAGACTTCTTAGAAACTTTTTGAAAAGGGTGCACTATGTAACTTATTCCGGTGGGGGCTCCGCTACCGGCTTGTCTTTCTGGAGATGTTACACCTTTGCCTGGAATGTTCCACAATATGGCATTATACATATCAGTCTTACATTTATTCAATTACAGATGTATTTATTGCTCGAAAATACCCTGATAAATCTGCATTTATACTGTGAGTCACCACTCCACAGATATGACCTGTAACTAGGCCTGTAACTAGGTTTGGCCAAATGCTTGTCTCCATGGAGAACAGTATGCCATACAGAACAAAGAGGGTCAGCTCCATGGTGACGAGCACTTCCATCAGAAATGTTACAAAGTGCACCTTTAAACCCAGAATCTTGATAATAATGATCAAACTTAATACTGCTGATGCTTCAGTCCATTACAGCTGAATGAGGAGTGGAAGGAGATAGACATGTGAACAGCAATGAACAGACTACAGGTGAACTAAAATATTAAATATTGTCGATTGGATTGAAAGAAGCAGAGGATAGTGCTCAAACCGTCATACTTCTCCCAGCATAGTTGCTCCTACAGGGCAGCGTAGCTAAGAAACTGTAGGCTTATATTTCTGTTCCTAACTGGCTTGACAATAACCTATTTAAAAAATTAACCTTTTAAGTCTGTTCTTAAATGAAGAGACCGTTGGCCTCGTTAACATGGACAAGGAGCTGATTCCATACAGTGTATTCGGAATGTATTCAGCGCTTAACTTTTCCACATTTTGTTATGAAATGGCCTAAAACTTTATAGAAACAACAACAACAAAATGCCCCCCTTAAAATGACCTGACGCAGGGTCTGTGGAGTTTCGACGCATTTTAACATTGCCCACAAACTGAGAATAAGCTTGTTTGTAGCATGGCATGTATTCGGCGGCATTTTATTAGTTTGTTGGTGTTTTTTTCCCCCTCAAGTGTTGCTGGTGTCGCTTTATCTTTCCACCGCTGCACTGGAGCGAGGAGAAGCGGAGGAGCCGTCACAGAGTGCGCATGGACTCAAACACCTGCACCATGGACACAGAGAGGAAGAAACTTTCGTGAGACCACAATGGCATACAGCAGAGATGAACGGGATATTAGGGCTCCTTCTAGTTAAACACTTAACTCCTAAGCAATGAGTACGCCTATCATTTTAACATAATTAAATATGCATGTATTAAAGTTTCCGCAGTCACCTGACATTCAACTATCAGCACTGCCATGCCAAGCCTCTGGGACCAGATTAAATGCTGCTACTGTATATATAGATTTAGTTTATATTATATATTGAGTGGGTCTAGCTCCACCGTCTATCTGCAAATTGAAGCGCGTCCGCCTGTCCGTCCAAGGGAGTCGGATCTCTCTTTCACTGTGGAACTCCTACAGGTTTCTACTTTTTCCCAAAGAGGTTCGGTAGTTTTTCCTGGCCGAGAAGGAGGGTCTAAGGACAGGGGAGCTTGGGACATCTGTCTGAGGACACAGGATGCTGGGACATTTCCAAATCCCTATGAACATTGTTTATTTAGTTTTTTTCCACTGTAGCCCCTCGAGGCAACTGCTGTTGTGATTTTGGGCGTTACAAAAATAAATTGAATTGAATTAAATTGAACCTTGCTGGGGAACATTCAAACAAAACAACAATCTAGAGTACCTAGCTGGAGGATTAGGTTATTGTGCATGTTTTTAAATTCATGGAATAAACTGTCCCTGAAAGGTCCCATATGGAAATCAAACCCAGGACCTTCATGCTGTGAGACGAGAGTGCCTTTATGACTCCTGTTTTTGAGTGTTTCCTCATTTGTGTAATAATTTTATCCTTGCAACTTCTAAACATTCTTACCCTTGTTAAAACACATTTTCAGTTCTTTGTTGGATCTTTGCAGGGAGAAATGTAGCTCAGTAAATCTTAAACCTGCAAGACAAAAACAGACAGTTTGGCTGAGGGTGGGGTGTGATGACTCATGCACACACAGGCGAGGTCCCTCCCTTCCCATCTTTAGAGTGTCCAATCACATCCACAACTCCTTTCCTTCTGCAGAAGTCTCTGTTTGCAAGTTTCACATCAAGGAGATGATAGCATGACATATGTTTATAGAGGTGTGTTCACACACAATGCTTTTTATCAGAAAAGTGCAGGGATAGATTTAAAGAAAGACATGGGATGGCGGTAAACTGTCCATCACCCGAAGATTGATTAATCGATTTTTGCTCAGAGTTCTGTAGTTTTGTCCGCAAGCATGACACTTCACCCACCCACATAATCTAGTTCAAATGTGTTGTGTGTGATTGATGATGGTCGTAGGAGTCCGTGGCACAGATTAGAAGCCTTGTTTCTGTCAGGGTGTCCCTGGGCAGCTGTGACTACAGTAGTTTACCACCGCAGAGTGTGGAGCTAATGAATACACTCTAGTGTAGCTCTTTGGGAAGTTTTGACAAGACTGTGAAGTTCATTACATGTGTATTTATTGTACTGTGGTTATGCCTTACTTTGCTGTGCTGAGATGGATTGAAATATACTTCAGACTGTTCCTTCCTAGTTATTTGTGACAAAAACATGATGACCAAAAGTAATATACTTTTATTGAGATGTGCTGCTTTTTCAGTCTGTAAATACCGCCAGGAAACAGTCATACCAGTTATCGTCCCATCCTTGGTTCGACAATGTTGACAAAAATGAATATCTTTTAGTAGAATATCTTTTAGTATAATAACATTGTCTTAATTGACTGAAGTTTAAGTATAAGAATGTAAAACTACCCACGAAAGTACAGAAATATCATTTACACCCTTGTCTACAACCAAAGTTCTATATTTATTTTGAATCTGCTTTTTCGAAGGTTTTATTATAAATAATATACCTCAAGCATGCATATTTGCATATCTTCTTAACAACATTCACAATATTATATTTACAATATTATTATTGATCATTTGATATATTGCCAAATTCCTTGTTAGATTTTGTGTTGTCATGATACCAAAATTACGAAAACTCCCTTTTAGAGAACATAAGCTAAATTGAATGTATTAGTGCTACACAACTGCAATGTAATGTAATTTTTATTATCATACGATCATACTGTTGTTGTTTTTTTAAACTCAAGAGCATTGATATCCCATCTAAAAATCTATTTTCAATATGCAAGTAGATATTTAGTAACAATTAGTATCTGGCATTTTTATTAATTAACCCATAGGGTGGACATGAACCTTAACTAATTCTAGACCTTAGCCTTTACTGCCAGTTTTGTCTCAACGGTCAAATTCCAGATCCTTATGCCAGTTTATTGAAATGACTCCATTTCTCCATTGTACATCAGTTCAAAAACATATGCGTTTGTGATAAGCTTATATTATAATATGATTTCTGACTTCTAGTATTATCAAGAGTGAGAAAACTGTAATAAAAAAAAAATACTGAGGAATGCTAGCTCGAATATAGGATTCATTTTCTCAACTTTCCCATGTAATTACTCTCAAAATCCAATTTGCAAAATGCAATTTACCCATGTCTTAACTTATTATTATCTCTAACTCCATCAATACTGAAAAACTATACCTTTTTTATTCCCTTAAAATCAGAAATGTTTATGAATGGTTCAAAATCAAGCAATATCATATATATTTTAAAAAGTCTTTCTCGTATTCCCCAATGTAATTACACTGATATGATGATCAGCAATGATAAAAACACGAGAAAGGCTAATCGTTGCCTGGGAATGCCCACCTA
The DNA here is from genome assembly GCA_015082035.1 of Chaenogobius annularis. Lineage (NCBI taxonomy): Eukaryota > Metazoa > Chordata > Actinopteri > Gobiiformes > Gobiidae > Chaenogobius > Chaenogobius annularis. The sequence goes on from BJKM01000139.1 coordinate 644,691, forward strand.
CTGTAAATATTGAGTTATTGGCTGGCACTTTCACACGAGACACAAGCACTCGCTCCTTGTCCTTCTCCTGGGACGGCCTCAGCGGCTCTGTGGCATAGGAGGTGGTCTCAGAACTCCTGCAGGTGGGTGGATGGCTGACAAGGGTTTTATGAGCTTTATGTAGAAGAGGAAAGGGACCAGGCTGTTCCTCTTCACTCACTGTTTTATTGGAAGTGCAATAAATGAAACAAATCTTTTTAAAGTGGTTTTAACAAAATCCTTGCTGGCAGGCAGCGTGGGTGACAAACGTAACCCCTGAAAACAATTGGGATTTGGTTTTCTCTGAAAGCTCCAAAAGCAGTCAATGTATGAATCAGCACCTTGGACAGCGATGATGCAGTGACTTTGAAATGTTTAGAATAATTTGTGTTGATCTACTTGGATGTGAATTGTTTGTCCCTTTTCATCTTGTTGGCATTTACTAACCCCATTTAGAAATATATTGAGAGCCACACAAAAATTGAGTAAATGTGGTATTGGTTCAAGATATTGCGAAACAGGTTTAGCCAATCAATTCATGTATAAGAAGACTATTTACTGGCCACTGTTGACGCTGAATATAATGCAGTTGCAGAGTCACAGAAAAATAACTTGGATCAGTAAACTATGAATGTTCTGACAATATTTTCTGAATCAAACATTATAGTACATCCATGTTTTTGTATTTCTTGAGTCTTTAATTACTTTCTCCCATGCCATTTCAGGCACTCAGGGAATGTTTTATAGGAGTGTGGACTTACATGGCTCATGATCTTCTATATCACCTTTGGGTTTGTGGTCTTTTGGCTGACCACAAATATTGTATTTGCTCAAAATAATGGCTGAAAATGTACATATTACAGAAAATGTCGTCATAAGGCTGTGATTTGAGGAATGATGTTCATCAGCTCTGCGAGTCATCTGTTCCCAGTTTCTCTCATAATGGCCACATGAGAGGTGACGTCTCAGTAGCATCTACTTATTTTTCAGGAAAAATTTAGCTGAAAAAAAAAAAATTCCACACTGCTTTGGATAAAGATAAAATACTGTAATTATCTGCTGTTTTGCCAATATGTATGTTTTATAAAATATTTAGAAACCTTTTTAATTGTGTGCCTAAAACACTTATTTTCCTGAAACCTAAAGTGTTTGTGTGTGTGTGTGTGTGTGTGCTAATATATATATATATATATATATATATATATATAATATATTTATTTAGGGTTAATTTTAGTCATTTGGGGAAAATAGGCCTCATGGTAAGAGGTAAAATTACTTTATTTTGCTTCAAAAAATATATAATTATAGAAATATAATTACGATGATATCATATCATCACATTTACAGGCCACTGATACAAATCAGTTAATTTGTAAAAGACATTTAATTGACACTGCCTCTCCCATGTTCTGTACATTGAACAAATCATGCAAACGACTTTGTAATTTTCACAGCATTTGCCCATGCCCTGCCCTTTAAGCAGCCGTAATGAAAATAGGCACAGCATTTGCATTAACGCGCAAAGAGAAAATCCTCCAATCCTCTTTTAGAGGCTTCTGTATGGAAAATACCCATTGACTAAAAACAAATTAAATTGGGCATCACATGTTTTAAAACTCAAGTTAATTTCTGCCTTGTAACATTTTATAATAAACTTTACAGTATATTATTGGTGTTACTTCCCAAAGACCACAAATGGCTGTACAATCACACTTTTTTTTAACGCAGCAAGAACAATCAGCATCTTAGACTTGTTACATTATGCCTGGAAAATCGTGTTTACACTTACAGACCAAGAAGAGTTATTGAGAGTCGAGCTGTGGCATGGCCCCTCCATTTGCATAACATTATGTTCTCTGCCAAGTAGTGAGGAATCTCTGAGGAATCTCTGTTTCCATTCACAAACTTTGTAAATTTGAAAATGTGAAAATACTTAATGCAACAGTGGAAGCTAAGTTTTGTTTAGGTATTTCTCAACACAAATATATGAATACATCACATATCCTATGTTTATCAGATTACACTTAAATTTGCTATATATGGTAAGAGGAGACACAGTGACACAGAGTCCTCAAATTGTTTAGATAGTTTCACAGCAGGTCGTCTGGCCTGTACTATGCTCGAAGTACATGTTGTCTGCCCCTGTGGGCTATGTCAAACTGAAGTTATACTCAAACGCTAGTAGTAGCAAGTAGCAAGTTCTACCTCTGTAACTACAACTCTTTTAAGTTATCTAAACAAGGATAATTTTATACTATAAAACCAGGAAGTCCAAAGTAAATCCATACTTTACTGGTTTTAAAACCAAGACAAATCTGACAAAAACAAGGACTAAAGCTAGCCTCAACAAGCTCAGAAGTAGTGTTTAACTACGTAGCATTTCTGGGGGATGCTACGGCCAATGCTCCATTTTGGAATATTCAACGAATAGCTATAAATTCTCTATGGAGACAAACAGATACAAAACCCCCAACCAAAAAAGTTACATTGTACACCTTTTAATTATAATCATTTTCAAGCTGTAACCAGGACCAAAACTAGGTTTAAGCAGGACTTGACCTGCAATAAAGTGTCATCAGAAGCAGCTCATAGTGGGCCACTAGTTGTATATTGCCCACAGTTTGAGAATCAGACAAATCCACTGTGATCTGACATTACCTGGAGCGAGCGTTGGGGTGGTCTGGGTGCGGGATGCTTTTATGAATTGTTAAATGAATTGTTAGTTGTGGCATGTTAACTGTAAAATCCCCTGAGGAAGTGTGCGAGCGTGTGAAGGGGGTTGAACTCACATTGTACGTGTCAATGTGCCGTTCCTATTGCATTCATGCCAGCCTTTTATACTAGTACATACTTGTTTGTAGCTGTAAGAGCATTCCCATTAAAACAATGTGTGTGAACCAGTCAAGGAACAGCAACATGTACAAACTTTTTTGTTGTAAGAGCTGGAAACTATGCACCTTTTGTTTTGTTTGCCATTTCAACATATTAGATTAGATTCAACTTTATTGTCATTACACATGTACAAGTACAAAGCAACGAAATTCAGTTTAGCATCCAACCAGAGTGCAATAATAGTAAGTACAATATACAGATAATAATAAATAGGTGATAGCTAAAATAAGGAGCTGTAGTATATAGTACAAATATACAGATAGATTGATTGAGGTAAAGTTGCATTATTATATATATATTATATATTATATATATAATATTATATATATTATATATATATATATATATATATATTAATATTAGTGCATACTGTATGTTAGACTATAAACAGGGACTATAGACATAATTACAAAAGCAAATGGGCATATGATATTAAGTATACGTAGCTTGAGTGAACATTAAATAGTGCATAATAATAACAGTAGCTGCATCTACATCGACTATGTGCAATGTACAGTACGTGTTTTCAGTGGCAATCAGAATCCAAAGTGTTTGAGTGCAGGAATGGTCCAGTAGTGCTGGTGTAACCGTCTTTGGACAGTGGGGGGAGATGACTAGTTTGTGGTGGTGGTGGTTGGGGAGTGGGGAGGGGGTTTCATCGGTAGGGGCAGAGTTCATAAGGACACAGCTCGGGGAAGAAATGTTCCTCAGTCTGCTAGTCCTTGTCGGGGGCACCTGAAGCGCCTGCTGAGGGCAGAGGGAGAACAGTCTTGTGCAGGGTGGGAAGGCGTCCTTGAGAATGTTGCGAGCTCGACGGAGACAGGGTTTTCTCTGGACTTCCTCAATGGCTGGAAGTGGAGTTCCTGTGATGCGTTGGGCAGTTTTCACCACCCGCCTGAGTCCTTGCGCTCCGCAACAGACAGCTCCCATACCAGACTGTGATGCAGTTTTTTAGGATGCTCTCGATCACGCAGACGGTAGAAGTTCACCAGGATGGCTGAAGACAGATGGTTTTCTCTTTAGTGTCCTCAGGAAGAAGAGGCGCTGGTGACCTTCTTGACAAGGCTGGAGGTGTTGGTGGTCCAGGACAGGTCTCCGAGATGTGGGTCCCCAGAAACTTGAAGCAGGAGACACGCTCAAACGTCCTCTCCATTGATGTGGATGGGTGCAATGCATGCCTCCTTTCTCCTTCCTGAAGTCCACAATGAGCTCCTTGTTTTGCTGGTGTTTAGGAGCAGGTTATGTTCGGCGCACCATGTGGCCAGGTGCTGTACCATCTTCCTGTAGGCTGTCCATCGTTATTAGTGATGGAGACTTTAACGTGGTGTCGTCCGCGAACTTGATGATGGAGTATAGATCCATGCACGGGTCTGCAGTCGTAGGTGAAGAGGAGGTAGAGGAATAGGTGAGGAGGGGGGTCCATCACACACCTGTGGCAACACCAGTGCTGTGGAGACGCGGTGGAGCAGGTAGTGACCTGACCTAGATGGTGTGTGGTCTAGTCAAGATAAATCCAAAGTCCAATACAGAGAGATGTGTTTATGCAGGTCTCTAGTTTAGTGATTAACCTTGGAGGGGAATGAGTGTGAAAGCTTGAGCTGAAGTCAGCAAACAGCATCCGCCATAGGTGGTTGGGTTGTCCAGGTTGAGAGAGCAGAGTGCAGTGGATGTGGACTGCATCGTCAATCTATGCTCACTATTGCTGCGGTAGGCAAACTGGGTATGGGTCCAGTGTGGGTGGGAGGTAGTCCTTCAGGTGTGCCAGGACAGCCGCCTCCAAAGACTCATGATGATGGGTTGAGTGCTACAGGGCGATAGTCATTGAGGCACGCTCGGCTTTGGAGTCTTTCGGCACTGGCACGATGAGTGTGGTTTGAAGCATGATTGGAGCAGCTGCTGGCAAGGGACATGGTTAAATGTCCGTACAAGAATCGCCAGTGAGCTGCTCGCAATACAATGCCTGCACACGCCAGAACGCCGTCAGTTCCAGCAGCTTGCTTGTTGTGATCCGGCTCAGTGCTGTGTAGACAAACCGTGGAGGAGAGCTTGCGTGGTCTGCTGGGAGCTGTTGTCTTAGTGCGTGCTTTGTTTCCCTCTCGAAGCAGCATAGAAGTGGTATAGCTCGTTCGGAAGGAGATATCTGTGCCTGTGGGAGTGAGGTTGAGGTGGTTTGTAGTCGGTGATGGCCTGGATGCCCTGCCACATGCGTCTGGGTCGGGGTTGGAGAAATGATCCCTATTTTGCTTGTCGCAGTTTTTGGCTCTTCTGATGCCCTTCTCAGTTTAGTCCTGGATTGCTGTAGGCCTCGCATCCCCTGATCTGAAGGCCGTGTTATGCCTTAAGTAGAAGACGCACCTCTTCTGCTCATGTCCATGGCTGGTGGTGGTGCATGTAGTCCATGACAGAGGAAGCATAAATGTTAATATCTGTGTGTGAGCCACATGTGGCCTGAGAAGCAAACAAACTCCAGTCCATGTGTTGAAACTTGTCCTGGAGTACAGAGTCTTGCCCCCGCTGGCAACACCTTGATGGTCCTCAGTGATGGCTTCACACGGTTGATGAGGGGTAAGTATTTGGGTGTGAGGAACAAAGAGAGGTGATCTGACTGTCCGAGGTGGGGGATGGGGGTCGCGGTGTAGGCAGCAGCCATGTTAGTGTAAACATGGTCCAAAGTTTTTGTTCCCTCTCGTGTGGCAGGAAACATGCTGGTGGAATTTGGGGAGCACTGACTTTAAGTTGGAATGATTAAAATCCCCCGCAACAATAAAGGCAGCCTCCGGGTGGTCAAGGCACTTAGGACTAAGTAATTTTGATTACAAAAAAGCTTTGATTATTATTTTATTGCCTCGATGATTCCTTCAATTTACATATGTAATTAAAAACACGTGAATCTGTGGCGCGCAGAGAGCACGGAATGACTTGTGGTGCTTTCGTTTCACACAGAGCTTGTTCTGCGCGGACCTGCAGCAACTAAAGCACAACAGGAGAGAGCGGCGTATTTTAAACTTATGAGTGTGACTGGGAAGATTTTTGTAGTGGGAAATTGCATGGTGTCCCGAGCTGTAACTCTGAAATCATTTTGCTGCATTAGCGCCTTGTGCCATTCACTTTAGCCTCTGTGTCTTCACCCCGTCATCACGGACTTTGTTTCATACTCGCGGTCCTCTGTGCTGTTTCACACAACAAACTGCTTCCCAGTCACACTCGTAAGTTTAAATATGCCACTCTCTCCTTTGTTTTGCTTTGAAACAGCCAATACATCCAAGGAAACAGCTCGGAGGACCGCGATTATGAAACAAAGTCCAGGATGACGCTGCGAAGACAGAGGCTAAAGTGAACGGCACACGGAGCTAATGCTGCAAAATGCAGAGTTACAGCTCAAAACATCAGGGATCACTAGTCTCACTAACATAAAGTTTTAAAAACAATTGTCTTATTTTAAGTTATGTGACATTAACTTGTCAGAAAGAATTAATTCGCGTTTATAAGTCCTTTTATGTATATTTTTTATTTACGAACAGAACAGTTTGGGCTGGTGAAGTGAAATGCTGCTGTTTTGGGCACATACTTGTGGGAAATTAAATATAAAATGTGTTATTTTAAGCAGAAACTCCTTATTTGTTTATTACTATGAACTATAACATTGATTTAAAACAAATAATTTAATATGCTTTTTAAAGGTTTACTGAATGTAAAAAAAATAAATACAAACTAACCGATTACTCAATTCATCGAAGAAAATAATTTATAGATTACTCGTTTTCTAAAATAATCGATAGCTGCAGCCCTACAACATATATTGATTTGTAATAACTACTCTAGTTGGTTTTCAAGTTGTTTTGAGCAAAAGTTTAAAAAAAATAAAATCTTTGAACAGTGACATTTGGATTAGATGAGCAGACACAAGAATGTCTTATTGGACGAAATGTATTATGTCTAAGATCAAGACTGGAAATTGAATTTCATTTTTCTATTCACCTTATTCCAGAAGCCCGTCTGGGCACCGCCATACGACGGAATCCTTCTTCCGGTTGTATCAGTTAACATAGGGCTGTTCTACCTCAAGAGAAAATAAGACTAAAAAGCCGCTTTTGGGCCACCCAGAGAATCGGTGCATTGTTGACTTGTTGATCACATTAACATCAGATATTTTACACAAATCAATCTACTTTATAGCATGTTTTAGCGACTTTTCTCTCTTTCTACACTTGAGCCGAGTTTCCGCTCGACCAGAAGATCTAACTATAATAGCTTTGATTTGGACTAGACTTCATTTTAAACACTGTCATACCTGCATTAAATTATTGGATGTTAATGTTAATCTATGTTTGTTGTATCTGTCCCTATCAAATAAATAAGTGTTAAGTTGTTTCTGCTCCTAAAAATACCACCTGCTCAAAACACATGAAGAATATGATCCAAAACAATAACAGATTGTGCACGGGCACCAGATGTTTCCTATCAGCTCATTACAAACATTAGGCCTATATTATTAATTTGTCACGAGCAAGACATTAACAAACCTGTCATAAAATGTAAGCAGACAATCTCTTTGTGCCCTATTGCTAATAAACACAGTGCAGCCAGTTGTAGAGTTGAGTCCCCTTTTCAAATGTCATGCTCTTTTGGCTTATTAAATTTATTACTACAGATTAATTTATGATTTTTTGTTACTGAATCACCTTGTGTATAGCAGTTGTTATGAATCTACTGGACTCAGACTTCCCACTTTTGTAAATGACCTACAGACGGCTGCACGCGCGCCGAGGTGTCCTGTCTTAACTAGCTCAAATACCTCCTTAAATGCCTTTATTTAAACTTGTGCCAGGAGTCGGCAAACAGCAGTGAATAGATGAGGAATGAAAGTATTTGTCCAAACTCTGTCGCATTCCTTGAACAAAAGCGAGCGATTACCTGAACACGTAGGCGGGCATTCGGAAGGCGCCCCCAGGCAAAGGGTTTTGTCAACTTATTTGTACTCGTGTATCACTTGCTCGTTTAGCCACTCAAATGCTTTTACTGCTCAAGACGCCGGGCAAAGATGGTTAAAAAGATGCTTCAACCCAGACATCGCCATCCGCCATCAACATAATCTCCTGACAGAGTAATTGGACAAAGCTTTCATGGCTTTTTGAGTTTGTCTGCTCTCACTGGCCATCTGTTTTGGTAGCACCCTGCCCCCATTCACTCACTCGTCCTGTCTGTGCGATAGATGTCATTCTAGCTCTGCTCAATATTCAAAACGCTATAGGATGACAATATACCGACAATATTTAATTTTTTCCTCAAACCTCACTCTTCACAAGTAGAAGTTCTAGTTTAATTCCATGTATGAAGTATTTTTCAAGCAGGGCTGAACTATTTTGGGGGGTAAATCATTTTACCACCCTTTTTAATGAACATAAGATTCTTTGATTGTTCAAGCTCTTTTATTATTTTTATATCATAATTATTAACAATATTATGTAATATCCAACTCAGAATTAGGATAGTTTCTTGAATTCCAAGAATAATTTTGAATACAGTTTGAATTATGATTTAAATTGTGTTACATCTTGCAGTCAAAGTAGAAATAGATAACTTCTGAAATTCCTTGCCAACATGTACCACTGTCCAATAGAATATGCTCACTGACTGATATGGGATGTATCTTTAAACAATGTTATGTTTGTTCTTCTCTTTTATTTGGTCATAGGGAATTAAAAACAAAAAAAGTGTTCTACTTTTTATTTCATTTTATTGTTTATTGTCTGTCTGTAACAAAACTGTTTCCTCTCTGGGACAAATAAAGTAAGTTTATTGCATCCTTATTGCAATAAATAACTACTTTTGCCAATAATACACAATGCTGATATTTCCCAGAACAACCCATTTACACTTAGGTACATCCTTATCTATACCACTGTGTCAAATGACATTTTTGGACTTAAATGAACACGTGTAAAGTCTTAAAGGTTATGTGAAATGTGTTAACCCATTAGAGCATTGCACAATTAGGTGTGAGAACCGTGAAAATAACAGCGCATTGGAGCAGTTTAAAGTGACTGATTTGGGCTGAAGAAAAACGGACTGCAAATTAGATGTAGGTTAAAACGAACACAATTTATAGAGGGATCAAGTTTATTTTTGATTTTTATTTTTTTTTTATAAAAACAAAAATAGTGGATAGCATACACGTGCTCCATGTGAGCATCCCACAAGTGTCATGAAGCCTACGGGCCAAAAAATCCTTTAAAAAAACCTGAGAGAGATTGATTGGGACCTTGGAAACCTTCGGACACGATTGTTCTGCATTGAATGTTTTCATATCACTCTTTTTCATAATGTGAATCATCTCTGTTGTAATTCTTACTGAAGTACCTGCTGTTTATTCTGTCCCCATGCTGCCCTGTTAACGACCATAGTCACTTATTCTACATACTATTTTTTGATTCTTTGCTCTATTTGCACGGTGTGTTTGATTTAAGTAATTTTCTTTCTTTTTTTAAATTGCATGTTCTATTCTCCTGCTGTTCTTGAACTGTTCGTTGCAACACTATAATTTCGCCTCTTTCTTTTATTAGAAGTTTTCATGTATTGGAGTTTGTCCCAAGGCTTATCACATGCATCCTATATTTGCACACATTATACATGTATGTGTATATCATTTTATTTGTATTTATTTATTTTTTTACTCCAGATGCCCTTCTTTATCAGAGCAATGGACGTAGAGTTAACAGCTTGGGAACTTTTGTGGTTTGATCACTTGGGTAAATATTTGATAGAGACATTTAAATGTACGACCACTGATTGACTGTTTTCTTTTTATCCAGGACTGGGGCTAAGCGTATGTTTGGTACAACTGGCTGTTTTTGTTGGAGGATAAGAACTTAATTTTCTCATATTCCCACGCTGGCTTCTCAACAGCTGAATTTTGCATGTGTTCATTCTACAAAATTGGACTTTCTGCTAATTGAATTTTTCCAGCAGACTGGCACAAATGCAGCACTTGAAAATTGTCTATTAAATTCTGACTCATCTCCCAACAGTATTTTTGTCCACCCCTTTGCCACTATGCCACCTCCAAAAATTCTCACTATGAACTTTGTGTGAGAGAGAGAGAGAGAGAGAGAGAGGGAGAAACGCAAACCGCTCTGCTCTTGCCATGGCAACGGACGCGACAAGAAAAGCGATCCCGTACCTGTATATCTGTCTCCCTAATGGTCTGTGTGTTAGTGAAACAAGATCTGTAAAAACTCCCCTCAATGACATTGTAGCTCCCCCACTGTAACTGACCTGGGCTGGGGAGTCACAAGTAGGATTTAGGTAAGTACTTGGCTTCTCTGGTTCCTGTTCCCCTTTTCCTAATGAATTCAACCAGAAGAGGCCCCCTTTTTTCCATATGGCCATCGCTGAGTGAGTTTTCTGCCTGTGTAACGGATATATTTGTGATGACCACATAATAATATCTGACCCCTAAACATCACTCATATTAGACACTTTAATATAATTTGTTTTGATAATCAGAGGCGTTTAGGCGTTGGACCCACAGTTAGGCTTGTCAAAATAATTCCTATATCGACTTATCTGGGCCGAACGATAATATTTGAGCTCTAGATGGTCGCATAAGTAACTTCTTTGACTCACTCCTGAAGAGTTTCATTCGGCTATCATCATTTTAACAGTATTGTCCATTTAGTAAAGCATGTACGAAGATTATTTTTGCTTTAAGGAATTGTTTTAGTGGCGTAACTGGCATATTTGTGATGTCACAATGTCAAATTTTACTGACCAAACAACAGTGAAAGCTTTCATTTTCTGTCGTTTCTGTTGTCTAACACGTTACTTTTCCTCAATTTTGTGACCAGCTTTATGAAATTGAACAAAATAAAGTAACAGCCAGATACAGATGAAGTACTTTACATTTAGGTATGTTGCTTTGGACTTTAGATTGATTTAAAAATACTTAATTCATCTTAGAAAATGTTCTCAATTATAATTTTCTTGTCCTTAACCTAATGAACTTAACTGCAATATTTTTCTGTAATATATCACACTGCAGTTTGTTATTGTGACTACCCAGAGATTGTCAACTTTGAGAATTGAACAGGCCCATAGTTACCAGTAAGCGGCTCACATATGTATAAGTAGAAGTTTAATGAGTCTACATTCATTCTCTACAATCAAATACTTAGCAATAAATGACACTATAAGATAATTGGTTTCCTTTTGGAGGAATACATCGGTCATTATGTATGCTGTGTGGGGACAACTGCCAAAGTTTACTTGCATCTCGTACTGCACCACTCCGACTACTCCTAACTCTCCTGTTCCCTCTGCTGGCAAAGGCAGAAATTGCACTACTCTTACTTTTTACCAAACTTAATATTTCCTGCAGTGTCTGTTCACCTGATTGACCCTGTTCTTGTCTTTCTTTGTTTGGTCTGTACGAGGGGCCTCTCTGACATCTCCCGTGGATGAAATATCAATGCGAATGACTCACTCTCCAAGTTTGGTGCCAATCATTGTCGCAAATGCCAAACCTATTATCAACAAATCTCTTTCTCAAATCTCTCACATAGTTGTTCTGGGCATCTGAAGGCAGCTGGAGAAAATGTTTTGGTTGGGTTCTTGAGAAAAAGGTATTCATTCTTTTGAGAATAAAGTGCTTTTCCTTTAGGCTAAAGGAAACTTGCTTTTTAATTTACCTTTTATAAATGACCTTGTAAACATCCAATTCGGCAATCCTGTCAACGCACATTTAATTCCTCCCTCAGTGGACTTCGAGCGAGTGAGGTTAGAGGGAGTGCAAGTGGGTGTAACTTCTTATAATACATGAGCGCGGCAATGCCAGTGTTTTGCATGGGTGTATGAATTAATTAATTGGAGCTGCAAGATTAATTATGATCAAATTGCAATTTGAATGGTCGCAATTAGCAAATGACCAATACTGCAAACATTGACGTAACATAATTTCCTCAGCAGGCAACAAAATATCTAGTTTTATGCATTGAATATGCTAAACCTGAACAGAATTTTGTTTAAGCATAAGCCGCAAAACTGTTCATTCGAAAATTCCCAATTGGATGCATATTTTTGCTAAATCGTCCATACTGCAGCCGGACGTCAGTTCATTATCGGCTCTCATGAAACAAAACAGTTCTAACCATTTTTTCACACGTTTCCTTGAGAAGTGATAACAATTGTTGTGACAAGTGCGACACACTCCTGTTGACGATCACATCCTCTGTTTGCTTATGGCCAACCTTTTTATAAAAGCCTGCTTGCCTGCTCTTTAAAATGTTTTTATTTTGACTGTGTGTTTAGATTTTTCCTTTTTTGTGTGTATTGAATAGCACAACAGGCAAGTTCATTATGCGTGTGACTCATCCGACTAGCCCACTCCCCCTCCCCATCTGCTGCTGTGTGCTGGAAAGGGAACCGCCATTGATCACTTCTCCCCTCACACATGCACGCACACACCCAGCGTCACTATCGATCCACATGTTTAATGTTTTTGTGGGTAATAGATGGCATTTCCTTTTGTGCGTTTTTACATCTGTTCTCTACCGTTTGCTGACATTCAGATGAAGCTCAAAGTGGGGTGTAAGTTGAGCCAACCTTTGGAGCAATCGTACTCTTATCTCGCTGCACCTACGTGTTTTCTCTATAGCAATTGGGCGAGTCATGGCCAGTACAGCTTTTAATCTGCTGCATCAAACAAGAGGAAATTTAAGTATAACATAATATTCATGCTTGAATTTGAATGATGCAAATATAGCAACTGTATAGTAATAATAGTACTAGCAGGCTATAATGCTTGTAGGGTTTTAATCACTTGGAACTTTTATTGATCCTAGATTGCAATGTATCAACCTTTTATGTGATTAAAAACTCACTGAATACTTACACACAAAATAATTATCACTGTTAACTTTAGTTTGGTCCTTCTCACAGTATTGTAGTAAGTTGATAGTACAAAATGTCAATACATTATTCATAAGTCTGAAGTAATTAGTCAAGTGCATAAACTGATACATTAACACATGAAGCTTAATGTCTTTTCTTTCGCAATCAAAATGATTTTCTGTCTTAATATCGACACAAATCTGTCTTAAATGAACATAATGGTTGCAACGAAAATATATTTGCCTGCTGTATGTAAATTTTCTTTACAACAGTTGAACCAGATGAACCTTTATGATGGCTTGTTTTTATTGCTAATATGTGTTTTCATCCACTCAAATATTTTGAAATCTATTCAATTTGAAACCCTAATAAAGCTTAAATAATGCTGCATAATGAGCCCTATTGCAAAACGATATGTATCTAGAGTTATTTTTAGCGACATGAGGCATCCTCTATTTCCATTACCCACAATCTGTACTCTGGATGTAAAATTAAAACCCATTGCAAAGAAAGCCTTGCTCTGCAACCATTATGGCTCTCGCCACATGCTATTACAGTCATCCAGACAGACAGTTGTAGTAAACAGTCATCAGCCTTGTTCCCGTAGACCAGAGGTGTCCATTTGATTTGTATTGACGGTCATTTATTTGTAATGACTCTAAATGTATCAATTAGCTTTCTTTTTCTAGAATTTTATAGTTGTGTTTGTGTCTGATGTTTGTTTTATTTGATGACTTCAGTTTTCTTGGCATAACGCACGTAGTGTTACAGTTACAATAAGCCATTAATAATCTGGACATTTACAGTAACTTGACTTTAAGGTTGTTGGGGGAATGAGCAGACCGATTTTATTTCTCATTATATCTTTGAAACACTTTGTGAGCAATGTTCATTTTTGTCATTTTAATGGTGCACTATATGTCTGCGTAGTGATGTTTTTACATTGCCTGGAATGCCCCAAAGTATTACATTTGAAAAACTTTGCTTTCACTACTATATTTCTATTGATTAAATGCAAGATACAAGTTTATTGCAATTACACCCCATGTTTTATTACTTTGGGCAAACAAGAGGCATTGTTTTTCTTATGTTAGCAAAAATGGTCATTTTCAACACCTGTCCATTGGACGCTTTTAGAACAGTTCAGTACAAAAAAACACATAATAAATTGGCAAAAGTACTGTAAGTATACAATAATAACAGCATGAATTTCACTCAAAATTATGTGTGCCACAGTTTCAGACGTTTGCTAGATGTTCAGGTCAACCTGCAGTTTTAAATCAGTGCGAAGAGAGTTCCTCAGGCTGGGTCCATTGGAAGAAAAGCTAGACTGTCCAAAAGATGACAGAGACTGGTGTTTGGTCTGAGAGGGCCCTGACGCCACACAGATAGACCAATGGTTACACATGATTTGTCAAACATTTTAAAAATGGTTTCAGAGTGCTTGAATTTACAGAATGTTATATCACAATGGTGCCACCTCATGAGTTTTCTGTCAGGTACCTTAATTGCTTGCTTATACAATGACACGACTGGCCTAAGTGTTGAGGGCGAAGTCTGTGACTATGAGGTGAGACAGTAAGAGAGATGTGAGAATATCAAAGCATGTAGATATAACAGAGCATCTTGATGAGATGGCTCCCTTCTCATAAAACCAAAACAGCTCAAGTTTTAACCTTTTTGCAAACACTCTCGACCTGACTTTGATAATTTAAGATTGCTAGCTATTATGACTCCTAAATATTCTGTGCCTTTGACTTCTTCAATTATTTCATAATTTAAGCATACATTTAAAAGAGCTATCTGAAGAAAATGCTTTGATAGATAGTTGCAGATATGTTTGGCTGAAAATGCTGACAGAAATCTCTGGAACTGGCTCAGGGTCCTGACAAGACCCTCTTTATAAAACATCTCAATCAGGGCCAGTTGGAATCAGGGTTATGGGGAGATATGGTGACAAAATCGAATAGTGAGCTCTTCCCTGTGACGATCTGCTTTTTGGTCATGTTGCTATTCACTATTTCTCTATTTAACCCACTTTTGTGAGGCTCTGATTAAATCCAGCTGTCACTCAATCACAGTGGATACGTACAAAGTGTACAGGGAAAAAATACTAAAATGACTGACGATGTGTGATCATGGTTGGTATATCTTCCCATGTAATTGTATGCGTTAATGTCTGCCTGTTATTGTATGTGTTGATGTACTGTATATAGAGTTTGTGTTGTTGGTGATGTGGATGACTGCTTTACTCATTTGTTCTGTTAGGATCATGATGATAATTCATATGAAATATTTTGCCTCTTCCTGTGTGTAGGTGGTCCTGGACATGACGTTTGGAGGCGGTGGTCATTCAAAGGCGATATTAAACACCGTTCCTGAAGTCACCCTTCTGGCGTTAGACCGAGATCCCACTGCCATTAATTTGGCCAATGACTTAGCTAAGGATTACCCGTAAGTGATGTATTGTGTGGTGATATAAAACATCAACAGTAACACAGTTAAAGCTTGTTATGAGCTGTCTAGACAAATGTTTATACAATGTCCACGCTAATGGTTTACCGAGATATTTCACTGTCACAGTTTAGAGCTCTGGCGCTTCGGAGCAGGGTCTGGCTCATGGTCATTATTTCTTAAAACATACTGTAGGTGTGATATAGTACTGCAGATGTCTATAGTTCTCACTACAGCCTCTGAATTTCTCCGGCCAATCAAATTCATTCCCCCTCCTTAAGTTAAAGCTTTTCTCCCCCTACGCAAAGCTGGTGGGCCCGGCATGTCATTTGTCAGAGTAAGAGCCCACGCTGCAGAGAGAGGGAGATGCTGCCTCCCACAGACGATCTATAAGACGTGGGGGGGCTGGAAGTGAGAGAAGCCCTGAGAAGTTTAGAAGTAACAAGGAAAAAAATTGAGTCTGCAGTAAGCAGGGAGACACGAGGACACTGCGAGGGCGTGCGGGAGTGTGTGCGCGGGACGATGAAAATGAGATGTTTCTAAGACCGTGGCGTGGGAAGGAATCCTTTTACGTAGATTCTGGGGAAACCTCTCTCGGGGGAATCTGCCAGAGCAATGTGCCTGTGAGCAGGGAATGACAATTAAGAGGGAGAGAGAGCACCCGAACACTGTATTCTGTCAGTAGCAATATCCCCTGCTGTAAACTCTTCCGCATCTAATTGTGATGCAAGTTGAGAGAACCTGGAGAAATCTAGCAATTAACCAATATTATTGGATGCCTGAGTAAAAGACCCTGCCTTCCTACGCAGTGCATCTGCACCACGGGGTTGGAGGATTTTCTCTCTCCTCTGCTCTCTGTGTCGTGAACAAAGACTAACCTCGACACAAACTGTTGAGTGTTGGTGTGAATCTCACCCAATGCTGAAAATCTGTTTATCTTTTAAATGCATCACTTATAAAAGTTGCCCTCTTTCTTGTTCACGACATTCCCGTCTGACTTCTGTTTGACTGCACTGTTGTACAGAGCATCATTTCATTTCTCTCTTCTTTTTCCCGTTCAGCCTGATTTCAAGTTCTCAGTATTGTACCTGTAATGAAAAATCTTTCACCAGGACATCACGACTACTCTTTAATGGCCATGCAATGGATTCTTAAAGGTCAAGATGTAGACATGTGCGAATACTGACATGTTCTCTAAAAAAAATACTTACCTATATTTATTAGCCTTAACATGACATTGAATTGTTGACTAAGACTTCTTCCGCAGTACATATGTCAATTCAAGGAATCATTATACTACTTATTGTATATGTAATTATCAATATAAGAATACATAATACATAGGTGTCAAAGGTCATTACAGTAAAGTAATTAATACAAAGTGTGCATAGTAAAATGTTCCATACATGACTTTTCATGTTAAGTTTGTGATATAAAAACACAACTTGATGTGGAAAAGTGTATGACGGTCCAAACATTTGTGCATCAGGTCTTAGAGAAATGAGCCTTGTCCGTAAGACGTTTTATAAATGAGACCTGGTATATATAAATATATTCAGTGTCTATCAATCTTATTTAACACTCACATGAAAGTCAGTTTCCATATTTGGAATCATGTAATGCTTGTTATTTCAGGCATGCTTCCTGTAGTTTTTTATTAACAAGCACACTATTCAATATCCTCAAAGTAAATTTGAAAAAGACTCACTGAAAGTGTTGTGGGCTCTATTCATTTTTCCTTCTCCGGACTGTAGATATTTTCATCACCGCTCCCCTGCTGAAAGCAATCAATCAGCATCTTGTCTTAGGCTTCAGTGACGCAGGTAAAGGAGCTGAGCAGGTCAACACGGGGGAATATTTCAGTCTTGATTTGTGAAGAGGCAGCCATGGAGCATGTGTCTAAAGACAGTCTGTTTTGAGAAGGATCTTCATGTCCTCACGCGGTGTACTCTTACCTCTGATGAGCAAAAGCGGCAAATGGACTTGCCATGAGAAGTGTAAAAGTGTCAAAAGTAATATTCTGTCTTGTTAGGGCCGTACAATAGTGGAAAAGCATGAATATGCCAAACCAATTCAAATATTGAGCTAATGATATGAGATTTTTAAATGTTAATTTACGACAGCATAAACGCTTAATTCAGTTGTTCCCAAAGGGTCACGAGGCTTATGTGGGATGTGGGAAGGTTCAATATTTTCACATGGATTTCAGCTTCATACTACGGCAATTTAATGAAATGCTAAACTTGGTCATAACCACAGGAGGTCACAAGTTCATGCACATTTTGTGCTTCTATCATGAATGTATAGGTAGGGTCACATCAGACATGACCTCAAAGCAACCTTTACCGTGTTCCAAATTATTATGCAAATTGTGTTTTAATTTTCATAAAGGTAATCTTTTTTTGAAACTCATTGGTGGTATTGTGTCTCTGGGCTCTTTGGCACAGGTGTCTGAGATTTACTTCACTGACCCAATTAGTTTGCCAGGTAGGTCCAATTAAAGGAATAACTACTTAAGAAGGACGTTCCACATTATTAAGCACACCACCATTTCAAGCAATATGAAAAGAAAAATGATCATTCTTGTGCAGAAAAGCGTGACATAATTGAATGCCTTAAACAAGTTATGAAAACCTTAGATATTTCACGAAAACTTAAGCGTGATCATCGAACTAAGAGACTTGTTTCTGATTCAGCGCACACACGGATTCGTGCAGATAAAGGCCCAATGAGGAAGGTTTCAGAGATCATCAGATTCAGAGAGCAGCTGCTAAAATGCCATTACAAAGCAGCAAACTGGTATTAGAAGCTGCTGGTGCCTCAAACATCAAGGTGTAGGACCCTCCAGAGGCTTGCAGTTATACATAAACCTTCTATTTGGCCACCCTTAACCAATGCTCACAAGCAGAAACCGCTCCAGTGGGCTCATTTTCAAACAGTCTTGTTCACTGATGAGTGCCGTGCAACACTGGGTGGTCCAGATGGATGGAGTGGTGGATGGTTGGTGGACGGCCACCATGTCCCAACAAGTCTCCAATGTCAGTAAGAAGGAGTCGGAGTCATGTTTTTGGGCCGGAATCCGGGGAAGAGAGCTGGTCGGTCCCTTTAGGGTCCCTGAAGGTGTGAAATAACAAAATCATCTTCATGCATGACAATGCACCATCTCATGCTGCAAGGAATACCTCTACATCATTGGCTGCTCTGGGCATAAAAGAAGAGAAACTCATGGTGTGGCCCCATCCTCCCCTGACCTCAACCCTATTGAGAACCTTTGGAGAATCCTCAAGCGGAAGATCTATGAGGGCGGGAGGCAGTTCACATCCAAATAGCAGCTCTAGGAGGCTATTCTGACATCCTGCAAAGATATTCAAACATAAACTCTTCACAAAGTCGCAAGTTCAATAGATGCAAGAATTGTGAAGCTCCTGTCAAATAAGGGGTGCCATGTTAAAATGTAACTTGACCGGTTAAGATGTTTCTATTTTAACAAATGACCATTTTCAGTTCTTTACAACAATAACATGGTTTGAAACTCTGTTGTTCATAATACTTTGGAACAGTGCATTTACATTTTTTATTTTTGAAAAAATCATTTGGAGTTTAGTTCAATAACATTTGTATTGTACTCTAAAGGTTGATGACTTGAAAATTATGATGACTAGCGTTTATATCGACTATTTGGTAAAATCAGAAAATATTATTTGCATAATCATTGTGTATGTCGCATGACAGCATTTGTTTTCACCTAAAGGACAAAGGAATAGTCATCACAAAAATGGTTTTGTTTGAATAAATATTTTCATCATGACTTCTTTTTAAATATACTTTAGTTCATTTATAAAAACAAAAGTATGTTTTTACCTTGACCGTGACAGATGTTCACCGAAACATGTCAAGGTAAAGCGTTAACATTAACTACATTGAGGAGTTTTTTATGAGTCGTCCATATTAGAGCAACAGATTTGCGCAAGAATAACCAGACACTAGTGTTTGATTAATTACCCGTGTAACAATGGCTAGCTAAAGTAAAAATAGTAGGATTTTTTTCTGGAAAATGACAGCTAAACTTTAGTTCTTGAGAAGGCTGACAATAAATTCACTTCGCTCTACGGTATTAAACGCTGTTAAAGAATGGCCGCAGTGATTTTATTATTGGTAACAGAAAACTCCTAACTTTCAGAGATAAAAGCACATGAATGCAAACAGGTCACATGAACGCAGCAATAGAAGAGTGATTTAACTGCATAGGTTTCAGCTTCCTGTTTAGTACTGACATTTTGAGGATGTTTGACCATTCAAAATGTTAACTGCTATAGCAACAGTGCTTTATTTTCATCACTCTGAAATCCTTGAATAAAAAGCTGTGATTAACTGTGACTGAACCAAGTCTAATAGATTGAAATAATGAAAAATAAAAACTGATGTAGTGATTCTCTACCATGATGCAGTCTGACCGTGTCGTTGATAAAGCATTTTATAAATGTATTTTTTTATGTAAATAGTGTATCTCTTACCCAAGTTAATGGCCATCCATCTTCTTATCTCTGATCTTAATTGACTTTGCGCCAAACTACCCAATAGTTCAGACTCGTGCTGTCATCATCATTATTTCAGCTTTGTTCGTGGCATTTCACAAGTCCTCCGCTTCAATCTGCACAGTTTGGGTTTCACTGTTGGCTCGATGCTGTGAGATGCCAGAATAACAAAAGTTGTGCTGCGTGATGTCAGTGTTGTTGAGTGGTACGGCTACAAATAGCTGTGAAGTCCTCAGCAATTATGAACCCACGGTCAGCCCCCGATACATTCACCACTGAAACTTGTCCTGTTTAATAATCCAAGACATTACATAATGCATTTATATCTTCATCCCTGTCAAAGGCATATAAAGAAGTTAATAATTCAGACATGTTACATAACTGTTTTGCATATTTTTAAGTCCAACTGTGGCTTATGAAAACATGTATGTCGCAAGAGTTGAATGATTGGGTAGAGAACATGGGTTTTTTTTGCTAACACTATTACATTAGCTAAAAGAACGGTCAATAATGGTAATGCACATTTTATATTTTAAAGCCCAGCCCTGCGACGAGTTGGCCACTGTCCAGGGTGTACCCCGCCTAAGGCCCAAAGGCACTGGGATAGGCTCCAGTCACCCGCGACCCCTAACGGGAACAAGCGGTAGAAAATGGATGGATGGATGGATGGATGGATGGATATTTTAAAGCCCCAATTCATTCATAAACCATGGGAGTTCAGTCAGGAAAAACTATGGTGTAAAACCAATGCCAGAAGTTGGTCTTAGGCACCCATTTTAAACATAAAACCACAAGGACAAGAGAGAAACAAAATAAGTAAAAAATTTCATTAGAAAATAAGGAAGGGTCAGCATTCAAAGAAGGAAAGAGGTTAAAGCAAGGGGGTCTTCCAACGTACTAGAACAAAACAATCGTGAGCTACTCATATTCCCAAATATTTTATAATTTATTAAGGCAGAACAAACTGTAATTAGTTAACTGTAACATTTATTTCAATTCATAATACGAACTAGTGTATTTATATTGCGCTTTTTCAACTTCAAGGCACTCAAAGGTCAAGGTTCATCGTTCAAGTTATTTGCTTTTAGGCAGAAGGACAGGTGGGTCTGGGGGTCGCCCCTCAGGAAACGTTGTGATTTACTGTATTCTGGTGAATTTTAGATATACTATTGTTTATTTAGTCTTTTAATTGCACCTATTTTTTGTTATGGTCTTTGGCCATGGTGGGAAAATTGAGAGTATTTAGAAGCAGGGGTGTCATACTCATTTTGGGCCGCGGGCCAAATGTCGACGCTCAGGCTGGGTTGCGGGCCGAACATAACGTGAAAAATAAAACATAAAAAAGTATAAGAAATAAATGGCTTTATATAGCCTAGTAGTAAGAGTTATTTGTAGACACTGTTCACTAATCTGCAGCAGGTGAAAGAGTCCATATTCACGCATCAGCAGCAGGAACAGGAATATGGACTTGTGATATTATTTCTGATTTGAAATGTTGATATCACAGACCTGTTGCTGCACAAACTCAATATGAGCTCGCTATTTTTATATTTCTATCCCTATTGTTTTAAGCTTATTTTAGTGACAAATTATTCATGTAGTTTCACTCTGTCATGTTCATACATGACTGTCATGTGGCTCCTGATCTGTCCAGGTTTTGCAATAGTTTGGATGTTTTCCTCACAGAGCTGTCATCACAGAAGTTTGTTTTCTTGTTGTTAGCATCTCAGTCCAGAAAAGTACAGTGCTAGGAACAGCAAAGATACTTCGCAGAACCCTCAAACTCCCTGGCCACTGCTAGAGGACCCCATCTTAGAAAAAAGGGACGAGAACACCCGCAGAGGGTGAGAAGGGATTCATCTTTTTCAATAATATTTAACTTAAAAGCAAACACGCATGAAACAAGAACAGAGAGAACATAGGAGGAACAAAAACAAAAAAAAAGATTCTAATGAATATTAATTCCAAAATAAACATCCCATTTGGTCCAAAGTTGGTCAAATTTGTCTAATTTCAAATGTGATCTTCTCCATATTCTGTATGTCAATTATAATGTCGGTCCAGTCATTAATCGTCCCTGCAATTTGTGTCATCCATTTTTTGTGATTGCTATTTTCCTGCTGCCAGAAGTATATTCCAAAGATATCCATTTATTGTGTCCATGGCAGTTTTGAGTTTTGAGGCCCAAAAACATACACATAAACAACACTGTCAAAAACAGTCTATAATGCCTTGTTCATTTCTGTCCAAAATTTTTGGAGCAACTGGATAGTCCCATGACACATGATAATGGTGTGCCTCCAGGCAACCAAAATTTCTCTAGCATTTCCCTGTCAATAATGAGCACTTTGACATGGTGTTATGAAAAATCGGTAGACATTGTTCCATTTTCAGACATGTGACTTTGTGGTTCTCCATTGAGATGCGCATATATTTTCCCATTCTTTGTCAGTCAAATCAAATTTCTTTCTCTTTCCGATTTATTTTTAATATATTAGAGTGTTTGTCCAGATTAGTAATGCGTTAATATAATTTTAATATTATTCTGCTTGAAAGTTCTGGTTAAGTATTTAACAGGTATTTGTTAAATAATGTCCATTGTTTTGTTTAATTTCTTGGTTATAATAACTCCTTATTTGTAAATATGTATAAGTCCTGTTTCTCCAAGGTTACATACCATACCTTTTCATGTAAAATTTTACAATCTTGTTAGAAAAAAACACCAAAAAAAACTTAATACCTTTTCTAAACTTTCGACTTTTTAAAAAAAAATTGAAAATTAATTCAGTCTGGAGGACCTTGGTGGTGTTGCAATATTTAATATACTTTATTGACACAATCATTTTAAGTTATATTGAAACTAAAATATGCACGCCTTAATTCACAACTGTGGAAAAAAGCTTAGCATTGACTAAATCAAGATTAATACATGGGTGATGAAGACTTTAGGAAAATAATAAATCAAATCTTCGTTTTTCATTGAAAAATACACATTCATTTGAAAAACAGTGAATTTCTGTCTTCTGAAGGACCTTGGTGTTTTTGCGATTACATTTCTTTTATTGTTATATTGATAATTTTGTGATATATTGTGCTGCCCTAATATATAGATAGATAAAAGACACATGAAATAGGTTTACTTTTTTGAAGTATACTTTGAAATGGGCAAGGCAAGGAAAGTTTATTTGTAGAATGTACAATTCGTACACAAAGGCAATTCAAAGTGCTTCACACAACAGGAAAAACATGCATTAAAATCACAAAGACAAGACAGAAATCACAAAACCTTAAAGAAATGTAAGGGTGTCATTTTCAGGCTATCCGTCAAATAGTTTAAGACATAAAAGAGAAGAGTGCAAAGAAAAATCATTTCAGTCATATGCACAGCCAAACAAAACAGTTTCTAGCTTAGATTTGGGCAATGCCAGAGTAGAGGCCTGTCTCACATCCTCAGGTTTAGTCCCCATGCTTAGTCCTGACTCTGGGCACCAGCAGGAGGCCGGTCCCTGAGGTCCTCAGAGTCTGAGATGGTTCATATGGCACTAACATGTCCGAGATGTACTTTGGTGCTAGGCCATGGAGAGACTAGAGAACTTCGTATACAAGCAGAACTGCTTTGAAGGCTATTCTCTGAGCCACGGGGAGCCAGTGCAGAGACATGAGCGCAGGACTAAAGTGATCGTACTTCCTGGTTCTTGTCAGGACCCGAGCAGCAGCATTCTGGATGTATGGATAAGTCTCTCCAAGTCTGGTTTGGACACTATACTTTTGATTTTGGCAATGTTTTTTAGATGGTAAAAGGCTGCTGATGTTATTGATTTGACGTGGCTGTTAAAATTCAAGTCTGAGTCCATTATTACCCCCAGATTTCTAACTTGATTTGTAGGTTTTAGAGCGAGACTCTGGAGGTGACTGCCAGTGACAGAGTGCCACTGGTCCATATTCACTTGCCGTCAGTGAAACTTAGATCTGAGTGACGTCTGCTTAATTGTGATAGGACACATTCTCTCTGCGTATCAACTGACCTAACGGCAGCATGTAGAGGTTGAATATAAGGGGTCCCAGGATTTGACCCTTGGGGTACCCCACAGGTCAGGGGCATCTGGTCTGAGACACAGTTGCCAATTTCAACAAAGTACTTCCTGTCTTCCAGATAGGACTTTAACAAGTGCCAGTGCTGCCCACCCAGTCCTCTAGTCTCTGTAAGAGGATGCCATGATCGACGGTGTCAAAAGCAGCACTCAGATCTAACAGAATTAAGACTGAGCAACATGTTAACTGTGAGTGAGTGGTGCTAACAAACTGTTCAGCACAGACTTTAGAAATCTGGTAACACATCGAGGCAGCATGTAGATGAACTCAGACTGGTGATGATCTCCTGGACAGTTTTGTCAGTTACAGGTGCAAAAGTGAGTCAGCTCTAAGTGTGTAGGTGGTTTGGAGGTTATTTTTTGCATTGTAGAATTTATAGAATTTTTAATGCCCTGAACTTTGTCATTAAAGAATATTGCAAACTCATTACACTTGGATGTGGAAATGAGTTCTAACGGCAGCTGAGCTGGAGGGTTTGTTAATCTGTTTACTCTGGCAAACAGGACACACGAGTTGTTACTACAGTTTCCAATTATTTTAGAAAAATATCCTTTCCTAGTTCTACATAAGATGAGGTTGTTCATGTACAACTTCTCTCAGTAAATCTCTTTTTGAACCTGGAGCCTTGACTTGCTCCATTTTCATTCGGCCCGGCGGCACTCCCTTTTCTGTGCCCTGACCGAATCATCATTTCTCCATGGTGCCTTCTGCTTATTTTTAACAATTTTAGCCTTCATAGGGGCAATGGTGTCGAGAACATTCAAAACACAAGATGTAACAGAGTTCAACAAATAAGTTACATATAGAACATGAGACATTTTCAAAGTTAATCGTTTCCATAAACAGTTTTCCCGTGCTGTCATTTATGTGTCTCCTCCGGACAACTGCAGGACCAGCTGGTGGTTTGGGAAAAACAGACGGGTCAAAGAAGACACAGAAGTGATCAGACAGAGCAACATCGACCACGTTGACGTTTGAAATATTAACCCCCTTTGTAATTAAAAGATCTAGAGTGTGCCCTCTGCTGTGGGTGGGGCCGCTCACGTGTTGAGTAAGACCGAAAGTTTCAAGGACAGCATGAAGCTCTTTAGCGTTTCTGTCACAAATATTATCCACATGAACAGGGAAATCACCTGTTATGACCAAACAATCAAAGTCTGTGCATACGACTGAAAGCATCTTTGTAAAATCATAGTGAAGATTGTTGTGGTGCTGCTGCTGATGAGTCATTCCTTTGCTAGTGGTGGTGGTGGAGCGGCTGCTAATAAATCCTTTGGAGGCTGTGGTTGTGGTGCTGCTGATGTTTAAACATTGGCTCGGTCTCTGGCTGGTGGAGCAGGAATTCTTCTCTCATTGCTTTCTTCTTTAACTATCTGCTCAGCATCCTGTCCAGGCCCAGCCCAATGCCACAGAGCGTGGAGGATGTTCTCTCTCAGCACCCTCACTCCACCTCTGCATAGGTGTGGTCATTTCTCTTAAACAGGTCCTCTTGTTTCCAGAATAGATGGAAGTTCTCAATGTAATGCAATCCTCTAGGTGTGCACACTTTGGACAGCCATGTGTTCAGCTGAAGCAGCCGGCTAAACTTTTTTATCTTCCTGTCGATGTTTGGAAAAGGTCCAATTATAAATGTTTTGATTTCCATTTTATCAAGCACGTTGAATAACACCGAGAAGTCTCTCTTCAAAACTTCAGTCTGTTTGTACACGTGGGTGCAGTGGACATACGACACAATCAGCTGTTTAACTCCTTTATGTGTGGCCAAAACATTAGAAATGCGTGAAGTAATCTCAGTGACTGGGAAAATAATGTGTTTTAATTTTTTCATGCATCACGTGACTTATCGCACCATCCCCAATCAAGACGACCTTGACGTTTGGCACAGATTCTCTCCCTGTCTGCCTTTTCGCCATGTCATGTCTCCCATTTTTCCTTTGTTCATTTACTTCAGTCTTCAGTCAGTGTTTGTATCGCTTTGGCATCACACAAAGTTTGTGCCAAGCCCGCTCTTTGGACAGTTTTGGGAAACGACTCAGAGTCAGTCCGGTTTAGGTTGAAAGTAGCGGTTTTTCTTGTAAAAAATGTGGACTTCTTACCACTGGATGACACTGGAATTGTATCGTGCAGTCCTTTTTCAGATTCCAAAGCAAATATCCGTGCTTGTAGCTCATGAATTTCTTATTGATATTTCCAACAGCGTTTACAGGAGTTTGTTTCCCTTCTCCCGGACATTTCGCTGGCTCATCAGATTTGTTGATTAAAACTCTAAAAATGCTCTTAAAATCCTTGGCTTACTTAAAAAAAGTCATATTTAAAAATGTATGGAAGACAAAAACTGATTAAAAAGCAAAATAAATAAGGAAAGATGCTATAGCAAGCAGGAGCAAGCAGGAAAGCGTCTGCACTCTTCGGAAGCAGGAAGTAAAGCCTTATTTTTGTTTCTAAAATTCTCGCAATTAATATAATCTTTTGTGACCTGAATAATCACAAATGTAGATGTACAGATAAATATTGACATTCCTAGTTCAAGGTTATATATTGCGTTCAGATTCAAATTGGATAATAAAGCTCTTGGAAGTATATCTTGTAAGGGCTCATAAGCGGTGAGCAGATGTTGTTAATGCGGCCAGCAGCATATGGACACTGACAGTCGACTTGGAGAGCGCTGACGTCTAACATATAGATGCTCAATCCTGTTGCTTTCTTCTGCCGTTCACACAATGTTAAAAGGTCACATGAAATATGCATGACCGCGGCCGGAGGATCTCACCGCTGCTGCATGAGGAGGATAGAGTCCGACACACACAGAAAATGTTGGAAAGGCTGGAAGAGATTAAAAAAATAAAAAAATAAAACTTTAAACTTGCTGGATGACATTACATTTAATTTTTTTCCTCAATCAGAGCTGTGAAATGTACTTAAAGAAACACTATCAACACAATCAAAGATTCACTAGTTATATCTTACAAATTACGATAACTGATTTTTTTAACGCATACTATTTTTGATTAAGCTTCAACCAGTGATGATAAAATAACACCAGAAAACCAAAAGTCTTTACAGAAGTGTTGATTTTAAAAATATATACATATCCATGTTTTCAATTATTTGAAATAGGCTGTGTTATGTATTTTCTATCAATGAACGATCTTTAGACACAAACTATGAGTGATGGGTACATTTTCTCTGTTGCTATGACGGCCAATTACAAATCCAGTATCGCTCCAGTGCTAGTTTCTTATGGACAACTAAATCTCACGTTCCATCCTTCCATCACTCGTGAACAAGACCTCGAGTTACTTGTTACTTGAACTCCTCCACTTGGGGCAAGCGCTCCCCACCCACCTGTAGAGGGCATTCAACCTTTTTCCGGTCGAGGACCGTGGCCTCGGCTGTAAACCGTCCCAGTGCATGTTGCAGGTCCAGGTTTGATGGCGCCATGAGGACAACATCATCTGCAAACAGCAGAGATGAGATCCTGTGGTTCCCAAACCCGACCCCTTACTGCGCCTAGAAATTCTGTCCATAAAAACAATGAACAGAACCGGTGACAAAGGGCAGCCCTGGCGGAGCCCAACAAGCACTGGGAACAGGTCTGACTTACTGCTGGCAATGCAAACACATCTCCTGCTCCGATCATACAAGGAGTCCATTCTCCCAGAGCAACTTCCCGAAGCACACCGGAGGGACACGGTCGAAAGCTTTCTCCAGATAACTGTTAACTACAGAGAGATCACACTCCTTAGCCTCCCTGGTAAGGTCAATTCCAGGGTACTGGAGTGGAGAATCTGAGCGATAGTCAAACCTCCGATTCAGGAGGAGCAGTGTGGTTTTCGTCCTGGTCGTGGAACACTGGACCAGCTCTAGACTCTCCATCGCGTTCTCGAGTGTTCATGGCAGTTGGACCAACCAGTCCATTTTTAAAATGTCATATAGTACATTATTTAACAATTGCTTTTAGTTAAAAAAATTGAAAATAAGTCTTTGCAAAACATTACAATTCAGTTATTAAATCTCTTGATGTTTTCTCTAGAATAGATTGCGTTCACGTGACGTCTTAACTATCTCAATCCCTATAGTTCAACATTGAGCTGGGAGACTGAATTATATGATGGAATTGGCTGGATTAAGGTTAATATTTGTAATTACTGGTTTTATCCACATGAAAGAAAATCCGGCACAAAGTTCCATGTATTGTGTGTCAACGTAAATAAACAAAACATTTAATAATTTTTCCCCTACTAACTTTTAAAAGTGGTGCTATTATTCAACCGCAACGTGATCGTTGTCAATTGAAATGCCCTTAAAACCATTAGATTTATATGGCAAGTTTTTGAAGCCAATCCCAAACAAATAATAATGGTAAAGTATTTCTTTCCAAAATTGTGACTCTCACCAAATTCTTGAACGTGAACGTAATCTATTACTGTTAAAGTTGTGTATTTGTTCCAGTGGCCGTGTTAAACCGATCCTGGGTCGGTTCACTGAGCTCCTGACGCTGCTGTCCCACATGAAAATAAAGGAGAGGAGCGTTGACGCTGTACTTTTGGACGCAGGCTGCTCCTCCATGCAGATGGACCAGGCCCAAAGAGGGTTCGCTTTGAGCAAAGACGGGCCACTGGACATGAGGATGGACGGTGAAAGGTCAGAAAAGTGTTGAACAACAGTAAATTAGTTAAATGTGAAATATCAAGATGACACAGTTGATCGTCACAGTTAAACGGGTTGCAATATAATTGTAAGAACGTTTTTTTTTTAAATTGCGCGAATGTTAGAAACAAAAATAGGTGAAATAAGTCATGTCTTAAAAAAATATTGCAGTGGGCTGTCTGAAGTACAAGTACATTCTATGTACTTGTAAAAAGTTAAAGTAAAAAGGGTAAAAGTTTATTACAGTTGAACCGAAAAGTGCTTTTTTCAGATGATAACTTAAAACATTTGTTTTATTGCTGTTAATTTTATATTTTATTGGTTTATTGAAATCTCAAAAGCATTTATTGTTATGACTACCAATATCATCTGTTAATTAACATTATTTTAGTTTTGAAGCATGTTATTCTGTAAAAAATAAAGTGATACATTTGGCCATCAATAGTTTTTTTTATGCCTGCTGTTCTATTTGAACTTTGTCAAGCTATTAATTGATTGTTTTGGTTAAGTGAAATACTGTTTACTTCAGTAAAATCTTAGTATCTCACATGAGCCACAGATATGTTAATAACCCTGTTAATGTTAAAAAGACGTATTTCTTTATTAAATGATTAGTTGACATGGTAATTATTGTGACCTGCTGGGCACTAAGATTGATATTAATAGATGCGGCCATCCTAAACTATTGAAGGAAAGATGATGGAATCCAAGAATAGTGTGTATAAAATAACATTGTTGATGACATATTAAACAGTGGTGTCTGTTGTTTACTGAGTGGCTCATATTTCGGAATTTAGTCGTCCAGTCTGTTTGTGTATTCAGAAGTGTTGGTAAATCATGGTAATTAACAAGTGCCACAGAGACGTGTGAACCAACAGCTCTGATTATCTTTTATGAGCCGTGCCACAAGCTGCATCTCTTCTTTCATTTCCTCACAATATTCTCCAAAACATAATGCTTTTTTTTTTAACTTCTCCTCCTTCAGCTGTATATCTCACAATTGTCACCGCTGGCGAAGGAGGGGAGGGGGCTCGTGACGTCAAGCCGCTTAATTGGGCATCTCTTTGTGCGTAGGTACCCTGACATGCCCCGTGCGGCTGACGTTGTGAATACCTTAGATCAACAGGCTCTCGCATCCATCCTCGGCGCATACGGCGAGGAGAGACGCGCCTGGAAAATCGCTTCAGCCATAGTGGAGGCACGCCGGTCGACCCCCATCACCACCACTCAGCAGCTGGCAAGAGTGGTCGCAGGTATAGCCAATAGCCAGTGTCCCGTGGCTTTAGCAGAATGGGAGAAATAAAACAACGAGTGGAGATATTAAGTCGGTCTTTTAGCGATACATTGCTCCTGTCTGCTTTAGCTCCTCGTGAGAGAGGAAGAGATGAGACGATGACTGTGTGGCTGCATCACAATTTGACTCATATCCTCAAAAGCATACAAACACGCACACAATCTTTCCACCTATTTCCCCCCTTTTTAGATATCTTTCTCTGCGGCCCCATTAGCCGTGCACTTGAGAGGGAGAGCTTTTATGCAGGAAAGCAGCACGGTTCGCTGCCGTGTTTGTCTTGAGTGATTGTTTTGTGTGCACACGCCTTTCGAGATGCGAGTGAGATGTCGTTTCAGTAGTTATTGCACAGAGCGTTCCGTGCGTCAGTGTCACCGAGGGAGAACAGGTGTGAGTAACTGCAGCTGTTTGATATTTTTTAAAGAGCAGAAGCAAGTCAGCGCCGCCAAGGTTTTCAGCACAACGATCCGTGAGCTTTTATTTAAGGACAAAACAATGGCGCTCTGCAACCTGCTGAGCTTTGCAAAAATAAATCTGCCCCTTGTATTTTAAGATTGGCATTTTAACCACTCGTTCAAGCCATTTGCCTATTTTACACTGCAGTACAACTTGTTATTATAGTTGTTAAATTATTATATTTACTTATTATTGTGTAAATGTGTTGAACAGTTGTTGTTTTTTTTTTAAAGAATCAGTAGTGAAAGAATATTAGTTAAGTTAGTTTATTTTATTCAGTCATTAGGCATAGTCAAAAGAAAAAATAGAAACTATGCATACCTTTATTTTGCAGACTGACTGGAGACTGTAAACAACAAATGAATGAATGAAATGAAAGCTCACATAGAACCAAGGCACTGCTCTTGTAAAAAAAAAAAAAATAATAATGAGAATTTTATTTCAGAGCTCAGACCTTCCTCAAATCTTTGTAATTTAGAATGGATAAGAAGGCATTATATCTGGTTATTCTTACACTTTTCTCACGAAGTACCACCAGATCTAAACCTGGATTTTATCTGGCCTAAATTATGACTAATTATCTAGATTAAAATTCGACAAACCATGGATAAGTAATAAGTAATCCAAATAATGATTAACCCCAAAAAGGACGGAATTTTTCAATAAATTTGTCTCTAGTTTGAGAAACCACACTCAATCTATTATTTTGTTGTTTTAGTGAATGAAGTTTCAATGGAATAATGACACAATGTGAATGTACTGACCGTCTGAGTCTGACTATGCTTCATTGTATTGTGTTTTTGTAAAGCAAGATGATGCAAGTGAAACTCAATCACACGTAAATAAGAACTCTACTGATACAGGCAGGACTGAGTGCATCCTTTGTACGGATGCATTTGAAAGTGTAGCAACAGACAATGGGAGAATAACAAAACGTGTTGGGTCAAAATGTAATTCATGAACAACTTTGACATTTGAAGCTCCAAGATTAAATCAAAACCTAAAAACCTGCAAAAAAAAAAAAAAAAAAAAGCCAAAGTGTTCTGTCTGTAAAGGAGCAAAAATTGTAATTTCATTCTCCAAATAAGCGTATACAATGATGTTTCTGCACTCTTTTTCACTCCATACACTTTTTATGTGATACTTAAACCTCAGCCATGACAGAAAGGTGGGCAGATTATGAAATGATCAGTAATATTTTGAATACTGTCATTATTCTCATCAATATTCTACAAACAATTTCCCATAATAACAATGTGAAAAAGGTTGTTAGAATTTTTTATTTTAAAAACCCAATAAAGAACATGTATGTGAGTATTCAGAGTGTTTTCCATGACACTCAAAATTGAGCTCAGGTACATGGGTTTTCCACTGATCATCCTCGAGATGCTTCTATACTTAAAGTCCACCTGTGGTAAATTCAGTTGATTGGACATGACTTAGAAAAGCACACACTTATATAAGGTCCCACAGTTAACATGTTAGAGCACTAACCAAGCCATGAAGTCCAAGGTCTGTAGACCTCAAGGCACAGATCTGGGGAAGGGTACAGATTCCATTTTGGAATAAGGCTGTCACATAAAATGTAGAAAAAGTGAATACTTTCCGGATGCCCTGTATAAGATTGAAAATTGTCAAAACACATGTCCTGATGACTATCGCAAACTTTTTCTACCATTGACCACTGTCTTCTATATTGTTTATACAAAATAAATGAAAAAATTTGTTGATTTTAAAAAATGTCAATGGAAAAAAAAAAACCATTTACAACACCATTGCTGTTTGGCATAATATTAAAGATAATTGTGATTTAGACACTCCAAAACTTATAGACATTCATTTTTGTCAATGTTCACCCATGACATTTACAGGCACATTTTAGCACATTTTATCATATGAATATAATCTTTGGGATAATCAAAAATAATGCTCAGATATTCATTTTGTCAATATTTCCTACCCCTAGCAACAAACTTTGATCCCCCTCAATGTCTAGAGCAGTTTACTAACTCGCCCACCTGCTTGTATCAGTCTAACTAGAGCCAGTTTGTGCCCAACACCAGAGTGACACAGTGAGATGTTTTTATAATGATAGAGTGTGAAGGCTGAAGTCGTGACATACAGCAGACTGCAGTTCATTTGGGTTCTCTTTTTATTTCCTTATAGCTGCTTCATAGATATGATTTTGGGATTTTCTGCACAGGTGATGTATATAAGAGATGTGAATTCAAAACTGAAAATATTTTTGCCATAGTTTCCATCACTAGATGAGGGTCGATTTGGCATAAACAGGTTTTATAAACATCAGATGATACATTTGAAGTAGATAAACTATCTTTGGATATGATTTTACATTGAATAACCTCAATTTACAAGCCAAATATATAAAAAAGGGCCATGATTTTAACAATAGCTGCTAACATTTAAATTGTCTTTTGCAGCAATGTGAAAGTAATTTGAGCATTGAAATTAGTCAAAAAATACGTATGGACGTATGGAGCGCACAGGAGATTTTGTAATTACCACCTGACGACATCATGCCCTCACATCGAGTGTTTTGAGCACAATAATTAATAAGTAATTTATAACGACTTCATGGTTCAGAAAGTTTCAGAATAACACTTCAAAATAAGGTTCCTTAGTAAACTATTCATTAGGTGTTAAGAAGCACTACCGGTAGTTATTTGCTTATAATGGTTTATAAATGTTAATAGGCCATTAACCAAAAACATGTGCGTGTTAATAAACCATGTACAAAACGTTTGTAAAAGCATTAATAAGCTCAACAACCAAGTGATCGATAGTTTAAAAAAAAAAAGCCTTACATGTGCTTATAATCGTATATAATGCATATAATGCGCTTATTAATGCATTATAAATTGCTAAGGAACCTTATTTGAAAGTGTATCCAAATTCAGAAACAGATATTGTGTTTCAGAATTAAAGATGTTGTTGTTGCTAACACATAGATGATACTTATTTCATTTTATCTTTTTAGTTTTTTTTTATTCTTGACAAAGTGCTCTAGTTGGCATCCACATCATAATCAATTGTTGCTGTGTCAATTTTTTTAATTTTGCCCCAATAAACAACCTTTTAATTACAATTAAACATAGGCCCTATCAGTTCCTAGCTTTAAGTGAGCATTTTATCTTCTCACATGTTGGCTTATTGATTATATCCATTGATTTCCAGCTGAGACTTAACAGCAAGGTACAGTATATTACATTTCTGACGGTTAATTTTGTGCGCTGTTTAATCTTAACAGCAAAAAGTTCCTCAAGGCTGAGGTTGCTTCTTAACTACCTGCTTTTCCCCTTATGTACACATCTTAATCTCTTCTTTCCTCCATGGATGCGCCGCCAGGACCTTTGAAAGATGAATTAGAGAGGGCGCCCGGCTTGGTGAGGCTTGGTCCTCCGCTGTGCAGGCATTGTATTGATTTCAGAGTGACTCACACCTTGGGCTGTTCAGTGCAGGAGGAGAGAAATGCCACATCATTCACTTTGCTATTTATTGCAGTTTCTCCATGGGTCTATACAAGTGCTTAATTGTTTTTTTTTCCTCATGTGT
The DNA here is from genome assembly GCA_015082035.1 of Chaenogobius annularis. Classification (NCBI taxonomy): domain Eukaryota; kingdom Metazoa; phylum Chordata; class Actinopteri; order Gobiiformes; family Gobiidae; genus Chaenogobius; species Chaenogobius annularis. The sequence goes on from BJKM01000139.1 coordinate 678,540, forward strand.
GGTGTGGTTATGACTTGTTAAAGCTGCAGCGTGTTGTGAGATTGTTTGTTTAGTGCCAGATTTCCAGTCCCTCGTGATCCCAGTGTGTAATGTATTCAGTCGGTGATTCATTCATGCAGTTTGTCAAACAGGTGCAGTGGCCAGTAGGTGCAGTTTTGTTCAGTGTTTAAGGCACGCATTTCACATTTTGACTACATTTGACTTATTTTGGCATGAAAAGGTTTAAATATACAGTATGTTCAGTAAATTTCCCATAGGCTTTTTATCTGGTGCTACGTTTCAGTCGCCACATTCATATGCAGAAAAGTGCTCCGGCCACACTTGTTTTCTGATTGTCTGAGTTATCCAGACAGGTCGGTTTACATGCAGGTCAAAAGGCCAAATTGCTGCTTAGGGGAGCTAAAACAACTAAACAACAAAAACATTTGCAGTGTCTAATATTTTGTAACACTGATGGCCAATAAAAGCAGCGAACAGAAGCCTCATTCACACATGCAGCCTGACCTGAGAATTTTACTAGAGCATAGTCAGAACTGATTTCCTGGGTCAGGACCTAGTCAAATTACTGGGAATTGGGTGTGTCATTGCTGAACATTCTGGCATTTTTACACTGCAATTTTCAGGGAACTGTGCGTGAATGGGGCTCTAGATATTATTATATCCTTTGATTTATTAACGTAAAGGAGCTGCATCTTAGAATAATTCCCTCATAAAACTACTACAAACTTTTAATCTATTGACTATAAAGATATCAGCTAGGGCTGTCTCTGAAGATCATTTTAGTAGCCGACTAGTCGGATATTTTTTTTTATTATCAACCAAATAAAGTTTGAAATATGGTGACTGAATGCTTTGGGATAGAGAATATCTTGATTGATGAAATCTGAAATTTGGTTTAATAATGCCGCTGTCTTTTTGTATGTGTTTTAGAGTCCAGATAAATATACAGTCTACCAATATAAGACTAAGAATATTTTATATTGTCAACTAGTCTCAATTAGATGAGTAATGGTCAGTCAGCCTGAGTTTCAGCTATCTACAAACTTAAAATGACCATTGGCGTTTAGTTCCACCCATGACCCAAAACTACTGAACAATTACTATACAGACTCTAGACTAGCAGTACAAATACTGCATTATCTCTAGTGAGGTTAAAAATACCAAACTAATGAAGCTAATTGAGGATATTTCAACAGTAACTATGACACGAATAGTTTTATATTCTACAAATTAGAGTGCAAACTTGGCAGTGACTGGACCGGGAGATCACGAAGGCATTTGGCAAAGGCATGTTTCTCAGTATTTTAGTGACACATCAGCCATGTCCACACCATCTCCACCCTCCATCTGCTTCACATAGAGCCGCTCCGTCATGCAGCAGGCTGGCGGTAATGTCCTGTAAAAAAAGGAAAATAGGCAATATATTACATTAAAACCATATAGAGAATAAAGCGGACCATTTTGCGGTGACATGCAAGGCTAACATTATGGGACCAAACTTTAGTATCATCTTTGGGCATGATATTGGTGAAGTTATCCCTGCGGCATCTGCCATTATTCAGTCTTGATTTGTCTCCATAGTTGTAGTAGATGGAAAGAATGAACATAAGCAATTTGCATGAAGTATCTTGCTCAAGGACACATTGACAATATGTATGTGAGGTTGTAGCCTCTACCTTGTGGTATATGTGGTTATAGTACATAATTACTAGCGTATTATAGCCCATAGTCACCACTGTCTACCACAAAACATGTTAGTGGAAAGCAGAGGTTTGATGCATTTGATTCAGATTCACGTACAGCTTCTGTTCACATTTTATCCTCAAAGATCTTGTAGATGCACACTAAACTAAATCTGTATAGAAAATGTTATTTTAGCGCTCGGCAGTGCTGCAGGGATTTGTGTGGTTTCTACTATTATGGCGTTGGGGGTTCGCTTCCTGGCCTTGACCATTCGCCGAATGTCTGTCTCCCTTTCACACCACATCTATCCTGTCTAATAAAGCATTTGTGCTAGAAGAATAGAAGAAAAGAAATGTAACTAAACAAAGTGTTTGCCCAAAGGCACTAGGATAGGCTCCAGTCACCCGCGACCCCTAACGGGAACAAGCGGTAGAAAATGAATGAATGAATGAATGAATGAACAAAGTGTTATTTGCAGCTTAACCTAAAGGGCATGACCCTTACTAACATTTACACTTCTGGCACTGCTAATTACTGTTCATTGTTGAATGTACCTCAGGTCTGGCTCTAGTGGACTCCTAATAAGAAAGATAGATAAATAACTGAGAAAAATGAATTCTGAATGTCAAGCTATTTTATTCATATTTTGTACCTCAGTTCTTAAGACAAATTGAAGACCCACATTGCCAAAATTTACCACATATTTTGGTCCCTACAGGAGCCTTCCCCACTGCAGCGATGTACGCCCGTAAAGACAGGCTAAACCGACCCTCGCATGTGGCCACCAAGACTTTCCAGGCTCTGCGCATCTTTGTGAACGATGAACTGAACGAGCTGCACGCTGGTCTGCTGGCCGCACAAACTGCTCTGAGACCAGGGGCCCGGATGGTCGTGATCACCTTCCACTCTCTGGAGGACAGACTGGTCAAAAGGTTTTTACATGGGGAAGACATGTCCAACCTGGATGAGTTTCACTTTGAACAAAAACAGAAAAAAACTACGTTTTTGAGGAGACCAAAAGAGAAAAGTGAACATTGGGCTCCAATCAAAAGGAAAGTAGTGACTCCAGAGAAACAGGAAATGTTAGAAAACCCAAGAGGACGTTCGGCTAAACTCAGAGTAGTCCAAAGACTGTGAAATACTTTGAATTCAGTTGTCAATTGTGGTCAATGAACAAAGATGCCCAAATGTGTTATTTGAGCTTTTGGAATGTGAATAGACAAATTATTGAGTTCTGAAAAGTAAAATGGTATATTATTTTGGAAACTATTGTCAGCTGTCAGACTTGTGTATTTTGAAATGAAAGGGCATAAGTGGATTTAGTCTTTATTATGTAAAAAATCCAAAGTGTATCAAAGGGATAATTGGGCACAATCATGACTAAATGTCTTGAGTAAATTTGGTTACCGGTAGTCATCATCAGAGCAGTGTTATTGTAATAAATTTCCACTTAGGGGCGGGCAGCTTAGCCTTTTCTTGACAATGTTCGAAAATTACCCTCGTTCACGTTATTCCAGAAGCCCCTCTGAGCGCTGCCATACAACGTAATTCTCCTTCTGGTTGTATTAATTAACATAGAGCTGTCGGCCTCAAGAGAATAAGTTCTACGCCGACTAATAACATGTTTTCAAGCTGCCCAGGGTGCTTTGTTGACTTGTTGGTTACATGAACGTTGGACTAATTCATCAACTTTATGGCATGTTTTAGCGGCGAGACTTTTTCCTCATTCTCCACTTAAGCCAACGGATGTGCGATTACAACAGAAGTGCTGTTCCTTGGCACAAACGGGCACAAATGGGCACAAATGGGCGGGGCGGAATAAGGTGAATTACCATTTTAGATTTTGATCATTTGAGGAGGTTAAGTCATGAATCAAAGAGCTTGTGAAACACTATACTTGGGTCAGGTTTACTACAAACAACATGTTGGATTTATCTTTTTACAATGCCCACACCATTTTACATTGTGTGGCTATAAGGGGAAAAAGCACTGCTAAAGAACTTAAAAGATCAGTGATGCATTTGGGTACTGAAAAATCACTGTTTTATTTGGCCATAGTGATGTAAAAATAATATCAAAACAAATATGTGTGAGAATATTAATTGAGGTACAATTATTATTTAATGGCTTGTGTAATTTTTGCTAATTTTTTGGCTCTTAAAATCAGTGGGTTATGTAATTAAAACGGTGAGTGACCATGTTTGTAGTGCTGTTTCTGTTTGTAAAATGATTGCTATATTTATAAACCAGTTCATAAACCATAATAAAGTAGGGCATTATTTTTCATACCATGTAATAATATTTCTAGTTTTAGTATTTGTTCACCTCCAGTTGAGAAAGCAGATTCTCAACTGGAGGAGACCAAAAGTCTAAGATTTGAATAAACTCAAAAACCTTAACTAAGATGATCCTAATAGACCTTTTACGCTAAACAGTGCTAACGCCAATCCTGACGACGGAACGCCTGAAATGGTTTTTAATACATGTATTATTTTAAGTTCTAAAACATGAGATGCCAAAGTAAAGGTGGTGTACTAAGAGTTTAAAAGCCAATAGCGGTACAAACAATCCATAATAATACAGTATGTCCTTTTAAACTGGTAACACACGCCGATACAGGGTCAAATCAGCAACAGCCCAGAACGGGCTCTGAACCAGCAGCACGTTATGCAAATCTCACGTTAAAATATGACCACGAGATTCATTTCACGGCACGATATTTATTGTGATGTTGTGAAGAGGCTAACAGAATTGGAGAAACACTACCTTTTCCTTTTAAAATGACTCGACAAGACTTGGGGTGCAAATAATTGAGGCGTAAAAGTGCTTATCAACAGTTATTTTTTCATGTCTGCACTGAAATGGCTGTTGCTGCTACAAAACAAAAAGCTAATTCAAGCAAAGAATTTGATATATTGTTACACTTGTGAAGATACAATCACGTTATTTCAGTTAAAACGCTCTTGACTCCTCGTACAAAATGGTACTGGGCTTTTTGATCCATGTCAATCATCTCCTCACTCAAAAGTCGCATCACCTTTATCTCAAAAGCAGGCAATGTCCAGCACATGCTGTGTTTTTGCTATTGTTTATTTGCTGTGTTGCTGTGAGTCAGAGCGCGACAACTTTTCAGAAAAAAACAAAATGAAAAAAAGCGTTACCTGCGTCAGCTAAATCGACACTGCTACTTCGTGTCCTTGATGTCATGTGCGCCTTTTGAGTTTTATTATAAGATCAGACTGATTTAATGAATAATCAGTATGTATGCGTCGTGGATGTACTTGTTTGAGTAGCCCTGTACTGTACCATACGAAAGCCTCTAAATGAATGAATGACGCAAGTGTTAGAAGTGGTGCTGAATGAGCCGCCTGTTGTTGAGCATTTGCTCACCTCTGGCTGTAGCAGTGAGGTGTTTGGATTTTACTATTTGCCTTTCACTAATTGCGATTGCTCCATAAAGATTATCAACACTTTTTCTCCCTCTCTCTCGTCTCACTTTAGTGCTCTCTAAATATACCTTGTTCTTGTTACCTTGGAAACTAAATGGCGCAAGTAACATTTAACAGTGTCTAAAAATATGCTGTCTAATATGATGCCATAACTTGAGTTGTTTGACATCAGTGGCCCCTTGTTGACGAAGAACGCACTGAAAGTTTGGGATTTGGGGACTTTTTTTTTTCCCCAAGTGCTACCTTTGAGTAGCCACTTATGAGCAGTAATATGAGGAAAACAAGCCCGGAGATATTAATACCACATATCGTTTAGAGACAAAACACAAGAGCAAGGCAATAGATATTAAACCATGAACTATTTGTAATGCGACCACCTCAAAAGGAAGAAAAGAAAAGTTTTGCCTAAAAGTGCTTAATAATAGATTCAAGTTCAAAAGGGCAAAACTGATATAAGAACATCATAATTGCATTTCACTTGCAAGCAGCAGATTTTCTTTTTATTGTTGAAAAATGGCTATGTGACATTTTATAACCCTACATGTATGGCAATTTTCGGAGCTCTCAATCTTCAAATGCAAGACAATACATGACTCAATCAAAAAACAACCCTGATTTAATTCATCGTGATGGAACACCCTCATAACATCATAAACGTTGATTTTACATAAGTGTCTCTTCATGATTTTAAAGCTTTGTTCATGAAAATATCTAAATTACAGACTAACTCAGTCTAATTGATCAACCTATAATGTAAATTGTAATCTTTAGCTGGGTTTCAGATGAAAACATTTGGGTCTACTACAAACTCCTCCCGAGTGACGGAGCTCCTCACCCCATCTCTAAGGGAGACCCTTCGGAGGAAACTAATTTGCATCCACAATCTTGTCTTTTCGGCCATTACCCAAAACTCATGACCATAGGTGAGATTAGGAACGTAGACGGACTGGTAAATCGAGAGCTTTGCCTTTCATCTCAGCTACTTCTTTACTACAAGGTCAAGGTTCAATGGAGCCATCGAGACATCATCTGCAAACAGCAGAGATGAGATCCTGTATCTAGAAATTCTGTTCATAAAAAAATGAACCGAACCAGTGACAAAGGGCAGCCCTGGCGGGGTCCAACATACACTGAGAACAGCTCTGACTTACTACCAGCAATGCGAACACAGCTCCTGCTCCGGTCATACAGGGCCTGGACAGCCCTGAGTAAAGAGCCCCAGACCCCATACTCCCAGAGCACACCCAAAAGGACACCCCGAGGGACACGGTCGAAAGCCTTCTCCAGATCCACAAAACACATGTGGACTGGTTGGTCAAACTCCCATGAACCCTCGAGCACACGATGGAGAGTATAGAGCTGGTCCAGTGTTCCACGACCAGGACAAAAACCACTCTGCTCCTCCTGAATCTGAGGTTCGACTATCGGTCGTATTCTCCTCTCCAGTATCCTGATATAGATACATTATTATATATAATATTTAGCTTTTTTAAATTGCAAATTGCTATGGCAACGGTACTAATTGCTCATCACTCTGGAACCTATGGATCTAGCTAATATTAATCTTTAAAATGCAGAAGTAAGTAAAAATGCAGTAAGATGTGGTCTAGTCACTAACAGAAATCATCAGGAGCAACATTTGCAAATTTACCTTTCGATTTTCCTCATGATAATACCGTGTAATCAATGGGAAAATAAGCCCCACCAAGCCCCACCTTGCTAATCTGAGTAATGTAAGGTAACTTTCCATATAATTAAGTATGTATAAATGAAAGGAAAGTGTGACATTCTCTGAATTGGTTGGAGTTGAGCGGAGGGACAAAGCTAGGATTAAATGGGTGTGAACCAAACAGGGACAGGTGGTCTTTTACTGGCTGTACGAGATACTCAAACTCACTTGATATTTGTAGAAGCAAAGAGTAAGTAAGTAAAACAAAAGTTGTCTTTGTAAACCTTAGGAGAGGTATGTTGGTGTTTTTGTTTCATTTTGACAGTTAATAATCTGTTCACCCTCCAGTCCTCTAATGTTTATTTTAATCTACAACAAGTATGCATATTAAAACAAAGTGTTGAAAATAACTCCACACAAAGTAAATCAATGCGGTAAAAATGAATCGATGCAGATGCTTTTGGTGTGTTATGTCGATGTCGCGATCTAACTATTGACCTGTTTTTAGCAGATGAGGGTTTCTTAATGTGCTATAATAAGTCAAATTAGTGTCAACACTTTATATGTTAAATCTGTACCGAGCCATTTTCTGTTCCGATACTGATGTAATACTTTGGCTGAAGTATTTGCTGATTATCGATATTAAACAATCTCAGTGCAGCATTTATTTCCTTAGAACACAATTAATACAAAAAGGTATCCAGTTATGTTATGTAACCATTATCTATTCTGCAAGTAACAACAGAAATGCTTTGTTTAAATAAAAGCTCAAACTGTATGAGACGTTCAGTCTTTATACATCAGTTTAATGTTAAGTCCCTGCATTCAAACAATAGTTATGAGTGTATTTCTCTTTTATTCTCTGTTAACCTGTTACCATAGTGCAGTAAATTCATAAATCTGATATTAGAATTGCTCAAAGTCAATTATAACAAGATTTGTAGGTACCAAGTCCCCTCAGCCGATTTAACATTCATTTTTAAAACAATAGAAATGTTTTTATAATGGCTATTTCTCGACAGAAGCCATACACAATTATAGATAAAAGCAGTTGGCACATAATGAACGATATTCAATGCCATTTATTTTGTTTATTGATTGTAAAGTAATGATGCTACTGAGCACAGGTGAAAAGTTCCTCGCCTCATGTGGCACTAACTAACCTTAAATTCACCTTTTTCCAGATGAAAATAGAAAATGAAAAGTCACCGTGCAGTAACTCTTTTATTTATTGGAGTTTTGGTGTGAGGTGTGATATAAAACTGATGCAGAGACAAGAAACAAGGCTATAACTATAAAACCAGGAAAAATGTGCTGTAAGCGAAAGCATGAAGCAATAACTCAATCTTCCTCCTCAGAACGAATGACTCTGCACAAGCCTTGACATTAGTCTCTCCTGTGTCTTTTGTTATTTCCGCCTTTTCAACTGCATAGTGATCGACCTGTACAGTACATAATACACAAATTCTTTTGTTTTAGTGCATTTTATCTTAATTGCGTTCAATTAAAATCTTAACTCAAATTCATTGTGCGTACCTAATGCATTGACTTGCATCAGGGCCCGTTTGACTGTTGCAGACTGAAGTTTGAGAAACATTGTTCCAAGCTCTACATTTTATATTGTGTGCACTTGCTCTCGCCAAACTTTGGAATCTAATTTATCCATTTGTTTTAACTCTGCATATTTTCTAACTCAGCAAATGCTCCCAGCTAGTGATGGGCAGATCAGTTTTGATGATTAATCAAGTATCATTTCTCAAATAAAAATATTGATACTTAAAATTGAAATGTAATCGGATAAATCCAAATTTAAAATACCTTGTTTATATTTGAGTTTATCTGCACATTAGATCAGTTCAAGCAAGGGTGGAATGCAGATAAGGATATTTTATATACAGTAAAATTCTCATTGGTATCACTATTGGATAGATAGAAACAAAATCACTGGTATCGTACATTTCTGAATACATTTATGACTGACACGAGGCCTGAATGTTCTTTTTATGTCGTGTGAACACACTCCAACTCACACACAAAAGAACACATCTCAGGTCTGTGTCTGTTCCAGGTCGGCCATTTTTGCACTTCCCTCCTGTGCTGCGCGGGGGAAATAAAAGGCTGATTGTGTAGGTAATATCAGAAGTAATATATCATCCATGGGTTTCAGAATAATAACAAATTAGCGATTAACAATTTTTCAAACAAAATATTATATCTTCTGTATGATTTTTTTTTTTTTTTAAGTCCTCAAAAGGTTGTTTAGGACAGGAAGTTGAAAGCAGAGCCGACGCATGGCGTAAACATCAATTTTCTAAAGCTTGTTCACGTTAGGGGTCGTGGGTGACTGCAACCTATCCCAGTGACTTTGGGCCGTAGGTGGGCTACACTCTGGACAGAGGCCAGCTCATCACAGGATTAACACAGAGATATGGACACACATACAAACTCTCACATTCATTCACTCGGGGCAATTCACAGTTGCCAATTGACCTAACGCATGCATGTGTTTGGACTGTTGGAGGAAGCCGGAGAACCCAGAGAGAACCCATGGTAACACGGCGAGGACATGCAGGGGGGAGGGCATGCAGACTCCATCCAGGGAGATCATGTGATGTTGGTCTGGCCCGATTTGTTGAAATTATCTTGGGCCCTCAAATCCTTCTTTACTCAAAAAAAAACAAGCAGACAATGCTGATAAATATTCAGCCACTCCACTAGCTTTTCCCCAGTCCAACCTTCAGTTATTGTCATTATTTGATTATATTTCATCGTTATATCTATCTATTAAATCAGTTTGTCATTTGTTGAGCCACAACTAAAATCTTCTTGGCCCCTGGTTGATACTCATAAGTTATAGAATAGATGGTGTCTTCTGAAGACAGTACAGTGTATAGAAGTTAAACATTTTTAAATGACATACAGTATATACAAGCATTTTAAATGACATATGTAAGCATTTTAAGTTACATAATGAGCGCACATGATGGGTTGTCTATCAGTCTATTGCAGAATGCACCCATTAGTCCCAAGGTTACTTCAATCCATTTTACTCCAAACCCAGTCATGTATTGAATATGGTTTTAAGGGTGAGCAGTTTCCAACAAATGTGTCAGACATTATTTTTTATTTCTAGTCTGTAATACAGTTCTCAGGAGGTGAGATAGTAACGGTAAATGTCCATGTAATCAGAGCGATATAACAATAGCGGCATGTCAGCAAAATATAGTCACTACCATATGCAGGTCCGTATCTCACCACAGCTTCTACTCCCCCCACTTATGGCCATTATCGCTGTGAATTTAAAATTGCCTGTCTGAGTCCAAGCCTGCAATATTCCCAGCAGTGGCCCATTTGCCAGAGAGCTGTGGTGAATGGCATGAAACAGAGGTCGCTCCCCGGGGTTACACTGATAAAGCTGGTCCCGGTGTAAATGACTCACTAACACTCACCATCTTGGCTTCAATGCATCTTCCCCAAGACCTGGTTATGTGTGGGTACAATAGTGATGAGAATCTGCTGTGACACCGAGAGGCAGTGCTAGGAAGTTACTAAAATACATGCATTGAAAATACCTGTTTAGGATCATTTTGAGTAATATAAGAAAATATATTTGTCCCACAATGGAGAAATTCTAGAGTTGCAACACAGATTAGGTACAGAAACGGATTAGAGACGAAAGTGGAATAATAAAACGTCCTTAAAACTAACGGTACAGTGCACTTAAATATGTATAAATAAATTTAAATCTAGTATAAATGTAAATCAAAATAATAGAAAAAATACACAATATTTACTGTAAGTGGCTGTTATATGGACAGAAAATATTGCACCAGGGATGAGTGACGTTATGTCACAGTATTGCACATGATTATGAAAGCTGAATGACACATGTTCAGGGCTAACGGTGTATTTAACTGCAGTTATGGTTTCATTTAACCGTAAAATTGATCAAGTTTGCGGACGACACCACCCTCATCGGGCTCATCTCGGACGGGGATGAGTCTGTCTACAGGAGGGAGGTGGACCAGCTGGTGTCCTGGTGCAGCGGTAACAACCTGGAGTTCAACGCCCAGAAGACAGTGGAGATGATCGTGGTCTTCAGGAAAGTCACTGCCCCCAGCCCCCCTCGTCATGACTGGCTGAGGAAGCCAAGCTGCCATCGCAGATGATGGTGCAGTTTTACACAGCCATCACTGAGTCATCCTCACCTCCTCTATCACCGTGTGGTACGCTGGAGCCACAGCCAGGGACAAACGGAGACTACAGCGCATTGCGCCCTCTGCTGACAAGGTGATCGGCTGCAGACTTCCATCTCTGCAGGACCTGTACGTCTCCAGGCTCTGGGACGAGCAGGTCGGATCACGGCTGACCCTTCTCACCCTGGACATGGACTATTTGAACCACTCCCCTCAGGCAGGAGGCTACGGTCCATCCGGACCAGAACCTCCCGCCACAAGAATAGTTTCTTTCCCTCTGCTGTTGGACTCATGAACACTTCTTAAACACCTGCCACTTTAACTGCAATATTCAACCACTCACTGCACTGTCACTTTCTGCACTACAACTGTAAATCTAACTGTAACTCTTGTGTACATAGTAATGCCTATTTTTATTTTTATTTTATGCCATAGTTTTAAATTGTTTCTTAATGCATGCCCTTTGGATTGAATATATGTTGTTTTTATTATTGATCAGTGTTTTATGTTGCACCTTAATGGCGAGACAAGTTCCTATGTTTGTGAATTTTGTTCATTGACAATGGCCATAAACCCGTTCTGATTTGGTGGTATAAAGAAGGCAGTTACTTTCCTAAAATCCAAAGAATACACTGGAGTATTTGATCACGTGAAATTAGGCTCCAAACGGCATTGGTATGAGTGAGAAAAATTTATAACATAGCTCTTGTAGTGCTATCTAGTGTCATCTATTTCCTATTATGCAATTTTTTGTTCTCTAATCACTGTTAAATGCGTAACGCACGGTACAACAAACATAAAGCAGTTTTAATACTGGCTGTCATTTTTACATTATTATATTATTATTAATTATATTATATTCACAGCACTGCTAAGGAAATTCGTTTTTGTTGTTAGTTTTTAACCTTTTTCAGATTTTAAAGAAACAAAACAAAGATGAAGTTGTCCACCTGCTTGTTGCCATGGATCAGTAAGTGAATAATGCAAGATAGATATATTTAATGTTACGCTCTGGAACATTCCAAGTAAACCCACAAACTCTTCTTAGAGACAAGCAGGTGGCAGGCTTGGCACCATGTAACTTTTCTAGTTTGAAAAGTTACATGGTGCACCTTTTAATAATATTGGATGCTTGAGGAAAATGTACCTTGGTTCAGATCGAAGTGTAGTTGTCTATAGTTATTGTTGTGTTCTTGGGCAAGACACTTCACCCACATTATTTCTGAATGTGATGTGTGAGTGATTGGTGGTAAGAGATGTCGTTGCTGAAGATTGTACAATATAAAGGGTGAAACAATGCACTGACATTTAATATTATGATTTAAATGGATGCAGTAATTGTCAGAAGGTGCACAGAATGTTATCATTAATTTATGGTTTTAAAGATTTTCTGTTGTTCGTGTTATATATTGATGTTCAACATTTGTTTTAATATCAGAATTCCTTTCTTTGGACTTCGACCAAAACAACAATAAGAAGTTATGTGGAAAAAAGTTTTTCTCTGAATAGTCATCTTTTTTTCTCAAACCATTATCAAACTGTCAGTCAGCTTTCATAATCCTGTGCAATACTGTTATACTCCTGCAATACTGTAACTTAATGTCAATCATCCCTGTACAATATTTTCTGTCCATATGACGGCTATAAATAAGAGTATTATTATTGTTAAGACTATAAGAGGTTTTTTTTCTAAGTTATTATTATACCGTGCCTAATCTGCTTCTGAACCCTTTGTTGCAACCCTGGAATTTCCCCATTGTGGGACAAATAAAGGTGATCTTATCTTATTAAACTCCAAGGTTGAATTTCCCATGTGTCTGCTCACGTTTCTTTCATTGAAAATAAATTCTTCTTCCTTAAATTTTCTCTGGTGCAAGCAATTTGTGCCATTCTTAAGTCTTCTTAAGTAAATTGAGAAAGGTGCAAAATTCTATTGCAAAAGTCTGACAAAGTCCAAACAAAATGTGGGTAAATGGGGGTATTTGCAATGTCACTCTTAACCCAAAATAATATAATGAGGCAAATGGCACGTACAAAACCAGTGTAATTCAATGTAATCCCTTCCTCCATCTGTAAAGCTTATGTTATTTAAAGCTGCTGGCCAGTCCCGGCTGGAGGTCAATCTGAAAGTTGTCTTTGTGTTTGGGGCTTAGTCAAAGTCCACCCTTGTGCTCAACAGCTCACACAGCTGTTCCCAAACTCTCACTCACTTTTGAAAAGGTGGTTTCCAGGCAACAGCATAAGAAGGACATTTTTTCAAAAGATTTTAATTATCTGCTTTTTGATGTATTTTGCCATTAATGCAATATAACATGTGTGAATACGCTGTATGAACAAGCTCTTTTGTTGTTTTTAATGCCTTAATTTAATTTTCTTTTTCATTTTACATAGTAGTAACTAATATCTGCTCTCAAAAACATCAAAATGCCTCTTTACCAAAAGTATTCTCTGTATGTACCCCCTTAATATTTGATCAGAAATTAATTGCCCGCCTTTACATTGTAGAGATCTGGATCCGTTGCTAGGTGTAAATGGCCCCAGCAATGTCTTCGATATTGAATTTAATACTGTGTTCATTCCATGATTACAATGCCAGCCGCCCACCTACAGCTGCACATGCACATTTAGAGCCTATAACATTTGTGTTTGGTCCCCAGGGAGCTGTGGGATATTAATTCTGCTGCAGCAGTAAAGGCAGGTATGTGACTCACTGCTACATTCCCAGGACGTGTAGACGCTTAGTGCTCTTCTATAGCCAAGTCTGCCCCGTCTGCGGTTAGCACGCACCAGGCGGGTGTGAAGTGGATCCTCATGTGCTCCGATGAGTTTGTGTTAGGATGGGTTTGTGTTTCTTGACAGGTGACGCGCTTTTGTCTGCTTCAGAGTGCCCTACGTGGCATTTGGAGGAGACCCGTAGGCGTGAAAGGGTCTGATGCTGCTTATGTGACCGAGAGAGCGTGCACCAAGGCCAGCCACGCCGCCCCCCCCACCCTCACCCCCCGCCCCGCTTTCCTGGCTCCTGATTTTGGGGGAAGTAGTGGTGCATCCTCACAGTGGGGGAAGCTCAAGGCAACACAGCGGAGTGGCTCACTGCACAATGACAAAAATCCGAGAACATTGTTTCAGGTTTAGTGACAAACAGTTGAAATATTATTTTAAAAATGGATTTGATTTGATATGATAGTGCTTTTTTGACAATCAAAGACATCGTCTTGTTCATGCTTCGCTGCTTTAGAGCGCTTGGATTTAAACTCGTATATCTTTACCTGGTGGTGGTAAGCTGTGTGCGCTTGGGTAGACTAACAGAAGCAAGGCTGCCAATCTCCATCAGCTCCTCAGTCGGTTGGTCGACGAGTGCTCTGACTCCCGAGCAACCTGGAGTTGAACCCGAAACCTTCTTGCTGTGAGAGTGCTAGCCACTCTGTACTCTTCACTGGAAAAAAACACCTCTATATTTTATGCCAGACTTGCCAATTTTATGAAGTGAAGTTTATATTTTTACGTTTCTTATTATAAAATCACACCTCACTCCTCTGGGGTATCACCTAGAGGAGGCAGATTATGTACCCCGTTAGTCCCATTTGGAAAAGATTTTTGTTTACGGACATCTGTATTCGATATGCATTATTTCATGGCAAATGCACCGTATGTCCCAAATCGCTTGGAGCTTCTAGATCACTTGACGGCTTAATTCCCTGAAGGGAGCAATCGGGCAATAAAATAAATAAATGGAAAACCAAGTGTTATTTCATATTCTTATGGGTTCTCTGAATATAAGCTTTTCTTATTGCACGAAGACGCGTGTGTGGAGTAAAGGTTTTTGTTTCTATAAATCCTCCAGATGTTCCCAACTTTAGGCCCATCATATTTGGGGGGATATAAGATATTACCTCACCAATCAGAATAAGGGTGTCCTTATGTATTAAATCCTATAAATATAAATACAAATATTGAAATGTAAGTATTTATATATATATATATATATATATATATATATATATATATATATATATATATATATATATATATATATATATATATATATATATATATATATTTAGGGACATAATATGTTCAGACAAAACTGAAAATACTGTTCTCATTCTGAACAAATTCAGTGTTCAGATTAATAAATAATAAATAATTTTGTAATTCTCAATCAGAATTACTTTTATTCATCCTCAAAGGGAAATTATTTTCATTACAGAGACGCAACCAACCAGCAGAATAAAATGAAGTTATCAAAATAAGAAATGACTAAATCAGATCAATTAATACAATCAATACAATAAATCAGTTTTTTATCAACTAAACCCCAGGTATAAACAACATTAATTTATATTTTAACTTAACTTAAAAAGTATATACGACCCTCACAACATAGAAGGTGCTTGTAGTCGAGGGTCCATCATCTGCTTGCCTCCATGTAGAAGTTATTGGTAGGCCTGGAATGTTCCACAGATTGAAAAGGACTCTTGGATGAGTCCAGATGACTACAACTGAATCTTTTTCTACAATGGAGAACTCCTGGACGAATGAGGGATTACACCGACATGTTCCATAGTATGGCATTAAACGCATCTATCTCCATGGAGACGAGCGGTTGACTCCACCAGGCCCTGTTACAGGTCAGATCTATGAAGAGGTGACCTCATTCATAGTTAAATGTATGATTATAAAGGTATTTGCAATAAAAACACTATGATTAAATAACGGCAAGATAAACAAATTAATGCCATACTGCGGAACTTTCCAGATAAAGGAAGAACCCACCTTAGCCCCCACCCACCACTGCCACCAGAAAAGTTACACAGTGCCCCTTTAATGTTATTCCTTCCTTTTGAATGTTGTTGTGCATTCATGTGAGTATCTTCAGTGTATTATTACAATGAGAACGTTCTGCCAACCAAATGAACTACTGTTTTATTCAAATGGTTATGGATAGAGAGACTGGTTTTCTCATTTCCAAATATGCTTATTATGGCATTATATCAAAGTAGAAATGTTTGGTGAAACTGTCATCTTCTGCATTGTTTTGATCGAGGTAGTTGTTCAGTTCCCCAATGTCAGCTCAGAGCACTTTGGGCGTGTTTCAGGAGCCAAAGTTAAACATGTATTGATGCAGCAAGAAACTCTTTTACACACTGTACAACTTAAACTATTGTTAGACATGTGCTACTATTATTAGTGTAGAGCTAAAAGTACTGTCACGGAGTGAGTCACACCTGCACTTTACATTGGAGCTAATTTAAACGGAGCAGTGGACAGGAGGACAGAGACAGATATTCTGTACTATACACCTACGTAGCCCAATATATAGAGATTTAGTGTTTCTCAAAGTGTGGTTCTCAATTTGTGGTACTTCTGTCGTGATTTCTGCTGTGGTTTTAAATTGCGTGTAGTTCTGCTTGCTCCTGTCGTTGTGAGTGAGTTTAGGCCAGGATTAGTCTTGCTTCAGTCCTGTATATCTACATATTGCTTAGTGTAAATGGAAGAACATTTAAAGCAAAATATTTATGAAAGAGAGAGAGATTGTGGGAAAAGAGAGAGAGAGGGGGGGAGGATTTGACTGAGATAAATAGATAGATATTAGGAGAGAGAGATGGGAGGGAGAGAGAGAGAGAGAGAGAGATAAAAGGAAGGGATGTGAGAGATGAAGAGATAGAGCAATTCAGTGGGAGAGATGGGGACAGAGAACTGGGAAAAGAGAGATAGAGATATTGAGACAGAAGAGAGAGAGAGAACAAGACTGAGGGAGAGACAAGAAGAAGAGATGTATAGATGGATTGATAGAGAAAGAATGATGGTTAGATATTGAGACAGGAGAGAGGGGGGAATAGAGAAAAAGACAAAGAGGAGGAATGGGAGAGATTTGGGATGGAGAGATAGATAGAGATAGAAATAGACAGAGAGACAGGAGGGAGGAATCAGAGAGATTTTAAATGGAGCGAGAGAGAGAGAGCGAGACAAGAGAGAGGAATGGAAGAAAGATTTTGGATGAAAAGAGGGAATGGAGTGGGATGGAACGATAGATTGAGAAAGAGACCGACAGAGAGACAAGAAGGAGGGATGAGAGAGAGTGAGAGATGGATAGATATTAAGAGAGAAGATGGAGGGGTGGATGGGAGAGAGACTGAGATGGAGAGAGAGCGAGAAAGATGGAGAGAGACAAGAGGAATGGGAGAACGATTTGAGGTGAATAGAGAGAGAGGGAGAGAGCGACAAGTGGGAGAGATAGAGACAGATAGAGAGACAATTGGTAGAGATGGAGATATAGATAGATGTATAGATAGAGAGAGAAAGAGATAGACAGAGAGACAAGTGATAGAGGTGAAGAGATGTAGAGAGAGAGGGTTGGAGCCATTGAGAGAGAGAAAGAGATAGACAGAGAGAGACAAGTGGTAGAGATGAGAGATAGATGTATAGATAGAGAGATAGATGTAGATGTATAGAGAGAGAGAGAGAGATGTATAGAGAGAGAGATAGATGTATAGATAGAGAGATAGATGTATAGATAGAGAGATAGATGTATAGATAGAGAGATAGATAGAGAGATAGATGTATAGATAGAGAGATAGATGTATAGATAGAGAGATAGATAGAGAGATAGATGTATAGATAGAGAGATAGATGTATAGAGAGAGAGAGAGATGTATAGAGAGAGAGATAGATGTATAGATAGAGAGATAGATGTATAGATAGAGAGATAGATGTATAGATAGAAGGATAGATATATAGAGAGAGTAGGAGCAAAAGAGAGACAGAGCAAGAGAAAGACAGAGACAAGTGGTAGAGATGGAGAGAGAGATGGATAGAGAGAGAGAGATGTATAGAGAGAGAGATGGATAGCTGGAGAGAGTCTTCTGCTGCCGCCGCTGCGCACAAAGAAGTTGAAGCAGAGATGCCACAGCGCGGGTGAGTGACGTCAAAGCAGAGCCCCGTGGGGATGAGGTGAGTCAGAGCCGCGGCCTCGGCAGCAGCAGCAGCAGCAGCAGCAGCAGCAGCAGCTCTCCACCAGCGGCGGCTCGGCGTCATCACAGCCGCACCGACGACGACACCCTCTCACATTTCTCTGCATCTGCCTCCATCATCCCCTCCTCCTCCTCCTCACGCCGGTGTGCCACGCGCCAGTCCAGCCTGTCTCCATTGCCACTTCTCATAATCAACTCCTCTCCATTATAATGAGGCTTCTGTTTGAAATTAAGCAGAGGGACATGTCTTTGAGGGTGTTTATTTTATTTATTTTTTTAGACGTGTTGACTTGTGGGGCCATGGATACTATAATACAACAAGGGCTAAAATACACAGACGTTTGATGAGAACACAGTGAGACACGCTGTTAGTTGTGTTAAAGCGGAATATCTCAGGTTAAAGCCTGCACACGCCCAAGAGAAGAATTGTGAAGGCTCATCGGAATATTTTCTTACTTAAACTTGATTCATAATACATTTTGTATTTGTTTTCCACACTCCAAAGTGATAGAAACACAAATGGCAGCCGTTCAAACCCAGATGCTTCCGACTGTTAAGTGTCTGCGCACGTTTGCAGAACTGGTTTCAGGGAGGGATGCATTAACCTTCCAGTTAGTGCGCAAAATGTCCTCATCTTGCGTGCTTTTGATACTCTCCGTTCTGCTGCTGCTCTGATACGTGTGTGCATGCATTAAACACTGAAATGTCAACAATTTCTGACAACTATAGGTTCTCTTATCCAAGTTTGTTCTACTTGTGTTAAACTTCATTGTGAATTTCCTGCATGTTTTGCTTGATCTTAACAAACTTAAATGTCAGCCAACGTTTACATCTGTATATTTTTTGACATTGGATTGGTTTGAGATGGATTTGTATGAAGAGCTCTTGAGTTTGACATTTGTTGTTATTCGACCCATGGTAGTTTGTCTAATGTTTTTCTAAGGACAAACATCATTTTTGTTTGGTCTTGTTTCTCGTAAACGGACACAATTACTGGACCAAAACGCTGCCCATTTGCAGACATGAACAAAAGGGCTTTTTGGAGTTTTCAACCAGTTGACGACACAGTGTCCCGGTCGGTCAGGTCGGTCAGGCATGTGCACCGGGAGAGAGAGAGAGAGGGAGAGAGGGAGAGAGGGGGGGGGCCGGGATTGAGAGAGAGAGAAGAGGTCTGCATCACATACAACATTCAAGCGGACATCTGACGTCAGCACATCAATAATTAACGCATTTTATTCATAGCCCGCGAGAAAAAGAATCAATTGACAAATCACATATTCAGTTAGAGTTTCTTCAAACAGCAGAACAATTAACACGCATCGTCGGACCATGACTTTACAAGGTTCTGTGGACACGTTCTATTAATACACTTGATTGCGAGTTTGCATGCGGTCAGTTTTGCATGTGTCTGCCCTTCGTGTGGGACAGGTCAAAAGGTGGAGCTGAACGGATATATCACAGTGATGTAGCGAAAAGTTTGTACTGGAAATCACTTTATACAATATTTTTTGAATACATTTGAATAAAGCTGCATTATCTGATTTTCATATTGTAAAAAGGAGGAAGTATTTAAATCTTTCAAACTCGTTCCTAGCTCTCACAAACCCTTTGGCACATTGTTGGGTTTCACATGCAACACTTTTTTGTGCTTTTTTAACAGGACTGAGTGAAGCAGGGGCGGACCACAAAAGCTCAGCCAATCCTAGCGTTGCTTATGACTTACTTTATTAGATGCAAACAGTGCTCTGAAAGAAGTGCTATTTTTAAAGTTCCCAGGCTTTAAAAAATGATATCAAACTCATTTTACAACTAATTTTAGTTTGCCACGATGCTGTTTTGTTGAAGTTATAATATTTTTTCCTTGATGCTTTCATAAAACTGCAACTTCATTTCATAAGCAGAAAAATGTCTTTTGTGGATTTCAATATAGAGATGTGATTTGGCATCTCACTTTGAGGCACTTGTCAACATATCCAACTTTACTCAGGATTTGGAGGTACGATAATAAAGTATTCCTATGGGTTTTTGAAGCAACACAGATACTGCAGTTATAGCAATACTGGTAAGATATAATTGGAGTAAATTATAGTAAATTATATAAAAATTACTATGACATCTGTTTGTGCAGATTCACTGCTGCATCCGTGTAAAACCACTGTCTGTGTGTGTGTGTATGTGTGTGTGTGTGTGTGTGTGTGTGTGTGTGTCTGTATGTATATATATATATGTGTGTGTGTGTGTATGTGTATATATATATATATGTGTGTGTGTGTGTGTGTGTGTGTGTATATATGTGTGTATATATATGTGTGTGTGTGTGTGTATATATATATATACACACACACACACACACACACACACACAAACATATAATATACATACAATATACATGTTGAATATTCCAATATTCCATGGAGACGCCCTGTTCCCACTGCTGTTCTGCATAGGTCTGAACCCACTCAGCCAAATAATCAACAAGACTGGATACCGGCCAAGGAATGTGTCGACCATCACTCACCTCCTCTAAATGGATGACGTCAAACTATACGCAAAGAGCAAGCGAGACATCGACTCACTGATCCATACGACCAGGATCTACAGCGCTGACATTTGGGCTTGAGAAAGTTTTGCCGGATGGTGACAAAGAGAGGAAGGTAGTCCACCACGGAAGGGTCTCACTCCCAGAAGGAAATATAGCAGAAATTGAGGATAGTTACAAGCACCTTGGAATACCACAGGCAAATGGCAACCTCAAAGAGGTAAAAAGGAAAGCGGCAACAGCCAAATACCTATAACTAAGGCAAGTCCTAAGAAGCCAGCTCAATGGCAAGAACAAGTCCCGGCCAATAAACAGCTACATCCTGCCAGTGATCAGATTCCCTGCAGGAAAATTAAGATGGCCAAAGGAAAAGATACAGACCACAGATGTTAAGATGCGAAAGCTCCTCACCATAAATGGAGGGTTCCAACCAAAATCCAGCAGAATCCAAGGAAGGAGGTCGTGGACTAGTGAGTGTTAAAGCCACTATCCAGGTTGAAACATCGAAGATCCTCAAGTACATCAAGGACAAGGCCCCAACGATGACTGTGCTCAGTGAATGTTTAAGGCAATGGGGAACAGAGGATGAGGTGTTGGAGGGGGGACCATCATGGGAGGACAAGCCCTACATGGAGGATAAGCCCCTACATGTACCACCGGAATATGACTGAAGTGGCTGATATCCAAGAAATCCAACCAATGGCTAGAACTGGCCAGACTGAAGGACAGCACAGAGGCACTCATCATGGATGCACAGGAACAAGGCCTGAGCACCAGAGCAATCGAGGCCCAGATCTTCCACACCAGACAAGACCCAAGGTGTAGGCTGTGCAAAGAGGCCCCGGAGACAATCCAGCACATAACTGCAGGGTGTAAGATGCTGGCAGGGAAAGCATATATGGATTGCCATAACCAAGTGGCTGGCATAGTGTACAGGAACATCTGTGTGGAGTATGGACTGGAAACCCCAAGGTCAAAAAAAAGGTGGAAAACACCTCCAAAGGTGGTAGCGAATGACCGAGCCAAGATCCTGTGGGATTTTCAGATGGCAAACCAACCAGACTCTCATATATATATATATATATATATATATATATATATATATATATATATATATAATATATATATATATATATATTAATATATATATATAATATATAATTATATATATTAATATATATATAATAATAATATATAATTATAATATATATATATATATATATAATATATATATAATATATATATATATATACTCGCCCAGTATCTTTGCTGTTCCTAGTACTGCACTTTTCTGGACTGAGATGTCCGATATTTCCTGAGATCTGTTGTAGCCCTCCTCCAGTTTGGGGGGTCACTTGCCCGAGTGCTCCGATAACCACGGCACCACTTTCACCTTCACCTTCCACGCCTTCTCAGCTCTTTCTCTGAGCCCTTAGTATTTTTCCAGTTTCTCGTGTTCCTTTTTCCTGGATAATATTATATAATATAGATATATATATATATATATATATATAAGATATTATATATATATATATATAAAAGCTCAGCGTGAAATGGGGATGAGAGAAAGGAGGACATGCAGTAATTGGTCGAAGCCTGGATTCAAAGTCATGACACTTTGGCCCGCTACACATGGAGCCTGGCATGTGTGCAAATGGTCAAGGGCTGGAATTGAACCCACAATGCAGCGGTTACAAATACACACCTGCAACGGGTTGGCACTGCAATTATATTGTCTCAGTTTGTGTCGTTTCTTTGTTAGGACCTTCTTCCCTGCCATCAGAAGTATGCTCCAAAGGTGTCCATCAATGCAAGAAAAGTATCCATAATTAATAAAATGCATTGATTTGGGTCTTTGCTTTAAATGTTAAACAGTGGACTTTAATATACTTAAGATATACCCATTCTTATGCTTAAAAATCTAATTTTATACATTATTCTTTTTCTGTATTTCTTGTTCATGTATGATCACACAAAACTAATTTCCAGCTTTGTTTCTTCAGAATTCAACAATGTTGTAACATGATAGAAAGCTTTACAGGTCTAGGGGCTTTTTTATTAATACATTATTTACATTGTCTTTCCACACGTGTCCAGTGTCACAGTCAGTCCCTGACCTCAGCTCTGTCAGGGTCAGCGGCTCTGTTGTGACCTTTCACCTTTGACCTCTCTGGACATTAGTGGTCGCTCTCTCTGGGGTTAAGTGCTTTGATTGAATCCACAGCAGATGTCAGTTCAAGTACAAAAAGATAACATGACATGTTATTGTTTTTGTGGGCCAAAAACAAAGAGAAAATGGTAGCAGCTACCTTGAATCTCTCTCTGAAACCTTGAAATCAAGTGAGAAATTTAGGAGTAATATCGGACCCAGAATTTAACTTCAACAGCCACAGAAGATCAATAACATCAACAGAATTTTATTATTTAAAAAACATTGCCAGATTCAAAAGCATGATGTCTAAAACGGACTTGGAGAGACTCATACGTGCGTTTGTCTCCAGTAGGCTGGATCATTGGAGCGGCCCGCTTGCTGGCCTCTCCAGACAAAACTGTAAAACAGTTACGGTATCTTCAAAATGCTGCTGCTCGGGTCCTAACTTGAACGAGGAAGTACGAAGCACTTTGGGTTATGTTTTGTCTGAATTGGTACTCTACAAATAAATCTTGATTGATTGATTATAATTTTTTTGCACCGCCATGTGCCAAAGAAAAATCTGCTTTTTTCTGCAGGTCTGAAAATATACAATCCCAACATCAAGCGAAATGGACTGATTACAGTTTGTATAATCTATGAAGAATTGACTTGGTCAGGGATGAAACGAGTCGTGATTGAATGTTTTGTCGCATTTGATGAGAGCACCTCGCTTTGAAATTGCAACAGGAGTTTATTTACACAGTGCAGCCGCTTCATGTACAGTCATTTGCTGTATAATCACAGAAGTTCATTTTGGCTGCTGTCTATTAGTTATGACCTGATCTGAAACATTTTGTACAGTGTTTCCTTCCAATAGAACCTACTCCAAAAGATGTCCTGCATGAACTGTGAAATACAAATCATAATAAAAGCCTTCTCAATGCAGAGCTATTGATAACAAAAATGACAGTTGAATTCATTGAGTAAGGGCAACAAGTCAAGAAATGTATTAATATTGTTATTATTTCAGAACTCCATGTTCCCCCTTGCCACTGCTGTTTTGTAATGCAGCATGTTTCACAAACATTTATACAGCACCTCGTGACTTTTTGAGCTAAGCAGATCAGTGTGAGTACAAAACCAAACTGGAACATCCCATTCATTTACACATCCTCCCTAAGACTTGGGTTAACAGCAGCAGCGCTCCATGTGAAGTTATCTGTGACTGGAGTCCACACCTTCTTTTCAATACCAGCAGTGATGTTTGATGTCCAAAGGTTGCTTAATGCACTTTTTAGTTACACAAGTGCGCCAAAAACAACAACTTGTGTCTATTTTTAGGCAAGCATAAGTCATCAATTCTCCAATAATATAAAAGTTGGTATGTAGCTTCTTCTGGTGGCACGTGGAGGCCTTTTTCGCTCTGGTGATGGTCTCAAATATCTCGGAAATCGTGCACGCGTCTTATTCTCAATCTGGTGTATCGCGCTTAGATAACACCAGAACATTAGGGAAATTCAAGAAGCAATTTTGCCCTGGGAACTTACTGGCCCACAGAAAGAGTCCTGCTTTATAATGTACTCTGATCAACTACAGAGATCTTATCTGCCACCAGAGTGCTCAATCTGCTGGGTCCTGCTGTGGCTCTCATTCTGGAACAGTGGGCCAATTTATGCAGTGTAGGACAAAGGGATTCATGGATGAACTATTTGTGGTATTTCCTTTTTATTATAAGTGACCATGGAATTTTAATTGAGTGTCTTTATACGTGTCCTGTTTTTAGGTCTAACTTTTGGGTAAGGCAAGGCAAGGCAAGGCAAGTTTATTTGTAGAGCACAATTCGTACACAAGGCAATTCAAAGTGCTTCACACAACAGGAAAAAATGCATTAAAATCACAAAGACATGGCAGAAAGCAGAAATCACAATCTTAGTTCAAGACATAAAAGAGAAGAGTGCAAAGAAAAGCATTTCAGTCATATGCACAGCCAAACAAAACAGTTTTTAGTTTAGATTTGAACATTGCCAGAGTAATGTAACACTTTATAATAACTACACATTTATTAGCTTTAATAAAGCATGAAGATACAACACTTAATTCCCAATGAACAAATCATTTATGAAGAATAAGTCAGGCTTTATAACTATTTAATTAAGACCCTAACTCCTAACCATTACCCCTTTAATTAAGAAGTTACTAAACCTGAATCATTGTTTATATAAGTTTACATAAGTTTATGTTCATTATTTTGATTAATTAAGGTGTAGTTATTATAAAGTGGTACCAACTTTTGTATATTTAATACAGAAAAAAGTTTAAAAAACATAATAATGGTTAATAAATCAAATAAGTATAGTGGTAGTATAGTTACACTTTATGGTTTAGGTTCTTCATTTGAGTTGACATCGTGAATGGTCATAGTTTAAACTGAGCTGGAGGGTCAGAACTGTAGACAAATCGGTTGTAGGCATCAGCTGAAAAATAATTCATATTGGACAGTCTCCAAAAGGGTCCCATACAATACCAAATACATTTAGAAATGACATGTGCGACATGGTTGTTTATGTAAAATGATTATTTGTCATTTATCATGCATTTGCAGCTAAACCTCAGTTTAATTCCAGGGTCACAAACAATCAGCTTCTCTCTTCATTTTTAAATAAATGAAAGAAAGCCCCACGTGTTCTTTTTTATAAATTCGGAGACAAATGCCATTAAAGAGATCAGTCAATACAGTCAATACTGTTTATAGAATGCTAGCATGTCCTTCACATCTGACAGGTCTGTGTCCTTGATGAAATCCCTACGGCCCTTGGATCACCTCTTTCTCTCTCTCTCTCCCTCTCTGCCTCTCTTCACCCTCCACACATGAATCAATACCATCACCACGTTTTAAAGTTAGTTTTATCACTGACTCAGGTTTTAGGAGACGACACTTATTCATAAAATCTGGACAGTGAGACGCAGGCCGGGCTGTACACTTTGGCCATGCCACTTCAGTCAGTGTGCCACTCTCTGACTCATAGCGCCTGATCAGGAGGGGGAGGAGGGGGGACGCAAATAGAAGAGACACGAAGAAGACGAAGAAGCTTGGACAAAGACGGAGACATGAAGTGTTTTCTCCCCCATACTGACTGAACAATGTCTGATGTTGACAAGGAGAATTATGTAGTGTATCTCTGCAATTCTAAACTGTTTTGACTCATTGAACGAAAAGGAACATGGTTTGGACTAGGGACTGAGGTCCATTTTCGTAAATGTCGTATTATGTGTGTGCTAATTTATGTTAATTTTGTGAGTCTGTACCTCACTGTTGTTGTTGCATTTATTCAAGTTCCACGCAAACATGGAGATAAGTTTAATGTCATACTGTGGGACATAACAATAACATTGCATGGAGATGAGCAGGTCCGACAGTAGTTTTAATAATGACTGTAACAAAAAGTTAAGATTTTGAGCAGTTAAATTTAAAGAATGCATGGATTTGACATTATATTTGTGCACCTGGAGATGTATGGATCTTTTCGCTAACAGTTTGTAAAAGTGTTTTATGTCAGAGGCCTGGGGTTTCTGCAGAAATCCAAAAGAGGTGTCAAAACCTAGATGGTTGCCAAGGATCCTGATGTCTCCTTTGACAACGCTCATCCTCTAAAACTGGTGTTACATTTATTAAGTCCAGGCTGACATATTTTAAGAGGCCAAGTTTTGTGTTTAAACATTTCCACCAGTGTTATGTGATGACCACCTTAAGTTGGTTTGTTGTATGCTTTTCTGTGAACAGCACAAATGCAAATAACAAAAGAATAAGAATAATTTCTCGGTTTTACAAAAAATACCCCCAAAACCGCAGTCTCACTCAAACACCACATTTATACAGTAGTATTCATACTGTATAGGCTAACCTCACAGCAAGAAGGTCCTGCGTTTGATTACTGGGGGGCTTGTCTGTGAGGAGTTTACATGTGTGTAATCCTCCTGATAAAGGAGTTTTTAAAAAAGTTTCTTGCCATTGTACATTTTCTGGCCACCCAAAGACGCTTCACGTTGTATTAGTAATTCACTGGTGCCACCCCTAGTGGAGGTTTTGGGGCCTCGTCTCTCCTCTGGGCCCTGTGTCTGCGTCCTGTGGCTGCAGGCAACTCATCTCCTGGTGCAGACGGCTCCTCAGATGGTGCTTCCCCAACTGGTTCACAGGTACTCGGTGTGTGTATGTGGTTGGGCGGGAGGGCATGGCATGTGGGAATGATTCAATGCACTGTAAAGCACTTTGTGTTAAATTCTTGTATGAAAAGCACTTTATAAATAAAGTTTGATTTGATATGTTAACGGGCACCTCACCTTACAGGGGCCAGTTACATGCAGGACACACTGATCTCAGAGTTGAACCACACCTGTCCAAAATTGTTTTGATGTAAATCATTTGTTAATGTGTCTGAACTGGACCCAGATTGATCCTGCAGTATTCACTCAACTGCCCTTCTGTTTAAGCGCAATCTCCTCTGTGAGTGTGCTGCCACTTTAAAGTCATTGTCTATCAACACGTGCAAACAACGGAGCTGATTGGCAGGTGTGAGTTTGCCTAATGTCTTCACTCTCTCACACACATGTCCATGCACGTGTACACCGGCTCTACGGTGTCTGCCATTTTTTCCTGGTGTATTTTGAACATGAAAAGGCACTTGCACACCAATATATTACCTGCTAAAAATAGTCATGACGTCAAACAAGTTATTTCAGTTGGTCAGCTTGCATATCCCCCCCATCCCTTAAGGAAAACTCACTTCATAACATTGCAACTTTTTAAAATATGTTTTGAAGAGCCATCTTTCTGTCTAGAAGAAGTGTGGCTTGCTTACCTCTGCCTTCTGCATATTTGATGGTTGGATTTAGACATCAATTGGCATCCATAAAAATAGTCCGGTTGTGTGTCTGAGCATAGTGACATATAACATAAATTCCATACTACAGTTCCCAAGAGCAAGTACGAGTTTGGGATCGTTGTCTTGATAAGTATTCGCATCACATCTCTGCAGTGAAGCTTAGATATGAGTCATAGTCTCGATTCGTAGGAGGGCACATTAACAGAGCGACTTTTTATTACCACCTGCTGCAAACAAATATTTCCAACAACTGGATCCAAGCGACTTTATATGAAAATATACAATATGAATAATGGCTTTGCGTTAATTGTAAAAGCAATATTTATCCATATAAGCTGTGAGTCATGTGAAAGTAACTCATTTTGCAACTGTGATAATTATGTGTGGAAAATAGGCCTAAGGTTTGTGAGCACTGCATGCAACAATGAAAATTATTTGAAAATATGATCCAACAATAGTGTAGAGACTGTCAAAGTGGTTAGCCTCTCAGCAGGCAGTTAAGTCCATGTGTCCAAAAGTTTTGGCTAGTTTTGGAAATATGTACAATTAGAATATCTCGTATATAGTCTACTATATTAATCCAGCCAATTTCTTATCATCTTTTTTAATTTCAATCATTTAATGGGACATAAATGGGGGTGTGTTGCTGTGTGTTTGTGTGTGTGTGTGTGTGTGTGTGTGTGTTTGTGTGTGTGTGTGTGTGTGTGCGTGCGTGTGCATGTGTGTGTCTTTTAGGTAAAAAACATTTCACAATGATCTTTGAAAGGTTCTTCTTATGATAATATTGTGACATATGTATCATGATGTCCTGTTTAAGTCGAGGCACAGTCCACAAACAATGGAACAACTGTTTATCAGACACAAACCTTAATACTTTCTTCATTTAGGCAATTACAGGCTCTAAATAGTTCAGATACCAGTGTCCACACAGAGATGTTTTAGTGATGACCAAATGGCTCCTACTGGAAAACAAGGCTATGGTAGGTATTTAGACTGGAGCAAAAATGTAAACGGTAAATGTAGGTATGCATTAGAGTCCAGTTAAGACATTTCTGTTTACATACTTCAAGTGTGAGACTGATATTTCTGAATGAGACTTGTTTAAATACCTACCATCATCCTGGACAAGAAACATATCACAGTGGACAAAGTACTAGCTATAAAAATGCCTGAGACGAAGGTCCAGCGGGTCTTTCAGTAAGTCCGTCTCTTTTCCCAGAAGTTATCACACAAATCTCCAAACTATGAGTGTCGTCATCGTCTAGTGAACTAGACAGTTCACTAGGGTCTGGAAAAACACATCTTATGTGTTCAAAACAAGCTCTGCTCTCAATTTCCTCTGTCCTTAAAAAGCCAACGTGAGAGGATTACTCCCACTTTGTACTATAGCATTGCCATATAAATCAGTACAACTGTACTAAATGTTCTGACTGCTATAGTGCTTGTAAAAAGTAGTGCCATGTAAAATGTTGATGCAGTATTATTCACAGGATTCAGAGGAGTCAAAAGATGTTTAGAGGTTACTTGTATAATTGCTCTATACTGTAAATTTCCAGGATTTTGCTGATGTAAATGACAACACTTCTAAATTGATAGCATTTGTCATCCTAACCCATGCATGGACAGAAGGACTCTCAGGTATTTTATATTTATTTATTCATTTGGTCGGGACAGTGCATGAAACACATGATGTGCACACACCGGATTAGCCGTGGGCTAATTCTCATCTGTTGTCCCACATTCACTCTCTCAACACACTCTCATACATACACATGTTTTTAGTGTTATTCCATAGTCTAATGTGTTTCCCACATTTCTCAAAAGCATTAACCACACCTATGATCGTACAGTCAGACCAGTGCAGCGGTCACCTCTTTCCTCTGTTTGATTGGAGCTGCTGGGCCCTGATGGCGGCTGCAGGGGCTCGGTGCTTATGGGTACAGCAGCAGGGAGGAAGTAATAACTCTTAATGTTTGGCACTTGGGAGATGCACGGGCCTCGTTATCCTCCACCTAAACGCCTCGGGCTCCCCATTGTACACACTCACACTGTGTGTGTGTGTGTCACACACTGACCTATGACTCACCAAGCCCTCTTCCTCCAGTCACCCATTATTACATTGTCTTAATAGTGAGTGTTGTGTCAAAGGGTCGAGGGGAGCGCACAGTCTACCTACATGCCGTTTATCATGTAAACTGTTTGCCAAGAATGTACATACACTTGCTGCTTATACTAGGAGCATTTTTCTCCCATGATGCATCAGGAGTCAGCACTGACACGCAGACTGGGGCAGACCGCCGTCCCTGCGCCACACACAAAGTGCTGATTGACGTCAGTGCATTCAGATGGAAGATGAATTGACTTTTTTTTCTTCTCATCAGATCATGTTTTTTTTTTTTTCATTGACATTGCCTTGACCTGCAAGATTGTTGACAAAAAATCATGAAGCAAATACATTTGACTGTGATGGTTCACATGATTGAACACTCGTACAAATATATATGATCATTAGCCTGGGGCCATCTTTCAGTCAATTTAGTGCAGACAAATCTTAATTTCTCTTTTACTGTCACTCGAGCACACCATATCCATCTTACTTGCCCTTGAAAAAAGGCTTTTATGTTTATTCACTGTTTTTTATTATAATAGGGGAAATTGGATGTGATTATTTACCCCCAATACACTGCCTCGGCCTCTCTGGGTAGGGTGGCACCTAGGGTGGCCAATCAGGTTTTGGCAGCTGCTTAGAAACGCCCCTTTTTACGGCGGATGGCCTTAGAAACACACCATTTGCATTGGACTGACACAAATACTAGATTAAAGGTGCTCTACCTGATTTTATTAAAATGTGAAAAACAAAACAAATGTCTTTTTAAACTCTTGGCAGTGGTTTACATGTATCACTCACTAATGCCGTCTGAGCATCCTTATTATTCACTGCGAATAGTTTATAAGCATTTTTCACAATTCTCTGAGCAAGTTTTGCCATCACCAAAAAACTAATAAAGCTTAGCATGCTAATGGCAAAAAGCAGATTATACTTTGTGACATGAATCAGGTTTAATAACTCATTAACTGTAAGCTGGGCTGGAAAAGCGGGCATGTACTTGTATCTGTTGACTTTTTTGAGTCTGAAGGAAAAATTCTCCTGTGGATTTGACCCACCCCAACGACTGTCTCTAAGCAATTGGGTGTACTGGGGGACCAGCCAAGGTTTGTGCCGATCCAGTTACTGTCACTTATTCCGTCACTTCCTCTTGAATATCCTCTAATTAGAAAAATAATACATTAACATTTTCAAAATACATTCTTTCCATGAGTTATTATTTTTTTTAACCTGTAAGATGCCATGCAAAGTATCGGAAAAAGCATTGTAGCTGCAGTGACCAATCTCCTGATTTGATTTTCTGGAGATAAAGACTTCATACCATTTTGAATCAAAGTCTGTCTAAAAGCTGGTGATGTATTCTCCCTTTCACAGTCACTGCATCGTTTTAAATCGTTCCTCTTGATGGGAACTGAAGACTGAGCCCACGACTTCTTTTGAATCCCTCTTGACACTGTGGATGGAGGGACCCCCAGTAGCCATCCTTAGGCCCGAGTGAGGAGCCAGTCAGAATGAGGTCAATCTGGGGGCGGCATTCAGAAGTCTCCTGTGCACTCTTTGACACTTTTCTTTGGAACCATACCAGACGCATGTGTTCTCGACTATGGAACTATAATAGTAATCCTAAAACGCCATTGATTATTTTTTCAACTTTCAAACCACATGGAATTTGAGGTCTGCCATTGTAAGTCTGGATGAATCGAAGGAGTTCTGGGAGAAAGTAAAGTTGTTGTAACATTTACCACAGTAGTTTGCATGCCAGTGCTGTCCTAGAGTAAAGTCTGTCTGTCCTGTACGTACGCTGTGAATCTTTTTTTTTTTTTTTTGGTCCTGCATATACCTTCAACTACCTATCAACCTTAAACATATGTTGTATTGGCTAATCTCTTTGCATCTCTGGGCAAGACTGGACAGCACCAGGATGGATGTCGAAAAACAAATGTCCAATATATCAAATAATTCAACATGACAGGGGTTGTCAAAAATCAATTATAGCCAGATAGTAATTAATACCAAATGGGTAAATCCACATGGGCCGAATTGGACTTTTCTTGAATAGTTTTAGAATGGTCTTGATATTAGGTCTAGCTCTTGAAAATTATACTCAGTTGCCAGATAGATAGATAGATAGATAGATAGTGGTGACACAAATTCTTCGTTGGTATAAATTCACAAAAGGAATGTCGTTGTGGTTTATATTGTTTTGTCTTTCTAACACTACGCATGAACTTTGATTTCAGACAAATTGAAATCCCTGGTGCTCAGAGAAGTGCACAGATCCGGGTTGCAGCAGGTACACAGCTGTGCTCGCGGTCACTGGTGCGGAGCGTCTGTTTTGTCTTTTTCTCAGATCCAAAGGTTTTCTTCGCAGCCAGAGGCCAGCGGCGCCACATTCCTGATTTCCAAGGCTCTGTTGGGCTGATGAGTCATCTCCCAGCCTTATTACAGGAGCAGCTCAGCCTCGCGCCAGTCCAATCTGCGCACACCTCATAATGGAACAAGGGGCCTATGCACAAGACACAGAAAGGTGACAAATTGATTGCAAACAGTCCTTGTGGATCAAATAGAAATGTAATGATTTTAATGGTGCAATATGAAACAAATGTGTTCATCTTTGATTCACACCAGATACATCGGCCGCCGCCAGATCAATGACAAAAAGTCAGATCCCTAAAGGCACATAATAGGTTGGGGTCATGCAACATCCCAATATTCTATAATCCCTTAAATTTAAAATTGAGCTTGAAACAGGTCAGAATTCTATGGTAATTTGCCATTTATCTGTCTGACTGGAGATATTTTGACCTGGTTCATGGTTCATATTTCAGTCATTACTGGGCCAAACCACATAAAAATGTCACAAAGTTCAGCATCTTCTCTGTCAGCAGATCCAAGCAAAAATAAAATACTGTCATCCCAATACTTTCACCCCAAAGGTGTGATTGTTGTCAGTTGAAAGGACTTTACAACTGCTCATGGTGCAGAGGTTAAATATGATGCACATGTGTGGTTGCTACCACCGTGGTGGGTTAGATTTTTGGCATCAACCATTTACTGAATGCCTCTCTCTTCTTTCTCCCCATTGGACGCTACAACTGTCTTGTCAAATAAAAAAAAAGAAAGATTGATAATGTGAGTTTGTGGAGCCAGTCACAAACAAATAAAGTTAAGGTTCAATATTTGTGAATCAATCAAAAACTAACTTTGACTTATTTTCTAAAGATTTTTTCCCCCCTTTTTTGTAATTTTTCTTACTGCCATACTAATAGAATGAGAGGGAAAAAAGCTTGAGCTTGTTAATAGTGTAACTGTTATCTTGTTCGGTGATATTTTAATTTGCACTAAAATGTGTTTCAACGTAGCAACAACAACAAAAGTAGCCAGTATTAAGTCACCATCATCTGGTGCTTCAGTCTAAACAACATCACAGGCCAAACAAATGTAGATTCAGTTTTAATGATGTCCTCTTCACTGGGCCTCTGCTGGATGCCAACACTTCACTAACACACTTATTATTTTAAGGCTGTGTGTTCATCTGCTTGTTTTGTCCTCCTGCCCTCTAGTGGACAGCCATCAGATAATGCACTTTTCAATGTAAGGTTAAGTATACAATGAGCAAGGATGTAAATATATGGACATTAACTTTCATGATTTGTGATACATTATTTTTGCTTTCTTAAGTTTCTCTTGTTAAAATTTGAATGTAAAGTGAAATGTGTGGCAGTTTTTGTCTAGACTAACATGTACAATCATGTTATTGATAACAATTCATCACCATTAACAGAGAAACGTATCAAATTCACTGTATCATTTAAACTCTAATATTTCCCTTTTCTTCTAGATTAAACCAGTGCAAGCTTGAGTTTAATGGCAAGGCCAGCGATGAGTCAGCCAGGCTGCAGTTAGGGAGGGACACAGCAAAACGCAGCAAATCGAGACAGTGAAGGAATAGTAGAGAGGATTTGTGATATCCTTAAAGAAAATGACCAGTAAGCTTTGGAAATGAAAGGATGTGCTGCATTCAAAAATCCTATACTGAGCAGATGTATTCACTTACTCAGAAGCAGAGGGCCAATGGGGTGGAATCTATGGATATTTTTTAAACATACTTATATGTTATATGTTATATGTAAAAAGTATTTAATTATTCTCATACATATTTGTTTTTGTGCTGCAGAATTATCTATAATGTCTAGTGGTCGGAAATGTAAGGCCTGGGGGCCAAACCAGACCCGCACAGTATATCTTCAAGCTCCTCCATACCTGTTAAAGTGTTACATATTATATACCTATATACATATATAGTGCAAATGTAAATGTTTTGGTCTATGATCATTCATAAATCTATAGCCAGAGACTAACCAGTCACAAGTGTGAGTGTGTTTTCTCTATACATTACACTGAATGTTAACCACACACTGATTTAATAGTTCTCTACGCACCCCTCATCAAAGGACAGTGCAACTCCTTTGGACAGTAAGGTATTTCTATTCATAACATTGCTGCTCTTCTCATCTCGAAAAATGCAAAATAAGTTCCAATGAATGTTGTTGATAAAAGGCATATGTGTTTCTTGTACATTTGAGGAATGAGACATTCTTCATCACTGAGTCATGAAAGTCTAAGATTCAATATTATAATCTTTTCCCTTGAATGTCACAGAATATTGTTTTTACTTGAAATTTGATCGAATGTGTTCATAGACTAATACAGACTAATACATCTGTCTAGACCCAGTGAATCATGTCATCTTTGTGTTGAAAATGAGATTTATCAAAAACAGACCAGCGTCTGCTTGAATGAGTGATGCGTTTTTTTTATTGAAGTTCATTGCTTTAATCTCTGTTATTTCCTTTCATTAATGATACATTGAAGTATTTCTTATTACTAAGATTTTTCATTTGTGTTGAGGCTCTACTGACAATATATTGACAGGAAATGGTGGAGAGAGAGAATTGGGAAATCTGAGTCTGGACACTGGACTCAAACCTCAAGCAACGCCTCAAGAACTCAAGTTCAATTTCAAGCCAAACTGTTTCTAAAAATTCTGCTATGAGTTTTGGGTTTTTAGTGTGAGTAAAATCAAATGGAGGATCATATCAGTCGTTACATTAGCTGTGACAGTGGTATCAAAGCTGTTCTCCTGCTCCCTGTAAAGTGAGTTAGATTCAGAGGTTATATTCATTTATATTAACTCAGTTTACTTGGGTAACATTGTGGTTCCTCTTCCCACTGTGAGTAATTCTGTAGTGACAAAAGCTTTATGTTGACAATTCAAAAAATTTTTTCCAAAATGTTACTCCTCAAGTACCGTAGTTTCTCCAAATCGTTTTTTACTCCGCCGGTACAGATTTTGGCTACTCTCTGGTTACATTTGTGTGTTGCATGAGCTCCACTTGAGTGACCGCAGAGAGGAGAAGGCCTCTGGTCGAAGGGCGCTGCAGATAAGACCAGGCCAGACGTCCAAGGCTGAGGTGTCACAATCAGCTGTCAGACTGGCACAGGGTTTGGGGCAGAGGCCAATGTGGAGTACAGGGACTTTTCAATTGTAACTTTATGCAAAAAGTGAATCGGTTTTGTGGGAAAAAGAAATATGGTTATAATTTAAAATGGACAAGAATCAAAATTGGGAGTGCTTCACTTACTCTTGTCTTTGCCTATTACAGCTACTGCTACAAGTTAATAAGATAATAACTTTTGGACCCATGCACATAACTCTTCTGAACTCTGAAAATGCACATTATTTCTAAAAAATATTAATATTATATCTTAAAGAATATCATTATCTTTTATCTACAATAGTTTGGTCCACCTCGTCTGTGCACTTGAAAGAGAATATGATGCAAACTTGATATTGCCCTGAACTATGTACCAACACCATATTAAGCAGCTAAAACTCTGTGTTTGGCTCCTTGCTGCTCATTTTGAAGGTTGCTCTGCTCCTCTCTGTGCCTCTTGGAGCTCACGACTCCTTTATTAACAGCGTCTCATCAAACACACAAATGCCTGGAGGTCTGTGGGAAAGCCTGGCCTAACAGAGCTGGCAGCAGCCAGAGCTCCACTGAGACGCAGTGACGTGCTTCAGCGTCTGATGTCTCTCATGGAGGACATGGGCTGAGAAATTATTAATTAGTTTAGCTCAGAAGCAGCGCACTGAAGATACTGTCGGCTATACTTAGAGCTGTAAACTTCACAGAAAGACAACACACTGCACGTGTCCTTGGCATTCTGTTTAGTGGCAATCAGACAGATGTTCTTTATATAACTTTCTTCCTTTCAATGTATTTGTTTGTGTGACACTAACTCTGTCGCAACTAACTCTGGCTCATGGTAAGTGCACTCGTTCACAACCACATTTATACATTTCTCTTCTGTTCTTCTGTGGGGAACTTTATTTGGAAAATGCCTGTCTGTTTCACTCGAACCTAAGGAAAGTAAACTCTAAACTCCTATTTTCTTTATTTCTGTGTGCAAATACATGTGCTTCACTGTAAAAAGGGTTCAAGTGCATCTGACAGGTTTCACTAAAACCTATGGAACATGACTATAATTAATTAAATAATTCATTCTCAGTTTTGGAAACCTTTAATAATCTTACTTCCTGGTAAGATTATCTTCTTACTTCCTCCACAACTGTTACCTAGCAACCAGACTGTAAACACGGGACATAATCCATATAAATTACATAATATTTATGATTTGAAAATAATAATACCTGTTAAAGCCTTTATTTTGTAAAATTATTGTTTAAACGGTCAGAAATGATGGATTATGGATTGTGGTGTATTGATGACATCACAGGGGGATTCTGTTTTAGAACTCAGCTTTACTTCCTGTAATTTTCAACTTTTATTTTTAAAATTTGCTTTACAAACTGCAACTTGACTAATGTAGAACTATGATAAATATTTACCACAGGTTCCATCCCACTAAACAAAGCAGTACAGGAGAACCTGTCATGGGCAGTTATTATTTATTGCTGTTGTTTGTTGTTTTATGTACTTAGCCCATTGAAGTAGAACGTGCTGACATAGACATATACTGTATGTTACTTTTTCCAAGGTATTTTTGACTGTTAAATTGTTGGTAAATTTTAATTAACCTTTTTTCAGTTTGCAGTCCATTTAGCTTGAAATGAGAGCGACAGCCAATAATTTGTTGTTAAAATAAAAGTCATATCAGATTGTGCATTGTTTGCCGCGTGTGAGTAGGACCTCTGTGTACGCAGTGAAAAAAACGAGATACGTACATCAAGACCTTGAATGATATCACTGTAAGAAAATAACAATCTAATAATGCAAACACAACTTTCTGTAGTAGAAGCATTGAGGCCGAGAGCTGACTCAGTCCATAATGTCTCTTATCATATGAAGCAGCAGTGACACATGCTTAGGAAGAAATGCAAATGAAGACAGACTGGAAGCTTCGTCAGCAGCGTAAATGCTATTATACAGTAACTGGTGAGCTATTAGCAGATGAATAATATCTAATTACGCACTTCAAACACATTTAATTCTCTTGATTAAACCCAATTGAATTAGGCCTGGCCCTTTATTGCTTCTTGCTTGTCACTAGACGCTCTACATTGGTGTACGCGCCACATACTGATCGCAGTCTCACAATGCATAGTAGCATGTTTCACTGATTGTCTACACGTTTTCAGAGGGTGTGGTGACTCATATTGCGTTTGATATAGGGACTGAAATAGCAGGCAAATGGACAAGAACATTGAGTCTACCCTTGAGACTTAGCAGAAGAAAAAGGTAGAAAAAGAGCGAATGAAAGAAGTGACAGAAGGAGAGGAGCGTACGAAGGTGTGTGTTGTGTAAGCCATCGGTGAGTCACACGCTCTGTTTGAATCTTGACAACGAATAGAAAATTGTTTGTTTTCTCTCACTAGGGAGTGGGTTAACTCTGCAAGGACAAAAAAGGAAGTAGGCCGATTTGGGAAACAAACAAGGATTGTTTTATGTAACACATGTCAGGGTCGACACGCTGTGACATTACGCACAAGATGAACTCACACTAGGTCAGGAGCCATGGTGAAAATACTACTCCAAATCAGACTTTCACTTTCAGAGCCATCAATTATCAATATATGATGTTCCCCCATGTCTTCTATAAGAGGCTGTGGATGCTTAAAGCCAAAAATGGGGGAAGATGGGGATAAGATCTCGCAAAGAAGGTCCCGGGTTTGATTACATGATCCCTTTCAATGGCTTTCTGTGTGAAGTCTCCATATTCTCCTTTTGAGGTGCTCAGATCAGAATGAGAATCAGAATCAGAATCAGAAATATTACTATGTATATGAGAATTACAGTTAAATTTACAGTTGTAGTGCAGAAAGTGACTGAGTGATTGAATAGTTGCATTTAAAGTGGCAGGTGTTTAGAAGTGTTCATGAGTCCAACGGCAGAGGGAAAGAAACTATTCCCTGTGACGGGAGGTTCTGGTCCGAATGGACGTAGCCTCCTGCCTGAGGGGAGTGGTTCAAATAGACCATGTCCAGGGTGAGGATCAGCTGTGATCCAACCTGCTCGTCCCAGAGCCCTGGAAACGTACAGGTCCTGCAGAGATGGAAGTCTGTAGCCGATCACCTTCTCAGCAGAACGTACAATGCGCTGTAGTCTCTGTTTGTCCCTGGCTGTGGCTCCAGCGTACCACACGGTGATGGAGGAGGTGAGGATGGACTCAATGATGGCCGTGTAACAACTGCACCATCATCTGCGCTGGCAGCTTGGCTTTCCTCAGCTGCCGCAGGAAGTACATCCTCTGCTGGGCCTTCTTGATGAGGGAGCTGATGGTGGGCTTCTGGATGATGCTGGTGCAGAGAAGCGGAAGGAGTCCACGGTGGTGATGGGGGAGTCTGTCATGATGAGGGAGGGCTGGGGGGGCTCTCCTGAAGTCCACGATACATCTCCACTGTCTTCTGGGCGTTGAACTCCAGGTTGTTACCGCTGCACCAGGACACCAGCCGGTCCACCTCCCTCCTGTAGACAGACTCATCCCTGTCCGAGATGAGCCCGATGAGGGTTGTGTTGTCCGCAAACTTGATCAATTTTACGAGTCGTGGCTGGAGGTGCAGCAGTTTGTGTACAGGGTGAAGAGCAAAGGGGAAAGTACGCAGCCCTGTGGAGCTCTTGTGCTGATAGTCCGAGTGTCTGAGACATTCTTCCCCAGCCGCACGCACTCCCTCCGAGCCGTCAGGAAGTCAGTGATCCACCTGCAGGTGGAGTCAGGCACGTTGAGCGGGGAGAGCTTGTCCTGGAGCAGAGCAGGGAGGATGGTGTTGAATGTAGAGCTGAAGTCCACAACCAGGATCCTGGCGTAGGTTCCCGGGGAGTCCAGATGCCGCAGGATGAAGTGGAGTACCAGGTTGATGGCATCGTCTACAGACCTTTTGGCTCTGTAGGCAAACTGCAGGGCGTCCAACAGGGAGGAGGTGAAGGACTTGAGGTGGGGCAAGACCAGGCGTTCAAATGACTTCATGACTACAGACGTCAGCGTCACAGGCCTGTAGTCATTAAGTCCAGTGATTGGGGGACAGGAACAATGATGGACTACTTGAAGCAGGCTGGGATGTGGCATGACCCCAGGGAGGTGTTAAAAATGTCTGTGAAGACGGGGATCAGCTCTCTTGCACAATGTCTTAAGGTGGCAGGAGAGACACCGTCTGGTCCAGCAGCTTTTCGGGGATTGGATTTCTGAAATAGCCTGTTAACATCCTGTTCCTGAACTGAGAGAGTGGTGCGGGAGGTGGGGGGACCAGGGTTGGGTTGGCAGAGGTGCCCACCGTGGGGGAGGGGGTGGTCACATCAAACCTGGAGTAGAAGGTGATAAATTGCTCAGCCAGTTTTCAATTGTCTGCAGCAGGGGGGGCTTATGATTGGTGAGAAGCCGAAGCCCACGCCACACTGAGGGGGAGTTATCAGAGAACTGCTGCTTCAGACGCGTATTGTACTGTGTGATCTAGCTCGAGAGACCTCATTGCTGAATCCATACTTTACATCTTTGTAGCGCCCCCTGTCTCCAGCCCTGTGCACTGCCTTCTTCTGCCGCCTTAACTGCCTCAGTTTAGGTGTGAACCACAGTTTGTCATTGTTGAAAGTGACTTTGGTTTGTGTTGGTATAATGCTGTCCTCACAGAATCGAATGTATGATGTCACAGTGTCCATGTGCTCATCCAAACTATCTGTGGCAGCTCTGAAAACCTCCTAGTCTGTAATGTCCAAACACGCACATAGCTCCTCCACTGCCTCATTGGTCCACTTCTTAGATTTCCTCACTGCAGGTGAACCCGGAGAAATCCCTTTGTCTGTCCGGAACAAAGAAGCTCGAAGCCCTCCAGCAGTACGGCACAGTTCGGGACCAGCTTGCTGAGCCACGTCTCCGTAAAGCACAAAACAGGAGATGAAGACAAGTCTCTGTTTCATCTCATCAGCAGCGCCAGTTCATCCATTTTGTTGGAGAGTGAGCGAACGTTAGAGCGGAAAATTCCAGGTAAAATCGTCCGAGTGCCGCGTCTTCAGAGACGCATGAGGGCCCCCGCACGTTTTCCTCGTCTGCGGCTTAGCACTCTTTTAGCCAAAAGAAGGGCTAATTCTGCAGTAGAAGCTAGCTAAAAAAAACTATAACCAAATCCATAGGGGTTGTGGTTCGGAAGGACAAGAGCTCTTCACGGGTGTAAGAGCACGCTGACACACAATTTACGAACAAAAACATACAAAACAAAGACCACCGAAAAGCCAGGGCATCCGTCTGTGGCACCATCTTGGATCGATGAACACCATTAATCCAAAAAGCAATATTGACGCTGATATTTTTTTAACAGAAATGTGTTAAAATATGTCTTTAAACGTATAAGTTGAAGACAAATGTAACATATCTGTAAAATATATCCCAAAAGTGCATACATTATGTTTACAACATAATTTCAATCAAATCTGTTTTTGTTTTTTCTATAAACGCTATACTCGATATTGAGATTTTGCAAAGCTTCAAAACAAAAACACAATATTATCTGAATTTCGATATGTTGCCCACCTCTAAAAACATTAAGCCATAGTGAAGGTTCAGCCTGGAAGACTGCTCCAGCAGCCTCGACTTCCCTGTTAGTATGATGGGCTCAGCTTGGCTTTAGCTTGTTTTAAACTGAGCCCTTCGCGTCTCCATTCTGGAGTTCAGCTCACGCAGCCCGCTTCCACACCAGCACCAACTTTGCAGATGTTTCATTTTCAGGTTTTTGGTTTTTGGCCAGTGGCTCTGAAGGAAAGATTTTCTGTCATCTCCTGCTCTGCACCTCCTGCACGTCGCTAATTGTTCCCTGCCGGGGTCTAAACGCCAAACCTAATATGTATATCACTATAAATATAATTCATCATAATTGTATATCTTTCATTATCCTCTAACGTATATTGTCTCTGTCTCTGTGTCGCCAGGTTGAATACAAATCTGGATCATGAGCTGGTGATGATGGGTCTCTGATTAAAAGTGCCATAGTAACTTCTCTGGTACAGCACCTTCTTGTCTCCATGGAGATGTTATTGCTTTGGATTGTTCCAGAGTATGGCATTAAGTGTATTATATTCAATCACGGGGGTTTTTACAGCATGCATTATTGCTTCGATCCTCTCCACAGATCTGACCTGTAACGTAAATTGTATAATGATTAATTATGTTTTTACTTGTTTGTACTCTAATTGTAATGTAGCTTTTCCTGTTGTGTAAAGTACTTTGAACTACTTTGTGTACTTATTGTGCGCTACAAATAAACTTGCCTTGTCTTGGTGTCACTTGCTTGTCTCCATGGAGAATGTAAGTTTATGGCCACACTGTGGAACATTCTAGGCAAAACTGAAATAAGTGGTAGACCCTCCATTGTGCACCTTTAAATAGCATCATTCTATGATAAAACAAAACATGTTAACTCATTTCCTCTTCCCGAACCCCAGTGCTGCCCAACATTGACACTTCTTAGATACTTCTCAATCACTTTTCCCCCCAAAATGAAAGCAGTTAGACCCCTTTTGCAGCGTCAGATTTGCCGAGACATAGACAGGAGAGCCAACAGATTCACGAGAAACTGAGAATTAATCTGACAAAGTTCATGTATGGCGGTGTCGCTGCAACATTCAGTTATCAGTTTGATAGTTTAAATGAAAAAGGCTTTGGTTCTGTGAAGGTGCAAGTGCTAACTTGTGCTAACCTGTGCCAAAATCTCTTCTCTGCTGCAATAAAGGAATCCAAGACTAATCCACAAGGTCAAAGGAGATGAAGAAGTGTAAGAACATGACACCGACTAATGATACAAAATAAAACTAAATAAATACAATGATATCAACTAGAAAAAGGGGATAGTGTCAACATTAACACAGGTTGAATTACTTAAATTACACTGTGTAACATTTCTGGTGGTTGGATCCGACACCTGCTTGTCTTCATGACGACTGAATTGCTTTGCCTGGAATGTTCTGCAGTATTGTATTAAATGTAATAGAGGGTATAACGTGATTGATTCGACAGACATTTCATATTTGTCTGATTAAAAACAGTTGGATTGACATAATTTTATTTATGTATTTATTTTTAACATATTTTTTAAAAACCTCCACTGTGAAGTACATACATTTTCCCATTCCTCATCCATCAAAACAAAATGACCCTCTTTTCCCATTTAATTGTAATATATTTAGTAGCGTGGCTGTCCAAGTCATTAATGCATTTACATACTTTAGATATAATTTCCCTTGAAAGTTCTGATTTAGATTGACATAATATTCTCATCTGAATATCGTTATCAGGATACTTTAAGAAAAAAATATATATATCGTGCTTTTATTCAATTACAAGTGTATTGCTCAAACATCCCTTGAAAAAGCATTGCGGGTCATATTTCATTTAGCCAAAGGGCAGGAGATCTGTAATATTTTATTGCACTTTGAACATTTTATATCAGACTCGATACAGAGCATAGTTTGTTCATCTGTCAAGGAATAATTTGTCATCAACAACAGTGAACAGTGTGCTGATGTTGCTGCCTCTGCCACATAAAAAAGGCTGGAGGCAAATGCATCACAATGATCACTTATCCTGACGACAACACTGAGTGGGTCACACAAGTGCAGTGTGCAGACATGCATTTTTCACAATTTCAAAGGGTGACATCAGGATGTTTGGAAGAACATTTGCTTGATCAGACTTTGAATTTGAAATGCTGGAGAATTTTTATAACTCGCAGTTTATATTTTCATTCTTCCATATAGATGTCATTCAAGAGAAAACAACAATAAAAGTGTCTGAATACTTTTTTCTTTCATTCAAATCTTTTATTGGTTTTATATTGAATCAAAGAGGTTTTTTTAAAGTCAAAAGTAAAGAACAGTCTGTCCTCTGTAGCTGGTAAGAACTTGCCTTTTATTATGGAAACTGTTCAATAGTTCTAGTTCTAGTCTCTACTGTCAGAGTCAGAACAATGTGACCATAATCATTTAAATATAGCAATAATAAAATACAATGGATTACATTTTCTTTGTGCACATCTGGGATATATTAGCAGTGTGAGTCGTACCTGTGAGTCACGTCTTGTCAGAGAGTTTCTTTCTAACTCCATCACAAAGATGAATATGGTTCAAATGAAGACACTGAGAACTACTTTAGACGAGAACAAAATTAATTTTAAGGTCTTGTGTATTTGTCCCTCAAGGGAGAATTTGTCCAGGAGCAAGATTTGTTTGAGAAATGTAGTATTTTCAGTTTGAAGTTAAATTTATTGGAGTGTATTGTGGTTATTGACAGGTTATTGACATCAACAAACAAAAAGGGTTTGATATTCATACCTTTCTGTGTTGAGTTTGCAAGTTCTCTGTGTCTGTGGGTTAGGGGTGGGTGGGTTGACTATCCCAAAACTTTTTTGGGATCATATCGATGACTGTAATTTGATAATTTTGCAATCCATCCAAATGTTGGTTAATCTGCTTCTATAGACCATTGACATTTATTGTTTGATTTTCTAACTTTCTGTTGGCAAAATCAATAATTTTGGAAAGCCCTTCGAGGCGACTGCTGTTATTTTAATTGTTGTTGTTGAGGTTCCAATATCACCACAAAAACGGAATGAACCAGTTCAGACATATCGCTTCACAGCTTTGTTTGAAAAATGTCAGCCTTTTTTCAGTATTATTATTATCATTATTATCTTCATCATCATCATCATCATCATCATCATCATCATCATCATTATTATTATTATTATTGTTATTGTT
This sequence comes from Chaenogobius annularis, assembly GCA_015082035.1. Classification (NCBI taxonomy): domain Eukaryota; kingdom Metazoa; phylum Chordata; class Actinopteri; order Gobiiformes; family Gobiidae; genus Chaenogobius; species Chaenogobius annularis. Next base: position 722,429 of record BJKM01000139.1, read on the forward strand.
ATTGTTATTGTTGTTGTTGTTGTTGTTGTTTAATTGTGTGTATTTATCTATTTATCATTTATTTATACAGAGAAACTCTCCTTTTTGTGGGTACCCTGATAAAAACAAAATTCTGATTAAACAAACAAGCAGGATATCCACATAAAATGCCAATAAAACATTCAATAAAACAATCAATAAAATTAACAAATACATAAGAACGCACTTAAATATACCCTATGAGATAAAATCATATAAAACAAGATCACCGGCAGTGTGGGTAGTCTTTAACCAGTGCTTTAAAATCTTTAAATGACATAAAATAACTTAATTTCAATTGTCTCAGTGTTTTGTTCCACTGTTAGGGAGCAAAGTTGATGAAGTCCTTTTTTCCCTCTCTGTGTTGACTCTGTTTGGCTGTAAAATAAAAATGTCCTGAGATCTCAATCTGTGAATATTTCAGCAAACTGGTTAAATATTTAGGTAAAATACCAACGAGAGCCTTATAAACAAACAAAAGACAGTGCTGTTTTCTTCTTGCATCCGGTGATTCATGTACTACTTAGTATAATTCACAATGGTGAGTTCTGTATCTTTCTCCTGTAATGAACCTCAATGTTGAATGAAAAACTGAGTTCAGAAGTTTATCATTATTATCTGCTCAGTATTAAACGTTTGCTAAACAACCATATCCATGGGTTTCAGAGTGATAAAAAAAAAAATTCTAACAATTCATAACAAAATATATCTTTTAAATGGTGACACTTGAATCTATTTCTATCAGATCCGATACAAAGCATATTTTGGTACTATAAATATTTCTGGTTATATTCACACCCCTGCTGTGGGGGCTGCACTCTGTTCTACACAACAGAAAACATGTCTCATTTGTCAGGAAAAAAAGCAGCAGCTCAGGGTTTAACCCTCTGTTTGATTCACAATCACAGTACTATCAAGATCCCATTATTTTCACTGTAAGAAAAAGAAAAAAATGCCTTATTGGCCAGATATTTGGATCTGAAAATGCCCTGATAGCACAGTGGTTCAAAGGTTGTGTTCACTTTCTGGAATAAAACATTTCAGATGGATCGTGGTGGGCATATAAAACTCGCGATTCACTGTTTATGAAATGTTCTGATCCACAATTGTTTAGGGATTTTCTCCACAAACTTCTGGTCTAAAATCCTTTCAACCGACTACAATTTGGGGTTAAATATGGCACCACTTTCTCCAACTATTGTCATTTTTTAATTTATTGTTTTAATTAGACAAGACGTTGAACTTTATGCCAATTTTTGTTTTAATCAATCATTCAATCTATTTAGTGATGAAGCCATTGCTTTTACGTTTCCAATCCCCCTCCCACCCTCCCACTCAACACAACACACCACAACAATAGAATGTATTACAATACAATAAAAGACAATGGAAAACAGTAAAATGACATACAAACAGACGAAACAATTCATTCATACTCTCTTTCAGACATGAGACAGGACAGACCCAACACTCTCTGACCTTTCACCCCTCACTCTCTGACCCTTCACCCCACTACCTCTGACTCACTCTGTGCTGGGGGCGTCACTCACTCACTCCAAGTATTTCCTCATCACTTCGCTTTTAAATACTGTTGGACTAGGTTTGTGCATGATTTTAATTAATTTGATAATCCATTTAAGAGAGTGACTCCACAACTTGAGATACACATAGATTTTAAGGTAGTTCTAACTTTAGGTTGATATAATTTATTTTCTCCTCTGAGTTTATATTCATCATGAGCATCTCTGTCTTGAAATCGAGTCTCTAAATTGGCTGGGAAAGTGTCTGTTGTTTGTTGAACAAACTGCTTGATAAAATGAAAAAAATAAAAATAAAAAATGGAAATCCAAACGTATGTGGACCTCTTCCAAACATCAACAGGAAGATAAACAAGTTTAGCCGGCTGCTTCAGCTGAACAAATGGCTGTCCAAAGAGTGTGCACCTAGAGCATTGCACTATATTGAGAACTTCTATCTACTCTGGAAATGAGAGGACTGGTTTAAGAGAAATGGCCCACAGCAATGGAGTGAGGGTGCTGACAGAGAACCTGCTCCATGCTCTGAGGCATCAGAATGGGCCTGGCCTGGACAGGGTTTTGAGCAGATAGTTAGAGAAGAGAGGAATGAAAGAAGAATTCCTGCTCCATCAGCCAGAGCCTCCAGTGAAGGACTCATCAGCAGCAGCACCACAACAATCTTCACCATGGCCAGCGCAGGAGTCATTTCGGTTCTTTCCCGCACGGTCCTCATCAAAGGCCTTGGACCCATCTGTGATAGGCCCGGACATCGCCCCTGACATCGCCCCTGCCCTCAGAGCAACCCTGAGTCCCCCCCGGCAATAATATTGAATGTCTGATCAAATCAGGCATTAAGATGGCTCCACTCACGCCCAATATAATAAGATCAAGAGTTCTGATATCAACGATGATGAACTTTCCCCTGACTCCTGCTACAGAGACAAAAACCGCCCCACCTATCCCCCCTCGCCTTTCACCTGGCATCTCCCATAGCTAGGATGCACTGGGTCTCAGCGTTGCCAAGACATATTGGGATAGTAAAAATCAAACCAACCCGGGGCCGGGGCCCTGTGTAAAAACAGCCTCCCCTAGTGCTATTTCTGTTGTCACATCACAAAGACGGGACAACAAAATCACAAAACAAAAAAACAAAACAAAAATGGAGGAGGTGTGTGTGCTTTTGTTAGAGATGAAATAGTAACCCACAGGTTGTCCTTTGGGGTGTTTTCAACATTTTAATACGTATCCTTTAAAATTGAGCTAAGACAGTCTCCATCCATTCTCTTCATTGTTTTATACAAGCCTCCCCAGCACTGCCGAAGTTTTATTGATGATTTTACTGAGATGCTTTCAGTTGTATGCACAGACTTTGATGGTTTGGTCATAACAGGTGATTTCAATGTTCATGTTGATAATATTTGTGACAGAAATGCTAAAGAGCTTTATGCTGTCCTTGAAACTTTTGGTCTTAGTCAGCACGTGGGTGGCCCCAGAAGTACGATCTCATCAGTCCTGTGCTCAGGTCTCTGCACTGGTTCCCCGTGGCTCAGAGAATAGACTTCAAAGCAGCTTTGCTTGTATACAAGTCTCTCCATGGCCTAGCACCAAAGTACATCTGGAACAGTCTTCCTGAGGATGTGAGACAGGCCTCTACTCTGACAATGTTCAAATCTAAGCTAAAATGACTGAAATGATTTTCTTTGCACTCTTCTCTTTTATGTCTTTGACATTTTTTACAGATAGCCTGAAAATGGCACCATTCAATTTCTTTAAATTAAAAGGTCTTTCTTTAGTGAAATTCTTTACAATTCTAAAATTACTATTTGGACACAATTACATTTGAACATGCATAAAATTCTCGACACAATAGCCCATTGTCCCGGTGTCTAAGCGCAGCTGCATAGCAGGTGCCTGAGGAGAGGGTTAGAACACACGCTGGTTAGATTGTCAGTCGGCACTAATGCCACTCAAAAGGAAGAGCCTGGCGCACCTACTCAAGAGCTAGTTTTAACACTAAAAGCTTTGGTAGAGTTTTGTCTGGGACAATTAGTTTAGCGAAAGCTAAATCTCGGGAGGGGGCAGACGAGACCGGGTCCGTCGTTAAAGATACAAAAGCGCCAAACATAAGGTGGAGACGTCGGCGAGAAAAAGATACATATACTCTGTCCAGACGTGTGCAGAGGCAGATAGTGCGAAAGAATCAATCTAAAAGCAATGTGCCCATCCCGGAGACATCTGTTATGCTGGCAATGTCCAATACATATTCATGTCAGCAAAATTGTTAAATTGAATGAATAAAAATGAAGGTTTTTGTGATTTTAATGCGTTTTTTTCCTGTTGTGTGAAGCACTTTGAATTGCCTTATGTACGAATTGTGCTCTACAAATAAACTTGCCTTGCCTTGCTTTGCCTTGCATAGTTGAACGGTTTTAAAGTTTACAACATCATCCAATTTCAAAACAACAATGTATTTGTATGTTCATTCCAATGGACATAAGAGCAATCCTAAGAGCCCTTTTCTGTAGCCGAATTAGAGGCAGTAAATTCATCTTTTACTGCAGTTTCCCCACACTTCAACACTTCAGGTATGACATGACAAATGAACGATATAATAAAAGTAGGGCATTCTGGTCCTACACATTTAGCAACTTTTGTTTGCAAGTAATTTCTATGTGGTTTCCAGGTAATTTTTTCATCAATTATAAATGTCGGCGTGATCCCTCATTCGTCCAGGAGTGTTCCATTGTAGAAAAAGATTCAATGGTTTGAAAGAGAAGTTAAGGAGGCAGTCTTTGTTAAAAAAGAGAATCCTTCCTTAAATCGTAATAGAGGTTTAAGATTCAACCTTCCAGTTGTTTATAATGGTCTGCTGAAACCCTGGAGACGCCCGAGGCATTCTGATGCTAAACAGGCACTCAAGGAGAGGGAGCCAAAAGTCAGGGAACAAATGGATGTAGATGGCCCATCCCAGTTAAGTTTCAATGGGCCATTATTAGGAGGTCCCGCCCTGTGGGCAGGGCTTTCACAGAGGAGGATATAAACAGGAGTTCTCAGACTTGTTTCACAGATTGAGAATGACTCTTGGATGAGAGTCGAAACATATCGTTTTTCTAAACCAGAGTCCAGATGACTACAACTGAATCAGTTATAAATCCTACAAATGCATATAAGTGTATCTGCAATAGTATGGCATATGGCTTTTGTCATTTCCAAACATCATAAGTTTTGTCTTTTTTTTTTTTTCATTTTTTTGGTTAATACTCTAATGGCATAGTTTTCCAGTTGATGTATTAATAGATGATGATCAATGGTGTTAAATGTATTTTGAGGGTCAAGAAAGATTCCAATAACAAATGTATTAAGGAAACTAAAACTAAGGATGTTGATCTACTTTGTCTGAATCCATATTAGCTGTCTGATATTAATGTATGCTTTTCAATGAAACTATGAAGTCTTGTATGAAATACTTTTTCTAATATTTTTGAAAACTGTTGCAGAAGGGAGACTGGTCGGGAACTGGTAAAACAGTGTTCATCACCTGATTAAATAACTGTTATCATTTTGTACGAATGACGTCATGTGACATCATTGATGTCACATGACGTTTTACTGTTACAGTTTTTAATTAGATCCAAAACTTCCTTCTCATTGGTTGGGGTGCCATTATTGATTGTTCTGTTATAATCCTTCTATAAAAAGAACTCTATCTCTCTCTTTGGTTATTTTACAATTGCATCATACACCATGATAATGGAAGATCACTTGTATCATTTAGTAAAAGACCACAAAATGTTTTAATCCAAAATATTGCAAAATATTTAATCAGTCAATGCAGCACTTTGTGCTGTTATTCTAGTAGGTCTTGTGATTAATGGATACATGTTCACAAATAAAGCAATATTATAGTCTCCACATATTATTACATCATTTTGTAGTCTTATTGAACCAGAAAAGCTTGTGCAGAATACACTCGTACTCGTTCATGAACATGGTGTCTATCGCTTTATACTGGGCTTTTATGTTGTATGTCTATGTTCCCTTCAAAGGATCTCCTGCTCAACTCTCAAGTCTGTCAAATACATTCTGTCAAATACATTCATCTTTGATTATTGTTGTCTATATGCTGCAGCATACAATAATTGTTCCCAACCTTTTTGTCTCAAGTATTCTTCAAGCTTGTCTCACACTCTGAGTACCTCCTAACTTTCTTTGTCTTTACATTGTTTTAAATAACTGTTACCTGTCCGTGTACCCCTGGTTGGGAAACACCACTTATTGTACATACTCTACTGGCATGGTGTTGTGTTTTATTTTATTCACAGTATATGTTAATATTCTATAGTTAGTTAAGTTATTTATCTTGATCTTTAGTTGTATATTATTTATCATTCTGTTGTTCTTGTGTATCCAAAATATAAATTTGTAAAATGATGATCAAAAATAGGTGCTCAATTGGTGAAAATGGTGCTTCTTAACAAGAAAAAACTGTTCTGTCAATTTGAGCTGAAAGGAGTAGCAAAGACAAAAACCCAAGACTCTCTGTCTTTGGGAATATTTAACGATGTTGTGAAACATTTCCCCATTGTGGAACAAATAAATGTACTCTTATCTTTACTGATGTATGTGTTTTTATTGTTGTCTACTTATTGAGCAGTGTTTTCCGACTCCAAGAGCAACCATTTCCAGCTTTAAAGCTCCCTGAAAACACAACAGCTATGTCCCAAGGTTGTATTCGCATAATACTGTCTGCAGAAAATGACAAGTGTCTGATTTACCTTCTGCTTATTTCAACAGTTCATTTCACAGCCATCTCTGCCTCTCCGGACCTCAAATGCCGCCTTGTCCCTGTGGTGTGTGTAGTCATCGGACAAAAGGCGCTTTATTACAGCCTGGAAATGACAAATTCTGAGCAGAAGAAGATGATCATTGTGACCACGGATGCTGCAATGAAGACAGATAAACAGTGGCATCTTGCGTCACGGTCGCACTATCCCTTCAGCACTAATAACTGTCCAAGCCCCAGTATTGAGCTGGACTCACGACTGGCCTTTTCCTTTGAGTGTCAGGGCTGCGGAGGAGACAGCTGATGCAGGCACTCACAAACACCACACTGACTAATACTTCTCACATCAAGCATCTGGGCAAAAAAAAAAGAGTAACACGACCTCCAGAGATGAGAGGGGAAGGCTGGTCTGGAGTGAGAAAACACAAACGCAGAGGTGGGTAGGGTGGCCGAAATGATTAAGAGTACCGTTGCTTAAAAATAATGTGTCAAGTAGTCAAAGCAGTAAAAAAGTATTTCAGTAAGCTACAACTCAAGTAATTGAAAGGGTAACATCATATTCATAATTAAAAGTTAATGTAGTTGGATGGACACTAAATAATGCTTTTACAAATCATATCTTAAATCTTGGGGTAAAAACACATAATTGAATATCATCAACACAAAGCTTTGGTCTCTTTTGACTTGCAATGTGAAATATATCACTCAAGTATTATATTATGTATGAGTATGACACTAGTTAGGCCTGTCATGATACCAAATTTAATATTACAATTATAGTGAGAAGAAACCTCACAATTTTACACCTGTACACAATTATTAGCACAATGACCAAAACAACAGGGACATTGTTCATCACCATTAGCATGCGAACAGCTTTGTGAAATAAACAATTCTAAATGGTACAGGAAAGCTAATGTGTTGGAGTGTATATTAAATTCTAAAATTGTGATTTTTTTTTAAAACAACAACAATTATAATAAATAATCAATTCATCTAAATCAATTCATCTTGACATCCTTACTTGTAAAAATATGTCTTATAACTAAAATAAAATGTAAAAGTTGTAATTTCAACCATTAATGAAATTCATCCAGTCTTCTTTTTATATACTTTTGTTTGTTTGTTTTTAAGTCAAAGTTGTTTCTGACGCTTCTGAGGAAGGACAGCTGCTCACCAAAACAAGGTAAAACAAACTTTGTATTAAAAACTAACAAACAAAGGTATTCTAATTTCAACATTGTTTACTTGTTTTTACTTTGGTGAGTAAACATTTGTCATAAAGCTGAAATACTGAATTTTAATGTATTTGTTGGCTCATCCCTGCTTTTGAGCGCCGTCTGTGCTGAGGACATTGTGCCCTCCGCAGGGACTGACGCATGAGTCTGCAGCACTGAGAAAGTCCAACCACTGTGGGGTACTGTTTCCCTTCTGAACATACTCATGCAAGTAAAAGTATGTCATTTAATCACAAAAGCACTTCTGTATGTAAAATAAAATGGACACAATCTATGTCAAAGCAACTCAAGTATATTCAGCAGAGCATTGTTTTATCTGTACATCATCTGGTATTGCTGGACTTCTACTGCAAATGTAAAATCATGCTCAAGCTCCTCGGTGTCTGATGGTGTCCATGGCAGTACCAGTTTCCGTGTTCCTGTATCAATCATCATCTAGAATGTCCAAAAAATATGAATGTCCATATACTGACTTAATTATTATTTGAGAAATAATACAAATGAAAAACAACAACAACAACAACAACAACAACAACAACAACAACAACAACAACAACAACAACATCACCACACCTCGTCTACGCTCCATAGGTTACACTATTTAAGCACCCAGGTCACACACATCAGGGTGTGTGTCTTTGTGCCCCTCCCACCCTTTCCTAATTATTCAGTTGCATTATTCAGTCTTGAGGTTGTAGTCCTTGCTAGAGAATCGTGAGAAAAATAAATAAAAAATCGCTATTCATTTTGGTAAAAAAAAGTTTCCAAGGTAAATGTTTCCTTCCGGAATTCATTTTCAATCTGAGGGGACTAGACTGATTGAAAATGGCGGTTGAAACGTCTCGATTAAATTGTCCTTTCAGACACTTTCTAATATGGACCAATCCTGGACAAATGAGCAATTACACTGTATGGTATTCATTTTGACACCCCATAATAACTTGGTTATGACACAATAGACAATAGGACACAATAGACATCAAAACTTTTTAGTGGTAACTTTTTAACAGTACTGAGGCTGCTTCAAAAAATGTTGAACTCCTTCAGTTTGCTAACATTGATTAAAAAGTAGGAATTTAAAGAATATTTATTGTAATTTTGACTATTAGTGCACAGGGAGACTTTTTGTAATCGATAAGCCTATCCACAAGAGTATTAAAAAGAAAACGTGTATTCTATGTATTTTTGTTGAGCCCAAGCTGGTAAAATTGGCTCATCCTTAGACATTCTTGGACAGTCTGAAATGGCCAGATATTTGTGCAATACAGATATTGTTTTGTGGTGCTTGTTTATGAAGCCACCTGAGGAACAGACACAGTGATTAATTGAGATTTAGTCCTGTCTTTGTCAATGATATACCTGGGGTTTTGAATTGAGAGGTCCACACCAATCCTCTGTCACTAAAAGCATGTGGTTTGGAATAGCGATCACACTTTGGAAGAAGAAATGCCATTATCTTTTGTGTGTTAAGCGTTTCACGATGCAAAAGCGCAGCGACTAGCCACGGCTGCTGCAGCCACAGCTCACTGTGCTGAGTTTTGAATTGGATACAAGGTTTTTTTCCTTGCCATACAAATCTTGTGATTGAGTCTGGAATAGACAGACAAAGCTGGGCAAAAGCATTCATTTGTATAGTTTCCATCCTTTGACTTGATTTTTTCAAGGCCTTTCTTTATAATGGAAATAGAATGGATAGGGTTTTGTCCAAGACTGTTGATAATTCTTTATGGAGGACTACACTTTAATATTTAAGGGATTCTGTTTGCCATTGAGATGAGAGAGAATTTTCATTTTTTGTACATTCAATTCGTATCAAGACATTGGACAAATATCATGGAAAAGGAAAAGTATCGCATTGGGTATGGGCATTTCTAGTTTGGTCAAATATAATAGGACATCATCTGCGTAGCAGGCAATTTTATATTCTATCCAATCGATTTTTGATGAATTGTTTTTAATTGTCTACTATATTGGGCCAATGGTTGCAAGTACAAAGCAAACAAAAAGAGGGACTGCCTCATCTCTCTTCCCAGAGTCAGTGGATCTGTCAGGTGACCAGTGATTTTAAGTCTTGATGTTGGACCATCTTAGCGCTCCAATACTTTTATTATCAAATCGTCTATTTGAAATTTGTCCAGCACTTTAAATATATTGCTGACCTAAGTATTCTCAAAGTAATTACAAAAAATTACCCGTAAACATTTAAGGATTTTTTGAAAAAAGTACAAGTCATTATAATTTAAAAGGATCAAACATTTTCAAAAAGCCCAGATTCAGAACCAAAGTATTGGAACAAAGTGATTCTGTGAATAAATAAGGCCAGCCAACAGAGTCAAAAGCTTTCTTTCGGCCAAACTAATTATTACAGCTTAATTCAGCTGTTTTTGTATATGATTCATTATGTGTAAGGATCGTCTTATGTTATCCCGTGTGTTAATAAATCTGGTCTGATCTTTGTGAATTCAATTTGAGAGTATTTGTTCCATTCTTTTGGACGTAATGGTGTCATATCTCATCCTTCCAGGAGTGTTCTATTATAGAAAAAGATTCAGTTGTAGTCTTCTACAAAATGATCATAACCCTTAGACTGAAATCTTTGTTAAGGCAGATAAATCAGAACTTTCAAGGGGAATAATATAATAGAAAGTATATAGAGTAAATGCATAAATTACCTGGACAACCAATCTACTAAATAAATCAAAATTAGATGAGAAAAAGATGGTCAATTTGTTTTGAGTGGGAAAACGTGACCCACAAAGTATCAAGTTTGGAGGGAGTTCAGTTGGAAGAATGTGACTCGCTTTTTCATAACCCCATGTGAAAGTGCACATTATTCACGGGGACGGGCTGAATGTGAGATTGTGGTTGCCAGGAGGCTCACCACTATCATGTGTTCTGGGACTGTCCTGTTGCACAAAAATAATAGACAGAACTTAACAAGGGACTGCAGACATCACTATCCCACTAAGTTTCAGAACTATGTATTTGGGCTTCAAGACCCCTGCCAGGGACACAATAAATGGATGCCTTTGTAACATAGCTGGGAAAAAAGCAGTCACAAAAAAATGGATGACAAAAACGGCACTGACGATTAAGGACTGGACCGACACTATAACTGACATACGGACAATGGTAAAAAAATCACATACGGACTCAACTTGGAAATGGACAATTGTAACATAAATTGGACAAAATGGGACTCATATCATGGATCTAGTGTGCCTTAACCTTTCTTTAAAATTTTTTTTATATATATATATATATTTTTTTTTTCTTGGCCTTACTTTTCCTAAATTACAAACGAAGACATTTTTATATGTCTTTGTCAGTATAAGAGATAATTTGGCATTAAATTAATCAGTCACTTCAAAAGCTTTATGTCTTCTATTTTCTGTTGTTGTCCATATGAATTGTTTTAATTCCCTAAAATGATTAGTTAACTAATTAGATCATCTGGAAGGTCTGACATATTTTGATACACACTATTGTGTGTATTAAATGCACTACATCCCACCACAGAGTTTCTTCCCACATGCAATGATTTCTTTAAATAAGTCACTTTAAAACTGCAAAGGGCACTTTAATTTGTTATATCTTTTTCTAAATGGTGTATTTATAATGTGTCGTCTTTAGCTCACAGTCTTTTTTATATGGTTTGTGTCCCAATTTTTTCCCAATGTGTTTTTTATATGGCCAATAATTGAAACTGAATAAAAACTTTGGTCAAGTGTACCATCGACCGTTTAATCAAGTAAGTGACCAAACTCTTACAGCCCTATGCCTCACTGACTTGCACGCAATGGCTTTCTGCTTATAACTGACGGACAAACTAGCAAAACAACCACTTAACCTCGGCGGGACAGAGACTGTACTGTCCTCCCTAATTTTCACAAAAGATCAGTGACAAAAGACATCATGGGGACCTGTGATGTCCGATACCCCACGCACCCCTCCTCGAGTCATGGTTTGTAATCCAACTCCTGCTCCCTGGTCTCCATATGTGCTGCATTGTATGTCTGGATAATACAGAGTGGATGTACATTTGTTTACTGCCCTGTGCACCTTGAGCCTGTCTGCCTCACTGCTCTTTCACCGCTGCTCCACTGATCCCCGCTGACAGTTGAGGACTCAAACTGCCAGGTGCATTAAAGCTAAGAGTGTTAGAAATGTGCGAAGAGGAATTTAATTATGTTAAAATGTCTAGAGCTCAAATGATTGATTTGACAGAGATGTGGACTGACTAAATAATTTGCATGTGTCGATCTTCTTTACATCAAAACATCTTCAATGGAGCAAAACAGAAGGATTATGAAGAGAAAAACAATAGAGATGTTATTGCCTTGTTTGGGATGTTCAGTATTGTATTAAACTGATAAATCTCCATGGAGACAAATCAGTTTCCAGGTGGGCATATTATCGAAATATGTATATTATTCTAAGATAATGCTGCAAAAAGGGCTGAAATTACATTTAAAAAGTTGAAAACTTTACATGTACATAGTGATACTTCTGCACTTATTAGAACTTTAAACCTCAACTAATGAATTCAAAGACATTTTTTGAACATTTCTTTTGTATTGACATGCTATATTCTGATTAGGGATAAAAAAAAAAAATGTCAGTATTGCCCATGAACCCCTATTGATATTCAATGTATTTTTTTAGCAATACTAAACAGTTGGAATTTAATTAATGCATGAACGGAAGGTTTTTGTTACACTGTGGAACATTCTTGGCAAAACAGAAACAATGCTCAACAACTACATTTGAAATGTTGGGTATTTTGAGGTAAATTGTCCTCAATATTGTCCTCAATATGGAATGTTTTGTGCGATCCTGCAAGATGTGAATTAATTTTGTGAGAAGAAATAAGCTATTAAAATACATTAAAGCTACATGTATTTACATAGCTCACAGACAGTTACTACACGTTATTACTATCCAATAATATTGTACTCCTCATAAAAGTGGAACACAATAGACTGCACTGGGAATGGATAATGATGGTTTTATTTTCAGTAAGTCAGTGAATTTCAGTAATTTGGGCTACTGTAAAGATCATAATTGCATGTTTTGTTTATGACAAAAATCAAATTAAAATAATAAACTACCCAACATTTAGCATTCATGTGATATTACACAATAAATAATAGTCTATAATTAGGCTTATTATAGGCTATAGTCATGAAGGTTATGAAAAAACAAGTCTTTGCCATGTGGACTTTATGGAGTCAGCCTATGACGGATGTTGCCTATGAAAATATACAGAGGCATGCCGCGATCACTTAGTTTGTGTACTCATTGACATAGGGTCAACTTTTTGATCAGTCAAAAATGCAAGCACATTCACACTTAAGTAATTCCTATGAGGCTGAGTACAGATGAACCAGTTAAGAAAGCACCATCAGAGGAGCCTCCTGCACCAGGAGCACCATAGCCACAGTACACAGACACAGGGCCCAGAGAAGAGCTGAGACACCAAACCTTCACCAGGGGCCCACGAGGGACAGACGCCTCTGTAGTAATATGCTGGGTAAGAACCTTTGTGACAGTATGAAAGCATAAACAATAGAACAGGTTCCTCAGAGGAAACACTGGAGATCTTCAAAATGATCAATTGAAAAATTATTCTAAACTAACAATATGAGTCAACGCTAAGACCTAAAATATCAAATAAATGCAAACATTGTGGTAGAAATATAATAAATGAGAGCGTGAAAATAGTAAACCTAAAATAAGTACATAAAACAAATCAATATAGTAAAAAAAGCTACGATAAAAAGGTGGGTTTGAGCCGATACACACTTCATTATTGGACTTAATTGTATAATGGCCTATCTGGTGAAATATTTGTGTATGTATGTATTTATTGATGTTCTCTCCCATATCTGGCACTTGCCTTGCTTGTCACACACGCGTTTACCTGCAGAGTGCACAGTGCAGGCGCAGGTTGGGCGCTGCAGGCCGGGCCCATGCCGCACGTGTCCGGTAGGGTGCACGCTGCTCATGTCAGGCGCGAGGAGGGGGCGAGAGGAGGAATGGCTGAAAGCTGACGGCGCTCGCCCTCCTCCCGTACAGGACACAAAACAAGACGAAATCCCTCCACGGTGCGATCGCCACAGACTCCGCGGTGCACGTAGTTTTTAGCCTCGTTAGCAGCAGCCGCCGCCGCTCCGGATCCTTTGATGGGAAAGCGCAAAAAACGCAAGGTATAGGCTCCTGTCGCAAGCGCTGCTACTTTATTTTTATGGACTGAACGACACACGGGGCTGAGAAATGTTCCAAAACGAGGTGAATGCATCGCGTTTGGAAACGGCAGTGACTTTCTAGCGGCCAATCGTGAATATTTTTGTTGACGACCTCGTATGAAGAAGTGTGCATGCGTTTTAAGAGTGTTTTGGAAAGCGGCGGCCAAGCTTCACCTCTCCATGCCTCGGAACCAAGTCCTGAGTGTGGCTTGAACCGCGCACAAAGGCCCCCTTATTTCGCTGGCACCTGATCAACCGCGGGGAAAATGCGTGTGGATTTGTTCTGGTTGTGTTTTTGGGGGTTTCTCCGGTTGGGGGCCACTGGTCAAGGACAGCCGAGCGCCGCCGTGTGCTCGCCCGCGTGCAGCTGCGATGAAGATGGGGGCGCAGACTGCTCCGGTAAAGGGCTGACCACCGTGCCCGCCGGACTCCGCGCGTTCACCTACTACCTGTAAGTACCCGCAGATCACAAACACACCGCAGCACAACAGGACAACTCTGCATGGCACGTGGATGGGATGGAAGGGGCACATCACGGGGCCAACTTTACGCACATGGCTGGAAATAATGGAGATGTCAGAGATGGGATTGTCCACTTAGTTAACGTTGGGACTCTTAAAAAAAAAAGATTGTGGGATAATGTGCTTTCTCCCATAGAAGCTAGTTTAATTGAGTTAGTCCAATAACTTAACTAAAGCGTGGTCATTGCATTACCCGGGGCCACATGGGGCCAGTGACTGCTCCTGTCCAAAGACACTTTTAAGATTAAGATTACGATTGAAATGCAGAATGTTAAAGGCAAAGTGCATTCTTTTCATATTGTGCAGAGAGTTGTAGTGAATGCATAGATGTGACCATTATGACAACAAGTAGCAGTAACATGTTAACAAGCCTCTAACTGACCATGTAATTGTTAACTTTCACTTTGGGGACACTGACTGAGCATGGGAAAGAGTGCCTTTTAACAAGTGTACTACATGTTTTTAGAAAGTTTTGACCTTTTAAGCTTGTAATAATGTGTTTCTGAACAATTTGCAAATGTAGATTATATATTATATTTACCAAAGGGCCATCATGCTAGTTTTGAGAAGTTTTAGGGTTAGATTAAGTTCATTTATGATATTATTTTACCTTATTCAAATCTTGCTTTTAGTCTCCTCGTCACTCTGTTAACTATCTTTCTATATTGTTTATAATTTTTCATTGGCAAAATGTATTTAGGACTCAACATTTTTAATACTTAATAATAAGAGTTCACACTTGGTCCTGGTTTGAGTCCAGTTTTGCTCTGATGTAGACTTGGTTTGGCCCTGTTCTTGTTCTGGTTTAGTTCTCGTCCAATCCAGGCCCAGTTCCCTGTTTAGTCCCATTTTAATCCCAGTTTGTAAATCCCAGTTGGTGAAAATGCGAACAACACATCTTAAAATAACAATTGAATCACATTCTTTTACTATTTGCTTTTATTGAATGCGAAGAAGTGACACCATCAATATCATCACGTCACCAAATCTTACATTCATTGACAAAGTTTCAAAATGTAGGCAACACATCGTTTTGACTTGAATGTCCTCCTGCTCTACCCTGTCCATTTTTTCAGCCAAGCGCGTCATAACTGTGACAAGTTTGCACATTTAACCACACTAGCTAGTTTATTAGAATCTTATTCATAATCTCTCCCTTGACCTGAACAAGACATATTTTTAACAATTGGAGAAATCCACAAATACACTTGTGATCACTCCAAATCACTTGGTAACTTGGTCTTGTCTGTCTCTGCCATTACAAAGGTCTATTTCACCACAGCTTGTAGCGTACGGCCAATACACAGCGTGTGTAGAAAGTTGGCACATGTTACACTACAGGAGTGGTACCGAGTTGATGATTGCCCCGGGAAGAAACTATTCAGGTGGATTTCACAACTCTCAGGTTAATCATAAACCACACATGCCAGTCACCTCACAGCAAAGAACCAAAATATATTGAGGTCTATTGTAATTACTGTTTCTCTGTGAGTGTGAGCAAACAGATAAGTGAGACTGTAGTGTCATAAGTTTATCAAAGAACAAGGCGTAATAATGTATTGTTTGCGTAGTTGTTTGTGAAGTTACTTTTGAGAAGAGGCTTAAGATCAAATCCTTTTCCTCGTGACATATTGTGGTTTATTGTTTGTTACAGTTTTTACACTTGCATATACACCACGTCAAAACTGGGACTTTACTGGGACTAAATCCAGAACTAAAGACTTGGAGACTTGACTTCAGGACTAAACTGATAAAATCCGGACCAAACTGAACCCTCTGAGAGTTCAAAATGAAAGGGCATTGACTGAACATGTTTTGTTTTCACTGAAGTCTATACAATATTATTATAATAATAATCTGAAAAAGATAATTGTTTCTCCTGTTTTATGGCTAAAATCAGATGCCTATAAACGTTTTACAAAGGACGTCAATACCGTCCTTGGTAATTATGTTTTTTCAAGAATTTATTACACTGAATTAGGTTTACAAAAGAAAATATAAAGGAAAGTAGAATAATTTAAACAAAACTGTCGCATTTTTATTTTGTTTGTAACTTCAAATCCTTTATCCTGCTCCAGTCACTTTATGACTTGTACAAATTAAGAAGCACACATGCCCCTCCTTAGTTTGTGTTATTAGAGATCTCCATTGTTAATAAAGTGTTAGGTAATGTAAACAGAGGAAGTAGATGCACTTTGTCACGACATGCCTTGCCTGGCTAAACTGCTCGTGCAATCCTTTACCCAGAAACTGAATCGATACATTATGGGCTCCGTGACATTTTCACTTAAGCAATGTTTTTACAAAGTGATAGTGTGTGCCCCTCACTGCCACAAACATTGTGTTGTTTTTTTCTAGATTATACTATCTCGCTTTGTGCTTCGTTATTCAAAGACTAAGGCCTTTGAATGCAACCAATGTTTTCCAGCTAATACGACTGCAAAATTAGAAAAAAAAAAAAGTATAATTAGGGTTGTGGACTTAATCACATCGTCGAAATGACAAAATCAAACCAAACTGAAAATCGTGATGGGTTGACTCAGATTTCACATTTGCACAGACTATATCAAAATTGGGACTTAACTGGGACTAAAACTGGACCTAAACCTGGAAAAGAACAGGATTTACCTAGACTACAACAATACCAAACTGGGCAAAAACCAGGATGCACCTAAAGGCTTGTATAGCAGCCCTTTTTTGCACAATCACTCTTAATTAGACAATTTATCTCAACTGTTTTCCAATATGGTAACTACATTTGTCAATTCTCATTCAATAAAACTCTCAACAATAACTTGGCGGCATATTATGCAGTCGTAATTTGAGGTATGCGAAGTGTCTTGGCCCTGTTGTCTCATTTGTCCCTCTGGTCTCTTGAACTGTGGTTGTCCCTGGGTCTTTTGTGTGTGGAGCCGGGGTTAGGGATCAGGATGGATTAGTGAGACGTTCTGCAGCTGCACAGGCTCCTGCTCCTAAGCCACGCTCGAGTTAGATGTAAACACTTCAGTCTTATCAGAGGGTTTGTCGCTATTTTTACGGTTTATTTTATATGGACTCAGATGCCACTCATAGATTCACTGATAACAGAAGGCCAATAGTGTTTGTGTTTTCCTTGGTTTATGACATAAAGAAGGTCCACCAATTATCTATAGGAGTCTTTATACAATGTCTCAGTCCTCAAGCTGAAATTGTAGCTATAATTGAGTTATAGTTATTCTTAAATAATGATAAGTTATTCTTATTATTTCCACTGTGCATTTGGGAGTTATAATTTGAATGGATGGATTACTGTAAAAGAGACATGTTATGCTTTTTCCCAATACTTTGTAAGTTGACTATAATATAGCCTACTACATTTTGTTCATTTTAAACGGCAAAACTGATCTAAAACAGAAATGCAGGACCAATAAGCCCCGCCTCTTCATAGTGGCATTTCACTGTAGCAAGCAGTGGATTTTCATTTGTTTGGTTTTATTGTTAAAACAAATGTCCTCAACCTTACCTGTTTGACCCTGAGTCTAAATTTAGTAAATTAATGCAATTTAGCAAACTGAAGTGGGCGGGATAAGGGGTGAAAACAGACATTTTAATAACCTTTAATAACCAACTAGTCATCTTGTAATTTCCCATTTTGTTTGTTTGAGATTTTATTTTAGTGCCTCTTAGAAGTGTATGAATGTTATTCCAAATGTATTTTTGTAATAGTTGCTCAAAGCTCCCTCTGGCTTATCCAAAGAAACACTATACATGAAAGTCTACAAGACATATTGATTCTTTGGCTGTATATTTCAGGACAAATGTTACAGAGGTTAAACACATCCTCTCTATCGACTTGGCTCTGGGCAGCTGTACTTTTGCACCATTATTCACGGCTTGATGACTTTTTCTTCAGGAAGGACTCTTGGAAGTGGAGGAGCTGACATGTCTCTATAAATCAGATGACATTGTTGGAGTGGACTCTTACCTACAGCCCACAGGGGCCCGGGCTTTGGCCTGTGTTTTGGAAACAGACCTGTCATAGGAAAGCAGATGAGAACCTGAGAGGCCCTCAGTAACAACGCAAACACTTCGAAGAAAGTATGAGCCCAGTACCTGCAACTGTCGCTTTTGCAGACCAGGGATTTCTCCACTACAGTTTTAACAAAAACATGAAAAAGCAAACAAACTGCACTGTATACCTACAAAACTACAAGGCAGAATAATTGACACTGAAGACTCTATCAAATTAGATATTGTTTATTGTAGAAAAAAATGTCAATTGCTCTCAAATTGATTAAGATCTCGTGCAAAAACAACTATATACAGAAAAGTACTAGTAGAAAACATCCTTATAAGTGAAAAGGCTGATTAAACAGCTAATTTACTTACTCACTCGATCCTTTCACATTTCTGCATTTCATAATTGCTGTAAATATAAATAAAATTTTTGCTTGACTAATAAAATATGTGTTTTAATTAGACACCATTGATCAACTGAAACATGAGCTATAATGGCCCAAAGTTGTATCATAATCAGTATCAAGCGTCAAGTCTTTTCCTTAGTATCAAAATCACTAGAAGATTATCCCTGTTGGTAATATATATTGTAATATTTGAAGAAGAAAAAAATCTACTCTAATGTCATACCAGACTATGGGTAAACAAAGTCAAAACCAGGCCTTTTTTGGATACATCATAAAGTGAAACCAAACAAGAATGAACCATCAACTGTCGCATTAAGAAGCTCAGTGCGAGGGTCGGCTCTGTGGAGCTGCGGCTTCACCGCTGGAGCCCTCACTCCATTTTAAACTCAATGATACTTTTGTTCTCGGTCAGCAGAGGTGAAAGGAGCCAGTCAGGACTTCCCGCTCTAAACAGGGCGACTTGTGGCCAGAGAATACTGAAGCTTCATCCTCGGGGCTTTTCTGTTTGGGACTGCAGTGCGATGCCTAGTCAAAAATCATTTTTGCTGAGCGTCTAGGGAACTGATATTTAATGAATACAACATACAAATTAAACAGAATTTCCTATCAACTACATTTTATATTTTTGTTAATTGAATATATTTGTATCTGGACCAGTGCTGATACAACTCAAGTTGTAAGTTCAAACTCAATTTTGATACTGTGGCTCAAAACTAGATATCAATTTCGATTATGATTATTATTACCAGGGAATCGGTGCATCGTCGACCTGTTGGTCACATAAACATTGGCTATTTTACACAAATCAATCTACTTTATAGCATGTTTTTCCAGCTTTTCCCTTGTTCTCCATTTCTCCATCATTGCTGTCACTGCTGCTGTTACAGCAGCTCCTCCTCAGTCTCTCCTCCTCGGTCTCTCCTCCTCGGTGTCCCCTCCTCGGTCTCTCCTCCTCGGTGTCCCCTCCTCGGTCTCTCCTCCTCGGTGTCCCCTCCTCGGTCTCTCCTCCTCGGTCTCTCCTCCTCGGTCTCTCCTCCCGGATGTCCCTCCCGTCTCTCCTCCCGGTCTCTCCTCCTCGGTTCTCTCCTCCCGGCTTTCCCTCCTCTGGTCTCTCCTCCCCCCGTGTCCCCTCCCGTCTCTCCTCCCGGTCTCTCCTCCTCGGTCTCTCCTCCTCGTGTCCCCTCCTCGGTGTCCCCTCCTCCGGTCTCTCTCCTCGTCTCTCCTTCCCCGGTCTCTCCTCCTCGCGGTCTCTCCCCCGTCTCTCCTCCCCGGTTTGTCCCCTCCTCGGTCTTCTCCTCCTCGGTCCCCTCTCCGTCTCTCCCCCTCGGTGTCCCCTCCTCGTGTCCCCTCCTCGGTCTTCCTCCCCGTGTCCTCCTCGGTCTCTCCTCCTCGGTCTCTCCTCCCCGCTCCCCTCCCCGGTCTCTCCTCCCCGTGTCCCCTCCTCGGTCTCTCCTCCTCGGTCTCTCCTCCCGGTCCTCCTCCTCGGTCTCTCCTCTCGTCTCTCCTCCTCGGTCTCCCCTCGGTCCTCCCCCTCCTCGGTCTCTCCTCCTCGGTCTCTCCTCCCTCGGTTCCCCTCTCCGGTCTCTCTCCCCGTGTCCGCCTCCTCGGTCTCTCCTCCTCGGTCTCTCCTCCTCGGTCTCTCCTCCTCGGTCTCCTCCTCGGTCTCTCCCCTCGGTTCTCTCCCCTCCTCGGTGTCCCTCCTCGGTCCTCCTCCTCTCCTCCGTCTCTTCTCCTTTTTTAAACCTCTCACACTAAAAATATTTGGAGATCTCGTATAAACTGATTGTTTAGGGAGGAAAACTAGTCACATGATGTCTAAAAAACATTTGTGTTTATTGCAGTTTGGAGTGAATTCGTCGCTCATTTTTTTTTTTTTTTTAAATTTATTTATTGTCTTTTTGGCACAGAATGTGAACTGTGATAAAATTTACATTCTGTTCTGTTAGAATGTAGCGGCGGAGCTGTTGTTTTCTTCCTGTTTCTGAAGGAACAGCAGAGTTAACTCTTTCATTGCCAAGGCGTAACATCGCGGACTGATATCGGTGATTTTGGACTGACCGATATTACTCAATGACATGAATATCGGCCGATACCCATATTGGGCCAATATATCTGTGCACTCCTTATTATTTTGTGTTGAAAATTACAGTTTAATGTCTAAAAAAGAGTGTTTTTTATTATCATTGTGATATTCTAAATCTGTATTGAGCCTATTCCTTAGTATCGAAATCGAGTCTGACCTTTGAACTATTGTGAAAACACAAAACTGAGCATAGATTTGTTTTGTCTAATCTGGACATGTTATTTTTTTCCCTGGAAAATGGACACTTAATGCATTCATTGGTATTTGTTGCATACTATGGCTTATTCCAAATGAAATATTCTTGTCTATGAAGATTATTGCACCAACTGTCTAACACGGCACTGTCATAACTGGATTTCTCCCACAGTAAGTTTGTAGGTCTCTGATTTTGCAACAGGAAGCTATTATTATCATTACCTCAACATTAAACGGGTTGGTCCTGTGTGTATTGTCCTAGACACTCAAAGTTGTTTTTAAGGAATTAGTCACGCACCGCTGGTCAAACTCAATGGGGCTTATAACCTCCGCCAAGGAGAGCATGTTCTCAACAACACTGGATAGTTACATTGTTTGGCCTTTCTGTTTTTGTAGCCCAAACTCAAAATCTGACTCAGATCCTCATGTTATTCCCCAAACTAAATTGCCATAAAATCAAATCAGAGATCACAACTTTATCCCAGCATTTTATCAATTAATCTTGCAAGATCAGGTCCAGTTTGCTCTCTCTAAGAACTGGAGTTTGAACCAGCAGACAAGCACATGCGCCGCATTAGATTAGAGATAAGAGCGGGACATTATAGCATGCACAAATATGCAGACAGACAAGAGCCGTTGTTGTGCCAGGAAGTTATGGAAGTTATACGTTTTTTCTCATTAAAAATTAAGTACAAATGGCTTTCAATATAAATTCCGTGTTTTAGGCTGACTTCAATATCAAACGGATGCTCTCTCCCTGAAATAAATGAATAATGAATAAACAAACAAACAAACTATACAGACTTTCATTCATTGCCATTCAACCCCCCCAAAAATCTAATTTCTGATAACATTTCTGAATTCTGCTCCAAAACCCACAGATGATTGTGGACCTCTCGATTTAAAATGACCCAAAAATTATACTGATGATTAGAAATGACAAAATCATTATCTTGATTAAATGTTTTACTGATTGCAGCCCTACCTTACCTAAAAGCTGTGTGGGAGGGCATAGACTCAGTAGACATAGTTCCTTGTGTGGATAGGAGTAATTAACAACTAGAGTGTCATAAGTTACAGTAATAGACATTTTAACAATAGCAGACAAGGAATTTACACTGTAATTGAAATACAGTGTCACAAAACATTCCTAATTTAACTTGCACAACATGTTAATTTTGATAGTATAGAAGTGATTCTATGGAAATAATTGTGATTTAAATTATGTGATGAAAAATGTACTACTATTATAACACAAATCCAATAAGAGACACAAAATATACACGACCTTTTGTCAAATCGATCAAGTCTCTGAAATGATTACACATTAGTTCAACATCTACACACAAACTCAAAATCAAACAGTTAATGATAACAAATTCTATCAAACAGATTTCACTGTATCAGCGGTAAGTCCCTAGAGTTGTCAGTTTTAGATCTTTATTCAAAGCGGGAAGCACAATACTGGAAATGCATTGGTCTACAGTTTATTTTGTAGGAAACGTACAATTTTCTGTTGCCACTTTATACAGGGCAGTTTCAATTTAGTAGTTTTATTGTGCAGGGAATGAGCAACATGTTCCCTATTGCCCCTCTACGAAGTGTGCTATCAGTTAAAATGGTTGATTGTTTCCTTATTCACTATTCTTATCAGCTTGTCCAGTCCAGTCATTCGTTTGTGTAAGGAAGGGCTGTGCAATGAATCAAATCTATAATTGTGATTTCAATTTTAGAGACATATTTACTCTTTTTAGCTTTTATACTGAAGGCCCTGAATCTCCAGCACAGGCCCATATTTAGTTTGAGCGACTAACTCCTTTAAATGAAAGACATTAAGCTTTATTTTAATACTTTAATGCAAAGAGGGCACGTCACAAAATGTGATTACACTGCTCCATTATGAGTTGGTAGTAAAACAAAGTTGTGGTTGTCTAAAACAGTTTGCAGTCATTTCAAATCATATATTTTGGGAAAAATTCTAAAAATCGGCCCTACATATCGACCTAGAAATATCAGCTTAGTCGCTTATTTGATTAATCGGTCGATGATGTCTCAGTCGACCAAATCTTTTTAGTCTACAAATGATTTTGCTGAGATTATAAGGATTTGGGAGTGAATTGGGAGTTTTAACTGCCTCTTCTGCACGTGAATGAATTCCAGTGAACTTGTCATCTTGTGAGTGCAGTTTAGGTCAGATATTTGGTCAGATCATAGAGATGCTTTATAGTTTTCACCACATGTTCGCCCCTTTTTATTTAACTTGTGTTTTGTCGACCAAAAAATTATTTAGTCGACTGTTTACTGGTTCTGCCAATCAAAACCTGAAGCAAAGACACTGCACAGGCTTCTCTCGAAAAATGTATTCGGTCTTTTGCTACAGGCTAATTTTGGCAGTGGATGTAACTGTTGGAAATAATCGTGATTTGAACAATGAACCAAATAATCTTGACCATAATGGTTCAGTCAAGCTAGTGCAAGGTGTGCTGCCATGTTTTTCTTGTTCCAACAGCACAGCCAACGACGGCACCTGGTATAGACATTTTGCGATACCCATTTGTCGAAGTGCTTAGACCTGTCACCATTTATCACCTCTGCATTTTTAGCATCCTGTGTAATCTGTCATAGCGTGAACAGACCAAGCCCGTAATGAGTCTAGCAGCCAGATTCACAGGAAGACGAAAAGCATGACCCCCCCCCTAAGATTTAGCCAAATGTTTCAAAATGCTGCGACGTATGCGTCTGACCACCTGCGGTTGTCCCGTTGTCAAGATGTTGTCGAGGAAAAAATAAAAAAAAAAAGCGCCATAATGTGGGTGCGTGTTGATGGAAGCGCTGTTTAGTGGTGCAGTCTGTAAGGTAATTGGATAAGCAGGTAAGTGGAGATGGGACAGGGTCATTGGGATGGTAAGGGTCTGTCAGGGCCTGCCTTTTAGGGGGTTAGGTGTGTGTGCGTGTGTGTGTGTGCGTGTTAGTGTGTGAGGTGGACTGCAGAGGAAGGGCAATATGATCCCGACTGGATTCAGGGGGCCACACTTTAGGTCCTAGAGCGATCTGGCAGTGAAACTCAAGATGCGGCGTTAGGTGGGGTGCAGGGCGGCGGACGACTTATTTGTGATGTTTGTTCAGGCCTGAAGTAGCCATTGCTTTAGGTAGATGTAAAAACTGCTTATGACTAGAGGTGGGTTATATATAAAAAATTTACAATACTCAAACAAATTTGAATATCCTGTATATCGTCTATAATTCAAACTATTAACCTCAAAAAGTGACACAAACATGTAGTATAATCTCCCAAACAAGGATATAAAGTGATATTTCTGCGGTTGTGTGGTTCATCTTATGGTCCATTAGTGTTTTGTGCGACACTTGAATCTTTTTGACAAGATTTACAGGCACATTTCAGCACATTTCTGATGGATTGTTAAGATATTGTTATAATTAAAACTACTAAAATGACCTCAGAAAAAGACAGAAACGTGATATTTCTGCAGTTTTGTGGTTCATTTTATGGTTCATTCAAATTTTGTGCGATACATGAATCTCAACCAACATGAATCTCAACCATCTCATGTTTTTGATGGGATAGAAACTGTGGTGACCATTTATCATAGTTTTACATCAGTCTCGTGTCAGTTTGTGAAAAAAAATGTTGAAAATTACGGGAAGTAGTAATGGATCCTCCCCCTAGGAAAAAGTCTTGCCACTATTGTTTTAACAAGTATTGGTTGTTTTCAAATGTTAGAATGCACTTATGTCCCTCTTTTAAATAAGAACTAAAGCCATTGTTAGCGATTATTAAATAAAACCTTCAGATTTTGAACCTGACCCTGTTTATTTTGTCCCAATGTCAACTATCCTGCTGTATTTATGCACAGTGTGTTACCTTCTCATCACAATTAAACACCCCACGATTACAAGAATGTAGAAACACAGCATTTGGTACAATTATGTTTGACAGATCATTTACCAAGAGCAGGTTTTCCCAGAGCCAGAGTGGTATTGTCCTTATTCAGTGGAGAGTTTTGGGTGAAAGGCCGAATGTTATTTAAGTTTCGTAAGTTGAACCAGCAGACTGTAAAATCTACACTCCTATTAGCTGTGGTGGGGAAGCAGATCAAGTCCTATGAGCATATTTTTCATGCTGCTACACGCCTATCTTCACTTCAAGTTGAAAAATGAAGATCCCTTGGGCTAAACAGGGCCTTTTTAGAGGGTTCTTGTTGAGGTTACAGTTATGCAGGCACAATCAAAGTGTCTGATATGAAGCATGGGTGACACGACAACTGTGCCTTTTGCAAGCACAATGTAGATGTTTCATGCATTACGGCTTGAGATTATGGCTTTTCTTTTATTCAAGTAACAGATGTTTTACTGCTGAAAATTACCTTGAAAAACGTGTATTCTTACTGTGAGCCAGGTCGCCTCTCCACAGATCGGACCTGTAACTCTGGCCTGGTGGTGTCACGTGTAATTGTCAGCAAAAAAGTTACATTTTCAAGTCCTTTTAGCAATAGTACGTTTGTTAAGTACTGATTATGACCATGCATTGTTGAAGAACCCGTGTCAATAAGTGTGTTTGTGTTTCTTTCCACAGTGACCTGAGCATGAACAACATCACTGAACTGCCAGCCTTCGTCTTCAAGAACTTGCCCTATTTAGAGGAACTGTGAGTACATGCCCCCGGGTTAATGATGTATTTACTCCGTCCCATGTTGAGATAAGAGTTTTAGCTGCGAGATATGCACCTGGCAGCTTGAGTTATTCCTAAACCAACACATACACAAGGCGCAGAGCCTGCCCTTCCTCTGCGCTGTAGGTCGCTTACTGCGTTTGGCAACAGTCACTCACCATTCATGAAATCAGGCAGTTATAAAGATGCACTTAAGCTCCATCAAAAAAGGTGAGACAACGTGCATTTTCCGTCACGTGACATCCTGATTTGTGCTTTTAAGGGATTAAAGGTGGCAACAGCACTGTGGGGCCTTGGAGAGCGGCACCCATCTAATCTCACTGTGTGGTTGTTATTTCTCTTTAAATGCTCCGCTGTCTGGCGCAGAGGGCATGATAAAATCAGTCTGTCTGATATCAGGTAACACACGCAGCCCTGTCTGTGAATGACCAGCAGCTCTTTGTGCCAGGGGTTTTCAAAGCCCTTGTGCATCTTTCAGCCTCTGAGTCTTCCCCCTCTTCGTGTTCATGCACAATCTGCTTTGTCAAAAGGCAATTTACTTTTCAGCGCATTGTGTGGAGGAATGCAGGGCAGGAAGGAAGAAGGCAAAACAATGGTTACTGTGGCAACAGGGCAAAAAGACTAAACCCACCCAGTTTCTCCCAGGCCTTTTAGCGCACACATGTCCAACCAAGGCGCAGGGCCCAAATATACCCATGACTCACAATTTTTTGGCCCCATTGATATTGGAGACATATTTTTGCAGCTACAACTTGCCAAAGTAAACATATCATAAGGTGTGATATACAGCATCCCTGCTTTCTGGTCTTTATGTGTCCAAAATAGTGGGTACTATATAAAACAGATCTGTATCTTTAATTTAATCAAATTTATATTGTGGGTATTACTATTAACACTGATCTTTATACAGTCCTTTATCATGGCTAGGGGTGAGCACAATAAACTTGCTTTTTAGTAGATAGAGGCATATTATAGCGCTAACAAGTGGGGTCTGTGCAGTTAATTTAATTTGAATCCGATTGAGATCCCGTTGTTTCAGATTGTCAGTGATAATCTGGGGTCTTTTGAATCGACAGGTTTACAGTCAATCCCATGGCTGTAGAAGAGTTTGGACTAGTGTTTGGACTTTGGTAGACATTGTTTTTAGTGAAATTGCACTTTTTATGTTATGTTTATGTTGATGAAGTCATTTTTATTTACTGCAGGACAAAATCAAACAGAATCAACAAAAATTGTGGTCAGTATGAAAAAAAAGCTTGCCAGCCAAGTAAAATACATAAATTATATTGACAATAATAGTATGAGCAACAAACATGAGTAAATGTTACTGACAAATTAAAAATTGTATCAGTAATTGCTTTTTATTGTTCACAATGCATGGTAGTCTTTCTTTGTTTGAAGCTCTGTTGCCTTTGATCTCGATTATCACTTACCGGTAACTGTCACTGGAAATTTTTTGATTGACAGACCATTTTTGATCCTCTTTCTCTTTTTTTCTGGGAATTAAATTTGCACGTTTGTCTTTGTGATGAGATTTTTTGCTCCAGGGCTGCAGCAGTGTCAGTGAACTGGAGCACGAGGCCTCGGGGCAGAAGGAGACGAGAGAGATGACAGAGATAGGATCAGGCGGCTAAGAGCAAGCGGACGTTTTCTTATAAGACACAACTCGAGCAGGAATAATATCACCTCCTTCGTAGTCACGCAACTCCCCTCTGGCCTCAGTAATCCCAGCCAAAGGCACAACAAAGCTCTGCAGACGTGATGACAGCTCCTCGGCAGTTTGTTGATATTCATGAAACTTACCTGTGACCAATAAATCAGTCGACTGGAAGCGTGACATCTGGGCTATGGCTTTACAGTTGGGAGGCGCTGAGTGTTTGTGTTTGCAGTCGTTTATATATAATAGAGTGGAAATAACTCATCTTTAAAGTGACACTTTGTTTTCCATGGTTTGATTCCCACATCATTGGGGAACAGAGATGGGGACAAGATCTCGTGCCACAAGATCTCACATGATGAAATTGCCAAAAGATGGTGCACACATGAAATTATCTTGGGTTTTTTGGGGGGGAGCTTGCTTTTTTTTTTTTTTTTACATTTGGTTCGGACAAAATTGTGACCCGACAGCACAATTTATGTCAGAATCTTGTCTTGCCTCGTTCTCGTGGACCCGATCTTGTGTCCATAGTCTGACGTTTGTTTTTGTCTTGTTAAATCGGCTTATGATCTGCATTGTGTTTAGTTTGAGCTTAACTCCGCGATGTTGTAATAATGCACCAGGGGACATAAACTTCCACTAGGTTTATAGCAGAAGGAGTAAAATAATTTGTGATGGATCCCTTTATTTTATTTTGAATAGTCTTTTTGAGTTTGGTGTGTAAGGAAATGGTTCAGTGATACAAACAAAGATGAGTGACTCTTCTTTTTCCTTTTAGCTCATTTCGCTTTCTTGAGTGTCTTGTAATGTTCATTTTTATGCTTAACAGTTCGTTTAATTAATGTGCTTTTCAAAGGGGCACTGGTTAACTTTTCTGGTGGAACAGAACCTTCTTTCCTCCATAGACATGTTTTCACTTTGCCTAGAATGTTCCCGAGTATGGCATTAAACTCATCTGTCATCGTGGAAACAGGCAGGTGGCATCATCACAAGTTACAGGTCAGATCTATGAAGAGACGACCCAGTATGAATGTGGGATTTTCAAGGTGTTTTTGAAGAATATAAAAGACATGTCATGAATTAAATGATGGATATGTTTAATGCCATGCTGTGGAGCATTCCAGGCAACATCGCCACGGAGACTAGCAGGTGGGCAAATTCCCCTCCAGGAAATTTACGCAGTGCACCTTTAAGCAGTTTGAGTCTGCATTAGGAGGTTCATTGTGTGTTGACTCCTGACAAAGGTAGACGTGTGGGAGTGGTGTTGCACAAGGAGAGGATTTAGCCTTTTCTCCTTCCTGAGATTTAGCACATTCTTGCGTCTCGTCAGTCCCTGAGGCGACACGTCCTGAGTGTGCTGAAAGATGCATGAGGTGAGAGCATCTTTATGCAGGGGAACTTACAGGCCTGATCATGATTTAAATCACAACCTCTATAAATGAAAACAATGCAAATCAATTAAACATTTTGTTCACAGAAAAACTTTTGGACCCATTTTTTGCTATTAATTATTAATTATTAATTAATGAATCACAATTATCGGCAAAAAGAAAGGAAGCGTTGATAATGTATTTTTCATATGCTTAAATATACAAAAATTCCTGTGAGAGGAAAATTTGTTTTTATAACAATTGACCTGCCTACCCTTAAATTTAACAATAAAATATAATGGCCACAAATGGATTAAATAATATAAATGTAAGATTATTGGCCCCTCATTGTAGCTCCTTTTAAGTATGATATCATTTTTTTAGTGAGATAAGCTCCATGGTAATGCTCAGGGGGAAACTTTTTAGAAAGTCATACGCGTGTGCACACACCGCCCGAGACTTGCACTAGAGTGTGTAACAGACCTGTCGTTCAGCGCGTTTATCCAGTCTTGTTGACACGCTGGACTCTGTCCGACACACACACAAACATACATGCATGTGTTCGTGACTCGTGTTGCGTCTGGAGACATTTCTGTGGTATATCGCAGTTTCAAAAATCCCACTTTACTCTGGCAAAAAATAATCGCAGTAATTGAAACATCTGTTAATCTTGAATCCTAATCTGAAGTTGATATTTCTGATCTAATACGAATAAAATGTGTATGCACTGAAACCCCTTTAGTGGTCAAAACTTTAGTAATTAAGGATAATAACTAATTCTTTACAGGTTTTACATAATCAGTCAATTGATCATAATTGCAATGATGACCCAGATAATAGTTATAGCCAATTCCTCGACTGAAGAGATTTTAATTAATTTATTAGTTACTTTATTGCCCAGTTGTGCCGTTCCAAATGGCAAAAAAAGAATAAAAAATGTTGAATCGATCAATCAGAATTTATTATTAGAGTCTTAGTATGGCTTTCAACCTAATTTTATGGGCATAAAAAACCATACTCTTAATCAGTGCCAGTTCACACAAAAATAGTTCAGTTCATTCCTCCAAAGCTTGAACTCTGCTTTAATCACATGCTTTTTTTCTAACACAGGTTTGAAAAGCTGATCATTGAAAAAGATTGGCTCTTTTCAGGGAGGGCATCTGGCGACTTGTGCGACTGCTTCGACCTCCTATTGAATTGTGGTGTTGCGTCGTTGGTAGCGTGTGACAGCGGCTTCGGCCTGTGGGTTATTTAAGTTCCCAAACTCTGAGGTCATATCAACACTGCGACGTTATTGGCTGCTAAAAAACAAACATGATTCAACAGCTCCAGGCAAGATTTATGTCACTCTGGACTCGACAGTATAATTTATGCCTCTTATTTAGATGTCACTATAGAACTACAGCTAGAGAGGCCTCATGCGCACAACAGCAACAGCAATCACACATTGACCCCGTTTTGATAAGATATTGTTTTATTTGATAGTTTTGCGCAGTTCTTTGCACATATTTTTCTCATGCAAATACAGTGGCAACAGGTATTTAATGAGGTTAGGCACATACTAATGTTGTTCCCTTCACGGATTAGTAAGCAGTAATGATGAAGTTGGGCAGTCTTGCGTACAACGTTTTTACATACAGTTTTTATAGGCGTGTCAGCGCTTCAGCGCTGTATCGCTGCACTTTCAGAGACGTTTACAAACGCACTCATATTTTGATTCTATTGTGGGGATGTAGTTTTTATTTTATTTAGATCATATCGTGGATGTTGCTTTGAGGACACTGTATCGGTTAGAGTGAAAAATGCTACAAAAAGAGCTGATTGAAAATGAAAATGATAAAAAGTTATGTTGTAAACTTTCAAATAAGAGTACACAGTGATATTTCTGCACTTTAATGATTCATTTTACAGACATTTCACATTTGTCCGATAATTAAACCTCGACTAATGCATTTGAAGACATGTTTTAACATATTTCTGGTGAACTGAAAACATATTGATATGTTCATTTTTGTCAATATTGCCCACCTATAACTCATAGTCCTCAAACCCAGTATACTGATGTACTGACGTACATTTTAAATAAAATGTGATATCTTAGGATATCTCACTATAATATGCTAAGAAATATATGTTTTATCTGTAGAGTTGTCAGCTTTTAGTTGGGCTGTAGTCATTTAGTTAATTTATTGGTCGATGGAGTCTTGGTGGACACGTTTTTATTAGGCAACTATTATTTTATTAGGATCATTAGGATTTATGCATACTACAGCAAAAATTAGAACGAGTGGAGCGAGTTAGCTGGAGTTTTGGGAGTGACTGAACAGTTTAGTTGGCCATTTCTCTTATGAAGATGCTGTTTACCAGTTCTTCTCAACTCCTCACGCACCCTTTTAGTCAAAGGGAATGTCTTCAGTCGTCAGTTATGTGATTAATCAGTTATGTTTTTGTCAACTGAGTAGTGTATTTCGACTTATATGCACAGCAGTATAAAGGAGAGGGTATGGAGTGAGCTATGTGAAGGATATGATTGATTATAATTACACTGTTTCTTAATACTTTTTTTGTATTCGTAGTGTTTTTTGCATGACCTCCTGAGCGGTAAAGTCTTGTGAGTGCAGTGTGGGTCAGGTCATAGAGTTACTGAAAAGTTTTGAAAGCTTTCATGTTGCTGTTCCCGCGTGGTCGACTTAATGATCTCGATTAGCAGGGCATGTCTGTAGTCGACCAACAATTTTTAAAGTCGATTAGAACCAGTCGGGATTACGGAGTGCGATATTTGGACTGTTTATCTGCACTAACCAAGCAACGTTAGGCTACAACAAGCTCTTCCCTTAAGTAAAAAAACTGCAGATTCTGATCTTTGCAGCAAGAATTAACAGACCACTGGCTGACCACCGCCTGATCATTAACAGCATACAGCGTGAAATCGACGCCTCTGGAAACAGTGTGGAGTATCTGCCCAAACATACAGTAACGGTTACTGTAAGCTGTATTGATATTATGGCATTGGAAAATAATTGTTTGTGTCCATATTATACCAAATCAGTAATGTATCCAAAACTCACAAAAATCAAATTACTCCTGTTTTATAGGAAAACTTCACCCCAAACCACCCTATCAACCCCCCATCCACCTTGTAAAAACCTCTGCACTGTCATTGTAGTGTATGCTAAGGGGAAATGATGCTGAGACGAATGAGGCATACTTCTTTACTATTGAATATTCTTGTAGTGACACTGGGCTAAACATCTAGCCTGTTTTTTGTAAGTGTGAGTGCATGAGTGACGGTAGTTGGAGGGGCCATGGCGCTTCTGTCATTTTTAACTCATGATATGTTTATGAATTACATCCTTAATGATTTACATACAGTACTTTGTGCTCTGTACCTGCACAGGCCACCCCCACCCCTCTCTGTTTGTCTGCTTGAGGGGCATCTGAACTCCAAATGCTGTGGGTCCTGGTTCACACCCAGCGGCTCTCGTTGCAGGGAATTCAGCCTGGACTCAAGTTGCAGAGTGATAAATCTGCTGCTAATCTCCCAGGCCAGATAATATACTGGGGATATGTGCTCCGCTCAGCCTGGCCCTCCTTATTTACACCCCTGTTTCCTTTGCACTTCCTCTGCACCCTCCAGGAAAGGGCGGGGTGCACCTCCTTTAAACGTCCACTGTGCTGACTGAGTAGATGCATTGTCGGTATTAGAAAACGTTATTAAAATAATATCCGCTATAGACACCTGGTTTATGTGGCCCCTGGGATCTGTGAATAGTGAGTGTGAGAAGGTCAGAAGGCGATACGAGCGGGGGGGATATCCAGGACCAGCCTAATCTGCCAGAGGTGACGGACGAAGTGACAACAGGCCGTGGCAAACACACATGTCTTTGACGCCTCACGCCTGTGCAGCAGAGAGAAGCACACAGAGTCTCGAGTGATGGGAAAAACTTGACTTCAACCATTGAGGACCGAGTAATTGTTAGTCATTACAAATATGCCACAATTTTCAATCAATGAACCTTTATTTATATAGCTAGGTCGATATGGATTTTTTGAGTCATTACCCGATATTTGATTACTGCTGTTGCTGATAACCAATATTTGCTGATTTAGATTTTAAAATATATATATATTTTAAGTTGAAATAAAGTTTGAAAAAAATAATAATAACAACATGTATTTATCTGAGGTATAAAATCATTTGTTGCATGATTGTGTAAACACAATTTTCATTTTTATTCATAAGTCTTCATTTTTTGAAAGGCACACACACACACACACACACACACACATTTACACAAAAGTAGTTTACTGGGATTACCCTGCTTTAGGGTTATTGTATCAGGGGAATGAAGCAGTTTCAATATTATTGTTTATCATGACAGTTATCTGTTGAAATATATTACAGTCTGATATTTGTTATGGTGACGCGTGGCCTATATAGAGCCCTTTACAACACTCAAGGTGGGCAAAGTGCTTTCCAATAAAAAACAAGATGATACAAAAGCATAAAACCATAACACATTTAACAGTGCACACTGTACCACTTAAAGTGTTACTACACTACTGAGCCAGTCTGAATAAATACCAACATTTGTGTTATATTTTTATTTTTTATATTTTGCCTTTTGTTTCAGTATATGTGTGATACAGCTGCACACATCCAAGTAAAGAACAAAGAATAGTTGCCATGAATAGTGGAATTACCAAAATTCAAAGGTGTTCGTCTACTTGTAGTAAACAAATACATGTATTTAAAAAAATTATACTGTCTGAACATTGTCAAAATGTGTGATAATAAAACATAGCCAGGGTATTTAGATGCTTTCAAGTTTTTTCAAGTTGTTTTCTGTGTCAAAGTCCAATTCAGAGGCAAATTTGTTCTAACTGCCTGTACGTAAACATCCAAAGTGTATCTTATATGTTTGATGTGTGTCTTCCAGGCGTTTGGCGGGAAACGACTTGTCATTCATCCACCCTGACGCTCTGTCTGGACTCCATCAGCTCAAAGTCCTGTGAGTGTCGCCTCCTTCGCTTTAAACTTGCACAAAGACCCTCACTTACACCAGGCCTGTGAAGTTTTCCACTCGGATCAGAGAGCAAATATTAGCCTTTGACTGAGTAACACTTGGGTCCTGTCAGTAGAAGGCTACACAACTATATCTACCAATGACTGATTGTAATTGTAAAACTATTTCTTTTACGTTCTTGGTTGTTAAAATGACACACCACAATACAAAGCAACATGTTGACTTTGTGTGTTTGTGTATTGTGTGTTGTTGACGTGCAGTTTAAACGTTTTGTAAGAAGCACAAGCACTTTTTCATAACCAAATCTTGCAACTACATAACTACAGTTGCAAGTAATGATAAGCCAAGCTGGAAAGAGCATTTTGTAACCACTGAGCTCCAGATACAAGGAATTCATTGTTTTTTGTTTCTCGGGATGACGTCTTTCAACTAACATTTATTCATACAAATGGGGATTTTATGTACCACATTAATGGAGCATGAATGTTAGAATGAGTTGTTGTCATTCTATGTTTGTCGTAACAACCGCTTCTAAATTGCCGGCACATATTCTGCAAAATGTACTTGTTTAACCATGTTGTAACATTGTTTCATTCAAGCATGTTTGTTGAATCTTATTCAGTAAACCCTCTCCCCTTTGAGTCTCACAAAAAGACTTGGTTATAAATGTTCCAGTTTTATGACGTCAAAGGTTCAGCTCAGATCTTCTACAGTCAAATCGCACTCCTTAAAACTCCATGCTTCCATTAGCATGTTGGAGCAAGCTTGTTTTAGTTTATTTCCCCATGGTAATTCCTCTGCTGCCAGTAGGTGGAGTGTTAATTCTTATGAAGGAACACCTCAGACATATTTACACACACACACACACACACACACACACACACAGAGTAATGATTTCAGTAGATACATTATTTTAAGTTCTAAAACTTGAGATGCCAAAGCAGAGGTTCTCAAGAGCATGTTAAAGGACAATAATAGTACAAAAAGTGCATAATGATGTGTCCTTGGCCTCATAATAATGATGCATAATAAATAATACATGAATAATGCATACTATGTGTCCTTGGCATGAAAAAACACATGTTTACTTGTGTTGTTTTTGTTTGTAATAATCATTAATGTGAATATACATTTCTCTTTCTTCTGAAGGATGCTTCAAAACAACCAGTTGAGGACTGTCCCGAGTGCGTCCCTGAAGAACCTCCACTCGCTCCAGTCTCTGTGAGTCATGTAACAATCCACTGTTGCACATTTTACAAAAAAAAGTTGTTTTCAAAGTACTGCACATAGTGAAATAAACATAATAGTTAAAACAATGAATAGAATACAAAATAAAAACAATTTAAAAAAACAACAGTGAAAATTTAAAAATAATTAAATAGACTACTAGTATATGGCTATAATGATTATTTGAATAATCATGACTAGTCAACTATAGAAAATAATTGCAGTCATATTTTGATAATTGTAATAGTTTTCTGGACAATATAAAACACATACAAAAAGAGCTTTTGTAACAAAGACGGTGATATTATTATATCAAAACAGCAAAACATAATAAATAGAAAAAACAGACCCGAGACACTCTAAAACAAGAAAAAAAAAAGAAGAAAAAAAATTTGTTGCAGCCCTACTGCTAGGCCCAGATGAATAAAATCAATTATAACAAATCTTTAAAAGACCAACTCAGGCAGTGTGGTCGTTTGGTTTAAGTGGCTTTTCCTTCATGGTTCCAATGTAGCCGAGCCTAAGCTGTTGAGACACTTAATATTATTAATGATTTTGACCAGACGTTGTCTAATGAGCATGCTTTTGAATATCAAATATTCAAGGACTCCCAATGAGAAGTTAAATCTTCATTATGTAAATGTTTCCACTATGTAACTTATCCATCTTAAATGTATTTTTATAGGTGTTTTTTCTTTTGCACAAAAAAAACCAACCTGATTGCCTCTCCACAGATTTGACCTGTAACTTGGCCGGTGGTGGTGTAACCTACTTGTCTCCATAGAGACAAGTAGATAGATATGTTTAATGCCATACAATGGAACATTCCAGACAAAGCAATGACATCTCCTTGGAGAGAACCAGTTGCAGGCACTCCCCCAGAAAGGTTTCCTAGTGCACTTTTAAATCTACAGTTATTTCACTAAAAGAAGCGTCACGTTCAGTTTTGCATACAGTGTTAGTAAAAAACAAAAATGCCTTTAGGGATCGAGTATTTGCTTAACAAATGTGCGCAAACAAGCATTAGGTCAACCTGGTTTAAGAGTAAAGTCAGTCAAGATGTTTTTGCACAGTGAAATACAGTGTTTTTAGATTTGTCGACATGAGTGAAAAGTATGCATCCTGAAGGTCACATCCCCCGCCCAACATTAGAGCGAGTGCTGAATGATGTGGAATGACTAACACGAAGTAAAAACGCACACTTAAATGTAAGTGTCTTACTCTGTGGTGATGTCATGGTGATGTCATGGTGAAATTGCAGTATTCCAAAAGAGTAGGCTTATCTAAAGAAAAAAACAAAACAATACCCCGATACTGATCGGTACTTGAAAATCACATAAATAGGACTACATTTGAGTTTTTCTTAAAACTTTATGAATGGTTTTCCTCTTCAGAACTAGCATAAGAAAACATGGTCATATTGAAGAATAAAAGCATTATTCTGTACTGAAAATTGCTTTTGAAATCTCTATCGAGTGATATTCTTAATATCAAGTTTGAAAATGTTTGATCGTGTCAACACAAATATGTACAAACTATTAAAGCCTCGGCTGACAGTGATAAAGCGTGGGTAAAATAATACAAAAAAACAACAAGAGAGTACCAAAAGAGGAGCAGATTGAAAACAAATAATCTAGTATGATGCAAAAGTTATTGAATTTTCACACAAGAGCACAAAAGAAACTCCTTAATAAAAAATAGTGTTGGTGTTGCTGGGTTTGTTTTGTGCCATACTTATTCATTTATTTATTTATTCTGTCCATTCATTATTACCGCAGCAATAACTAAAATTCAGCCGCATCAGTTTGTATTTCAAAGCTATTAGATTTATAATAATAGCAACTGGAGAAACACTCTTAAATTCCCTGTCTCGGCCATTACACAGAACATAGATATCACATTGTCCTTAGCTTCCTCTGCGTTTAACAGATGGCTGAAGTAATATTCATCTGAAAAATGTTTGTAAAAAAAATATAAAAGTGAAAGCTTCATGTCAATCAAGAGTGTTATTCTTCCAGCCCAGACACTTGTGGAATTTTGAGGGAGTGTGAGAAGAAGAATTTGAACAAATGCTACAGCGGTGAATAGTTCAAAAAAAGTGAAAATGTTACTTTTGGAAGTTACATGAGGCACTGTGTAGACATGGAAGTGTAACGGATCCTTCTGAGCACAGTGAAAAGAGCTTTTACCACGGAGACGAAACGATATCGCCACTTTGTGTCGTTCCTCATTCATGCAGGAGTGATCCATTGTTGAAAAAGTTTGAAATGTAGACACCTGGACAAGGTTTAAAAATCAAGTCGTTTCCACTTCCATCTGATTGAACATTGAACATTTGATATATTTTAAAACATTGTCCAGAGGGCTACATTTCTTTTTCTATGATACCATATTAATTGACTCTAAAACTACTATCTAAACTAGATACGCAAATAAAAATCAAATCAAATATCAGAACTCAAATAAAAATGACAAAATCTGACTTTTCCTGAATGGTTTTAGAATGGTTTTGATCTGAAAAAAAACTATTATAATATAATGTAATATATTATAGAGACTACTATTATTGTATATTGAAAATGAACATTGTATTGTCCAAAAACAATTTTTTTTTTTATTATCATGGTGTTATTGAAGTATCAAGCCTCTCCTTAGCAACCTCTTAGGGTTTCTTGAGGCACCTTTCTTTATTATAAGTCTGTCAAACTCGTTGTAGACTTTACCTCTGCACACAATGCAGAAAATATTAAATATTATAAGTTCCTGCACAATGTTTACTGTGGGAATCCAAGGACAAACACGAGACAGCTCCATTGTAATTATACGTATTACAGTCTACTGGAAATCGGCCAACGATGTGAACCAGTGTCCTGAGCTCATAATTGTAGGTAACTATTCGACTAGTTTTTCTCATAAATGTGGTTAACAATAGACATTACTGTTAACCTCTTTTGCAACTTTATATTTAGGCTTTATCATTTTAAGAGCATAAAATCAGCCATAACTATGTTGACAATAATTCCCCACCAAAATAAAAACAAAAAGACATTTGTATATATATTAATTATTTGATAATATTATATTATATATTAACATGTACTTTGGCTGAATGTATAAATAGATCAAATCTCATACAGACACAAGGCATTATTTCGAGTAGAAGCGGGCAATATATAAAAATGTTAATGTGGAATTTATCGTTTGTAGTAAAAAATGCTACAAAATGTTGTAAAGGATATAAGGTGATATTTCTGCATTTTTGTGATTCATTTTTACAGACATGTTTTATAGTTAAATCTCAACTAAAACATTTAAAAACATGTTTGAACACATTTCTGTTGGATTAACATAATAATGTCTTAATATTGTTATTGGGACAAAAATGGAGACATTAATTTTTGTCAATATCACCCACCCCTAAGTTACACTACCTTTAGTATTACAGACTTTGCATTCTCGTATTACCATAATAGAATTACACTGTGATCAGCCCAACATTGTATTTCCACGTTGTAATAATACTCATCTCCCATCCTTTGTTCCACAGGCGTCTGGATGCCAACCACATCACCACTGTCCCGGGCGACAGTTTCGAAGGGCTGCAGCAGCTCCGCCATCTTTGGTTGGACGACAATAACCTGACGGAAGTCCCGGTCGGTTCGCTCAGACACCAGGCCAATCTGCAGGCTCTGACGCTGGCGCTGAACCGCATCTTGCACATACCAGACAACGCCTTCGCCAACCTGACCAGTCTCGTTGTGCTGTGAGTCTCATCCAGCTCCTGTTTTTATGGCTCTGGTGGAATGAGCGCTTGAGTCACGGCTGTCAGTGCCGTGTAACATCATTTCTGAATCGGAGGCATCCACCATTAATCACTTGTGGCGTTTCCAAATATGCAGCTGCTTGTCTGTCTGCACGAGTTATGCTAATGTTTTCTGTGATTATTGTCAACATCAGACAAGCTTTGATACCATTGTCAGAGAACACACTTAAATGTGCTTTGTTGCAACTTATAACAAGGAGCAATATTACAAAAATAATATTTAAAACAAGGTATTAGACCTAAAATAATCTTTTAACTTTGCAACTTTGCTAACAGTAGTTATTTGAAAAATTTAATTTCATGTAATCTACAAAGAGTAAATGGGATTTACTGCCTTTTTTACTTGTCTTTTTACTTACTTTTATATGTTTATGATAATACAGGGTGCAACAAAGCATCATTTTTTTATTTTGTTATGCCAATGTATAGTTCAGGTTATTTTTACACTATATAGTATACTATATTACACTATTACACTATATTTTACACCTATAGTAATTGGAAACACTTTAGTCTGAGGTTACTACTGGTTAAATCCTGGTATTGTCCATATTTAGACATTGTATCATAGTTTTATACCTGGGTTAATCCCGGTTAGTCTTAAAATAGTCTTTGGTTATGGTCCAATTTCCCCCCAATTTTTAAACTTGGAGTAATTAAAGCTGAAAAGCTAAATCCATTCGGGGATGTAAAATGGGTTGAACAGTCTCAGAATCACAGCTGTTTTATCTGTTGTTTTGTGTTTTATTTTAGATTTGTGCTGAGGAGTTATCAGTAGAGATATGTAGTTTTAAAACAGAGTCATGTGCACCGTTTCAGTGTCTTATCAGTACAGTGTCAGTGTCAGTCCTTGGAAATGAGCAGTTATTCTTTTTCAATGTCAGTGGGGGATTTTAAACATGTTTGGTTTTGTTACTTTTTGAGGTTTAGCCTGGTTGACATACTGGTCAACTACATCATATTTTGAGGCACATCAACATGGCTAAAGTCGTTGGCACATGCAAATTTTATGTAAAAATGAACAACAAAAGTGTTGAGACGTGTGTATGTCCCGGTCCTCTTGAAGAACAGGGTTTTAGTTGTACGCTGTGTGATTACCGTTAATTAAAGTGAACATCC
This sequence comes from Chaenogobius annularis, assembly GCA_015082035.1. Classification (NCBI taxonomy): domain Eukaryota; kingdom Metazoa; phylum Chordata; class Actinopteri; order Gobiiformes; family Gobiidae; genus Chaenogobius; species Chaenogobius annularis. The sequence goes on from BJKM01000139.1 coordinate 762,348, forward strand.
TCCACAGCAGCTGAGAGAGTGCCCTCATGAGCCCATATCCTACATTACTCAGCAGGACTAACCTGCTGCTAGAGTTTCTAGGCTTAATTAAAGAGGCACACTGTTCGAACATTTCATGTTTACAAAAATGACCTAAGGGAGAAGTGGGAGTTGAAGTCATCGAGCTCTAAGTATTTCTCCAGTTAAGACCTACATAAACTCCACCACAGCTGTGTTATCGCAGACAGCATTTGTGTGTCGGATTTACGGGCATTTCTGTGATAAACATTGACCCACTTTAGGATATTTATAACATCACATTTAAGACAGCCACAGGAGTCACCAGTGTCTGTTGAGTCTGTCCAAGTCCCATGTCTGTATAAAAGGAGAGGCAGTGTCCGGGAGGTCATCTGGTGTACAACAGATGTCATATCAATATTATTTAATAGACTGCAAGCCAGGACCGGACAAGGATCCAGTTGGTTTGATGTGGCAACATAGAAAGCCAAAATACCTTGCTACCTATGGACATGCTCTTTTCAATAGGATCATATCATTTCCCTAAATAGCATCCAATGATACATTGAATTAGTCCAGTCATGTGTTGTTTATTGCTACGGAAAATACCACAAAAACTAATATTAAGGGGCAATTCATGCTTCTGACACAATAATAATCCTAAAGCAGGATAATCACAATAAATCCTTACAAATGAACCATTGTAAATACAAATTTCTGCTAACTGCAGCATGGTGACAATAAGCCAATAAATAAATTAGTATTTTACATGTAGCTATCTGTGTTGTCTTAAAATTATGTTGGATAATGGCACAAGTTCTAATTTATACATCCACGTAAACAGAGGTGGTTTTGCCAGAGGCTCAGTGTAAACTCATCAGGATAAACAGGAAGAAAAGCCCTGGATCTATTAGACTCTGCGCCCTGTTCAAGTACACACTCAGACACACCTGATTTACAAACCACTGCTCCTCTTGGCTTTTGTCCTGTAAGCACTGAACCACAACTTATCTTTACTTAATATGAATATCATTTTACATGACACTCATAATTATAATGGTAATGATTTTCTCGAGTTCCTTTTTAAAGGATTTGTTCTTCTAGCAGAGTAGTTTTATCAGAACATACTCTTGAACATACACTTGATTATAAAAACACATTCTTCTCTTTTTTAATATACTACTAGTACTACTACTAGTACTGCTGCTATTGCCTCTAACAAAAATATGTACTACTACTAGTACTGCTGCTATTGCCTCTAACAAAAATATGTTAACATGCGCATTAGGCAGGCATACTAGGGCTGTAGTCAACTAAAGAAATTCTTGCGCTGTCAATTTGACCGTAAATTCGAGTGTAAAACTTTATCTGACACGAAACACTTGCAAAATGACTATTTATACAGAAAAGGAAATTGTGTAGAGAGCTTCGGCTAACTCACTCCATGTCTTCAAGTGTCCGAGCGTTCTGCTGTTGTCCCATATAAAGCCTTATCCCAAGAAAACATGTCGTCGACTAAAACAAATTCCGGATGACTAAAACACCATTGACAAACTAATTGACTAAACGACTAAATAGATACAGCTCTAAGACATACAAACTGAAGCATAAAGAACACATTAACAAAAATATATATTACCAAATCTAGATACAGAATATACAGTACAATAGATAACAAGACAGATATAACATTATGCTCTGTGCTTGAGTCTATTCTGATGCTTTGAATGTTTCTGTGTTTTTCCAGGCATCTTCATAACAACCGTATTAAAGCCATAGGGGAGAAGTGTTTTGCTGGTCTGGTGAATTTGGAGACTCTGTAAGTAATGTTTGTAATAGCAGTGTGTTTGTGTACATTAACAGCTCCCCGCCCTCCGCTGCTCCACTCCTCCAGACATCATTGTGTCCACTTCCGTCTTTAATTGCTCCAGGATAAATAGAGCAAAGTACACGATGCTTATCGACTCTGCCCTCCCACTGTTCACTTCCTCCGGCTGGAAAAAGTCTGTCGCACCTCAACCAATGTCACTCTTCCTCAAAAAAAGACATTTTAGTGATTTTAGTAGGTATTATATAGGTCTGTGTAATCCCTCATTTGTCCAGGAGGGTTCCATTGTTTGACTACAACTGAATCTTTTTCTTCAATAGATATTATGTATTGATTAAAGGACCATTATACATCTTTTCTGGTGGATGTAACTTATATTAGCTTTTATGTCCCACAGTATTGCATTAAACTTATTTATAGCATTTATGTAATTTGGTTCAAAAATAATGCATTAAATATATTTCCCACATCTAGTCTGTGTCAACATTGCAAAACACAGACCATTTGGATTAAGTTTTAGGATAAAATCATACAAGAAAACTTGTATGATTTTTAAAACAATTAGACTGCATAAATTGTAAATATGCTACAATTTTGTGACTTCCTGTTCCTATAATTTGTGTTGCAGAGATCTTAACTTCAATAACTTGATGACTTTTCCCAAAGCGATTGAGGCCCTGCCCAAACTTAAAGAGCTGTGAGTATGTCCTGTCCTGGTGGAGCTCCCTGAGGGGGACGAGGGGCATCGCCTCCACATAAAGAGTCCTGTCACGGCATAAAGGGACTCTGACATAGTGGCGAACTGGGGCATGCAGTAAAATTAGCCAAACAATTCATTCATTATGTGGACATGAGTCATTCCAGATGTCCTCACTAAAATGTGACACAGTAAAAGTATTTCATGTCATTTAATGTTGTATGGCGCAAATTAAAATGAAAAATATGTTTATTGAGGTTTACACATTCTTTAATGTAGTGACATTTTCACATGACCACTTTTTAAATCATTCAACTTACAAATGTATAACTTTGACATTATCTTCACAAATGATCTTTGAAGCTACCATAGGTTTCATGTTAAAAACTATATTATCTAGCTTTGACGGATGGCTGTGAAGGCTGCATTCTAAAATGATTTATTACCTTGATTATGTAAGGATTAATGCTGTGGCTCCAGACCTCGAAGAGACATTTTCTCTTGAGTTTCTGCGTTCCAGTTGTCTAGTCGGAAAAACTATGGGCAATTCATTACAGTTTATCTACTGTTAGACTAAAATGAAATAATGTAAACCAGGAAAGTGCTCCAATCACTCAAAATGTGGATCCAATTAAGTAAATGTATCAACCCGGACAGAGCAACATTTGAAAGGGAATTTTGGATTTTGTTGTCATTAGCTCAGTGTAGACGTTAGCAACATTAGCACAACAATGAATTTCTAACTACAGAGGCTCAACGACAGCACAGGAGCAGGTTCACAGACAGCAGGGGGCGTTAGAGAGCATCTAAAGGGAACATAACGAGTACTATCAATATTTTAACCCTCGGACTTTATCCAAACGCAGGGCGCAGACATGTTGGATTGTCTAACGCGGATAAACTCGGGGTTCTGAAATGTGGCCCGAGTTTCCAAGAAAGAATTCCAATATGAGAGTTTTCCACAGTTTTTTTTTGAGTCGCAACTCATAAAATCCGTCCTCCGATGTGGGGTTAGTTCAACTGTGTAACACACGGCTCTGTGTTGTTTAATCCACTTATACCATGGTCCCACAATCTGTGAATATGACAACCTGTTTGCTTTCTGTTTGCTCTCTCGAGGGATCAGTTTTGGTTGAAGCTTGTCCCTCCTACCAGCAGCTCATTTGTTTAATTGTTGCTATGGTGATCCACAGTGTAGTGATATAGAATGTGATTAAGTTTGCGTTCACAATACAAACTGAAGCGGACCCGGTTCGATTCGGACCAAAGTTGCTCTCACTGAAGCCATGCCAGTGCAGAGACCTGAGCGCAGGACTAAGCCAGTGCAGAGACCTGAGCGCAGGACTAAGCCAGTGCAGAGACCTGAGCGCAGGACTAAGCCAGTGCAGAGACCTGAGCGCAGGACTAATGTGATCGTACTTCCTGGCTCTAGTCCGGACCCGAGCAGCTGCGTTCTGGATGTACTGCAGCTGTTTTACAGCTCTTTTTTGAAAGGCCGGTGAGCAGACAGTCTAATCTAATGGAGACAAATGCATGGATAAGTCTCTCCAAGTCTGGTTTAAACACTATATATTTGATTTTGGAAATGTTTTTCAGATGATAAAAAGCTGCTGATGTTACAGATTTGAAAGTTCAAATCTGAATCCATTATTACTCCTAAATTTCTCACTTTATTTGTGGGTTTACGTAAGGAGTAAGAGACTGGAGCCTCACGTGTGTCTCAGCGTGGCTCACTTCAAGGTCACTTCCTGGTTTTATTCTGCTCTCTTGTTCATTTGTGTTCAGATGAATAGCACCAGAGTTCAATTCAATCAGACCGACACCGACCCTTTGGAGAAGAGTTTGCTTCTTTGGTCCGGATCGGAGTTCGATTGTGCGTTTAAAATTACCCAAACGAACCGAACCAGCCAGAAAAAAGGATTCCTGATTCAAATCAAAAGTGTATTGCGAATGCACCTTAAATGTTGCCAGAACTACCTGTTATTCCAAAATAACGTACAGCAGTTAGCGTGGGAATTCTCACTGTTCATGGTATAAATGTATTTAACTTTCAGTGATGACGTTCACTGCTCTATGTTCATGTTCAGCCAAAAGTCTTGACTGTCACTTTGACCTTCTTCCTGCAGTGGTTTTCACAGCAACGACATTGCTTCCATACCTGAAGGGGCCTTCCATAACAACCCCCTGCTACGAACCATGTAAGGTCACTCTCTGATCCCGTAATACTGCACTCAAATACACGTAGAGGCACTAATGAATGGGACAAATACCAGCACGATCTCTGCGTGAGCCTCATGTAGGACTCTGCTTTAAAAAGTTTGATACAACTCGGCAACAACAGTAATCGTGAGATCAGTATCAGTGATGAGTCATTGCATTGTCCGTTCTATATAAGGCAAAATCAGGTTAATCAACACAAGAGAAGATCTGTTTTTGAGTAAAAAATGAACAGTAAAACACATTGATATTTCTTCAGAGACTAAATATTTCTAGCCTCAATGCAACAAGAATCACTGATAATCAAACAAGTACATTAACTGGAATTTCAACATGCTCGACAAATGATTTTCCTCCTAACAAATGTGATATCAGTGCAGGAAAAAACAACCTGCTTCTTCACCAAATATTAATTATTCCCAAGATTTTGTGTTGAAAAGAATAGATGTGCCTGTTAGCAGCTTGTCTTGTGAAGTTCAGTCTCCAAAAGCTACGGCTTCAGACTTGTTCAACAGAAACGTGTCCAGTGTCCAGGAGATGGTGCCATTTTTGCATTGTAACTACAGCAGTTTGACCTTTTGTTCTCGTTATGTGACAGACATTTGTACGACAACCCTCTGTCTTCTGTGGGTGCCTCGGCTTTTCAAAACCTCTCCGACCTGCACTCGCTGTAAGCACTGACACCCCATACAAACTTACACAAAACACATTGAGCCGAAATAAACAGTATACAACTTTTAACAGGTTGAAATAAACATTATACAACTTTTAACAGGTTTGGTTTGTCTAGAATTTAATTAAGATCACATGAAGGGCAGGGGCCAATATTAATCAATGAAGGAAATACTGTCCTAGCTCTATAAAAAATGACAGAAAACTCGCTATATTCGCTATGTTTCACGCTATAATAATCCTGTGTGATTGACGCTGTAGTGTCAAATATCTCTGAGTGGGGTCTGCACGTCTTTCCCGTGTCGCTGTCTCCTGGAACTCCCGACTTCCACTCAGCGTCCATAGACATGCATGTGTGAGGTTAAATTGCCAACTTGTAACTTGTCCCTAGTGAATGAATGCGAGTGTGAATGTTTGTCTGTGTCTCTGTCTCTGTGTGAACCCTGCGACGAGCTGTCCAGGGTGCATGTGGACAAGCAAGCAAATGCCAGTAACTTTTAGGGCTGCAACTAACGACTATTTTGGTAATCAGTTAATCTGGCGCGTCGAGTGAATGTAGTGTAGTGAATATGAGACTTGCAGTACATTTGACTGAGCTGAAGCTAGAGAGAGGCCTCTTAGATAGAGTTTATTTACAGCTACATATCTTTTGTATATTAAAACACACTCTTGCATAAATGTGTCATTTTGGGCTTAATTGTTGCTATGTCTGAGTCATAAAACCTCTTGTTCTGGAGCCTCTTTATAGTTCAAGTTCGAGTTCAGAAAACAATTATTTGCTAACCAAATGTCATTATTCAATTGGTTGCGGTTTATCGATTAACTTGTTTCAGCCCTAGTTTAATAACAAGTTTTGGTAGCTTTCCTCCATCACAATTTTAAGCTATGGCTCTTACCTCACATTAACGTGTTGATAATTCAGTTTGACTCTTTTATTCAGGATGCTTCGTGGTGCCAGCAAAATGGAGAACTTTCCCATTCTCACGAACACTAACAACCTGGAGAGTCTGTGAGTATCAGAAACACAAGTTTGGTATTTTTGCTCATTTATTTAAGAATGACTCATTCTGTGTTTATATTCTCAGGACGCTGTCAGGTACAAAAATATCCACACTCCCTGCAGATCTGTGTGATGACCTCAAGCTTCTAAGGACTCTGTAAGAAACAGTTCACCTTGCATTAGTTTAGATGTACAAAATAGGCCTCATAACAATAATAAATAATAAACTCATAACAGTCATGTTGATGGATAGTTGATCTTGTGTCCACATCTTTTCCTTTGTTGCTTATAAAAATAATATTTGTAATTCACATAGTATATATATATATATATATATATATATATATATATATATAAATATAACTATGTAAATATATATATACTATGTAATATATATATACTATGTATGTATATTAAGTATTACATGCTTATATTATTACTATGTGATGTGTGGCTGTGTGTGTGTGTGTGTGTGTGTGTATATATATATATATATATATATATATATATATATATATATATATATATATATATATATATACACACACACACACACACACTATGTATATATATATACACTTATAGCTATTAACCACCATTCGAGATTAGTTTGTACTTTGCTTGTCCCACAGTAGGGCATTAAACTTTACAAATTTACAGGTCAGATATGTGGAGAGTAGTTACGATTTTTGTGAGAAAAAACACCACAATAATAATACAATGGTTATTCAGTGAAATATTAAATTTTTCTTTCATTTCCACTGTCTTAACACATTGCCCAAGTTTGTGACCAGTTTTAAAAAATGTAACTAAAAATAGAGTGAATGTGACAAAAACAGCCAGACAAAAAGTCCTTTACGTTTAGATGTGTTTTTAATAGATTGAATTGAAAAGACTTGATTTTGCTTCCAAAATTGTCATGATTAATGTTTTTTAGTTCTTATGATTATATTGTGACCAAAATAATCACGATTATCGATTAAACACATTACCTTGACATCGCTGGTGGAGAGGCCACACACACACACACACACACACGCACTCACACACACACACTCACACACACACACACACACACACATACACACATACACAGTAAGCATGAACAATTTGCAAGTGACTTTTGAGCAACTTAAAAACCTGTAATTGCAAAATAGCCGCACTGTGGAACATTCTGGTGCATATCCTCCTCCATATAAGGATAAATGTTTAATTGCAAGCTTAATATGGACACACAATGTTTCTTTATGCAGATCCATTGACCGGAACCCTGCTGTGTACAGTTATTAAAATAAACAATATACTGTATATTTCGTTCAACAGGGACCTTTCGTACAACAACATCGAGGAGTTGCCTTCTCTCCAGGGCTGTGTCCGACTCCAGGAAATGTAAGAAATAATAATAATAATCACTAAAGATGCGACGAAACTTAAATTAGAAATAAACTGGTTTTATTTTCCGATTTGCAGAAGCTTTCAGCACAACTCCATCCATCAGATCGACCGAGACACTTTCCAAGGCCTGACCTCTCTGCGTTTGCTGTGAGTCGACTGTCGCACAACGCACACAGTCCCCTACGTGTACAACGCGCAGTCTAAACCGCATCATGTTGTTGTTTTTACAGAGACCTGAGTAGAAATGAAATCCGAGTCATTCACAAAGACGCGTTCCTCACACTGTCCGCGCTCACCAACCTGTGAGTATTACAGATAAATAACAACGGTGCCGACGGTCTAAATGTGTGGAAGCTGTTGTTTTTGTTTTCCTTTTGGAGCTGTGTTGGTGGTGGTAACAGTTGTTGTGTTTGTGTATTTATTTATTGTGAATGACAGTTGTGTAGTAGTAGTAGTAGTAGTAGTAATGGTGGTAATGGTATTTCCTGATGTGCATAGTAAATGTTGTATATAATGTGGTAGTGATGAAATAATAGTAATAGTTGTGTATATAGCAGTTGTATATTAAGGTACTACAGGAAATACTTTTGTGCAATTATTTTCAGTAGTAACAATTAGACGATTTGTGTTTTAATAATAGGATTCTGTTGAACATTCACATATCAAACCCGTCCAGGAGAATTGACAAAAAGACTGAAATAGGCCTTTGTCAAACGAATAAAAGAATCGCATGTATTTTAGAAGATGTTTGTACGGATCGAAACTACAGGGTAAAGAGTTTTTTATGCAGAATCAGAAAGGATATTTTGTTGTTTGGGGAGGAAATTACGGCACATCAACAAATGTAGTCTTCATCCGAATTCGATTCAGTTCAACTTAATTCAGAACACTATAAATGTGCATAATTCCTCCACGTCCTTCAGCATGTTGAATTCAATTGTGATAGAAGAATGAAGTAACCAGCAGAGCAGTTTAATTTTGTTATCTTTGAGTGGACAGTAAAATAGCTTGTGTGTGTGTTTTTTGAATTAATTTTGCAGAGATCTGAGCATGAACTCCCTGACCCTGATTCCCACGAGTGGACTGAGTTCACTGAGTCAACTCAAACTGTCCGGAAACCCACAGATGAAAAATGTGCTGCCTGCAAAAACACTGCCCAAACTCAGGTGAGGGACAAGTGCACCTTTCTATATCATTATAATGTGTAACCATACTAGGGCTGTAGTCCTTTAGTCGTTTAGTTCATTATATGTCTTAGTTTTATTAGGATTAAATGTATAATTGGAACTAGACACTTTAATCTGCCTTTTCACTGATGCTGATTACTCGTACTTCTTTGTTATGTGAAATGACCTAAACCAATTTATGTGAAATAAAGTTCTAATTTTACTAAATTTAGTTCTAACTAGATATAAAAGGGTGTAATTCAACAATTTGCAATTCGCACTGTTACATTTGACTGCATGATGTCTGAACTGTTGCAACATTGAAAAGACAAATAATTATCATATTTCAAAATATTAAAATTAAGCTTAAGCTAATTTCTTCACATTTGCTATACGAAAATGGAGCAAAAGATCTTGGTCTATCAACAAAAAAATACAAACAAAAAACATATCATTGTAACTTGTGTTTTTAATGAGAATTACAGGTTAATGACTTGCGCTAGCTCCACCAACGGAAACATTCAAATGACTGTGCCAAACTCATTATTTTCATGGTTCCCTGATGATGGACACTCCGGAGCTCAGCAGGATGTTTGGGCTCTGTTGAATAATCTCTGTGTTTTTGCAGGTCCATCTCGGTGCCCTATGCCTATCAATGCTGCGCCTTTGTCGGATGTGACCAGCCCAGTGTGGACGAGAACGATGCAAAGAAATCAGGTGGGAAAGTCTAACACACTTGTTCAGATAGTACTGTGCCTTTTTATTCTTTATTTCGATACAATGGCAATTCAAACGATTCCTCTGTTGAGTATTGTGAGTAATTCATAAATAAACAGAACTTTTTTTTGTAGGTGGAGAAGAGGTAGAAAGAATCTCGATGTTAATGCATTGCTCTCCTTCGCCAGGTAAACATTTAAAGTCTATGATGATTTATTTATATAGTTTGATTCCTTTTTTGAGTGTTTTTCTCATTTTAGGTGCATTTAAACCCTGTGAGCACTTGTTGGGGAACTGGATGATTCGTCTGACAGTGTGGTTCATTTGTCTGGTGGCTCTGGTCTTCAACAGTCTTGTTCTTGTTGCTACATTTGGACCCACTCACCAAACAGTGAGAAACCCCTACTCTCTAGCCGGCAGCCTGCCCCCGGCCCGGCTGCTCATGGGGCTGCTGGCGCTGGCGAACCTCCTGACCGGACTATACGTGGGGGTCCTGACCGGGCTGGACCTTGCCACCTGGGGCTCATTCGCTAAGTTTGGTGTGTGGTGGGAGATGGGCCCTGGCTGTCAGATCACTGGGGTGCTGGCCGTGTTCTCCTCAGAGTGGTCCATTCTGTTGCTAGCGCTGGCTGCAGTGGAGCGGAGTGTAGCTGTTCGTGTGATCCTGGGGAAGGTCATGTTGTCCCCCCGCAGGAGCAGCTCTCATGGGGGGTGTTGGAGAGGCAGTCGGCGCTTCAGTGTGGCCGCGGTGCTCCTGGCTCTGCTGGCTGCTGCTGGGGCCTGCCTGCCGCTCCTGACCTTCAGCGACCAGGCCTCGCCCCTCTGTCTGCCCTTCGCTGGGATCGACAGCCCAGCTCTGAGCGTCACCGTGGTGCTGGTGCTGCTTAACGCTCTGGCGTACCTCTTCACAGCTGCGGTCTACACGCAGCTGTATTGCCACCTGGGCCGAGTGGAGCTGGCTGACCAAGAGCAGTCTGGGGCCCTGCGGCACGTGGCCTGGCTCATCTTCACCAACTGTATCTTCTTCTGTCCTGTCGCCGCCTTCTCCTTCGCCCCTCTCCTCACAGGATCTGCTGGGGGTCCAGAGATTGCCAAGTCTGTCACGCTGATTTTCTTCCCTCTGCCCGCCTGTTTGAACCCTGTTCTGTACGTGTTCTTCAGCCCAGCCTTCAGGGAGGACTGGTCCAGGCTGCGCGGCCTCAGAGGGGCGTCCCGAGAGGTCAAAGGTGAGGGTCAGTGTGACGATGGGGGCGGAAGCTCAGAGCTGACAGACAGAGGCTCGTCTACACTGGGCTCAGAGTGTGGCCTGTACTCTGAGCTCTGTGCAGAGGTGTGTGAGCGCTGTGAGGCGGCGCTGCACGCCCGGACCTGCCCCTCAAGCGATTCTGTGTGCAGACACTTTGTGAAGGCGCACAGCTGTCCCACGCTCTCGGGGGCGGCTGTGTGCACAGAGGGCTTTTGGGCCAACAGCGACACGCCTCTGGCCCAGTCAGAATATGCAGACGAGGGCGACTCTTTTGTGTCGGACAGTTCAGACCAGGTGCAGGCTTGTGGCAGGGCCTGCTTCTGTCAGAGCAGAGGACTGCCGCTGGTACACTACTCATACAACATACCTCGAGTCAAGGACTGACAGGTCCTGAGCACTATCACAACAGAGACGCTTACAAACTCAATGTGCCAACTACCGTTCAAAAAGACTGCAAAAGCACTTAGGTATGTACTTACTGTGTCAACAGAAATGCAACCATTTATTTAAAGGGAACTCAAAGAGTAGCGGTTCTGAGAGACATGTTTTTGACACATACTGAGCACATCACGTTACAGACTTGTCGAACAGCAGTGAATCTGTTGCCACCGTGCCTGCCTCTGGATCTTATGTCATCAGTCTTTGTCAAAGACTAAGCTTTTAAAATGTTTTATTTGTATGCTTCTTGTTGATTCCTAAGCTTCTTCACCCAAAAATACATTTTATTTGGATGTATGATTTTTATAGGTGAAATGTAGCACATGTATCATGTTCCTTGGTTTCTGTGCGAATGTAATTTGAGGTGGTCTCCTTCGCCCTTTGGTGTAGGATACTGTAACTTCAGCAATAACTTCTGTATGTCTGTGATCGTAATCAGCAAAAGAATGATTTATCTCTCACCTTGCCCGTGAATAAACACTCGGTGTGGACAAGACTAAGAATGTGATTAAAGTAGCAGATTTCACTGTTTGGGCCACAGCTCCTTTTCCCCACAGGACATTATTTATTGTTGGAGCAGCAGGAAACCTGGCAGTTTTCAGCTGTGGAAAGGTGGCCTTTACAACTCTAGTTCACAATATCCAAAGGCTTTACAAAACAGAAACAATGCAAATGATTACATGTAAAATATATTTTTTCGAATAAATTATTATAAAATGATATTATATATATATATATTATATATATATATAATATATATATATATATATAATATATATATAATTATATATATATAATATGATAATTATATATGATATATAATTTTATATATATATTTATAATATATATGATATATATATATATAAAATATATATGATATATATATCTATAGATGTATAGATATATCTATATGATATATATATTTGTATAAGCAAATAGATCAAGAATTACACAGCACCAGAAATCAGTTACATTACTTACATGTAACCTTTTATCGAGTGTACACAATCAGGAATGTATGCAAGTTTAAATAGAAATGGATTAACTCTATCCAAGTTACACATGGCATGTAATCCAGTCCCAGTTTTCCCAGTTTTCAGCTTGATTTACATCAGACAGGCAGCTGAGTCAACACTAAACATGCCAGTTTTTCTCTAATGAACTTTAACAACCAAAATGTCAATCTTCAATCACAGATAAAAGTACAACCAGTATCAGAAAGTGAAAGATGCATTAGTTTGCAAAATGCTTTCATTTTCTCAGATGTAATTTGAATCTTCCCTTGATTGGGCCTGGCTGCAGGTTTAATGCAGAACTAGGCTGCAGCGTGACAGGGTTTGGCTGGTGTTTGGAGCATGACTGTACACATAAAGGTGGGTCCGCCCTTGGAGCATGTATCCACAAGTGAACGTCATGTGAATGCTCAGGAATTTAGGCAATGTGCATTTGTAGTTCCTTCAATTGAAACTTTTTACGATCTGTTTATGCATTGCATAATGTTTCCTGTTTGTCTGCAGGTGTAAATTCAAATGGATGTGTGATGACAATAACATGTTGAGTGCTTGTAAATCGGGTAAAAATTTAAATTTTGACAGAATAAATGTAATCAAGAATGGGATGCTAAGTTACGGAAGCTACCTCCATAAATGCATAGGCGCTGCGCTTTGTTTCATGGCTGTTTGCTTTATGTTGATACATGTGTTTGTTCCATATTGTTTTGATTAAAAATGTGGGAGGCTGTGTACTGTATACTGTGATCATTTTGTTATCCAAAACATAAACTATGAATTATTATTTTGTCTTTTATAGATGGGATGGAACATTTCACAGAAATTCAGTCTAAATGAATGTTTTTATCATTGACAGAGACCCCCAGTTTGTTTTAATAAAATCATTTGTTTCTAATTGTGAATAAAAATAATTGCAGAAATTGTGTATTTTATATGTACTATTGTTGTACTCTAGCCATTGGCTCATGTGAAAAAACAAATATCTGGTTGGGTTTGATAAGACCACAAAGACCTGCCTCTGTGCACACGCATCACTGTCTCCTCTGTCCTGTTCTTACACTGGCCACAGCAGGAACAGAAGACCCTCAGCTTTAGGGATGTTCTTTCCCTCTCTAAAGTTTTCACTGCTATTTTATTTATTTACTAGGGGAAATGCACATTAATTAACATCTGTATTGAACGAGAGTAGAAGTCGGATTATAGCTACAAAACTCATTTACATGCAAAACAACAACCCACATACAAGGAAACGTTAAAAAGGCCCTTGTTCAAATCATTTAATGTAGTCAATTCAAGACTTCGAACACATATTACCAAGTGCACTATGTAACTTTTTTGATGAAGGGTCCTCCACCTGCTTGTTTCTATGGAGCGGTTACTGCCCTGCCTGGTATTTTCCTCAATATGGTATGACATTATCTATCTTGCATTTATTCAGTTACAGATGTTTCATTGCTCAAAGAAAAACATGCATTCTTACAGTGAGCAGGGTCACCTCTCCGCAGATCTGGTCCGTAATCTGCTTGTAACCATGGAGGGCATCAGTGTAATGCCTTACTGAAAATTCTACCAGAAATGTTACAGCGCATTGTCATTGGTCCAATGTTATTACTAACTTTATAATGGCATCACAGGCTACAATATAGACAGTGCAGATGCTATAATCAGACTTTTTTTTGTTACTTAATTATCTTTTTTCTTAAATATTTGACCACTTAGTATGTGCTTAGAGTGCATAAATGAGCACTAAGACACTTGATGAGGCGGTGAACCTTCTGCAATAGTTTGTGTCAAAACACCTGTAAACTTGTGACACGGTGGCTTTGTGTGTTACTGACAGCCGTCTGACATGTCCAATGGCCATGCACGGCTCCTTTGCAGCTGCATGTGGAGCAGCTATGGGAAATATTTACATTTGCGCCATCAAAGGAGGCAGTGCTGAGTGATAGTGAAGCTTCTGCTTGATGAAACGCATGTGGTTCTCCTCCCAGCTATTTTACTCTGTTCTCACATCACACATTCCTCACACATCGGGCTCTGTTCAGGCTTTGTTCAATAAAACTAAAGTCCTCGACAAATCCATCAGACTTCTGAGTATCAGGAATATGCAGTGGGAGGTTTCTGTCTACCCTGTATGAAGTAGTTATTTTTAGTAACATAAAAACTGTATTGTAACCCCATCAGTGACACATTTAATGCTGGGTGCTGAAAGCAAAAGTACTTTAATAATAAAAGGTGCATTACGCTGTTTTCATAGTTATGCAATTGCTTTGCCTAGAATGTTCCACAGTATAACAGTATGATATTCTAGCAGTAAGCAGGCTCATCTCTCCATATCTGACCCATAAATTGTCCTGGCCTCACCTAGTTAAGGTAAATACCATGCTGGTTTGCAGTTTGACTATTGAGCCACCTGGGCCTTTCTGTGCAGCATTTGCATGTTTCCCACCTGTATGGTGGGTTTCCTTGTTTTCCATTGACTCAAAACATCCACTATAGGTAAAAAATCCTCCAGCTAAAGTGGTCACAAGCTTAGCACTAGCTCTGAAGATGCATCCTGGAGCACTGCGGCATCCACTGCTCCTGACAGATTGAACCAACGGCATTGAAGGATGGGTCAAATGTAGAGGACAAATTTCCCTAACGGGAACAGCAAAGTGTGCCTTAACCTTGGAATATTCTTGGCAAAGCAATAACATCTTCACCAAAAAAGTAATATTGTTTATGTTTTAACAAAACTGTTTAGTTGTTAGCACATAGCACCTTTAATTTTTAAATCCATTCGAAAATTGTAGCGTCTCTTTATAAAGAATGTTACGACAAATAATGACCGCTTTTTTGTGCTGAAGATATTATATCCCCGTTTATTACACATGCCGAGAACAAAAACATTTTCCATTTTATATGTTATAACATTGTACAAGCTTCCTTTACAGAGGGGGAAAAGCCCATGATGTGATTGATGACGAATCACAGAAAAGCAGCAGAATATTGCACTCGAAACTCACAAAAAACACAAGACATACATTTTGGCAGAAGCTGAAAAATAATCACAGAAGAGTCCACATTGACAGCATGCCGAGGACGGCTCTCTTACTTCTTAGTCTTACTCTCTTCTTTGGCGATTTGAGCTGTAAACAGTCAACAAGGAGGTTGATTTTAGACTTAAAATGTGTCTCATAATGTGTGTGAGAACAGCTAGGGGCTGGTCTCTCTAAGCAATGATATGCCCGCTCTTGATGGATTGTAATCACATTTTTACACATCTTGCCTATTTTTCAGCACTTTGGGGTGAAGTGACTGACTTTTAAATGTGCTCAATGAATAAGAGTGGAATGGATTGCTGCCGTGTTTGATGATGGACTGGAGTGTAACTCAGGAAGGCCAAATTCAACAATACTGCAATTGTACAAAGCACTGATCTACTTTTTACTTTCGTTTGATATACAGCACTTTTTAAAAGTGCATACAACAGATGTTTTTCTAGTTATTACTTAGTTTGGTGTGTTAGTACCTGTGGTAAACATTTATTAGAGTTGGACGTCAGTCAAGTCAAGTAACTGATTGTGAAAGAATGAGAAAAAAGTTTAAAATGACAGGAAATCTCTTCATCTATGTCATCAAAATACAACATTCTATCTAAAATTGCAGGGAAAATGTACTCGCAAAGAACACGAGTTAAGATTAAACAAAAATGTCAAATTAGGCCAAACTACATTTGAGTGAAATCGAGTCTAACCTGTCATTTTGCACTCTAAGCTGCCAAACAGTGTTTATGCTATGCTTTACTCACGGCGCACTTCCAGTTTGCACTCCACAATGTCCTCCCCGGATTCGTTGACTGCTTTGCACATGTAAACTCCTCCGTCGAAGGGGCAGGGCTTTCGGATCTCCAGCGTCAAAATGCCTTGTTTACTGAGCATCCTGTATTTGGCTTCATGCGAGATGTCCATCTTGTTCTTGTACCAGGTGACTTTGGGCTGACGAGGGAGGAGACACAAGTCAGAGATAATAGGCCTAACCTAAAGCAATACCTTTTGGTATTTACAACCCTTCATGGCCTGGTTTAAGTACTTGATAATGCTTTGTGTTAATGAGAGCATATACAGTTGATTTACAAAACCTTAAGTGGTGACAACAATATAAACTTGTAATATGGCAGTGAGCAAAATAATCATTACAAATCCTTAATCCTTATAAATTATTGTGGCAACCTTGTTATTGATGTTGTGTTGCTTTTAATGGCGGTTGGCAGACAACTGAAAAGGTGCATTTATTGCCGCCTGTAGTTGTACATCTTGAGTAGTTGTACGTCTTCAAAGTATGTGTTTTACGCTATACCACACACACAAAAAAAGAGTGACAGAAAGAGACTAAAAAAGAGAGAAAAAGAGGGTGAAAGAGAGACAGAGAACAATTGTGGCAACCTTTTTATACACGGTTAAATTTAAAGGCATCACCTTTATGATGTCAATAGTGGGGTGTCGTTGGGTTCAAGATAACATTGCAACACTCAAGGCTATGGATGTCGATATAATTCGGGTAATTGATAATCGTGATTATTGTGTTTTTATCTGGCTGTTTATGTCAGTTTATGTTTCAGAACTATGTATAAAAAAAACAGATGACAAACACACCAACGATCAAGGACTGAACTAACACTAAAATGGACATTCGACAAAGAAAAAAAATCACATTCGGACTCAATTTGAAAATGGACAAATCGTGTTTTAGTTTTTATTGATTTGTGGGACATCTTTTGATTTATGTCTGTTATTCTCTCTCTTGTCTTCTTTTGCATATATTTTATGCTTAATTTTCTTTAAAGTTGAAGAAAAAAGAAAAGAAAAAAAGGTTTATCATTTGTTGAATAATATTTTTGTATATTTCACAAGAACCCATCACATAATAAAATCTGAAACAACCAACATTTTAAAAGGTGCACTTCGTAACTTCTTTGGTGGAGGGTCTGCCAACTGCTTGTCTGCATGGAGACTACAAATTATTGCTTTGAATCTTCCACAGCGTGGCATAAAACTGCCATCACCAGAAAGCAGCTTTTCCAACGTATACCGCCTGTCCAAAAAAAAAAAGTCGCCACAAAAAAAGGGTCACACGCACTAATATTTCATCGGACCGTCTTTAGGTTTGATTACAGCACACATTCACTGTGGCACTGTTTCAATTAGCTTCAGCAATATTTCCATCCAGTGTTGCATTATTTTTCACACCGATCTTGTATTGATCTTCTCCAGCTCATCCCAAACATTCAAGTAGATTAGTTTCTGCTTCTCCTTAGCGGTTTTCTCTGCTTGATGCTAATGATTTGACCCTTCTGAAACATACTGACATCTTTTCCATGACCACAGGATTTGTCCTTCCACATGGTGGTTTCAGAAATGAGAAGCCACTTACAGGATCAGTTGGTTTTAAATCCCGTTTTGCAGCTGAAAGATCATCACCCATGCAGTAGTTATCCAGTAGGCAGCTCTGACCTACTTTATTTGCTTAGTCGGATCCAATGGTGACAGGCAGTGTATTTCTAAGCAATAAAAGAAATCCTATAATTGAATGAATGAAATATACTGTAGCAAGGTTTATTTATGCCACGCAAAGCAATAACATCTACATTTTTTTAATTTATTTTTTTGCTAACTGCATGTACTCAGCCTGTCAGATGAAAAAAATAATGAAGTTCATGAGTGCAGGACTATTTACAGTAGCACCTGACCCACCTTTGGTATCCCTCTTACTGCGCAGCTGAGCATGGTGTTGTATCCCGCAATCACAGACCGATTCACTAAAGGACGAGTGAACTTTGGGGCCTCAGAGAAGTCATGGTCCTTGTAGCTGGGCGGCTTGTACTCAATACCTGAGGAGACAGAGAGTCGGGCCCAAGATGACATTAAAGTGGGACTAAACTCCGAAACACTGCCCACAACCACAGTCCAAACAAGCTGTTAAACCGGGCAATGCCTCGAGGACAAAAGGGCAGAGGGAGGGGTGAAATTTGGATCAAAACAGTTCGACTTGCACTTCAAACTCATTCTCAAATCAGATCAGATCTTAAAATGCTGGGGTAAAGATTAACATTAGTTGGCAGTTGCCTGTTTTAGACCACAAAGCTGCAAAATAACCTGTATTGCACTAAAATGGTGCTAAGAAGTAGCAGTAGCAGTAGAGAATGCTCAGTACACAGCTTAGTTGCAAAAAGTTGATTTAGTCCTTAGTTTAAATGCCCTGAAAAAACAAATGTCAAACCTGTTTTCTGGATGTAAGCGCTGTCCTTTGAGTTGCAGGGTTCAGGACTGAGGCCCACGAGGTTTGCGGCGTAAACACGGAAGATGTATTCATTTCCCATTATAAGGTCTGACGCCACACAGTGAGTCCGTCTGTACTGTTCGTACACAGTGAACCACTCCTGCAGAAAAGAACTGTTTTAAATAATAACCTTTTTAACTTTTGTATTCATTGTTCACATATTCATAAGATGTATTCGACGGAACATTGATACAAACACAAAGCAGCAAGGTCAGATACAAACTTTAAATCAAATAAATACATGCTGCTACACGGTCTATTTACTGTTCATGACCAGAGAGGATGTTATAAATGTTTTGGCACTAGTGTTGTATAATGATGCCAAAGTTTCTCAATCTCAATAAAAAACACATGATAATGATTTTGACACCACAGTCAATGGAATGCCATTTTTACAGACAAAATAATCATTGTTTCTCAATATTTGGTCTTACACTAGTTCTGATGTAGAGTAATAAAAAAATTTCTCTATCGATCTTGGACAAAAAAAAATTATTAAAACCCATCTTCAGTAGCTCATTGTTGTAGATACTTTGTGAATTCCGTTCACTGCCAATGGCAATAAATGTCTTTCAAGCCTTCCTTTACATCGTATGATCATAGGGAAAAGGCTTGTCGTGTCAGTAGAAGTAAACGCAATGAGCCGTGAACAGATGGACAGGTTTCCTCACACAGTGACATCTCCTTTTTAATTGGTAACTTGATCGTATTTTTGCGTGTGAAATTAATGGGCTGTAATGACGAGCCCAGTGGAACATGAGCAGGAGTCGTGCTGAGCGGTGGAACAATGGTCGACGTCAAAGTGCTCTAAGTCGGGACGCGGCCAAGGCCCAGGATAAGATTAGCACATTCTTGGCGGCTTCGGCCCTGGCAGCTCGAGGTGCTGCATAGTGTCACTGCTGAACATGTGATAAAAGGACTCTGAGCGGCCATTGTGAGAAACGGTCTTACTTTACTTTTGCATTTTGATATACTAATATGTAACTTTTCTGGAGGGGGGTTTGCCACCTGAATCGCCAAGTTCATTTCACCCTGGAGAGACTCAGACAAACACATAAAGAACAGTTTAGCAAGTTTTATTACATTGTTATTTGGCGCTCAGACCCTGGCGGCAGACATTGCGATTATGGGCGCTCCATAATAGAATTGAAATAGATGTCTCCCCCCAGGGCCTAGAGACTGGTGGTGGTAGATGTGGGGAGAGGGTAGAGAGGATGAATAAAATAAAGTAGGGGATACAGAGGAGGAGAAGGGGAGGTGGTGGGTCGCAGTACAGTCTGAAGCGGCTGAGCTGAACTGCATGAG
This sequence comes from Chaenogobius annularis, assembly GCA_015082035.1. NCBI lineage: Eukaryota > Metazoa > Chordata > Actinopteri > Gobiiformes > Gobiidae > Chaenogobius > Chaenogobius annularis. Next base: position 782,357 of record BJKM01000139.1, read on the forward strand.
GGTTTAAATGGGGAGACTGTGCACTGATTGGGAGCAGAGGAGGTGCGCCATGCCAAGGGGAGGAGTCCAAGCTGAATTTACGCCGGCTTCATTTCTTTATAGCAACTTTGGACCTTTTTTGTAAAGTCACAGGTTGAGTTTTTTGGATTTTCACGTTAATAAGTGTTTTTCATCCTAATTAATGTCGGTTTCACAATAATACCCCCAGTAATGCCTGAAATACAAGCTGTTAATGTATTAAAGTCGTTGTTGATGTACAATATTCCATTAAAAATATGTGCATCTCATTAGCGCTTATTGCAACACGCAGCATTGAACTTTTTTGGGCTTATTTTTGTGTGGCTGGGGACGCGTATTTTATGCTTTCAAAGGCTTGGTGTTCTCGCTTGTTGTCCTCTCAAAGTCTGGCATTATCGTATTAGTATAGCATTAAACTTCCAGACTGTACATTGCACTTAGTTAAATGAGATTATTTGTCATTGCAGGTACACAGTGCGCTACATTGCACTTAATGAGGTACAAATGCAGTATTAAATTGTTTGAAAGAAAGATGGTGCTTTTTATGTGTTGACTGGTTATTCGTACTTGACCATTCATTGTAAGCCTTCACAAAAATACATATTATTCTCACTAACGTACCATTGTCTTTTTGTCTGCTTTCTGAATGGTGTAGCCGGTTATATCACAGTTGCCGTTATCTTTTGGCGGCTTCCACTCCAGAGCCACATTAAAACCCCAGACGTCCACAATCTTCAGGGCTACAGGAGGTCCAGGAAGGTCTATAGAGGGGACAAAATAATACGTTACTCAAATAAACAGCCTTTGGATGTGTATACTGTATATATAGAATTGTAGTGTTTCATACCCACTATCTGCAGAGTGATTGTGGCTGTGTCCTGCACATTTTCGATCTGCACTTGGAGTTCGTATTTGCCTGAGTGTTTCCTCTCGGTTTTACGGATGAAGAAGATCGTGTCTGTGTCACTGTTTCTGACGTTGGCCATTGATGAGGTCAACGGCTCTCCGTCTTTTGACCATGTAACCACTGGCCTGGGTTTGCCCTGTGCGGCGAGAAATATACAGTACAAAGACCATACGCTGTATTGAAAACAACGTTACTTACAGTAACTGAAATATATACCAAGTAATGTGTGCTTGAGTCAATGTGAAATGTATTTTAAAAATTATTTTTTTTGTAAAAACATATGATGATTTGTATTTCAAATTGTTACATTGAATTGGAGCAAGTAGCTAGCAGTATACTCATATATCCAGTTGATATGTGCCATACTTGCTCATTATTAATCACATCCAAATATGGACTAAGCCAGGACTAAACCCAGAACTGAACCTCGACTAGACCAAGAACTAAACCAGAACAGAACAGGACCAAATTAAGTCCACATAAGGACTAAAATGGGTTCGGACTAAATAAGTGTGAACGCACCCTTAGCCTGAGGTAAAACTGACCGCTCCTTTCTTGTGTGTTGTGGTTTTACTTCACCTGAAATGGTATCACAAGATTGACACATTCATCAACTTTCTTGATTATAATTTGGCGGAGATTTCTGGGAAGCCAAATCCTTGGTCGCTCTACAAATGTAGAAACACACATAATAAAGTGGAGCAGAACCACAGAGCTTAGAGATGTGACGACTGCACTGACGCATTATCTCCCTGATGGTGACGGGTTGAGCCAGAGTGGCAGCGGCGCTGGGGCCGGCCATGTTGTACGCCCTGACTCGAAACTGCAGCTTGTCCCCGGTGGTTAGGCCCCTGACGATGAGGGACGTCCTGTCTGTCAAACCCTCACAGGCCGGGATCCACTCGTCAGCTGCGGTACAAAACATGTATAGTGACAAGAAAAAGCGTGGAGAACGGATGTGACTTTTTTCACGGATTTGATTCTTTATTGCCATCGAAAGCAATAAATACCACACATAAAATGTGCACTGAATAAATCACCAGAGCATTAACTATAAGAGACTGTAGTAGAAAAGGATTCAGTTGTAGTCATCTGTTTTTTCTAAAACACTGACCACAGAGCATCAGAAACTGTAGCAACTACTCAACCTTTCTTATTGTGACTGCTGTTATTACTGTAAATAGTTTCTGTTTCCTTTGCAATGTCTCAGATGTGTTGTCATGTTATGTGTATGTTGTGTATATTAGGTTTAATGTTTAATGTTATGTAATGCCAAGTTACAGTACCGGTATGTATCCGTTGTTGTCGTCGTCGTCATCGTCGTCGTTGATTAATTGAATGAAGTTTTTTCCTCCCTTAGGATGTGGATGAAATGTAGCTATTGGGTTAAGTGAAGCTGCTGCTACACAATGATTAATATGTATTGTCCTAATTCAAATAAATAAATACATTGAATAATAAAAATAAATTAAAAGTAAATGACATTGCAAAGGATAACAGGATTGTTCTATTAAGGGCTTGTATTGTTTTAAGTAAACCACTCTTCAGGCTTCAAAAGTAATTCCAGATGGAAAGCAGGCAGAGGTTGTCTGCAGCACTTACTGCCCTCCTTGCAGTACTCGACCCTGTATCCCTCCAGTTCAGCTGCTCCAATCCTCTCAGGTGGACGCCACTTGAGAGCGATGGAGGTGTCATTGATATCCTCCACACACAGGCCCACGGGCTCACTGGTCGGTGCTGGAAAGATATTTACAGTATGTTACTACAACGAGAAAATCCTTAACTTATCCAGAAGCCATAAACTGTATGAGTGAGGATCCCAAAGATCTGGTAAATGTGGATCTGTTTCAATTGCGCTTTCAACTAGAAATGCACATTTTCTTATAAATCAAATTCTATGTTTATTCAATTTTCATGTTGATAAATAATATCATAATATCAATATAATTATTTATATAAATGAAGATAGTGATTGTTAACAAATGCAATCTGGATCACCACAATAAATAATTCACAGCTATTAAAACTATTATACTTTCATTTCAACTACAAAATAAACATAAAACATAACTCTGCTATTCACACTGACACTGCTTGATTTCAAGCCAAGAAATATAATTGGAGATTAAACCTTTATGTGGTTTTACTATGTTCTCTCCAAATAACAACACAACTCAATACAGTGAAGACAATTCATCATTACATGTGGACAGCAGCAGCCCACACCATTTATCATTTGAACAGTTTGCTGACAACATGAAACTTTGGCCTTGTAAAAGTGGGGTCAGGACGTGTCAAAGAAAACGACCTCAACATGACTCACACACACCTGTCAGAGGCAAGACGTTTCTCTTTGTGTCTTTACTAGGCACGAACAAAAAAGTGTGCTATACAGACTCGTAAAATACAGTGCACACACCTAAAACTATTTCTGATCTGCAACGGTGCATAAAGGTAAAGTCAAAAAGAAAATGTGTTGTGCTGCTGCTGTCTCCATAAATGCTATGTTACAGTGACAGAAATTATACGTTTAATAGTGGGAACATTTCTTTGGCGCCATAGTATCAACCACATATAGTTAGATCACTTTATTTCTGTCACAGGTATGTTTGGACATTATTGCAGAAACAGTAACATGAAGAAAGACTGAAAAGGTGTAGACTGAATCACTTTCTGCTTGCCTGACCAGCCACTCCCTCCTACAGTCTGTTAACGTGACAGAGCAGGATGTCTTGGCTGGTCATAAACCTTCTGCCTGTGCGTTCCTGGTCGAGCCCCGGCCTCAGTTGAGCCCGAGCACAGACTGGGTGCCAAATGACTATTCTCACACATACTCCTCCAGTAATATTTATAGACATGCCAGAGATATTTTCCTAATCTGCCAACGCAATGTGGACACATCATGTTCTATTCAGTATCAACAAGTACAAATAGGAATGTCACGATATCACATTTTTGTGTTATGATTATTGTAAGAAAAACACACCACAATTGAACTATTATTCACAATTAGAGAAAACAACAATGACATCTTTAAGTTTGTTCCCATTCACTAACATGTACTATTACTCAAGTTTGTGATCAGTTTTAAGCTAATCTGATCTGACAACCAGATACTTTTTTTTTTTACATTTAGATTTAGAATTAAAAAGACAAAATTTTGCCTCTAAAATTTTCACGATTATAATCATTTTAGTTCTTACAATTATATTGTGACCAAAATAATCTTGACATAACCTATTATATCTCAATATGCAGCGTGTCATGAAAAAAATTCTATACTTGAGTGAATCCTTTTCGCCACACTTCTTAAATTAGAACAAACAGTGAATTTGAGGATGTTCAGCAGTGACCACAAGTCACCTGAACCTGTGACCTGCAGAAACCTTACACCGTGAACACAGAGATCTCCATCCATCTTGGTGACCTTAGTTGTATTATGTAAATGTGTCTTTTCCCCTGAACTGTTTGTACTATTTATCAAACCGCTTCCATATTGTTGAGCTGGGAAACTCACCCACAGGTACAAACGGTGGTGAAGCCAGGCTGTGGCGGGACATGCCGATGCTGTTGACCGCGTACACTCTCATCTCGTACATCACCCCTTCAATCATCCGCTTGGCCTCGTACGTCAAGTCTGGGTAAGGGTCAAAGTTCAGTCTCATCCACCTGTAGCTCTTGGTCTTCTTTCTCTCCAACACATAACCTGTGAAAAAGACAAGATGGATTTCATCGGAAAGAGAGAAACATATCATGAAAACAGTCTATGTAATGTTTTACCAGTGACAGGCTGTCCGCCGTCAAACGCTGGAGGATCCCACTGAACCACACAAGAGTCTTCTCCAACGCTAAGGATTCTGGGAGCCTGAGGTGGATCAGGTACATCTGTAGAAAAAAATATGAATATAGGAATTGCTACTGCATCTACTATAGTTACCGTACTATGTTATACTATGTTTACCACACCATATCAAATATGTGCAAATGTAATGGCTGAACAATATTGAAAATATTAGCAGTTATATGAAAACATATACTAAAACATATAATATACTATATAACTGATCTGAATAACTGCCTCTAATGCATATTCTGCTGTTTTATTCTCTTGTACAGTTTCCTTGGGTGTTCTGAAAGGCGCTTTTAAATAAAATGTATTATTATTATTATTATTATTATTGGTCAAACTCTGTCAAAATAAAACCGGAGACAAAGCCGA